>JAFIRS010000471.1:0-707254 GCA_018342105.1 Gonioctena quinquepunctata
TCGTTTGTATTGTTCCTTTTTCATTCCGTTTGTTAAAACTTCAAGTTTTTTTCACTATAGTTCGTTTTCTTAAAAAACAACTATATTCCCGGCTACGGAAAAGGCCCAACAGCTATATTCCCGGCTACGGATGGCCAAACAGCTATATTCCCGGCTACGGATGGCCAAACAGCTATATTCCCGGCTACAGATGGCATACATCTATTGTCACTCTTCGAGGATGATTGAGATTGATTGAGGAGTATCCTTATCTGTTCGGTTCTGTTACCTGAAAAAATTTGAAATTTAAGTAAGTAGTTTTAAGTTAACATTATACCCAATTAGGATGTTACCAATGGATGGACCAATTACTGTTAATCCTCTGGGGTATTTGGGCATGAAGTGCCATATAAGATGTATGATGCTGTTGAAATAAAGTGAAAAAAAAGCCTCTTTTAAGGCGTTGGTGGTTGTGTTGGTGATAAATATGGTTGGTACATTTGTTAAGCGTCCTTTTTGGAGGGGGTCGTGTCGTGAAATGACGCATTTGGCCCATTTCAGCAAATTAATGTTAAATATTATTTTTCATAAATATTTTGTATAATTCGAAAAAAGTTCGAATGAAATCTAGAGTGAAAACACTCGAAATAATGTATTGTAATTGCGAATTGCAGGGTTACGCCCCTTTTGAAAATCCCACCAATGGCGAGCCGTCTCGTCTCGTATCGTATTCTATCGTATCGTTTCGTATCGTCTCGTTTCCTTTCGATTCCTTTCATTTCCTTTCGTATCGCATATAACAAGATGGCGTCAACCGATGATGAGTCGGAAGATGTAGCTCTCAAAGTAAATTTAGCAAAACAAATAGGCGTAAAGTTTAAATGTTGTCAAAGCAAACAACCCAAAGTTTTAGGGTGTGTTACATGTGGAAGTGTGTACCATAACTCATGTGCATTAAAAAACAAGCTGAAATTTGCGAAAATATGTGAAACAAAATAAAATGTTGCTCCAGCGGTAAAAACCCGGCGCCAACCGAAAACCATCTAGAGAAGGAAAATGAGTTTCTAAAAAACAAAATTGAACTACTCAAAATCTACCCTCGAGAAGGACGAAAAGTGCATAATTCTAAAAGAAAATATAAAATTGCTAAAAGCCAACAACGAATTTAAATCCCGCCAAAATTCAAACCAAAATGTAAATATAACCTCAAAAACAAGTACATCTGAGGAAGATATAGAGAAAGCCCAAATGATAAAATGATAAATGGATCAAATCATTAAGTTAACTAACCATGGGGAAGATGCACATAGCTTTCAGAGAGTAAGCCATAGAAAACCATCCAGAAAACCCTCCGAGTACCGGGCAAAGAATTTCGGCGAAAACGAAAGTGAAGATTTTGGAATGGAGAAGAAAATAAGGTTATATCTCTACCGCATCAAAAGACATGATCACAACTAAAAAACTCAATGACAACTCTGAAAAGCCAAGCCAAATGAAAAGACGCCAAAATAACAATAAAAGAACATCCTACCACAGAATCACAAAACAAATACTTCATGCTGAGGGGCTGGTTACGAGTAAAAGGATGATCTCTATGACCCTGCAACCGGGCCCAAAAAGGTGTGGCTTTCAGAAGATTTGACTTTCGTAAATGCCATATGTACCAAAGGCAAAGTGAAATAGAAAATGATACGGATTTTTAAATGAGAACCAACCTACCTCTGCAAACAGCAACAGTCCCAAAACCTCCCTTGAACCCCCATCTAAGTGGCACTGATATTAATATCATGCACCAGAATATACGGTCCCTAGGAAACTGTGTCAATGAACTATCTGCAATTCTCGAAGAACAAAGCAAACTACAAATATTGTGCCTATCAGAACACTGGCAAGATGAGGACCAACTAAGTGTGAATGCCATCTCTAATTTAAAACTAGCCTCTACTTTCTGCCGCCCAACATATCAGCACGGAGGAGTTGCCATCCTCTGCAGCCCAGGAATGGTGTTCACTCCCATTTTAGTAATAAATGAACTTACAATCTCCAGAGTTTTTGAGTGCTGTGCAGTAGAAATTAAAGTTAAGAACAAAACACTTTCTGTGGTATGTGTATATAGGCCACCCTCCAATGACTATGAAATCTTCTTCTCCAAACTAACCCATATGTTGGATATCCCAACAGCTAAAAGGTATGATTTTTTCATTGCAGGAGACTTTAACATAAACACTTTGAGTAAAGCCAAAGCATCTAAAGATTTCATTGACATTCTACAATCCTATGATACTGTCCTAACAATAAGGGAAGGCCTTCGCCTAAATAGTTGTCTCGACAACATCATCACAAATGCAAATAAAGAAAAATATGCAATCAAAAATGTTAGCACTGGCATATCTGACCACTGCGCACAGTTCTTAACTTACATAATAAAGCCACCACCCTATAAATCCAAGAGAAGAGTGAGATTCTTTCCTAAACAAGCCGAGGATGATTTCTGTGAAGATATATCCAAGAAAATTTTGAAATTGTTTACTCCACAAATTGCGTAGATGAAAATACAAAAGCTTCATTAATACCTTTCTTATATATTTCAATAAACACTTTCCTGTTAAATATGTAACTGAAAAAACGCACAGGAGGAAATATTTCTCCAGCTGAATCAAATCCTCCAGAAATGAAATGTTAGCTCTTGAAAAATTATCTCTTCAAATGCCCTAATATAACAATGACTTTATTCATGCCAAAGAAAGATACAAGGAAATTTTAAAGAAAACAAAACAAGCATCCCTGGAGAAGAGACTCATACCTCTCAAAACAAATCTAAAACCTCCTGCAAATTGTCTCAGAAATAACTGGTAAAAAAAAAGAACGGCGACGCTCAACCCACTCACACAAGTTCGAAGACGTGCAAACTCATTAAACAATTCTTTTTAAACAAAACACAACAACTAATTGATGAAAACTACGACTGCCAATGAATTTGACTGCAATCTATTATATAACACCAACTCCATCTTTTTTTAAAAACCCGGGGACTGAAATGAATTACTCGAAATTTTGAATAAAATGGAAAACAAAAGAAGTTCAGGTACGACGAAATCTCACCCTTCCTACTGAAAAATGTTTTCATCAATTATCGAACCACTCTGTGATATAGTTAACAAATCACTGAAACCGGGAACCTTTCCCTCTATGCTCAAATTTCCATTATAAAACCCTGTTTAAAAAAAGGTGATAAAGATTCCTTTGAAAATTATCGACCCATCAGTCTTCTCAATACTCTTTCAAAATTTTTCGAAATAGTCATGTTCTCCAGATCAATGACCTTCCTTACTGACCAAAATCTACTCAATTCCAATCAACACGGATTTATTAGTGGCAAAAGTATTGAGACTGCTCTTTATGAACTTACGAGCGGATTCTACAATGCTTTCGAGCAAGGCGATATTGCCTGTGGAGTCTTCCTGGATCTGTCCAGAGCCTTCGACTGCATTGACCACAAAATCTTACTAATCAAACTTGAACATTATGGAATACGTAGAATAGCTTTGGATTGGATAAAATCATACCTAAAAGATAGATCCCAAGCCGTGAGAATCAGAGACGAAATTACAGGCCAACATGTACAGTCATCAGCTATGGACATATCCTTGGGAGTCCCTCAAGGCAGTAATCTCGCTCCACTATTATTCATTATTTTCATTAATGACTTTGCTAAACTATCAACTCCAAACACCAAGATAATTAACTATGCTGATGACAGCTCAGTCTTGGTAACCGCAGGAATTTATCCAAAAATATGCGAAATGGGAAATTCCATCATGGACTCGGCAACTAAGTGGTTCTGTAATAGTAGATTGGTACTAAATCCAGAAAAAAAAATGCGATATTGTTCAAAGCTAATCAGAGTCTGGAAACCCCACAGAAGGCCAATCTGAACGGACAGGATATCCCCTTCGCAAACTCTCTGAAATGCTTAGGTATTATCATAGACGAAACTCTTAAATTTGACTATCATATAGATTATCTATCAAAAAAACTCAGTACAGCCTGCTACGGATGAGAGTTCTATCAAACAACTGCAATTTAAGCATCACTAGAACCTTCTACTTCGCAAATTTTGACTCTCGCGCCAGGTATGGTATAATATTATGGGGTGGCAGCATAGAAATCCAAAGAATCTTTAAAATTCAGAAGCGAGCGATCCGCACCATGAACAAACTGGGATACTTCGAATCTTGTAGGAATCATTTCAAAAAATTGGGATTGTTAACTATAGCCGCATTGTATATTTATGAATATATTAAATTTGTCTTTAAAAATAGAAGCTACTTTGAAAAACATAAGCCATCAGGAGTATATACTACAAGACAAATAAACAACTATAATGTACCTGCTCATCACCTTTCCAAAACAAAACAAGGTGCACTCTACTCCACTATTCGCTTCTATAACCACCTACCAGAAATAATGAAAAAAGTAGAAAATTTCAATGAAATCAAGGAATCATCAATAGACACACTCATGAATCTGGAGCCATACGAACCTGGCGATTATATTAATCATACCTTTTAGCTAATTTTAAATGTGTTTTACTCGTCTTATTTTATCTATAAAAATCTCAATTTATACCTTTGTACGCTTCATCTACAGAAGATCTTCTCTATGATTCTTTCATGTGACTGGCTTGTAATGTTCCTCTTTTTACATAGTGCAATAAATTTATTTTTATTATTATTATTATTATCCTATCGTATCCTATCGTATCCTATCGTATCCTATCGTATGCTATCGTATCGTTTCGTATCGTTTCCTTTCCTTTCGTTTCCTTTCGTATCGTATCCTATCGTATCGATTCCGTTCTCTCGTCTCGTCTCCTATCGTATCCTATCGTATCCCATCGTTTATATATACTGGAAGCTTGCACTTACATCTATAAGGATAAACATAAGTTTGTAATAGATAACACTCATTGTTATAACACCCGTAACAGAAATCTCTTACAACCTGATTATCATCGCACATCGCTGTACCAAAGAAACTTCTATTGTACTGGTTGTAAGTTTTACAATATACTTGATATACATATAAAATCATCCCCCAATGTTCATATTTTCAAATCAAAGCTAAAAAAATTTCTAATCAGAAAGTGTTGTTACTTATTAGATGATTTCTTTTTGTGATAATATATATATTTTTTAACGTGTGTGAACTATTTAGTTAGTATTTTTATATATACATGTAATTGTTGAATTATGCTTTCCCAATGTAACTGTAATTTTGACGTTTTTAATCATTTATGTAACCTGTGTGCATTTAAATGATGAAATAAATAAATATTATTATTATTATTATCCTATCGTATCCTATCGTATCGTTTCCTTTCGTATCGTTTCCTTTCGTATCATATCCTATCGTTTCGTTCCGTTTCGTTAAAACTTACCTAAGTTTTTTTTCACTATAGTTCGTTTTTCTTAAAAAACAACTATATTCCCGGCTACGGAAGGCCAAACACCTATATTTCCGGCTACGGATGGCCAAACAGCTATATTCCCGGCTACATATGGCCAAACAGCTATATTCCTGGCTACAGAAGGCATACGGATGGCATACATCTATTGTCACTCTTCGAGGATGATTGAGATTGATTGAGGAGTATCCTTATCTGTTCGGTTCTGTTACCTGAAAAAATTTGAAATTTTAAGTAAGTAGTTTTAAGTTAACATTATACCCAATTAGGATAGGGACCAATTACTGTTAATCCTCTGGGGTATTTGGGCATGATGTGCCATATAAGATGTATGATGCTGTTGAAATAAAGTGAAAAAAAAAAGCCTCTTTTAAGGCGTTGGTGTTTGTTTTGGTGATAAATATGGTGCGTACATTTGTTAAGCGTCCTTTTTGGAGGGGGTCTTGTCGTGAAATGCCGCATTTGGCCCATTTCAGCAGATTAATGTTAAATATTATTTTTCATAAAATATATTTTGTATAATTCGAAAAAAGTTCGAATGAAATCTAGAGAGAAAACACTCGAAATAAAGTATTGTAATTGCGAATTGCAGGGTTATGCCCCTTTTGAAATTCCGACCAATGGCGAGCCGCCTCGTCTCATCTCCTCTCATCTTGTATCCTATCGTATCGTATCCTATCGTATCGTATCGTTTAGTTTGGTTTCATTCAGTTTCGTTCCGTTTCGTTAAAACTTACCTAAGTTTTTTTTTCCACTATAGTTCGTTTTTCTTAAAAAACAACTATATTCCCGGCTACGGAAGGCCAAACAGCTATATTCCCGCCTACGGATGGCCAAACAGCTATATTCCCGGCTACGGATGGCCAAACAGCTATATTCCGGGCTACTGATGGCATACATCTATTGACACTCTTCGAGGGGGATTGAGATTGAATGAGGAGTATCCTTATCTGTTCGGTTCATGTTACCTGAAAAAATTTGGAATTTTAAGTAAGTAGTTCAAAGTTAACATTATACCCAATTAGGATAGGGACCAATTACTGTTAACCCTCTGGGGTATTTGGGCATGAAGTGCCATATAAGATGTATGATGCTGTTGAAATAAAGTGAAAAAAAAGCCTCTTTCAAGGCGTTGGTGGTTGTGTTGGTGATAAATATGGTTGGTACATTTGTTAAGCGTCCTTTTTGGAGGGGGTCGTGTCGTGGAATGCCGCATTTGGCCCATTTCAGCAAATTGATGTTAAATATTATTTTTCATAAAATATATTTTGTATAATTCGGAAAAAAGTTCGAATGAAATCTAGAGTGAAAACACTCGAAATATAGTATTGTAATTGGAATTTCAGGTTCGCCTTGACAATTCCGACCAATGGCGAGCGCCATTCTAGACCCGTCTATTTAGGCATCGAAGTTACCAAAGTCAGTTCATAGGATCACTTGAGTTTCGAAGATTTACCCCCTTATGCAATTTTCTGTGATTTTTTTTCGATCGATTTAAACTTCGTACCAAGACAAATTGACCCTTTGATCGATTGGCGTTGCGAATGCTTTATCTATCACCGTTCTGAATTAGAAAAATGATCGTCATGGTACCTAGCACATTTATCCATCGATTTTCATATCGTTTAGTCGTTTGTTAAGAATTCCGTTATTTTTCCTATGTTCGTTTTTTACAACTACTATATTCCTATCGTCAACGCTTTTCCCGTCGATGGACCTATATCCCGCTACGATGCTCGATGGTCTCTTTCTCTTAGTATCTATCCTTATCGTTCGTTCTTTACCTAAAAAATTGAAATTTAAGTAAATAGTTTAAGTAAACTTATACACAAAGAAATTCTTAAACTGATTATTGCATGGTACCAAAGAATTATGTCTGTTGTAAGTAAAAACTCTTTACTTTGTGTTTTTTTAGAAAAATGGTCGAATGTAATCCTTTTGAGGCTTGTCAAAGCCCATTTGGCCTTCAGCAATTAATGTAAATTTATTTTCATAAATATATTTTGTAAATTCGAAAAAATTCGAATTTAATCTAGAGAGAAAACACTCAATAAATTTGTATAATTGCGGTAGTTTGAAATAAATGTGAAAAAAAAGCCTCTTTAAGGCTTGGTGGTTTGTTTGGTGATAAATATGGTGGTACATTTGTTAAGCGTCCTTTGAGGGTCTTGTCGTGAAATGCCGCATTTGGCCCATTTCAGCAGATTAATGTTAAATATTATTTTTCATAAAATTATATTTTGTATAATTCGAAAAAAAGTTCGAATGAAATCTAGAGAGAAAACACTCGAAATAAAGTATTGTAATTGCGAATTGCAGGGTTACGCCCCTTTTGAAATTCCGACCAATGGCGAGCCGCCTCGTCTCATCTTCTCTCATCTTGTATCCTATCGTATCGTATCCTATCGTATCGTATCGTTTAGTTTGGTTTCGTTCAGTTTCGTTCCGTTTCGTTAAAACTTACCTAAGTTTTTTTTTCCACTATAGTTCGGTTTTCTTAAAAAACAACTATATTCCCGGCTACGGAAGGCCAAACAGCTATATTCCCGCCTACGGATGGCCAAACAGCTATATTCCCGGCTACAAATGGCCAAACAGCTATATTCCGGGCTACTGATGGCATACATCTATTGACACTCTTCGAGGGGGATTGAGATTGAATGAGGAGTATCCTTATCTGTTCGGTTCATGTTACCTGAAAAAATTTGAAATTTTAATAAGTAGTTCAAAGTTAACATTATACCCAATTAGGATAGGGACCAATTACTGTTAACCCTCTGGGGTATTTGGGCATGAAGTGCCATATAAGATGTATGATGCTGTTGAAATAAAGTGAAAAAAAAGCCTCTTTCAAGGCGTTGGTGGTTGTGTTGGTGATAAATATGGTTGGTACATTTGTTAAGCGTCCTTTTTGGAGGGGGTCGTGTCGTGGAATGCCGCATTTGGCCCATTTCAGCAAATTGATGTTAAATATTATTTTTCATAAAATATATTTTGTATAATTCGGAAAAAAGTTCGAATGAAATCTAGAGTGAAAACACTCGAAATATAGTATTGTAATTGCGAATTTCAGGGTTACGCCCCTTTTGACAATTCCGACCAATGGCGAGCCGCCATTCTAGACGCCGTCTTATTTAGGCATGCGAAGTTACCAAAAGTCAGTTCGATAGGATCACTTTGAGTTTTCGAAGATTTACCCCCACTTATGCAATTTTTCTGTCGATTTTTTTTTTCGATCGATCTTAAACTTCGTACCAAGACTAAATTGACCCTTCTGAATCGATTGGCGTTCGCAGAATTGCTTTATCTATCACCGTTCTCGAATTAGAAAAAATCGATCGATCTGGCTACCACATAGGCCACATTTTTGGAATCGACGTCGAATTTGGATCATTAGGGTGAAAACCGCAGATTGATAGGATCGTTTTGAGTTTTCGAAGAATTGTCTCGTATCGTATCGTATCGTATCCTATCGTATCGTATCCTATCGTATCGTATCCTATCGTATCGTATCCTATCGTATCGTATCCTATCGTTTCGTATCGTCTCGTTTCCTTCCGTTTCCTTTTGTATCCTAGCGTATCCTATCGTATCCTATCGTATCCTATCGTATCGTTTCGTCTCGTTTCCTTTCGTTTCCTTTCTTATCGTATCCTATCGTATCGATTCCGTTCTCTCGTCTCGTATCCTATCGTTTATATATACTGGAAGCTTGCACTTACATCTATAAGAATAAACATAAGTTTGCAATAGATAACACTCACTGTTATAACACCCGTCACAGAAATCTCTTACAACCTGATTATCATCGCACATCGCTGTACCAAAGAAACTTCTATTGTACTGGTTGTAAGTTTTACAATATACTTGATATACATATAAAATCATCCCCCAATGTTCATATTTTAAAAGAAAATCTAGACGCTCAGGAAATCAAAGTAAATCACTTCTGTACTGAATTAGATGCGGAGTTCACAGCTATACTAATTCAAAGCACTGTCATAGTAGCAATCTATAGATAGGGGAAACTTTGATATATTTTCAAATTCTCTGGATAATTTGCTAGAATTTCTCGTCAGAAAATACGCAAACATTATCCTGCTAGGAGACTTCAATGTCAATTTTCTTACAGACAGTAAAGAAAAAAACAGTCTCAATAACATCCTTCTTTCTTATAACCTTGAAACTGTGTTCGACGAACCAACGAGGGTTACTGAACATTCTTCCACATGTATTGACAACATATGCATTAACTTTACTTATAGAAAATTGGGAATTGTAAAAGAAGATATTTCTGACCACTATTTGTCGAAGTCAAAATAAAAAATAGTTCGAACCAGAGTAAAAATGTGTCCAAACAAATCAGACATATCAGTGAAATAGGCAAAGCTGAATTTGTACAATATATAAACAGAGTAGACTGGACAAACTACTGCCAAATTGACGATCCAAATATCCTTTCAAAATTTTTGTGCGAAAATATCACATATGCCATAAAAACAGCTTTTCCATTAAAAAATGTAAATCAAAAACCTCGAAAACCTAAGTGGTACACTGAGGATCTGAAAATTATGAAGGAGGATGTAAGACGGAAAAAACATCAATATATAAAGACAAAAAATTCTGAATCAAGATACGCGTATCAAACTTCAAAAAAAAAAGTATAGAGAACATGTGAAGAAAGCAAAAAGGTGTATGTATGATAATGTTATCAAAAACAGTAGGGATTCCACAAAAACGGCTTGGAAGATTGTAAATGAAATTCAAAATAAGCCAGGTATCAGCAGAAATCACAACACCTGCCCTACTGCGAATGATTTCTGTGAATTCAGCTCCATAATGATTGATAACATTATTAAACAAATACCTTTCACGGGAGTGTCTGGGGATGAGCTCGTAAAAGCCACGGTGAAAGACTCTGTATTTTTAAATCCGACGAATGAAAAGGAAATAACAAGTGTTATAAAAGCACTCAAAAATAGCTCAAGCATGGATGCATATAACATGAGCTCCAAAATAATCAAACTCATTCCGGAATTTCTAAGCACACCCCTTGCACATTTGGTTAATACCTGTATGGTAAAAGGAGAGTTTCCAACACATCTCAAACTGTGTAGAGCAACCCCAATTTTTAAAAAAGTTGATATTGATGACTGTGATAATTATAGGTTTATAAAAATTACCCCAATAATATCTAAAATAATTGAGGTGATTATCAAGGACAGAATAACAAGCTTTCTGGAAAAGGGAAAATATCTTGATGACCATCAATACGGGTTTCGATCACTCAGATCAACTTCACAAGCTGTTACTCAAATACACTCAATAGCAAAAAATCAAGATATAGGGATACATACTCGTGCTATCCTGTGCGACTTGTCGAAAGCCTTCGACGGTGTCTCACATAGCATTCTATTGGAGAAGCTCTATAAATATGGGATACAGGGACCAGTTCTTCGACTCATTGAAACATTCATTACAGACAGACAACAGTACATATCCTACAATAACGTGGTCTCCAGGACTACTAAAATTAAACATGGTGTTCCTCAGGGTTCAGTACTGGGGCCACTGTTGTTCATAATCTATCTGAATGATCTACCAACTTTCCTAGATATTGCAGATGTGTTCATGTACGCAGACGATTCAACATTTCTAATAAGAGACAAGAATCTAGAAGAGATAGATAGAATGTCAGGTGAAACACTGTCGCGAAGTGAAGCTTACTTCAACGCAAATATCCTATCCTTGAATAAAAATAAAACCAAAGAAATAACCTTCTATAAAAATAAAGACACAGCAAATGATTCATCAGTCAAGTTACTAGGTTTCCACATAATCCTGACCTAAACTGGAAGAACACATCCAGGAATTGCAAAAAAAGCTGTCCAAAAGTCAATTTCTATTGAGAAATCTCAGAGAAATAATGTCAATTGATGTACTGAAAACCGTGTACTATGGTATGGTCCACTGCCATTTAATGTACGGAGTATTACTATGGGGCACAAGCTCTAAGTGTCACCAGTTATTAATAAGTCAAAAAAAAATTGTTAGAACTATGGCAAAGGCTGGTCCGAGGGAACATGCCAAACCATTGTTTATGAAGATGCAAATTTTAACAGTTCCATGTATATATATCACAGAAGCCATCTTATGGATACACAAAAATAAAAATGCGAATACTACGGGAAGCGAAACTCACAAGTACAATACTCGCAACAAAGAACTGTATAGACTGCCTCGAGTGAACTACTCCAAAACAATGAAGCAAACAGACTATCTACCAATTAAACAGTACAACCTTATACTGGCGGAGTGGAAGTCTTTCACAATAAAAATTGAAACACCACGTGAAGAAATCACTGTTTGCAAATCCACTTTATATAATTGAAGATGTCTTCTCCCATGTATGGATAATATTCCCTTCTCAGTCTTAGGGCTTTATTAATAGCCTAGTTTTATTTCTAATATATATGTATATGTGTGTATATCTGTGTGTATGTATGTATATACATGTGTATATGTATATATATAGTTGTACACGGCAGCTTGTGAAGCCCACCAAATGAACGGGTCGCTCTTGAACCCGCACTTTTCAGAATGGGCGAAGAGTATATTCCAGTGCAATGACATCATTCCATCATGTTCCGTCGAAGCACACTTAGAGGGGTAACAATTCTCAATATTTAAAAATTTGTATACTCCTTTGAAACGTTGTAGAGCCAATTATTCTTTCACTACGCTATGAATCCCAAACGTATATTGCCTATATTGAAACGGCCTCTGTGTGTCCCGGCGGCGTTGCCTCTACTGCCTCGCGCGTTTCTCAGTTCAAAATATTTATTAGGGACTTGCAGAAATGTCCAGCAGAGAAAAACAGATTGTGGCGATGACCCTTCAAAATTATAACTTGAGAAAAGGAAAAAAGGTGAGCACATAATTCATATTCAGTATAATGTTTATGTTCAATAATAAGCAACTCGCTTTGAAGTCGATGATTATATTTTTTTTTTGTATTACCAGGTTGATTATCGTATGAGAAAACCTGATACCTGCAGAAATTTGGATTTTTCGTCAGGTTCAGGTGACGAAGTTGAATTTTCCGATCTGAGTAGTTGCGAGACGAGTAATACCGAAAATGAAAATGATCCTGGTTATATGGAAATATCTGCATATAATTCTGAATTAGGAAAACTCTCGTATCTGGAGAAACTAGATATGTGAGAATCATGAAGGTTTTCATATAAACCTCTGCGTATTTTTTTTCCATCCTCAGAGTAGGGGGGGGGGAGAAAAGGTGTGAACGTTTTGAAGTAGGAGTCGAGGAAATTTGGGCTTATCTTTTTAAATAAAAATCACAAATTTCAGGATTTTTAAAATTCAACAATTAAAGGTTAAAGTGAGGGTTGAAAGTTTGTATAGGAGTACCGTTAGTTTTTTCAAGTGGAGTTCATGAAAATTGTCATTATAGGTCTTTGACAAATACATAAATACGTGTTTCGGTGTTTTCCGAAATTCAACCCCTAAAGGGGTGATATAGGGGGTTGAAAATTTATATGGTTGTTTCGTTACTTTTCAAGTTAGGATCATAAAAATTGGATTCGTTACAAATGAAGACATACATATTTCAGTGTTCACTGTATGGGTGGATGAACACTCCCAAGTATGCAATAAAAATGAACGAATAGCACAGCAGTTCTTTGAGAAAATATACTTTTATTTACGAAACTAAAAATAGCTGAATGAATTAATTGTTGAAAAGATAGATTGACCAAAGATAACTATGGAATGGCCACATTAATCAAGGGTCAACGCATTCAGAAACGGACACACAATTCCTTCAAGTTTGGAACGAGAAGAATTGTTGTAATTTTCCCCGTTGAAAATTCAAATATAACATGAATTCTGATAATTTTATCCAGTTTCAAATGCTATTTGCGAAATATTCTCATCAGATATCATTCGTGCTAGAGGATTTCATCGTAAAATCTCTGAGATTCTCCCTCAAGCATTTTGCCTTTAGGAAATTTAACTCGTGCAATTTGCTGCCAGATAATATGACCGCAAATCGCAGTCAGTAAAATTCCCAGTCAAAATGCTTTCTCGAAAATTAAAAAAAAAAGCGATAAAACCCCTAGCACATATGATAATACCCTCGATAAAACTTAAATTAATTGAATATTGATCAGACTAGGCAAACAGAGCATTCTTCCTTGCATGTTCAACAAGGGTTGAAATACCTATCCTTCACTCCTTTACATGAGTCTGCATATTGCTCAGATAATTCGGAAAAAAATATCATCAGCTCTTGTACTACTAAACGATTGAAGTTAGTGACTAAAGTTAATCTTTCAGTCGCAGATGATTCCACATGATTTTATGAACATCCTGTTCATATTTTCAAGCAAATCAATCTTCTTACCCCATGACAGGTTTAAATCTGAGATTCCTTTTGGAAAATGTATTTCCCATTCCTTCCGGTCTTCCTGATGATCGTGGAAGCGTGAAATAAATTTTCGTCAACAAAAATGGTTTGAAGACCTATAGTGAATGCGATGCCTCTCTTGCATCAATGCTACAAATGATTTCTGGTGAATACTCTCTTTTGAAAAACATTCTCCTTTGCCTCATTCATCTATACGATCTCTCAATTAAGACTGGAACAGAAAATCAAATAACTATCTGAATAGAAAAGCAAATTTTAAATTTCAGATTTTTTTTTTTGAGAGTCTTTCCAGGATATCTATCAGATGTAGTCCAATGCCCAACGTTGTTTCAGTCGGAGAAGTAGTTGTTCTCTGTTAGACATTCACAAAAAATAACCTAATTTTTATCGTGGAATTTTCTATTGACAGAAAAATATTTCCATTCAATATTCATTTGAGAGTGTTTCCCTTTTCAACATGAGTACCCCACAAGAGGTTATCTTGAACGATGGAAGATAGTGACTGAAGATTATCTTTCAGTCGCAGATGATTCCACATCTAATTTTATTAACATCCTGTTCATATTTTCAAACCAATCTATCATACCCCATGACAGGTTTTGATGTTGAAAAATACTGATTTCAAAGTGCCTCTCCGAAAGAAATGTTCCTAACTTCCCAAAGTGAGATTGCTTCTGAAAATGTGTTTTCCATTTCTTCCGGTCTTCCCAATTCTCGTGGAAGCGTGAAATAGATTTTCGTCGAGAAAAATGTATTGAAGATCTAGATTTTTGGTGAGTACTCTCTTTTGGAAAACATTCTTCTTCGCCCCATTCATCTCTATGAGTTCCTAATCAAGACTGGAACAGAAAATCAAATAATCATCTCAATGAAAAAGCAAATTTTCAATTTCAGATTTTTTATTTTTGAATTAGGGTCTTTTCAGAATATCTATCAGATGTAGTTCAATGTCCAGTGTGGCTTTAGCTTTGGGAGTAGTTGTTTTCTGTTAGTCATTCACAAAACATAACTTAATTTTTAACGTGGATTTTTTTATTCACAGAAAAATCTTTCTATTGAATATTCAATTGAGAATATTTTATTTTCAACATGAATTCCTCACAAGAGGTTATCTTGAACGATGGAAGATAGTGACTTAAATTTATCTTTCAGTCGCAGATGATTCAACATTTGATTTTATTAACATCCTGTTCATATTTTCAAACGAATCAATATTTTATTTCATTCTGAACTGTTTTTATAATGTTAAATTCAATGAATGTTTTTTTTATTCAGGTGACTCCCTCATTATACGGGTTCAAAAATCATAAATATAAATAAGTTTTTCCACTGTGTGACAATATTGAAAAAAACAATATTAAGACAATTTAAATTTTGCAAAAATTACCATTTCCATTAATGTCTAATATCGCATCAAACATTATTCTTGAAGAAGTATATGATAAAATAACCATTTCATTTGACTCGAAAACTCATTTTAGCAACAGGCAATATATTTTTTTTCCATAAGGTTTTTATTATCATTCGGCAAATGATTCCGAGAAAAAAAATATTGAACTAAAACTGTTTTTTCGATTATTTTAAGTTTTACTCCCAAACAAATATTTATCTCCAAAATTTTGCAATGAAATATCAATAGATAAAAAATTCTCTGAAAGGTTTGAGAATAAAAAAAAATCTGTACCTTCATCAGAAACTGGAATATTCAACTCCTTGTGTTTTTCTCCTCTACCAAGAAACATACCTATTACTGTTTCAGGTCCGAGTTTTCGGGAAGTATATCTGAATGATTGAATCCTAGTCGGCATAATATACATTATTTTCATGAATAATTCATGAAATAGCACCGATCAGAACTTCATGAGAACATAACGTTACTTCCATCCAGGGTCAAATATGGAGTGAAAATAAGATGACCAATCTCTCATCCAGTTGTTTGTTCAGGCTTTTTATATAGTCGATCGCTTCCTTAGCGGGAAGAGAAGGAACAACAAATTAAATATCTCATATATTCATTAAATTGATATTTCATTCTGAAATTTCGGAGTTATAAATATTGATTTAGAAGTAAGATAGGAGAAAGTGGATAATACATTTCTGTTCAATATTTTATCAATATCAATACTCAAAAGAAAATAAAAACTTTCCGATAGAAGAAAAAAATAGCACTCTACGAACTGCTGCTCACATATAATTTGCCGTTGATTGATCTAGAGAGTTTTCCATGGAAATAATAATTGTGAAAATGTAGATTTTTTTGTTTTTATGCCAAGTAAATAAATGGTTTCATGTGATTGGAATACCCCAAAAAAATATTGAGTACTCATCAGCGAATAATTCAGTTGTTGTTTGGTTCTTATTCGTTTCCCATATCTAAAGATATCTATGGTCGAAAAACATGCACAAAAAAAACAATTGCCTATTTTACTGAGAAGCTCAATTTTGTTATGTCTAGTTGTTCCTGAAACTAGCTTTTCCGAAATATTTTTTTCCATCATATATTTCTGCATATTTTAAATCAATTGGACGGAATATATACTACTTGTATTTTAATTCTTGGTCATTTATTCACAATCGATCTCTAAGCACCCTCCCGATATTAATATTTTTTATTATCCAAATAAAACAGGGAATAATCTCAATCAAGCATTACAAAACCAGATTTTGTAGGGAATAAATAATTCTGAACCACTGAACAGTCAACCAGATCTTTGAATTACCAACAAAAAGATGCATATTGTCGTGTTATTACTTCAATATTGTCGATGTTGCAGCTTTCTAAGATTGAAAAAATAAATTAATGAACCGAAACTTCATGTGTATGTATTTTTCCGCAATTAAGAACTGATGAGAGTATTCCCTGTGTACAATGCAAAATCTCTTTCCTCAACAGACTCATCTGGGCTTGAATTTAATATGATGATTTCAGGTGGTTCAACCTATTTTGTATAGGTGAAGTGTTCTTCACTTCCCCCTTTCTTATCAATTAATATAAGTGGATTTGATAAAAAAAACATGAAAGGTTCTATACATTTTAACTTCAAAAGACCGCAAAATTGCATTCCAAGAAAGTCAATAAAAAAGTGCCTTTGCCTCAAAAAATTGTTGAGAATTTCGATATCCAATCTTCACGATGGTTGAGATCATTATATCTCTCCTCAGTTGGGAATTATATTTGCCTAATGTAAATGTAAATTTTTTTTCATCGTTTGATGCACAAAAATTAAATCTACCATGAAAACTGAAGAATGAGGATTTTAAGCCAATATTGGTTATTTTGTACTTTTTTCCAACCATCCTTTATGTAGATGGACTGATCGCATAAAATTCCCTTAGAAAAAAATTGGTAAGTATATCTTCAAATATTGTAAATATTTCAAACTCAAATTCCCCAATCTGAAAAATGAACGATAAATATTTTTTATATTGAATTATGAACTACTCCTTGCGCTAGGACAGATCACGGATCCAGCAATTCATATATATTACATTCATGAAGGCAGCGATTGCGATGTTGCCAAATTCAGGGCTACACAACGATACAAAAGTTTGTGGGCTCTACAAAGAAGTATATAATTCTGCAGTGTATATTCCTATATACGGAAAGCGCCCCCTACAGTTCGAACCAAAGAACTATATCGCGTATGCTGGTTATGGAAATGGTATATTGTGTGTCCCGAACTAAAATGTGGGGAAATGACGTGCATTCAATTCTGATCACCCAGTGAAGAGATACAGGGTGATACTTTGTAGAGCCCGATATCGGGACTAACAAGGTTACTCCGGGCTTAACTGCGTCTCGTTCATATGCTTCACGGGATTCACAATGACCGTGTACATCTCTATATATATATGTATGTGTAGATTTGTATATGTGTCTATGTATGTATATACACTACTTCTAGGATCGAAAAATGTATTGTTATATTTGTACATATTTTACTACCTATATTTTTTCTTTTCTTTACTACTTAGTTGTTTTGATGTACCTACACAATTATGTTGTGAACTTGTATCATAAACATTTTTTGTAATTATCTGAAGGTCAATAAATATCTTATCTTATTTATTATGTAGAAAACGAACATCAATAGCTTACATGTTGGAATCCTTGAATTTATTGAATGTTCGACAGAGAGCTCCTTATAATATGCTCAAGTTTGTGTATAAACTCAAGTCAGGATGCTTACCAACCTATCTAACTGAAGAAATAACTTATCTCCAAGAAATACATAATCACAATACCAGATCACATGCTTCCATTGATTTCTATATTAATATTGCTAATGCTGCTACAAACACAGTGTTCATCAAAGGCTTACAGCTTCACAACTCATTACCAAGAGAATTGAAAGAATACTCGTCATTTAGATAATTCAAAAGCCAGTGTGTAAAATATATAAAAGGTTTATAACCCATCATTGTAATATCTCTTCTTGTATTATTTCGATTTTATACTGCTAATTTAACTTGTTCGTGCATTGTATTTTATGTGTTCTGTACTTTATTTATGCTATTTTATTTATACTATACTATTTTATTTATACATTTATACTACTATTTTATTTATACTATTTATAATTGAGAGCTGATGCTACTAAAGATTATTATTATTATTATTAACTTATCTCATATTTTCAAATCAAAGCTAAAAAAATTCCTAATCAGAAAGTGTTGTTACTCATTAGATGATTTCTTTTTGTGATAATATATATTTTTTTAACGTGTGTGAACTATTTAGTTGGTATTTTTATATATACATCTAATTGTTAACTTATCCTTTCCCAATGTAACTGTAATTTTGACGTTTTTAATCATTTATGTAACCTGTGTGCATTTAAATGATGAAATAAATAAATATTATTATTATTATCCTATCGTATCCTATAGTATCGTTTCTTTTCGTATCCTATCCAATCGTATCGTTTCGTTCTGTTTCGTTAAAACTTACCTAAGTTTTTTTTTCACTATAGTTCGTTTTTCTTAAAAAACAACTATATTCCCGGCTACGGAAGGCCAAACAGCTATATTCCTGGCTACGGATGGCCAAACAGCTATATTCCCGGCTACGGATGGCATACAGCTAGTTTTCTGGCTATATATTGTCACTCTTCGAGGGGGATTGAGATTGATTGAGGAGTATCCTTATCTGTTCGGTTCATGTTACCTGAAAAAATTTGAAATTTTAAGTAAGTAGTTTTGAATTAACATTATACCCAATTAGGATAGGGACCAATTACTGTTAACCCTCTGGGGTATTTGGGCATGAAGTGCCATATAAGATGTATGATACTGTTGAAATAAAGTGAAAAAAAAGCCTCTTTCAAGGCGTTGGTGGTTGTGTTGGTGATAAATATGGTTGGTACATTTGTTAAGCGTCCTTTTTGGAGGGGGTCGTGTCGTAAAATGCCGCATTTGGCCCATTTCAGCAAATTAATGTTAAATATTAATTTTCATAAAATATATTTTGTATAATTCGGAAAAAAGTTCGAATGAAATCTAGAGTGAAAACACTCGAAATATAGTATTGTAATTGCGAATTGCAGGGTTACGCCCCTTTTGACAATTCCGACCAATGGCGAGCCGCCATTCTAGACGCCGTCTTATTTAGGCGTGCGAAGTTACCAAAAGTCAGTTCGATAGGATCACTTTGAGTTTTACCCCCACTTCTGCAATTTTTCTGTCGATTTTTTTTTCGATCGATTTTAAACTTCGAACCAAGACTAAAGTGACCCTTTTGAATCGATTGGCGTTCGCAGAATCGCTTTATCTATCACCGTTCTCGAATTAGGAAAAAGTATCGTATCGTATCCTATCGTATCCTACGTATCGTTTCGTTGCGTTTCGTTAAAACTTACCCAAGTTTTTTTTTCACTATAGTTCGTTTTTCTTAAAAAGCAACTATATTCCCGGCTACAGAAGGCCAAACAGCTATATTCCCGGCTACGGATGGCCAAACAGCTATATTCCCGGCTACGGATGGCCAAACAGCTATATTCCCGGCTACGGATGGCATACATCTATTGTCACTCTTCGAGGGGGATTGAGATTGATTGAGGAGTATCCTTATCTGTTCGGTTCATGTTACCTGATAAAATTTGAAATTTTAAGTAAGTAGTTTTAAGTTAACATTATACCCACTTAGGATAGGGACCAATTACTGTTAACCCTCTGGGGTATTTGGGCATGAAATGCCATATAAGATGTATGATGCTGTTGAAATGAAGTGAAAAAAAAGCCTCTTTCAAGGCGTTGGTGGTTGTGTTGGTGATAAATATGGTTGGTACATTTGTTAAGCGTCCTTTTTGTGTCGTGAAATGCCGCATTTGGCCCATTTCAGCAAATTAATGTTAAATATTATTTTTCATAAAATATATTTTGTATAATTCGGAAAAAAGTTCGAATGAAATCTAGAGTGAAAACACTGGAAATATAGTATTGTAATTGCGAATTGCAGGGTTACGCCCCTCTTGACAATCCCGACCAATGGCGAGCCGCCATTCTAGACGTCGTCTTATTTAGGCGTGCGAAGTTACCAAAAGTCAGTTCGACAGGATCACTTTGAGTTTTCGAAGATTTACCCCCACTTAAACTGGATTTCCACATTCCACGCCAGAGTAGCAGAAAAGAGTCATGCTTCTACCTACAACCATATAGAACAAATCTATTCACCAAATCACCAATACACACTGTATGCAAAAGGTACAATGAAATTTGCTCTCCTACTGACGTCTTTGCAGATAATCTTAGTAATTTCAAAAATAAAATTAAAGCACTTTTACTTCAAAAACTGTAACAATAATTAGTTGATTTATTTTGTTCTAATCTATCTTTTTTTTTATTATTCTCATTACTCATTCTTTTTCAGTACCTTTACTTATTTGTAAGAAATTGAAATGTAAACTTATATACATATATAAATTGTCTTGTAATTGGGATCTCTCCTGTTAGACAATAAACAGTTTTTTTTTTTTTTTTAGAAATTCCGACCAATGGCGAGCCGCCATTCTAGACGCCGTCTTATTTAGGCGTGCGAAGTTACCAAAAGTCAGTTCGATAGGATCACTTTGAGTTTTCGAAGATTTACCCCCACTTATGCAATTTTTCTGTCGATATTTTTTTCGATCGATTTTAAACTTCGTACCAAGACCAAAGTGACCCTTTTGAATCGATTGGCGTTCGCAGAATCGCTTTATCTATCACCGTACTCGAATAAGAAAAAAGTATCGTATCAAGTCGTATCCTATCGTATCGTATCCTATCGTATCGTATCGTTTCGTATCGTTTCGTTCCGTTTCGTTCCATTTCGTTAAAACTTACCTAAGCTTTTTTTTCACTATAGTTCGTTTTTCTTGAAAAACAACTATATTCCCGGCTACGGAAGGCCAAACAGCTATATTCCCGGCTATGGATGGCCAAACAGCTATATTTCAAACATAAATGTGATCAAATAGCATGGGGAGATATTATGTCGATTGTAGATTCTATAGGTGCCTTTCAAGAATTAGTAACCAGTTTTTTTGAGGAATGCTTTCCCAAACGGAAAATAAAATAAAAAAATAGAAAACCATGGATCACTCAAGGCATAAAAATCTCTGCAAACAACTTGAGATCACTGCACTTAATACGGAAATATTTTTCCGATACATTTTTAATACCTTACTTCAACAAGTACCGCGGTATTTACAGATGCGTAATTAAACAGGCCAAAGAAATTTATTACAAGAACAGAATAAACAAAGCTGATAATAAAATCAAAGAAAACTGGGCCATAGTAAATAGTCTGAGAGGTAAATCAAACTCCCTTCCAGAACAACACAGTATAAATCCCGAAACCCTCAATGATTTTTACTGCTCAATTGCTCAAAAATTAACAACAACCATCGTACCTACGTCAAATCCAATGGATTACTTACAAAATTTAAATCTTCACAATGTATTTCATATTGAAGATACAAATTTATTGGAGTTGAAAGAAACCTTGCAAGAATTAAAAAACAAAAATTCATCAGGCATAGACGAAATTTCTGTAAAAATTTTGAATAATCTTCCTGATTCCGCTTTAAATGCACTAGTCATGGCCATAAATAAATCTTTTGCCCATGGAAAATTTCCGCAGTGCCTAAAACAGCTCTCGTAATCCCTCTTTTCAAAGGTGGTAACTCAGAAGATCCGAGTAACTTTAGACCAATTTCTATTCTCTCAACAATCTCTAAAATTATAGAAAAACTGGTAAAAAAAAGGACATTAACTTTTCTCCATAGCTATGATATATTAACCAACTCACAATTCGGCTTTCAGAAGGCAAAAGGCACAAATGATGCCATCTTTGCCTTCCTTGAACATGTTTACACTCATCTCAATAATGGGGAAGCCGTAGCCGCAGTGTTCTGCGACTTCTCCAAGGCCTTTGATTGTGTAAATCATGAACTTCTCCTGCAAAAATTGCACTGCTATGGTTTTAAAGGAGTGAGTAATGACTGGTTTAGGTCCTACTTGAGCGATAGAAAACAATTAGTAAGTTCAAATGGAAAACTGTCACACACCAAAGATATCATATGGGGTGTGCCACAAGGATCAGTCCTGGGCCCAATCCTTTTTTTGTTATACTTAAATGACTTAGTTACTCTCTCGATTAAAGGGAAGTTTACAATCTTTGCTGACGACACCACGCTTCTTTGGCATGGGAAAAACTCTTTAGATATGAAAGAAACTATTACAAAGGATCTGGAGGTTGTGAAACAATGGTGTGACGCAAACTTCTTGTGCTTCAATATCAAAAACAAATTTACTCACCTTCGCTTCTAAAATTGAAAATTTACAATTGAACGGAGATATCCTGGAAAATAAAAACCAAACAAAATTCTTAGGAATGTATATTGATAATAAACTAAAATTTGACCATCACATTTCAGTATTAACAAAAAAATTAGCATCAGGATGCTATGCACTCCGAATTATATCGAATGAACTAAGCTCATCTACAACAAAAATGGTTTATCATTCACTGATAGAGTCTCACTTGAGATATGGTGTTGCATTCTGGGGATATTGCAGTCAACAACTCTTTCACTCAGTTTTTGTTTTACAAAAGCGAGCAATTAGACTTCTATGTAAGGTGGGTGTACGTGAGTCATGTAAACCATTGTTCGTGAGAGAAAAAAATTCTCACAGTTACTTGTATTTTCATTTTGGAATCTGTTTGTCTGATTCACAAAAATACATTACATTAAAAGCACCGATACAAGCAAATTACTCAATCAGACAAGCAGCTGAATATAAAGTACCGCTCCCCATTCCAAAATCAAGTCTGACTAAGGATTCTTTGATTTATGAAAGTAAAAAGCTATACAACCACATACCCTACGAAATTAGAAAGGAAAGAAATTATATAAAGTTCAGATACCTTGTTAAAGAAGCCCTTGTAACAAAAGCTCATTACAATCTCGAGGAATACTACAATGAAGCTCTGTTGTGATTATTATTTTAATATACCTTTATTATTTTAATATACCTTTATAATATACCCTCCCATATATGTATTATCTAAACTGAAATTTTATTTTTATATTTTATCGTAACGACATGTGATCCTACTTTTAAATTATGACTCTGTGTATATTTTTCTTTTTTTTTAGGCTTTCTGTCACTTGTGTCTGTATTTTTTAAAGTGTTATATTTTTTAAAGTGTTATACAATTTAGATTTTAAGAAGCTTTGTCAATAAGAAGGTTTTTTCTTGGACAATAAAGTATATTTCTCTCTCTCTATTCCCGACTACAGATGGCATACATCTATCGTCACTCTTCGAGGATGATTGAGATTGATTGAGGAGTATCCTTATCTGTTCGGTTCATGTTACCTGAGAAAATTTGAAATTTTAAGTAAGTAGTTTTAAGTTAACATTATACCCACTTAGGATAGGGACCAATTACTGTTAACCCTCTGGGGTATTTGGGCATGAAATGCCATATAAGATGTATGATGCTGTTGAAATGAAATGAAAAAAAAGCCTCTTTCAAGGCGTTGGTGGTTGTGTTGGTGATAAATATGGTTGGTACATTTGTTAAGCGTCCTTTTTGTGTCGTAAAATGCCGCATTTGGCCCATTTCAGCAAATTAATGTTAAATATTATTTTTCATAAAATATATTTTGTATAATTCGGAAAAAAGTTCGAATGAAATCTAGAGTGAAAACACTGGAAATATAGTATTGTAATTGCGAATTGCAGGGTTACGCCCCTCTTGACAATCCTGACCAATGGCGAGCCGCCATTCTAGACGTCGTCTCATTTAGGCGTGCGAAGTTACCAAAAGTCAGTTCGATAGGATCACTTTGAGTTTTCGAAGATTTACCCCCACTTATGCAATTTTTCTGTCGATTTTTTTTTTCGATAGATTTTAAACTTCGTACCAAGACTAAAGTGACCCTTAGAATCGATTGGCGTTCGCAGAATCGCTTTATCTATCACCGTTCTCGAATAAGAAAAAAGTATCGTATCGTATCCTATCGTATCCTACGTATCCTATCGTATCCTACGTATCCTATCGTATGGTTCCGTTTCGTTAAAACTTACCTAAGTTTTTTTTTCACTATAGTTCGTTTTTCTTAAAAAACAACTATATTCCCGGCTACGGAAGGCCAAACAGCTATATTCCCGGCTACGGATGGCCAAACAGCTATATTTTATGATTTATGTAATCTTGAGTGTATGTAATTAGACATGTATCCGGTGACTTCTTTCAGATTTATTATTGTATCATGATGTCAAACAGAGATATTGTATCATATGCAATTTTTATTAACTGAAATAAAGATATATTATCATTATTATTATTCCCGGCTACGGATAGCCAAACAGCTATATTCCCGGCTACGGATGGCATACATCAATTTTCACTCTTCGAGGGGGATCGAGATTGATTGAGGAGTATCCTTATCTGTTCGGTTCATGTTACCTGAAAAAATTTGAAATTTTAAGTAAGTAGTTTTGAATTAATATTATACCCAATTAGGATAGGGACCAATTACTGTTAACCCTCTGGGGTATTTGGGCATGAAGTGCCATATAAGATGTATGATACTGTTGAAATAAAGTGAAAAAAAAGCCTCTTTCAAGGCGTTGGTGGTTGTGTTGGTGATAAATATGGTTGGTACATTTGTTAAGCGTCCTTTTTGGAGGGGGTCGTGTCGTGAAATGCCGCATTTGGCCCATTTCAGCAAATTAATGTTAAATATTATTTTTCATAAAATATATTTTGTATAATTCGGAAAAAAGTTCGAATGAAATCTAGAGTGAAAACACTCGAAATATAGTATTGTTATTGCGAATTGCAGGGTTACGCCCCTTTTGGCCCAATGGCGAGCCGCCATTCTAGACGCCGTCTTATTTAGGCGTGCGAAGTTACCAAAAGTCAGTTCGATAGGATCACTTTGAGTTTTCGAAGATTTACCCCCACTCATGCAATTTTTCTGTCGAAATATAGTATTGTAATTGCGAATTGCAGGGTTACGCCCCTTTAGAAATTCCGACCAATGGCGAGCCGCCATTCTAGACGCCGTCTTATTTAGGCGTGCGAAGTTACCAAAAGTCAGTTCGATAGGATCACTTTGAGTTTTCGAAGATTTACCCCCACTTATGCAATTTTTCTGTCGATTTTTTTTCGATCGATTTTAAACTTCGTACCAAGACTAAATTGACCCTTCTGAATCGATTGGCGTTCGCAGAATCGCTGTATCTATCACTGTTCTCGAATTAGAAAAAAGTATTTGCATTTCACGGCCAATCGATCGATCTGGCTACCACATAGGCCACATTTTTGGAATCTACGTCGAATTTGGATCATTTTGGTGAAAACCGTAGATCGATAGGATCGTTTTGAGTTTTCGAAGAATTGTCTCGTCTCGTATCGTATCCTATCGTATCGTATCGTATCCTATCGTATCGTATCCTATCGTATCCTATCGTATCCTATCGTATCGTTTCCTTTCGTATCGTATCCTATCATATCCTATTGTATCCTATCGTATCCCATCGTATCGTTTCCGTTTTCTCGTCTCGTCTCCTATCGTATCCTATCATATCCTATCGTTCATATATACTGGAAGCTTGCACTTACATCTATAAGAATAAACATAAGTTTGCAATAGATAACACTCACTGTTATAACACCCGTCACAGAAATCTCTTACAACCTGATTATTATCGCACATCGCTGTACCAAAGAAACTTCTATTGTACTGGTTGTAAGTTTCACAATATACTTGATATACATATAAAATCCTCCCCCAATGTTCATATTTTCAAATCAAAGCTAAAAAAATTCCTAATCAGAAAGTGTTGTTACTTATTAGATGATTTCTTTTTGTGATAATATATATTTTTTTTAACGTGTGTGAACTATTTAGTTAGTATTTTTATATATACATGTAATTGTTAACTTATCCTTTCCCAATGTAACTGTAATTTTGACGTTTTTAATCATTAATGTAACCTGTGTGCATTTAAATGATGAAATAAATAAATATTATTATTATTATTATTATCCTATCGTATCCTATCGTATCGTTTCCTTTCGTATCATATCCTATCGTATGCTATCGTATATTTCACTAATTACTTTAACAGATACACAAACATTTACAGGACAGTTATTGAAAAAGCAAAAAACACATACTATTCAAGCAGAATAGCTCAATCTGCAGATAATCAAAGGGAAACATGGGCCATTATCAATGAACTAAGAGGAAAACCTAAAGCAAACCCACCGAAAACAAACTTGAGCTCTGACGAACTGAACTCCTATTGTTCAGTGGCAGCAAAACTATCTGAGAATATTACTGTGAAAATTGATCCAATGATATACTTTAAAAAAATATCTGTTCATGATTCTTTCTTTTTTGAACCCACAGACATTCAGGAAATAAAATCAATTTTCAGAGAAATGAAAAACAAAGTTTCTTCTGGGTGGGATGATCTTTCTCTCAGAATAATTGATCAATTGCCGGATGGTGCAATAAAAATTTTGGCAGAGGCAATTAATATTTCATTCTCCCAAGGATCATTTCCTGCTTGTTTAAAAATTGCCACAGTAATTCCACTATATAAAGGCGGAGATCATGATGTCCCTGCCAATTTTTGACCGATATCCCTGTTACCAATCCTATCAAAAATAATAGAAAAACTGGTAAAAATAAGGATATCATCCTTCTTGATCAAGTTCAACATACTAAGTTCCAATCAGTTTGGCTTCCAAGCCTCAAAAAGTACAAATGATGCAATTTTTTCCTTTCTAGAAAATCTTAACCCTAATCTAAATGATAGAGAGGCAGCTGCGGCAGTTTTTTGTGACTTATCTAAGGCGTTTGACTGCGTAAATCACAGAATACTGCTGAAAAAACTTGAAATATATGGATTTAGAGGCAATGCATTGTCTTGGTTTAGATCTTACTTAACTGAACGTCGCCAAAATGTCTCACTTAATGGAATTGAATCCAATGATTGTGCTGTCAACTCTGGTGTCCCACAGGGCTCGGTTCTGGGACCTCTGTTATTCTTGGTGTATGTCAACGATCTGAATCAGTTGGACATCCAGGGTAAATTAACAATGTTTGCGGATGACACCACTATCCTATGGCATGACAAATCAATTACTGATCTATTTGATCACATCAGTGTGGATGTAATAAGGGTGAAAGAGTGGTGCGATGCAAATCTCCTATCATTCAATGTCAACAAAACGAACATCGTATCATTCAGATGTAATATCAGGGAGGTTTCATTAGATGATGGAATAATTAGCAATGCCGCGGAAAATAAGTTTTTGGGATTACTTATTGATAAAAAGTTAAGATTCGAAAGCCACATTAACAAGTTGTGCAAAAGATTAGCATCGGGTTGTTTTGCCGTACGTAGTGTTCCTCACGAACTGGATATTGCTAATGCTAGGAAGGTTTATTTTTCATTAGTAGAGTCACATCTACGCTATGGCATATGCTTTTGGGGTATATGTTGCATCAACTGTTTGAAAGGGTCTTTACCCTTCAAAAGAGCCATTAGATGTTTATGTAAAGCCAAATGCGCGATTCATGTAGACCATTGTTTTAGAGCAAAGGATTTTAACACTGGCAGGTCTTTTCATTTTAGAGACAGTATGTCTAATTCACAAGAAATACAGAAATGAAATAAACAACTCTTCAGTATATAATACACGTTTAAGACACCATATTGCTCTACCCGTCCCTACGTCAGCTCTTACTCAAAATTCCCTTATTTACAAGAGCAAAAAATTATTTAATCACCTACCCAGCAGTTTAAAAGAAATACAGAGTGTATTCAGATTTCGAAAAGAAGTGAAAGAGTTCTTGGTTGTGAGGGCCTATTATACTACAGATGAATTTTACGAAGATCAATTTAACTTAGACTGTAATTAATGTGTAAGTAAGATGCAACCTTTTAGATTTTCCATTTTATTTTAAATCGTTAGTTAATGTCGACCCCAATCTTTTATTTGTATTATTTATTTCTTATCTTGTGTATTGTCAAAAAACTGTTGTTAACATTTGTGTGTATATTGGCACTATTAACTTTTTGCCTTTTCACCTTTTACCTTTTAAATTTAGGATTCCAGACTTTGTCAATGAGATGTATCTATCTTCGGACAATAAAGTATATTTGATTTATTGATTGATATCCTATCGTATCCTATCGTATCGTTCTGTTTCGTTAAAACTTAACTAAGTTTTTTTTTCACAATAGTTCGTTTTTCTTAAAAAACAACTATATTCCCGGCTACGGAAGGCCAAACAGCTATATTCCCGGCTACGGATGGCCAAACAGCTATATTCCCGACTACGGCTGGCCAAACAGCTATATTCCCGGCTACGAATGGCATACAGCTAGTTTTCTGCCTATATATTGTCACTCTTCAAAGGGATTGAGATTGATTGAGGAGTATCCTTATCTGTTCGATTCATGTAACCTGAAAAACTTTGAAATTTCAAGTAAGTAGTTTTAAGTTAACATTATACCCAATGGACATTTCCATTTAGGAAAAAAAAATTCCAAAACTTATATAGGTCGATTGTATTTCATTTGAAACGTCCAATTGACTTAGAATGCCATTATATATTTTTTATTTCGAAAAGATATTGCGGTTGAAAGAGTACCGTGACGTCACGTTCATCAAAAACTACCCCCTCCATAATCCACGTTCAGAAACACGCATTACTGTTCTTGTCAAAAATATAGCTCACTGCTTGATATACACCATTAATATATAATTGAATTCTGTTTATTGATAGACTCATAAAATAAACTCATTTCAACAACGGGTTTCTTTATTTAAAACATTCAAAGTTTCTGAACGGGCCTTCCTTTTGATGAAGACCGTTCATTGGCAACACCGCAAATGTTACAGACAGTTCCCATGAAAATAATATTGAGATTTGAGGTTAACCATCAATGTTTATTTTTATCAACTTCTTAATATCATAAACGATTTGGTGTGTTTATAATGAAACAAGGCTTCATAAAAGCAGGTTCGGAAAATTCGCCAAGGGTGGATTATGAGATGATTTACTCTTTTTATTCAACAAACATGACTTTTTTGAGTGCTGAAATGAAAAATGTGAAAACGGTAAGCAATTTGTGTTAGGTATATAGCAAAAATAAATATCGAGATCATTTTCAACTGTCTTATTCGCATCAAAAAAGTAAATCAACACATGTTATCTTTTTACAGATCTAACAGTGACTCACTCCAGTGGTGATAATGCTGTTGGCTACATACAGTTGAAACGCCAAGAAAACGTCTGCAATGTGAAAGCAAAGCTCACACCGGAACATAAAATCCACAATTTTTTTAAATAATTGTTTGGTGTAGGTAGACGAAGAAGCAATGTCCTAGAATATCCGTGTTTAGACTGTTCGGCCTCTGAAGGTATGTGTATATTGAAAACTGGTATTTGAGCTTTTCTTTTTGAAATTCACCCTCTAAAGGGGTCAAATAAGGGGTACATTTTATTATGGGGTTTCGGTTAGTTTTTGAGTTACCGTCATGAACATTGGTGTTTTGACTCTCTATTACAAATGAAGAATTCGTGTGTAACCTAACTTGAAAATTACTTTTGCTGTAAAATCAATTATGGCACGGGACGCCACAGGCATTATATATAAATATATATATTAATATTTGATTTTGTTTTCATGTTTCAGCACATGCACAGAATATATCAAAGAACTGAGTAATCCCTGAGATGGCAAGCTCCTTTGATTGGCCCAGTGGAGCATTTGCCAATGAAGGTGAGGATTATTTTATTTAGTTATTTCAAGTTTGTCAAAATTACTCCTAATATATTGATACTAATATTTTGATACTTTATATCAAAATTGAACATGGGATACTTCACAACCTCTGGTTATTTCATAAGAAATATAAAGTGAAAATGCTTTTTTTTCTAATTTATATTTGAAACCACTTTGATTTTTCATTAAAAAAGTTATTGTTTATCCTTTGAAAAAAATGTCAAGCTTTTTTTTCATTAGTAGAAAAAATGAAGTCTGCTCCACAGTAAAAGCATTTATTTCTAGGGAAGAAATTAGCAATTCATTTCGGCAAAGTATTTTGCCATCTTCAGGTCTCTAAAATATACATAAAAAAGATACAAGAGTGACCATTGTAAAAGTTGATAGAAGAATTACCACAAAATAAACATAACATCACTGATTTACACAAACATTGAAGTAAAAATGTCAACTGATTAATATAACATAGATTATCGACTGAATTAATGAGTTGACATTTTAAATTCAATGTTTGTGTAAGTCGTGATGTTATGTTTATTTTTGTGCTAAATCTTCTACCAATTTTACGATGTTCCCCTGTATCTTTCTATGTATATTTTAGAGGACCTGAGATATGAGAATACTGCTGAAATCATTGCTATTTTCTTTCCTAGAAATAAATGCTTCTTACTGTGGAGCGACTGATTTTCTACTAATATAGAACTCCACCTGACATGGACTACTTTCATATTTTTTTGTTTCATGTTCATCTAGCATCTGTACAGTTTACACAGAATGGATCAAGCAATGGATGAATTCTTCAAAATGAAGTGGGGATTTAAGCTTCTGTTGAACTTACCTTCATCCATTGGGGTATTCGCCGAATTATTTTTTGTGATTGTTTAGATATAATCAATCATAAATGCATTATACTGTGAATATATATGTAGGCTTTGTCTGTTTGTATTATAATATAAATAAATTCATATTCGGTACCCTGTTAGTGTGTCCTTCATGTGATGAGTCAAATATTTATTAAATTTGAACTACTGAAAATATAATTAATAATTTAGAATTAATAGACTTGAAATATGTTCATACAAATTTTGTAAATTTTTTGCAAAATTATTTACTTATTTCACACAAATTCTTTCTTGAGGGATACTAATTCGAAGGTAAAGATCTATTTTTTACAAATACAGGCTTACATTTTGTATGGTAAAAATTTTCCCTATGGTTACAAAGCTATAGAAAAAAAAATCTGAAGATATTGGCATTCATGAAGAGAATGTGACAACAAACCTTAGAAAACTTTGACATAATACCTCACATTCTAGTTATTTAAAGTATTTTTGAATTTCAATCAATCAAAATAGAAGAAATGAATCTTATCGAAAAAGTTGTTAAAGAATTCGTCCACCGTATGCTCCTGAAATAAAATTTAATTGTATTGTGTCATTTGGAGTAGCAGAAATTAAATTTTTTACAGTATTGCATTTTTTATATTCTGACCAAGTCATGGACAGACGAACAGGATCAGAGGGTTTTTCAATTTCCAGACAATTAATAATTGAATTAACTTTCTTATAGCGAGCTCTGAAAGGGATCGGCAAATTTCTTTCAATTTCAGATGTCAGGCCAATATATAAGCTCTTGTAAACAGAATCGCTTTATCTATCACCGTTCTCGAATTAGAAAAAAGTTTTTCCGGTTTTTTGCATTCCACAACCAATCGATCGCTCTGGCTACCACATAGGCCACATTTTCGGAATCAACGTCAAATTTCAATCATTTTGGTGAAAACCGCAGATTGAAAGGACCACTTTGAGTTTTCGAAGATTTACCACACACCCCCCCTTATGCAATTTTTCGTCTCGTCTCGTATCGTATACTATCGTATCGTTTCGTTTCAATTTACCACGTACCCCCCCTTATGCCATTTTTCGGTCGAATTTGTATTTGCAATAGATCTTAAATTTCATACCAAGACTAACTTGACCCTTCTGAATCGATTGGCGTTCGCGGAATCGCTTCATCTATCACCGTTCTAGACTTAGAAAAAAGTATTGTATCGTTTCGTTAATACTTACCTAAGTTTTTTTTTACTATCGTTCGTTTTTCTTGAAAAACAACTATATTCCCAGTTACAGAAGGCCAAACAGCAATATTCCTGGCTACGGATATCCAAATGGCTATATTTCCGGCTACGGATGGCATACAGCTAGATTTGTGGCTATATATTGTCACTCTTTGAGGGGGATTGAGATTGATTGAGAAGTATCCTTATCTGTTCGGTTCATGTAACCTGAAAAAATTTGAAATTTTAAGTAGTTTTAAGGTAACATTATACCCAATTAGGATAGGGATCAATTACTGTTAACCCTCTGGGGTATTTGGGCATGAAGTGCCATATAAGATGAAGATGTATGATGCTGTTGAAATAAAGTGAACAAAAAAGCCTCTTTCAAGGCGTTGGTGGTTGTGTTGGTGATGAATATGGTTGGTACATTTGTTAGGCGTCCTTTTTGGAGGGGGTCGTGTCGTAAAATGCCGCATTTGGCCCATTTCAGCAAATTAATGTTAAATATTATTTTTCATATAATATATTTTGTATAATTCGGAAAAAAGTTCGAATGAAATCTAGAGTGAAAACACTCGAAATATAGTATTGTAATCGCGAATTGCAGGGTTACACCTCTTTTGACAATTCCGACCAATGACGAGCCGCCATTCTAGACGCCGTCTTATTTAAGCGTGTTACCAAAAGTCAGTTCGATAGGATCACTTTGAGTTTTCGAAAATTTACCACGTACCCCCCCCTTATGAAATTTTTCTGTCGAATAATTTTTTTTTCGATCGATTTTAAACTCTGTACAGATTCTAACTTGACCCTTCTGCCATTTTTCGGTCGAATTTGTTTTTTCGATCGATCTAAAATTTCGTACCAAGACTAACTTGACCCTTCTGAATCGATTGGCGTTCGCAGAATCGCTTTATCTATAACCGTTCCCGAATTAGAAAAAAGTTGTTCCGGATTTTTGCATTCCACAACCAATGGATTGCTCTGGCTACCACATAGGCCACATTTTCGGAATCAACGTCAAATTTCAATCATTTTTTCGATCGATCTAAAATTTCGTACCAAGACTAACTTGATCCTTCTGAATCGATTGGCGTTCGCAGAATCGCTTTATCTATCACTGTTCTCGAATTAGAAAAACGTTTTTCCGGTTTTTTGCATTCCACAACCAATCGATCGCTCTGGCTACCACATAGGCCACATTTTCGGAATCAACGTCAAATTTCAATCATTTTGGTGAAAACCGCAGATCGAAAGGACCACTTTGAGTTTTCGAAGATTTACTACGCACCCCCCCTTATGCAATTTTTCGTCTCGTCTCGTATCGTATACTATCGTATCGTTTCGTTTCAATTTACCACGTACCCCCCCTTATGCCATTTTTTGGTCGAATTTGTATTTACGATCGATCCTAAATTTCGTACCAAGACTAACTTGACCCTTCTGAATCGATTGGTGTTCGCGGAATCGCTTCATCTATCACCGTTCTCGACTTAGAAAAAAGTATCGTATCGTTTCCTTAATACTTACCTAAGTTTTTTTTTACTATCGTTCGTTTTTCTTGAAAAACAACTATATTCCCGGCTACGGAAGGCCAAACAGCTATATTCCCAGCTACGGATATCCAAATGACTATATTTCCGGCTACGGATGGCATACAGCTAGATTTCTGGCTATATATTGTCACTCTTTGAGGGGGGATTGAGATTGATTGAGAAGTATCCTTATCTGTTCGGTTCATGTTACCTGAAAAAATTTGAAATTTTAAGTAAGTAGTTTTAAGTTAACATTATACCCAATTAGGATAGGGATCAATTACTGTTAACCCTCTGGGGTATTTGGGCATGAAGTGCCATATAATATGAAGATGTATGATGCTGTTGAAATAAAAGCCTCTTTCAAGGCGTTGGTGGTTGTGTTGGTGATGAATATGGTTGGTACATTTGTTAGGCGTCCTTTTTGGAGGGGGTCGTGTCGTAAAATGCCGCATTTGGCCCATTTCAGCAAATTAATGTTAAATATTATTTTTCATAAAATATATTTTGTATAATTCGGAAAAAAGTTCGAATGAAATCTGGAGTGAAAACACTCGAAATATAGTATTGTAATCGAGAATTGCAGGGTTACACCTCTTTTGACAATTCCGACCAATGACGAGCCGCCATTCTAGACGCCGTCTTATTTAAGCGTGTTACCAAAAGTCAGATCGATAGGATCACTTTGAGTTTTCGAAGATTTACCACGTACCCCCCCCCTTATGAAATTTTTCTGTCGAATTATTTTTTTTTCGATCGAATTTAAACTCCGTACAAAGACTAACTTGACCCTTCTGCCCTTTTTCGGTCGAATTTGTTTTTTCGATCGATCTAAAATTTTGTACCAAGACTAACTTGACCCTTCTGAATCGATTGGCATTCGCAGAATCGCTTTATCTATCACCGTTCTCGAATTAGAAAAAAGTTGTTCCGGATTTTTGCATTCCACAACCAATGGATTGCTCTGGCTACCACATAGGCCACATTTTCGGAATCAACGTCAAATTTCAATCATTTTTTCGATCGATCTAAAATTTCGTACCAAGACTAACTTGACCCTTCTGAATCGATTGGCGTTCGCAGAATCGCTTTATCTATCACCGTTCTCGAATTAGAAAAAAGTTTTTCCGGTTTTTTGCATTCCACAACCTATCGATCGCTCTGGCTACCACATAGGCCACATTTTCGGAATCAACGTCAAATTTCAATCATTTTTCGATCGATTAAAATTTCGTACCAAGACTAACTGATCCTTCTGAATCGATTGGGTTCGCAGAATCGCTTTATCTATCACCGTTCTCGAATTGATAAAAAAGTTTTTCCGGTTTTTTGCATTCCACAACCTATCGATCGCTCTGGCTACCACATAGGCCACATTTTCGGAATCAACGTCAAATTTCAATCATTTTGGTGAAAACCGCAGATCGAAAGGACCACTTTGAGTTTTCGAAGATTTACCACGCACCCCCCCTTATGCAATTTTTTGTCTCGTCTCGTATACTATCGTATCGTTTCGATTTACCACGTACCCCCCCTTATGCCATTTTTCGGTCGAATTTGTATTTGCGATCGATCCAAAATTTCGTACCAAGACTAACTTGACCCTTCTGAATCGATTGGCGTTCGCAGAATCGCTTTATCTATCACCTTTCTAGAATTAATAAAAAAGTTTTTTCGGTTTTTTGCATTCCACAACCTATCGATCGCTCTGGCTACCACATACATGGACGTATAAATATATAATGGACTCAGCAAATTAATACTATCAACATAGATTGTTTTGAAGCCGCTCAGTTTGTAGGCGCGCGGGTTGCGAGGAAGGAGGAGACCTGCGATAGACTGTAACCTGCCATCCAACGACAGTGGCGCACACAATTTAATTATAGGTATTGATTAAAAGAAAATATGTGGAGTTTCATATGATTATGAAAACTTTGGCAAAACTTGTGATATACAGATCTGATGTGTTCATAAAATATGTGTTTGTCTTCATTAAATAGGCCGATTCTAAGAGAAAAATAATTATTATTTCTACATTTGAAGCAATGAAAAATTTACACTGCACTTTTAATATAAGAAACAGAACTGAAAAAGATAAGAGGGACAATAAAACAACTTTCGATTCTAGTCTTTTATTGAATATATTTTTAGATTCATATACATATTCTATAGTCATATTGAAGATTATACTTTTATTACAAGATTTTATTTAGTTTCACTTGTTATATATAATTCCGGTGGCAATGCATTATGGATTTTTGTTAAATAAAAACAAAATGGCGGCTCCAAGATGGCGGACGAGATTTGTAATTATGATCCGATTCAAAATTGGTATGTGGGGTTTTGGAACGGAGATATGAATTTTTGTCAAAATTCATAAATTCAAGATGGCGGATGAGTACTGTGATTGTGGTCCGATTCGATTCGAAATTGGTATGAGGGGTTTTCAAGGTCGGAAATTAGGAAATTTTTGTCAAAATTAATAATTCAAGATGGCGCCCCAAGATGGACGACGAGTTTTGTGATTATGGTCCAATTCGATTCAAAATTGGTATGCGGGGTTGTCGGGGTTGGAGATTATGAAATTTTGTCAATATTCATAAATTCAAGATGGTGTCCCCGAGATTAGGACGAGTTTTGTATTTATGGTCCGATTTGATTCAAAAATTCGTATGCGGCGGTTTTCTCGGATATTTTGATTTTTTGTCAAAATTCATAAATTCAAGATGGCGGACGAGTTCTATGATTGTGGTCCGATTCGAAATGGTATGAGGGGATTTTCGAGGTCGGAGATTGTGAAATTTTTTCAAAATTAATAAATTCAAGATGGCGCCCCCAAGATGGACGACGCGTTTTGTGATTATGGTCCAATTCGATTCAAAATTGGTATGCGGGGTTTCGGGGTTGGAGATTATGAAATTTTGTCAATATTCATAAATTCAAGATGGAAGTCCCTAAGATTAGGACGAGTTTTTTGATTATGGTCCGATTTGATTCAAAATTCGTTTGCGGCGGTTTTCTCGGATATTTTGAATTTTCTGTCAAATTCATAAATTCAAGATGGCGGACGAGTTCTGTGATTGTGGTCCGATTCGATTCGAAATTGGTATGGGGATTTTCGAGTCGGAGATTGAAATTTTTGTCAAAATTAATATATTCAAGATGGCGCCCCCAAGATGGACGACGAGTTTTGTGATTATGGTCCAAGTCGATTCAAAATTGGTATGCGGTGGTTTTCTCGGATATTTTGATTTTTGTCAAAATTTATGAATTCAAGATGGCGGCCCCAAGATGAGGAACGAGTTTTCTGATAATGGTCATATTTCATTCAAAATTTGTATGTGGGGGTTTTCAGGTATAGAGATTATGTGAATTTTTGTCAAAATCTATAAATCCAAGATGACTTCCAGAATGTCGGCGAGTTTTGTGATTATGGCCAGGTTCTAGTCAAAATTGCGTGTGGAAATTTTGGGGTCGGAGATCATGACATGTAATAACACGGCTGTATTAGAAATGAAAGATTAAGGTGAAATAACCTGTATAGAAGGAAATCTTTTGAAGAAAGATGCTGAAGGATTGAAACGTGATAAAATAAGTTCAGCTAGCTTATAATGATTTAATTATTTTTGTGAATTCATTTGGTTTCAAAAAAGTTGTCTGAAGTGTCATGAAAGTAGGTACCACTAATTTCATTGACAATGATTGGTTGGTAAGTAACAACTTGTCAAAGAATTAATTTTATTATAATTGCGGACAAGCTTTTTTGAAACCAAATAATTCAACAAAAAATAATAAATCATTGTCAGCAATGACTTAAAATTATTTTATACATGTTTTAGTACCGGCTTAAATAAAAGTAGTGTCTAATAAAAAAGGTTTTTTATTAGTTATTTATTTCACATTAGCAATACGAATGGAAGATAAAGGAATGATCTCCAAAGTTGCAGCTCGTTTATGGATCATCCAAATATCAACAATACGTGGTGATCAGTGAAACTAGGGCTACGTCATATCTCTGGAACAAAGTCATAATAATAATAATAATAATAATAAATCGACTTTTATTTAACAAATGTACATGCATTTGCCCTTGAAAAGGCGAAGATTAGCTAATAGCTACTCTGAACTCTTAACCTTTCAGTTTACAAAAAAAGGTAATACAAAATGAAAATAATAAATATAAAAGATAATAAAAAAGAAAAGCATTTACAATGTTAATAATTGATATAAGTAAACAATTTAGTAAATTTTGTAATCAAGAAAGAGAGAAAATATGTGGCAATGTGACTAGTCTTGTTGGTTCAGCAGTTCATTTAGCGACTTTCTTATATCTATTCAGTGGAGTTGATAGTTCTGGTTTGAAGGAATTAAAAAGTTTTACTGGATTATAAGTGAAACCACGTTCAAAACAAAGCTGTCCGTGGTGTGGCATGTTAAGTATATGTGAACAGTTCAGTATTAAGATTGTGTAAATTGTTTCTGAATACTAGTTTCAAGAAGGTATGGTGGACTTTGTAGTATTAAATAATCTATGCAAAAAATGAGGAAATGGTGTTTAAAATTTAGAAATTTGAGCCACTTCAACTGCAGGATGTATTGAGAAATGTGATCATATTTTAGGATTAAATAATGAATCTGCAACAAGCTATTTTGCACCCGTTGAAGCCGATTTTGAGTGCATTTATCAAGATATGGATAGTAGACAATGTTACAATAATTTAGAAGGGATAAAACCAAAGATTCTTGAAAAGTTTTTCCCTTGTTTTGAAATTTAAAATATGTTTACCTTAGCATAAAGTAACCGAAAGTATGATATAACTCTAATGTAATAATAAATGTATTCATAAGTAGGTACATAATAAAAGTATTACATAAGTAGGCTTGTGCATTTGATAGGTATTCCATTCAAAATAGGAATAAAAAATATTGCAACTGAATTATGATAATCTAAGGCAACATACATTGAAACTCAGGAAGATTCGGATGGAAACACATATGTTTTGATTACGAAATAAAACTGTTTTGTCAAATGTCTGACTCTACTCGTTGATGAATCTAATTTACTAGATGTCCTCATGATGGATTCTTAATTTTGAAATATTTATTCAAAATCAGCTTCCAATTAGCTCATTGAGTACCACCATGATCTGTCATCAAGGATCACCAAAATGTTCATAGAGCTTTGGCAGGTCTTTGTAGAGTATTCTACCAAGATATTCATGAGGTTTTTAATTTCTTATTGAATATATTTGTTGCTTTATTAAAAATCTGAAATATATTTCCAGCAATTCTTACAAGTTTCTACTCACCAATTTTGATGCTTTTGTGAGGTTTTTATATTCTTTCCTTTTTAAGTAGTGTACAAGTAGTTTCGTCATTTTCATCAAATAAAAGTGGCTGGCATCTAAAGCATGTACACCTTCAAGCCTCTATCACACATAACCAGCTTATATAACAAACAATATCATTAACATAATCTGTTAAACACCAAGCAGAAGAGTGGAGAAAATCTAAAGCTTTGTATATCTTCACTCCAATTTATTTTCAAATGATACCTGCTCAGCCATCAAAGAAAGATCTTGACCATTCTCATTGATGGTTACTCTACCACTCCTACAAAATAATATTGAGGTTGCATCCTAAGTTAATAGAATTCCAGTTTCTCCAGCTTTTATTTCTGAATGAACTATCAACTCCTTATATGCTGCCTCAAATTGTCTAGCAGTCGGATTGTTATTGAATCCTCCACGACTTCTTACAGCTCCAAAAAATAGTTCAATGTGATCTTGTGACAATTTGTAAGTGAGAATATATTTGAGTTTATTGGTTTTGACATAAGAATCGTAAAGACCTTTGAGGCTTTCTAATACAAATAAGAAACTTAAGAAACCAGTTTTTCTTTTTTTGACTTCAAAACACTAACACTTCCAGCAGAAGATGCAAATATATTCCTAATAACGTCTAGGTGATCAAAAAATGTTTCATTTGTTACTGAAGACAATGGCTTTTTAAATATATTTCGCAAATCTATTTTGAGTTGAAATGTCAAACAGATCGTTAAAATAACGAATGAATAATGCAGTTGCCTCAGCCCTTTAATTTTAATCCACAATAAATCTTTACACAGATATATCAAAGAATTGCTACACTTTTACCCTAGCGTTTGAGTCGCAATCTTCAACAACATTTTTTCTTTAGTCCACATTGATGTAATGCTTTCGCAGTTTGGTGGCAGCATGTAACCCCTCATTATAGTGAATGTCAACTAATTTATCAATATAAGACAAACTCACTTGATTGTTATGAGAATCTGTCAAGTTCTTATATGATCCTAAACAATTTCGAACTAATTTATCATATGATGATCCAGAAATAAATATACTTTTCCTTCAGAACAGGATGACTGGAAATAAGTTTTCATTGGTGAAATATTGAAATTCGCTCCCAGAACTGAAGCCATTTCAAATTCTAGTTCCATCAAAATGTCATAGAGGATACAAGCACTCCAGTTTCATCAACCAACTCTCAAACATTTCTAATCGAGCCAGCTTTGTCAGATCCACAAAGACCATCAAAAAGAAAAAATCCAACAGGTATCTTCCAGGAACTGTTCAAACTAACCAGCATAAACACCAGTACTTCTTTTGCTTCAGGAAGTTGATCGCTATCCAAATCAGTACCAATATCCACATACCCGCTGTTACCGAAAGTTGGATCAGGGACGGTGTGCTCAATAATGAACTATTTCCAGGAAACTATACTGTTTACAGGAAGGATCGCGAATATGGATCGAGGGGTGGAGGTGTCATACTTGCAGAGTAACAATCTCCCAAACCGAACAACATAACTTGGCGCTCCCTGAAGAAGAGCCGACTCACTATGCGTTAAGATGTTCAACCATGCTGAGAAGGCAACTTATCTGATTGTAGTTTACATTCCCCAACACAAGTTTCATACGAGTACGATGAACTATTTGAATGTATGAACATTTCTGCAATCTCACCATCCTAGTACTAGGCGATTTCAATATAACTGAATTAGCTAATTTTATGACACAAGATCTGAGTCTACTCTCCTATCAAGATATAACAGCTTTATTAACATCTGTGATTTCACCCAAAAATGAAATCAGAAATGAACAACAGGATACTGGACCTGGTACTATCACCAGGCGACGTTGATTGCAATGTTAGTCTAGATAACGATCCTTTAGTAAATTATAGACCCTCATCATCCCAAGCTTCTTATTATCAACACACCCTTATTACCAAATGAGCAAGAGGTGTTCTATCCAAAGAAAAAAGACTCGATTTCAAAAAATTAATTCTCAAAAGTTCATTAATCTACTCAATGAGGTAAATTGAATATACTTCTTTCTTCCACGACGTTAATGACGCTTGTCTTTTCATTTCAACGAAATTATTCGAACATCATCAGAGAGTGTACTCCTCTAAAGAAAACGTTTACACAAGTATCCAATCTGGTTCTCCGCATCAATAATTCGTCAACTGAAAGTGAAAAAACATTATCTGAAGATGTATAGGCGAAAACAGGTATTTATATTATTTAATATGTTTGAAACGAGCCAGACGCAAGGTAAAAACGAAATAGATGAAAATGTTCATTAAAAATTCCGAAAAAATTCCTCAAAAGATCCGGAAAGCTTTCTGGAACTTCATAAATTCCAAAAAAAAATAAATCTCTGCATAAACTTTGGGCGAATGAAATATGAAAATGAATCCTTTGCTTCCAGCGAAATCAGTTATGGATGCATTTGCAAAATATTTTGAAAGTGTCTATCTTCCCCGAGCAATGACAATATTAACATTAACTCATGCAATAACCCCAGCCAGTACCTTAACATCAACACCATCACCTGAGCTCAGATCCCAATGGCGGGGAAAAAAATTGAAAACAAATTAACATGCGGGCCGGACCATATCCCAGCTGTTTGTAAAAAAATCACATAGAACTATTTGTCACCCCACTTTTTTTTCTCTTCAATATGATCATAAAACCAAACAATTTCCAAACCTTGGAAAATTGCTAGATCTGTCCGATATTTAAACCGGAGTGGCTTTAAAGAAGCGTAACAAACTACAGACCCGTTGTTATTATATCAGTCTTCAAAATTAATCGAGATTATATCCTCGAGATGATAATACACGCTCGTCGGTCGATCTCGAATTTCAGCACGGATTTGTCAAATGTCGGAGCACTGTGAAAAACCTGTGCACATTCACTCAATTCGTTTCAGTGCACTCGATACCAAAAACAGGTTGACGTAATCTACACAGATTTCAGCAAAGCCTTCACCGGTGTCGCATCCAGCTGTTAAATAAATTACCAACGTTTGGAATATCACAATCAATTAGAGAATTATTGAATTCATATTTAGTGGATAGGCGTTTATTCGTTGTAAACGAGGGCGTAAAATCGTATACTTTTTTCAGCAACTTCAGGGTTCCCAGGTTCGAATTTAGGTCCACCGTTATTCCTCCTATTTGTTAATGATGTCTGCTCGTCTCATACAATCACACAAATTACTATATGCGGATGACATGAAGATATTCAGAATTATTGATGATGAATCGGGTTGTATATCTCTCTACAAAATGATATCAATGCACTTAATAATTGTGTGCAGAAAACAAATTAACTCTCAATGAAGGAAAGTGCAAGTCATGACGTACACCAGAAGAACGAATTCAATAGATTTTTGTATACAACCTCTAATAGGTATCTTTCCCGTCACCCAGTTCAAAGACCAAGGAATATTGTTCGACAGCAAACCAACATTTTTATTTCACATTGATACTATCGTATCTAAGTCAACAAAATTGCTGGGATTTCTGATGCGCAATTTCAGAGATATAAAATCGCTAGATGCTCTGAAAGCTGTTTATAATTCCCTTGTGAAGAGTAAACTCAGTTATTGTAGTTCTGTGTGGAATCCGAACCATGAGAGATTCATCGCTGCATTGAAAAGAGTACAGAAAAAAATTTCTCAGTTATTGTTTTATGAAAAACACGGAGTCTACCCCGCTGAGAGGTTACAATTATGACCTCCTCCTCAATGAGTTCAAGTTTGAGTCACTTTGCAAAAATCAGGAAAATTAGTGACCTCACATTCATTTATAAAATAATTCACAACCTTATTGACTCCAATACTCTATTGTCATTCATTAATTTCAATGTACCACGCTTAACGTCTAGATCTAATTTGACATTTCACTCAAATGTACCAAACTCTTTTCACCACTTTCACTCTCCCATTAACACAATGTGTAGACGAGCTAATGATTTATGTAATGTAGACATATTTTTCTTGAACATCAATCAATTTATAAGGCACTTACATGTGACTTTACCTAATTAATTAACTAACTTACCATTAGTATAAATTATGTACTTCCTGTAAATGGGTTCAACCTGCTGGATGTAAAAATAAATAAATAAAAAAAAAAATAAAAAAAAAAAATACCCACAAAACTTTTTGCCAGTCCATTCGACTTGTTTTCGAATAGACATTTCATCGAAAATTAAATTGCAAATAACACTTTTGTTTTCTTGTTTAGCTGCATCCGCCTTCAGTTTCAATGCTCTGAATGCCTCCTGTGTCCATCCAGGAGCACCATCAACTGACTGGTACCATTTTGATATGGTTGTTGGGTGAGGTAGAGAATTATTGAATGTCTTTCTGACATAATTATATGCCTTGGTCGAGTAGAAGCTCAGAGTTAGAGCAAATGATCTGAGCGCTGGTGTATACTTTTGAGTTCTGGATCCCTTAAGCATCCTTTTGAAAAGTTCAGATGTTGATTCTGATAAAGACGCCTGGAACAAATATATTATTTGAGTGGTTGTATAAATCATGAAAATAATGATATTTCCACAATGTTCATTGAAAATGTAATACATATTATTAGCTCAATGTTGGGACTTCAAAATCAGTGGGGAAAGCAGCCACGAGTTTCAACCATGAATCTGTCGCGGCATACGAAGTGTTCTCGGCCGCCAGCGGTCCCTAAAATGTGTTGGAATTTCATAGCCAGAGCCATTAATTTACTATTTGATGGGAAAGTTTCGCGGATAGGATTTTTTGCATAAACCTGTGCTACTTAAAGTGTTTACATAATCTATATATCGAAAATTTTGACGCATAAAAATTTGGCCCTTACAACGAATTAAATTAATTTTCAAAAAATCCAAAACTCCTTCAAAGTTTTCGTGGATGGGGATTTTTAGCATAAACCTGTGCTACTTAAAGTGCTTTACAAGATCTATATTTCGAAATATTTTGTCGCACAAAATTTGGCCCCACAACGAATTAAATTAATTTAAAAAAAATCCAAGAAAATTTTTCTGCAGAATTGCGATTTGACGATTTTAAAACATTATATTGAAGGTAATGGCTAACGATTTTAATGAATAACTGTTCATCATTTTTTCAAAATTATACCCCCCTGACTCTCATATCCTGCTCACCACTAACCAAACTTACGCCATAATGCATTGCGCAACGATATGGAACAAAGTTTTTTTTAGATCTGCCTGAAATAAGAATCAATTCAAAAATTGTTTTCCTATCATTATTGGTAATGGTTTTAAATCGTGACCATTGGGTTTTAGCATAGCTGATTTGCAAATAAATGAATTCATATATATATATCGATCCACGCTACAACAATATCTCAAAAGTAGCCGAAGATTATAAAGAAAAATTTGAGTCATTCATTGAAAAATATTATAATAAAATTTGTCAAGAGAAGGTTGTCACTTCAAAACTGAGTGCATAACTCATATAAGACAAAAAGATGGATATAACGTGGAGTTTATGTTATATATTTCCTCATGCAAATTCTGAAATGAATCTTTATTGAAACCAAATGATATGGATGAGTTCAGAAACGAATTGATGACTATAGTTTTGGAAAATGCGGATCGCGATCAATTTGATTTTGTCTCGTATGCGGATTTTCCATCAGAGGAACTTTGAATTCTAGCTAAACGTAAAAGAAAATTGTAATTTTTGTAGATATTGTGCAATAATTTTTATTACCAATAAATAGCTAAAATCTAGTATATTCATTCAATGAAGGTTTTTTTTTGAAGTAGAAATAATATCATATTTGTAATTTTTGTAGATATCATTACAATATAAACGAAGGCACCTGGGGTGGGACGAGGTCTCATTTTATTTGTTGATATTTTGAAAGAATGTTTTTTTTATATGTTTTAATGCTGCTGAAACAGTTTATTTGAGTTTGATAAAATATTTGTTCAGTTCCATTATTATTCCAAGAATAGACTTTATTTGATTTTTGGTGTATTAGATTTGCACATTCAGAATGTGGCACATGATTTGATATTAATTTTATTATAATGTATTCCCATTTTATTGCTAAACACCGGATCAGAAAACTGGTGGGTTGATTCGGTAATATATTTTAGTCAATATGTTTATTCTTGTTATTCGACAAAACTTTATTTATTTATTTATTTTCTATTGGCGCTTTATATTTGTCGATAACAGTACTATTCAGTACCTGACCTATTTATATTTTATTTACATTTTTTATTTTGTTATTTTTATAAGTTTATTTTTATGGTGGATTAGACCTACATGGGATACCACATTGAAAAAAATGCGCCTGTCACTCTACCGCAAGGTGGTGAGGAAAAGAGTGGAATTGAAATAAAATAAAATTTTGTCGAATAAAGAAGTCTTGTAGAGCACTTTGAGAAGCGCAGGTTTATGCAAAAAAATCCCCATCCACCAAAACTTTGAAGGAGTTTTGGATTTTTTTCAAAAAATTAATTTAATTCGTTGTGGGGGCCAAATTTTCGTGCGACAAAATATTTCGAAATAGAGGTCTTGTAGAGCACTTTAAGTAGCACAGGTTTATGCAAAAAAATCCCCATCCACGAAAACTTTGAAGGAGTTTTGGATTTTTTTTTAATTAATTTAATTTGTTGTGGGGCCAAATTTTGTGCGACAAAATATTTCGAAATATAGATCTTGCGAAGCACTTAAGTAGCACAGGTTAATGCGAAAAATCCCCATCCACGAAAAACTTTGAAGGAGTTTTGGAATTTTTTTTAAATTAATTTAATTCGTGGGCCAAATTATTGGCACAAAATATTTCGAAATATAGGTGTTGTAGAGCACTTCAAGTAGCACAGGTTTATGCAAAAAAATCCCCATCCGCGAAAACTTTCCCATCAAATAGTAAATTAATGGCTCTGGCCATGAAATTCCAACACATTTTAGGGACGCTGGCCGAGAACACTTCGTATCGCGCGACAGATTCATGGTTGAAACTCGTGGTGCTTTCACAATGATACTTAAAAATCTGACCATATGCAGGGACTTTTTGAAGATCTGAAAATTTTGATTCTACCATAACTTTATATTTCAGAATTAATGTACATAAAATTTGTAATGTCTTGTTGGAATAAAATGAATTTTATTGTATTCTAATCAGCATAGACTATGTAGAAAACTTACCCTCAATGAAGTTTCACAATCTTCATGCACCAAAGATTTACTTTTCAAATGGTTTATCAGTGAATTCAAATTTGTCACTTTAGACCTCAGCCTTCGCACTGACTGTTGTAAAGTTTTTATTTTGGTTTTTTGGCCTAGTACAGTTTTTTTCATGCTTCTGAAATTTCTTCTGGCCTTGCGAGGAGTTGAAAAATCACTAGTAGATAAGTCAATAACAGCTCTGAAATTAAATAAAATTGAATATAAACAAGACTGAAAAGTTCCACCCAATTGTGATCCAAAATATTTATGAATAAAAATAAAATAAAAGCATGGGACGCTCATCATAATCAATTTTCCATTGGTGTAGCTATTTTCTCAATTATCAAGCTGTTGTTTCAATTCACAATATGACTTCGATAAACATCCACGTTTCAATAAAAATTAATCCTAAATACTTTGGAATACTGATAATATTTGTTTACTACTACCTTCTACCTAGAAGGCAAGACAATAATAGAGGAAACCATCCCAAATACTTTGGAATACTAATAATAATAATAATTTTATTTCATATTGTAAGAGATACAAGTAAAATCAATTCAGGTAAATCAAACAAAAGAAAAGACGAGCCATGATCACACTTTTCATAAAAGGATTTAGGCGCCAATGGACTATTTGACAGTTAGCAGTTCAGTTTGACAGTAAACAAGATGTTACCGCGACAACGGTTTTTGCAAATTTGATTGAAAGCAACATTAGTGTTTTTCGTTGGGTTTGATATGACCAAAATGTCACTTTTCAAACGTTAATATTTATAAAACAATTGAATTCAGGAGTAAAGTGTATTTGAGAAAACTGTTGAGAATTATGAGCAGATTTCGAAAATAGAATAATATATGGGGTGTTCTATTTAAAAAAATTATTGAAGATTGCACCCAGCCGCCATTTTAAAACTTTTAGCTGTGATTTTTTCATGAAAAAGTAGGTATTTATCTCCTATTTGAGCCCTCCAAATTTCGTTGCGATATACCAGGTGGTTCAAAAATTAGTAGGGGGTACGACTTTAGACGAAGCACTGTATATATCATAGTGCAACAAATATTATTATATTATTCTACTCACTTTTTCTTTTGCGAAATTGTGGGTCTGTCTGTTTCCTTTTCGTGATTGACATTTGAATCAATTCAGTTTCCTGATGCAGTCAAAGTTTCTAGAAAATTCCCGATCATTTCTGAGCGCTGTAGGATGTATCTGAATGGAATCTGTAAGTTTTAAACAGTACATTTAAAAAGTGGTGATAATTGAATTGCAAGTTTTGAGCTAATATAAAATCATATTAACAAGTGAAATCAATTTGAACCCTCATCTACTCTTCTGTGGGGGCCAAAAGAATCATAATACCCCGAACAATTAGTTCCTAGGGGCTGTATCTGTTGAATCCATAGATGACTTTCTATTTTTCTAATCTAAAAAAGGTAAATTTATGTTTGGAAGGAATGAAAGATATTTAATTTGAGATGATAATAATTCTGTTGAATGATTAGTTTACCTCGAGGTTGAAGCAGTTTCAGTTGTTGGAATTACTTTCATTAAAAAAGGACTGGCCCCCTTTTTCTCAGATATATTTTTCCACTGGGTTTTATTTCAAAAGCTTCTCCTTCGAAATGAATAGAACAAATTCTAGCATACTTTGAAACAGTTTCAGTGAACCTTTCAATCCCAGTTTTTCCAACCAAACAGCTTTTCATGGCATCAGTTGAAACCTAACGGGAAATCCAAGTTGACATTATTTTCAACAATGTATAATATAATTAAAAGTAAAACAACTTCAAAAGTTTGCCTCGCAAAGTTTTCAGTTTAAATCAAGCGACAAGCTTTTGAATCTTGTTACTCACAGAATAACCTAAGTCACACATTTGAAAACATTATTTTTGTACCTTTTGGGGCATTTGAAAAAAAGCTTATTTTAATTTGATATTATTTTAAATTTTATGGTACAAACACTTTTTTCAAGCGGAAGAATTAGATTTGGGTCAAATTTCACTTGCATGTTTTGACTAACTAAAAACAACAGGTGAAGTAAATAAGTTGTTATTCGGTAAATCGTTTCATGGAATCACATTGATTGTTTTGCACTAATATTTCAGTCAAATCAATGAGTTTTCATCTAAAACGTTGCATTCGCTTTGAAATCATTTTTTTTTTTGGGATCATCACCTTCATATAACAAGATTTCAAAATCTATTTCTTTTTAAAATGATAGAAATTTGATACCCACTGTGACGCCTTGACAAAGATGAACGCTAATCTCTAATGTTTGTAAACAAACTATGTACTCACCTATGAAAGCTGAGATTTTGATTAGAACAATTGGATTGCTTGCAAACCCAACAGTAAAGCACCATTATTAGTCTCTATCTTTTTTCTTTCAATAAACCAAACACAACACAAAAACAATATTCAACAAATACTGCACCACAGAAAATGTCAACATGAACTGGTCAAATTTGTAAACATCATAGGATGATACGATGTTTGTGATAGACGAAGAATTCAAACAAGCGTGCATGCAGCGTAAAAGGAACTGTACAGAATTCTTTGGAAGCCCACAAAAGATTTTTTGAAATTCATTCTCTAGTTCGACTGGAATGTGTAATTTCGATTTTCATTCCTAAATCGTAAAGTATAGTAATGTTCAGTTACTGAATGGATTCGCTGGCGATAAAGTTTAAGTTAGTGTTTGTGGTAATAAAGAATTATCACAGACTCGAAATGGCAACGCCCAACTCAACAGCACGACCTTAGAATGTAGCCGTTCAGTGGCTTCACTTAATAATGTAAATAACTGGGTCCATCTTTATTTATACGTCCATGACCACATAGGCCACATTTTCGGAATAAACATCAAATTTCAATCATTTTGGTGAAAACCGCAGATCGAAAGGACCACTTTGAGTTTTCGATGATTTACCACGCAACCCCCCTTATGCAATTTTTCGTCTCGTCTCGTATCGTAATTGTATCGTATCGTATCGTTTCGATTTACCACGTACCCCCCCTTAGGCCATTTTTCGGTCGAATTTGTATTTGCGATCGATCTTAAATTTCGTACCAAGACTAACTTAACCCTTCTGAATCGATTGGCGTTCGCGGAATCGCTTCATCTATCACCGTTCTCGACTTAGAAAAAAGTATCGTATCGTTTCGTTAATACTTACCTAAGTTTTTTTTTACTATCGTTCGTTTTTCTTGAAAAACAACTATATTCCTGGCTACGGAAGGCCAAACAGCTATATTCCCGGCTACGGATATCCAAATGGCTATATTCCCGGCTACGGATGGCATACAGCTAGATTTCTGGCTATATATTGTCACTCTTTAAGGGGGATTGAGATTGATTGAGAAGTATCCTTATCTGTTCGGTTCATGTTACCTGAAAAAATTTGAAATTTTAAGTAGTTTTAAGTTAACATTTACCCAATTAGGATAGGGATAAATTACTGTTAACCCTCTGGGGTATTTGGGCATGAAGTGCCATATAAGATGAAGATGTATGATGCTGTTGAAATAAAGTGAACAAAAAAGCCTCTTTCAAGGCGTTGGTGGTTGTGTTGGTGATGAATATGGTTGGTACATTTGTTAGGCGTCCTTTTTGGAGGGGGTCGTGTCGTAAAATGCCGCATTTCGCCCATTTCAGCAAATTAATGTTAAATATTATTTTTCATAAAATATATTTTGTATAATTCGGAAAAAAGTTCGAATGAAATCTAGAGTGAAAACACTTGAAATATAGTATTGTAATCGCGAATTGCAGGATTACACCTCTTTTGACAATTCCGACCAATGACGAGCCGCCATTCTAGACGCCGTCTTATTTAAGCGTGTTACCAAAAGTCAGTTCGATAGGATCACTTTGAGTTTTCGAAGATTTACCACGTACTTCCCCCCTTATGAAATTTTTTTGTCGAATTATTTTTTTTTTTATCGATTTTAAACTCTATACAAAGACTAACTTGACCCTTCTGCCATTTTTCGGTCGAATTTGTTTTCTCGATCGATCTAAAATTTCGTACCAAGACTAACTGACCCTTCTGAATCGATTGGCGTTCGCAGAATCGCTTTATCTATCACCGTTCTCGAATTAGAAAAAAGTTTTTCCGGATTTTTGCATTCCACAACCAATGGATCGCTCTGGCTACCACATAGGCCACATTTTCAGAATCAACGTCAAAATTCAATCATTTTTTCGATCGATCTAAAATTTCGTACCAAGACTAACTTGATCCCTCTGAATCGATTGGCGTTCGCAGAATCGCTTTATCTATAACCGTTCTCAAATTAGAAAAAAGTATTTCCGGTTTTTTGCATTCCACAACCAATCGATCGCTCTGGCTACCACATAGGCCACATTTTCGGAATCAACGTCAAATTTCAATCATTTTGGTGAAAACCGCAGATCGAAAGGACCACTTTGAGTTTTCGAAGATTTACCACGCACCCCCCCTTATGCAATTTTTCGTCTCGTCTCGTATCGTATACTATCGTATCGTTTCGATTTACTACGTACCCCCCTTTATGCCATTTTTCGGTCGAATTTGTATTTGCGATCGATCTTAAATTTCGTACCAAGACTAACTTGACCCTTCTGAATCGATTGGCGTTCGCGGAATCGCTTCATCTATCACCGTTCTCGACTTAGAAAAAAGTATCGTATCGTTTCGTTAATACTTACCTAAGTTTTTTTTTACTATCGTTCGTTTTTCTTGAAAAACAACTATATTCCCGGCTACGGATATCCAAATGGCTATATTCCCGGCTACGGATGGCATACAGCTAGATTTCTGGCTATATATTGTCACTCTTTGAGGGGGATTGAGATTGATTGAGAAGTATCCTTATCTGTTCGGTTCATGTTACCTGAAAAAATTTGAAATTTTAAGTAAGTAGTTTTAAGTTAACATTATACCCAATGAGGATAGGGATCAATTACTGTTAACCCTCTGGGGTATTTGGGCATGAAGTGCCATATAAGATGAAGATGTATGATGCTGTTGAAATAAAGTGAACAAAAAAGCCTCCTTCAAGGCGTTGGTGGTTGTGTTGGTGATGAATATGGTTGGTACATTTGTTAGGCGTCCTTTTTGGAGGGGGTCGTGTCGTAAAATGCCGCATTTTGCCCATTTCAGCAAATTAATGTTAAATATTATTTTTCATAAAATATAATTTGTATAATTCGGAAAAAGGTTCGAATGAAATCTAAAGTGAAAACACTCGAAATATAGTATTGTAATCGCGAATTGCAGGGTTTTACCTCTTTTGACAATTCCGACCAATGACGAGCCGCCATTCTAGACGCCGTCTTATTTAAGCGTGTTACTAAAAGTCAGTTCGATAGGATCACTTTCAGTTTTCGAAGATTTACCACGTACTTCCCCCCTTATGAAATTTTTCTGTCGAATTATTTTTTTTTCGATCGATTTTAAACTCTGTACAAAGACTAACTTGACCCTTCTGCCATTTTTCGGTCGAATTTGTTTTTTCGATCGATCTAAAATTTCGTACCAAGACTAACTTGACCCTTCTGATTCGATTGGCGTTCGCAGAATCGCTTTATCTATCACCGTTCTCGAATTAGAAAAAAGTTTTTCCGGTTTTTTGCATTCCACAACCAAGCGATCGCTCTGGCTACCACATAGGCCACATTTTCGGAATCAACGTTAAATTTCAATCATTTTGGTGAAAACCGCAGATCGCAAGGACCACTTTGAGTTTTCGAAGATTTACCACGCACCCCCCCTTATGCAATTTTTCGTCTCGTCTCGTATCGTATTGTTTCGATTTACCACGTACCCCCCCTTATGCCATTTTACGGTCGAATTTGTATTTGCGATCGATCTTAAATTTCGTACCAAGACTAACTTGACCCTTCTGAATCAATTGGCGTTCGCGGAATCGCTTCATCTATCACCGTTCTCGACTAAGAAAGAAGTATCGTATCGTTTCGTTAATACTTACCCAAGTTTTTTTTACTATCGTTCGTTTTTCTTGAAAAACAACTATATTCCCGGCTACGGAAGGCCAAACAGCTGTATTCCCGGCTACGGATATCCAAATGGCTATATTTCCGGCTACGGATGGCATACAGCTAGATTTCTGGCTATATATTGTCACTCTTTGAGGGGGATTGAGATTGATTGAGAAGTATCCTTATCTGTTCGGTTCATGTTACCTGAAAAAATTTGAAATTTTAAGTATGTAGTTTTAAGTTAACATTATACCCAATTAGGATAGGGATCAATTACTGTTAACCCTCTGGGGTATTTGGGCATGAAGTGCCATATAAGTAAGTAAGTAAGTTTATTAATATAGGTATCCTAATATATAATATATAAATATAAATGTTACAATATAAATGTTAGATCTTAACAATAATAACATTGTAGTAAAATATTCGCTAAGCAAGAATATGAAATGATATTGAAAAAAAAGAAAATAAATGAAAATTATATTATTTTACATATTTTATAGTCATAAACAAATGAAATGGTGTAAATATGGTAAATAAACCTTAAACTGATTTAAATATATTTTGATTTCAGGTAATCTATAAGTAATTTTTTGAAATGTATTATAGAACTGCTACTAATAATGTCTTTGGGAAGCTTGTTATATTCAATGAGACCTCGGTGGAATAGTGAATTCATTGATCTCGTGTAATTTGTTCTAGTCACATAAAAATTCATGTTACCTCTTGTAGGGTAATCATGAATTTCATTTTGATAAATGATGAATTGATTGAAGTAAGTTGGTAGTTTTCCTGATATTATTTTGAAAATAAAAATCATAGAATAATAAAACACTCTGTCCTTAACTGATAGCCAATCAAGAACCTGCAGCATATATATTATGGGAGTGTATCTGTTACATTTCAACAATATTCTCATTCCTCTATTTTGCAGTTTCTGCAATGATGAGATACAGTTTGAATTGAGAAGAAATAATAAGGAAGGACAGTAATCAAAGTGAGGTTTGATTATCGTATTGTAAACCGTTAAGGAGGTTTGAAATGACAGATATCTGCTGATTCGTGTGAAAAAAAATATTTTTTTGCAATTTTTTTGTTAATATATTGAAAGTGTTTTTTTAGGTTTAGTGCGTTGTCTATCATAAATCCAAGATATTTAAACTCTTCTACCAATTCAATTGTTTCACCATAGATTTCAATTTTTATCAAGTTTTTATCCAACAAATTGTTTTTATGCTGAGTGGTTATAATCATTGATTTTGTTTTCTTTATGTTGAGTTTCAGTTTATTCATTGTGAGAAATTCTGAGACTTTGCCAAGTGTTCTATTCATTTTTTGAATAGCATTTGGTAGATCAACATCACTTGCTGTTAGTAGGGTGTCATCTGCGAAAAGATTAATAAATTCACATTCCTGAATATAATTGATATCATTCAAGTATAAAATGAACAACAGTGGTCCCAGTACACTCCCTTGCGGAACACCGGTATTGATGACTTTATTAGTTGAAAATGTATTATTTATTTTGGTACATTGCGACCTATTTTCCAAATAGCTTTTGAACCAGCTGTAGGTACAATCGGTTAATCCATAATATTGAAGTTTCAAAAGTAGAATAGAAATATCTATGGTTTCAAAGGCTCTCTTGAAATCCAGAAATACTGCTACTACATATTTGTTTGAATCAATATCTATTTTCCATTTTGACAATGTTACTTGTAGGGCAGTTTCACAGGAATAACTAGATCGGAAACCAGATTGATATTCCATTAGGAGTTTATTTTCATTAATATAGTCTAAAAGTTGGCTGTAAGCGGTTAGTTCAAGTACTTTTTCCAAGCATGGTAGTGTATTAATTGGTCGAAAATTAATAGCTTCACTAGTATTTGCAATTTTGGGTACTGGGACAACTGTGCTATTCTTGAGTTGTTTGGGAAAACTCCGGTTTCAGAGAGGTATTAACAAAGTTCAAAATAACAGGACCAATAACATCAAACACATTTTTTTAAATTTTGTTGTTGATAATATCCGAATTGCATCTATTGTCTAAGTTACTTATTATGATTTTCAATTCTTTTAAAGTCAGTGATTTAAATGATGAGAATTTGCATTGAATTCTGGGTAAATTGGTATAAGACCACGGGAGAGAAGGTGGAATTCCATCTCTAATTGATACAATACTTTCAATGAAAAATGAATTGAACATTTCAGCTTTATCATGATCTGTTACAGCTTTTGTTGTTATTTGACCCGTTTCAAAAATTATTTGATTTGGGATAGCGGGATTTTTTGGTTTTAGTGTTTCCCACATTTTTTTTGGGTTGTGTGAACAATTGTCAATTTTTGTTTTATAATACTCATTTATTTTTATTTTGAGAAGATTAACACATTAATTTCTACAACCCTTATATGTGATCCAGTTCATTTGTTTAAGGTTCACATCATCACCATTTCTAAATGCTTTATAAGCCCTGTCCCTCGATTTGCTTAGTTCAACAACTTCATGGTCATACCAAGGCAATTGATTTCCCTTAATTTTATATGAGATTAATGGAGAGATGATCTTTACTTGCCTACCAATATTTTCCATAATGTTGTCGTAAATCACATCAACATCTATTGAATTTAAATTCCAATTGCAAAGTATCAATTGATTATTCAGTAAATCTAGATTTCTTGTACTAAAATTTCTATATGTTCTGATAGAATCATCATTAGATATGGATGTATTTCTGATAGAGACTGAAATAATGCTATGGTCAGTTATTTTTGGTGTTTTATGTACCTTATAAAAACAGTCAGCTCTGTTACTTAAAACATAATCGATCAATGAGCTGCTAGTGTTAGTTACTCGGGTAGGTTCATTAACTAGTTGATCAACCCCATTGATGGTTATGAAATTTTTAAACTGTTGAACGTTATTGTCATCTATGTTGAAGAAGTTCAAGTTGAAGTCCCCCATCAGAATACATCGATTTTTCTCATTGAAAAAATTTTCTGCCCAAGTTTCAAAGTGTTCAAAAAGGTTACTGAAATTAAACTAGGTAACGATATAGGCATCCTAAAAGTAAATTTTCGCCCTGAATTTTAAGTCTGATTACTAAGCACCAATAAACTTTATCTATACAAATGTTTTTATAAATTTTGAAGACATACTCATTTCTCAAATATATCACGACACCTCCAGTATATCTGTTAGATGAATCACATCTCACAATTTTGTATCCATCAATCTCAAGTTCAAAATCTTCCATGTCACAAGTTGTACGTGTTTCACTAAGTAAAAGAATAGACGGTTGATAACATATGATGTCATGGATCAGTTGGTCGTGGTTGGCCATCAAACTTTGGATATTGGCATATATGATGTCACTATTGAAGGATATATCAGGATATTCAGTAATTAGTTTTTTTTTCTCTCTAGGAGATACATCTACTATTGTAGGTATATTATTTATATAACGAATTCTTTTGTTATTTATTCCTTGGGAAGTGAGTTCAGCAAGTTTAGCCTTGACCGAAAGATAATAGTCTCTTTGTAATTTAGTTTGATCCCCAAAAATTATGATTCCAGTAGCCTTAATCATATTTTTGTTTCTAAGAATTTTCAAGGCATCCTCGCTGTTCTTAAGAACAACTTTAATTGGTCTGTTTCTACCATTTACTAATTTACCAATTCGGAATGTTTTCTTGATCGTTACTTCTTCAGAAAGGTCACCGAGTATTTTCCTTACACATTCAGTATCTTCATTTAGTCTATTTGGAAGACTGTTTTGACTTGACTCTTGAATGTAACATTATAATGTTTGATGCTCTACTCTGTCTTTCCTGTATCTCTTGGACAACAGTGTTAAGGTTACCATCCATATTCTCTTCTTTAGCTTTCAATAGCATTTCCTGTAAATTTTTATTTTCATCCATTAACTTTTTGTTGATTTCTAGTACCTCATTCAATTTTCCAACGATTTCGGGCACTTTTTTGAAATTTTCCTTACAACTGGTACAGAAGTAAAGCAGACAACGTTTTTGAATTATAATAGCTCTTAATTCAGAAGGAGCAAGGTCAGCACATTTTTCATGAACCATTTCCGCACAGCAATCACAGATAGTTATCTTTTCATTATCATTTTTGTTTATTTCTGAATCACACCTAGCACAAACCATTCCAGACATGTTCTGTAGATGTGTCCTAATTCCGGCCCTGGTCTATTTATTTGTAAATGGATTTGGTTCAGTTTCCTTTCTTTTTTTGGCTTGGAGATACGTTTTTTTTGCTGATGACAACAAAAAGTGTTTACACTCTTGAATTATATTGATTATGCTAGTCAAATGCAATTTTTGGCACTTTGCAAATGAGAATCACCATTCATTTTCTTATACACTTGTTCCCCATACTTGCATGATTATTCAGTGAAAAAATTAAAATATTTGATCGTCTTTATCTAAAGTAAACACTACGTGCATGAGGAGCACATTAAAGTCTATCTATCTATTGTAACTTTTTTCAACTCAAGATGAAGATGTATGATGCTGTTGAAATAAAGTGAACAAAAAAGCCTCTTTCAAGGCGTTGGTGGTTGTGTTGGTGATGAATATGGTTGGTACATTTGTTAGGCGTCCTTTTTAGAGGGGGTTATGTCGTAAAATGCCGCATTTGGCCCATTTCAGCAAATTAATGATAAATATTATTTTTCATAAAATATATTTTGTATAATTCGGAAAAAAGTTCGAATGAAATCATGAGTGAAAACACTCGAAATATAGTATTGTAATCGCGAATTGCAGGGTTGCACCTCTTTTGACAATTCCGACCAATGACGAGCTGCCATTCTAGACGCCGTCTTATTTAAGCGTGTTACCAAAAGTCAGTTCGATAGGATCACTTTGAGTTTTCGAAGATTTACCACGTACTTCCCCCCTTATGAAATTTTTCTGTCGAATTATTTTTCTTTCGATTGATTTTAAACTCTGTACAAAGACTAACTTGACCCTTCTGCCATTTTTCGGTCGAATTTGTTTTTTCAATCGATCTAAAATTTCCTACCAAGACTAACTTGACCCTTCTGAATCGATTGGCGTTCGCAGAATCGCTTTATCTATCACCGTTCGCGAATTAGAAAAAAGTTTTTCCGGATTTTTGCATTCCACAACCAATGGATCACTCTGGCTACCACATAGGCCACATTTTCGGAATCAACTTCAAATTTCAATCATTTTTTCGATCGATCTAAAATTTCGTACCAAGACTAACTTGACCCTTCTGAATCGATTGGCGTTCGCAGAATCGCTTTATCTATCACCGTTCGCGAATTAGAAAAAAGTTTTTCCGGTTTTTTGCATTCCACAACCAATCGATCGCTCTGGCTACCACATAGGCCACATTTTCGGAATCAACGTCAAATTTCAATCATTTTGGTGAAAACCGCAGATCGAAAGGACCACTTTGAGTTTTCGAAGATTCACCACGCACCCCCCCTTATGCAATTTTTCGTCTCGTCTCGTATACTATCGTATCGTTTCGATTTACCACGTACCCCCCCTTATGCCATTTTTCGGTCGAATTTGTATTTGCGATCGATCTTAAATTTCGTACCAAGACTAACTTGACCCTTCTGAATCAATTGGCGTTCGCGGAATCGCTTCATCTATCACCGTTCTCGACTTAGAAAAAAGTATCGTATCGTTAATACTTACTTAAGTTTTTTTTTACTATCGTTCGTTTTTCTTGAAAAACAACTATATTCCCGGCTACGGAAGGCCAAACAGCTATATTCCCGGCTACTGATATCCAAATGACTATATTCCCGGCTACGGATGGCATACAGCTAGATTTCTGGCTATATATTTTCACTCTTTGAGGGGGATTGAGATTGATTGAGAAGTATCCTCATCTGTTCGGTTCATGTTACCTGAAAAAATTTGAAATTTTAAGTAAGTAGTTTTAAGTTAACATTATACCCAATTAGGATAGGGATAAATTACTGTTAACCCTCTGGGGTATTTGGGCATGAAGTGCCATATAAGATGAAGATGTATGATGCTGTTGAAATAAAGTGAACAAAAAAGCCTCTTTCAAGGCGTTGGTGATGAATATGGTTAGTACATTTGTTAGGCGTCCTTTATGGAGGGGGTCGTGTCATAAAATGCCGCATTTGGCCCATTTCAGCAAATTAATGTTAAATATTATTTTTCATAAAATATATTTTGTATAATTCGGAAAAAAGTTCGAATGAAATCTAGAGTGAAAACACTCGAAATATAGTATTGTAATCGCGAATTGCAGGGTTACACCTCTTTTGACAATTCCGACCAATGACGAGCCGCCATTCTAGACGCCGTCTTATTTAAGCGTGTTACCAAAAGTCAGTTCGATAGGATCACTTTGAGTTTTCGAAGATTTACCACGTACTTCCCCCCTTATGAAATTTTTCTGTCGAATTATTTTTTTTTCAATTGATTTTAAACTCCTTACAAAGACTAACTTGACCCTTCTGCCATTTTTCGGTCGAATTTGTTTTTTCGATCGATCTAAAATTTCGTACCAAGACTAACTTGACCATTCTGAATCGATTGGCGTTTGCAGAATCGCTTTATCTATCACCGTTCTCGAATTAGAAAAAAGTTTTTCCGGATTTTTGCATTCCACAACCAATGGATCACTCTGGCTACCACATAGGCCACATTTTCGGAATCAACGTCAAATTTCAATCATTTTTCGATTGATCTAAAATTTCGTACCAAGACTAACTTGACCCTTCTGAATCGATTGGCGTTCGCAGAATCGCTTTATCTATCACCGTTCTCGAATTAGAAAAACGTTTTTCCGGTTTTTTGAATTCCACAACCAATCGAGCGCTCTGGCTACCACATAGGCCATATTTTCGGAATCAACGTCAAATTTCAATCATTTTGGTGAAAACCGCAGATCGAAAGGACCACTTTGAGTTTTCGAAGATTTACCACGCACCCCCTTTATGCAATTTTTCGTCTCGTCTCGTATACTATCGTATCGTTTCGATTTACCACGTACCCCCCCTTATGCCATTTTTCGGTCGAATTTGTATTTGCGATCGATCTTAAATTTCGTACCAAGACTAACTTGACCCTTCTGAATCGATTGGCGTTCGCGGAATCGCTTCATCTATCACCGTTCTCGACTAAGAAAGAAGTATCGTATCGTTTCGTTAATACTTACCTAAGTTTTTTTTTACTATCGTTCGTTTTTCTTGAAAAACAACTATAGATAGATAGATAGATAGAACTTTATTCATCCATAAGAAACCACATACATGGTGTTGGACAGGTCCAAGGTTAAAAAACTAGCATTCAAACCAGTATAAAAGATATAAAACAAATATTCTAAGGATATATACTCACATAGGTATATGCATATACATAGGCACAAAACATATAGACTGGTTTCAAGATAGAGAAATATATGGACAATTGAGTTAAATAATATAGCATATACAATATATAAAAATTAAAAAAATTAAAAAAGTATAATACATTTTCCATAAATTCATAATATGGGTTCTGCCCCATATAGCATCATCAAAATATTCTGATAATGAATAATAAGCTTTCGAGTAAAGCAGATATTTCAATTTTTTTTTAAATGTGTTGATAGTACCGCAACTTTTAATATAATTAGGAAGCTTGTTGTATATTTTACTGCTCGCATAAGAAGGTGATTTTTCAAATAAGGTTGTTCTGTGAGCAGTGGTCAGTAGATTATTCCCAGTTCTCGTTTTGTATCGATGATGGGTATTATTTTTTTCGAATTTTTGCTCATTTTTTCTGATATATAAGCAACACTTTAAAATAAAAATGCAGCAAACCGTCAGTATTTTCTTGGTTTTAAATGTATCTCTGCATGAGTCACGTGGCTTCATATTGAACATCAGTCTAATGATTCGCTTCTGAGCTACGAATATTCTGTTGACTTCGCTTGCATTTCCCCAAAGAATGATATGGAATGTTAAGGCAGAGTAGACAATTGCATAGTACACCTGAATTAAGATAGATTCGTGAAGCTCGTATCTCAATTGGGTGATGGCAAAGTATGACTTAGAGAGTTTTTTGATGTTAACTCGATATGGTCAGACCACGAAAGTGATCTATCAATCGTCACACCTAGGAACTTTGTGGAGTGGTGCATATGGGGAAATTCGTTGGCTAACTCGGTGTTTTTGTTGAAGCAAATGATTTTGGTTTTTCGAGAATTTAATATAAGTTTATTTGAGTTGCAGTAGGTTGTCATTTCTTCAATTGCCTGTTCAATACCATTAGTCATGTCTTCCATGGTGGACTCGGCTATACCGATAGTTGTATCATCAGCAAAATTGATGAGGTGAAATCGATTAATATTCAATGGAAGATCATTAAGAAAAGAAGAAAATGAGTGGGCCCAGAATGAGCCTTGGGCCACTCCAGTATTTATTGTAAATTGATCCGATTCTGCCCCATTCAAGGTTACAAAGATTTTTCTGTTAGATAAGAATGATGTAATTAATTCCAGAACATTCCCCCTAATACCCATATTATACATTTTGAGGCCATGAAGTCTTTATCAATAGAGTCTAATGCTTTCGACAAGTCAAAAAAGATTCCCGCAACATATTTTCTATCATCCATCCCTTTATGTAAAAAGTCTACAAAGAGAGTGGTGGCAGTTTCAGTGGATCTGTCTGCCCTGAATCCGTGTTGAGATTCTGCTAATATATTGTGTTTGTTCAAGAATTTCACAAGTCTGTTATATATGAGTCTCTCGAGTATTTTTGAGAAAATACTCAGGAGACTAATAGGTCTATAATTGTCAATTTCTGATTTGTCTCCACTTTTATACACAGTGATAACTTTACTCAGTTTTAAAACATCTGGGAATTCACAATACATATATTTATGAGAGAAGTTAACGGATCAGCTACACTTTCATAGACTTCTTTTAAAACTTTTACCAGCACATCGTCTGGACCTGTTGACATTGTATTCTTCAAGTTGCGTACTATTGATTTTATTTCCTCGGTGGTGGCTGGCTCAAAGAAAAAGGTATGTGGGAGTATTTCTCCAGCTGTACAGGTTTGGGATCTGTTTGCTCCGAAATGATCCTCCATTTTTTCCTCGATTATATTTGAGAAGTATTCTCCGAAGCGATTCGCTGCTATCTCAGGATCAGTTATTTCCTCATTATTTATATTTAAGTGGATATCTAGCTTATCACGATTTTTTTTCCCAAGTTTTGAATTTACCTCACTCCAGATCTGTTTTATCTTGTTATCGGCCCGACTAATATTCTGATTTGTTTTTCTCTTTTGGATTTCTTAATGATTTCCGATAGTTTTTTCTTTTTTCTTATAAATCCTTTCCAATTACTACCTGATTGTTTAAACATATGAAACGCATTGTCCAAATCTTTTTTTTCGTGTTTCAATTTGTCAGTGAACCAGTTTGTCTTTTTAAATGGAGTTATTGTTTTAGGCGTTAGTGGGCACGCCTCATCGTAGGCCTGTTTAAATTGGTTTATGAATAATTCAAATTTGGCGGATGGTGATGTTTCGTTATTCATGTCCCACACTATTTCGTCCAATTTTGTTTTCAGATGAGAGGTGTTCTTCTTTGAACTTTTACGATGGTAGTTAGTTACTTCTGTTTTAAAGTTGGGTTGTACATCGGTGTAGTTGTAGGATAGGGTAACTGCTAGATGGTCAGATAAGTGAGGATTAAATATCGATTGGGTGCACTGGATGGGGTTTAAGTTGGTGATAATGTAATCAATTCCACTAATCGAAGTTTTGTTGTTTTTATCAGTGCATATTCATGTTGGTGACGTTAACATATTATGGCATTCAAATGAGTCCATCATGTCTTTCAATAATTTGAAGTTATTATTATTATTGTCTAGAAAATCAATGTTTAAATCACCACAGATTATGACTTTATGGGTTACTATGTACTCACTCAGAATGGTTGATATATTTTCGATAAATTTTTTGACATTTCCTATCGGTGGCCTGTAGGTGCAGATCAAACATATTTTTTCTGCCAGAGGTATTTCCACCATACAGTATTCAAATTCCATCTCAAGCGAGTATTTACTAGGTAATGTTCTACATTTTGGTGCTATGTTGTTTCTCATGAAAATGGCTGTTCCTCCATGTTTTTTTGATTTTCTGCAGAAGAATGACATTAATTTATAGTTGGGAATGTTTATAGAGGTTATATTTAATTCATTCATCCAGTGTTCACTGAGACATAAGAAGTCTACATTTTTTTGCGTCACCATTTCCTCAATTTGACTGACTTTTGATGATAAAGATTGGACATTGATGTGTAGTAGGTTAAGTTTTTTCGTTATTGCTGTAGGTTTTTCATATTGTGCATTCCTAAAAAATGTTTTGTCTGTTGTCCAAGGTCCAAGACGTCCATTCCTTACAATTTGCTCATTTCAGGTACTGGTTTATCTTCAGAAGTAGATATTGCAATTTGAGCTGTTCGGGGGTTTATATGATTAGTGTGGAGTGTGGACTCTTTCTGTGGTATGTTTTCTGTTGGTGATAGGGTTTTATCGCTTGAGTAACCAAGATCGGTTATGTATAATGAAAGTGCTTTACTCAATAAGTATGTACCAATGTTTGTCATCACATTACTATATCTGTGAAGATGTGTCGCCTTCAAGTGATTATTACACTCAAAAACTTTCACACAGTTCCTATATTTGCGAAATTCTTTGGTTAAGAATAAATTGTTTTCGTACGAGATTTGATTCCTTGTCCAGTTATTAGTAAGGTATGGCTCAGTAATTACGATGGTGTTTGTATGTGCTACATTGTCAACAAATATTTGAATATTACTGGTATTAATCTCACATTTATTTAGCCATATAATGAGCCAGTCGTCTTTCGTGAATTTTTTGGAATTCGCCACTGCACTCTTCAGGATTTCGGCAGTGTCTGCATGTGTCTTGATGATAGATTTCACCAAAAATTGTTCATTTTGATTTGTGAGGCACGAAGCCATATTTTTTCCATAGTAGTTTGATACAAGAAGTATTTTTTTCTGGGGGAAGGGTTTAATCTCTGAGATGTCTTTAATTTTTGAGTTTGTGGCATGGCATTCTCTTTGCTTTAAATTTTTTCCTGCTATTTCCAACATTTCTTTTTTTCTTTTATTTTTATTTTTACCGCTTGTTGGTTCATCTTCGTAACAGGTTTGATCAAATGTTTCAGTTGAATTTTTTAATTTTTTCCTTTTTCCTTTTAAATTCCCCGGTTGTTTGTGTACTGGTTGTTTTTGTTTGTTTCGTTTTTCTTTGACTTCTATTTGCAGGTGCCTGATTTTATCTTCTAACTCCACAATTGTTTTTTCATGATTTTTTAAGAGGGTATTCATTTCCGATTCCATATCCATTGCTTGCTGCATGAATGTGTTATTTTCTTTTTTTAGCTTTCCCGGCTACGGAAGGCCAAACAGCTATATTCCCGGCTACGGATATCCAAATGGCTATATTTCCGGCTACGGATGGCATACAGCTAGATTTCTGGCTATATATTGTCACTCTTTGAGGGGGATTGAGATAGTGCCATATAAGATGAAGATGTATGATGCTGTTGAAATAAAAGCCTCTTTCAAGGCGTTGGTGGTTGTGTTGGTGATGAATATGGTTGGTACATTTGTTAGGCGTCCTTTTTGGAGGGGGTCGTGTCGTAAAATGCCGCATTTGGCCCATTTCAGCAAATTAATGTTAAATATTATTTTTCATAAAATATATTTTGTATAATTCGGAAAAAAGTTCGAATGAAATCTAGAGTGAAAACACTCGAAATATAGTATTGTAATCGCGAATTGCAGGGTTACACCTCTTTTGACAATTCCGACCAATGACGAGCCGCCATTCTAGACGCCGTCTTATTTAAGCGTGTTACCAAAAGTCAGTTCGATAGGATCACTTTGAGTTTTCGAAGAATTATTTTTTTTTCGATCGATTTTAAACTCCGTACAAAGACTAACTTGACCCTTCTGCCATTTTTCGGTCGAATTTGTTTTTTCGATCGATCTAAAATTTCGTACCAAGACTAACTTGACCCTTCTGAATCGATTGGCTTCGCAGAATCGCTTTATCTATCACCGTTCCCGAATTAGAAAAAAGTTTTTCCGGATTTTGGCATTCCACAACCAATGGATCGCTCTGGCTACCACATAGGCCACATTTTAGGAATCAACGTCAAATTTCAATCATTTTTTCGATCGATCTAAAATTTCGTACCAAGACTAACTTGACCCTTCTGAATTGATTGGCGTTCGCAGAATCGCTTTATCTATCACCGTTCTCGAATTGGCAAAAAGTTTTTCCGGTTTTTTGCATTCCACAACCAATCGATCGCTCTGGCTACCACATAGGCCACATTTTCGGAATCAACCTCAAATTTCAATCATTTTGGTGAAAACCGCAGATCAAAAGGACCACTTTGAGTTTTCGAAGATTTACCACGTACTTCCCCCCTTATGAAATTTTTCTGTCGAATTATTTTTCTTTCGATCGATTTCAAACTCCGTACAAAGACTAACTTGACCCTTCTGCCATTTTTCGGTCGAATTTGTTTTTTCGATCGAATTTGTTTTTTCGATCGATCTAAAATTTCCTACCAAGACTAACTTGACCCTTCTGAATCGATTGGCGTTCGCAGAATCGCTTTATCTATCACCGTTCTCGAATTAGAAAAAAGTTTTTCCGGATTTTTGCATTCCACAACCAATGGATCACTCTGGCTACCACATAGGCCACATTTTCGGAATCAACGTCAAATTTCAATCATTTTTTCGATCGATCTAAAATTTCGTACCAAGACTAACTTGACCCTTCTGAATCGATTGGCGTTCGCAGAATCGCTTTATCTATCAACGTTCGCGAATTAGAAAAAAGTTTTTCCGTTTTTTTGCATTCCACAACCAATCGAGTGCTCTGGCTACCACATATGCCACATTTTCGGAATCAACGTCAAATTTCAATCATTTTAGTGAAAACCGCAGATCGAAAGGACCACTTTGAGTTTTCGAGTTTCACCACGCACCCCCCCTTATGCAATTTTTCGTCTCATCTCGTATCGTTTCGTTTTACCACGTACCCCCCCTTATGCCATTTTTCGGTCGAATTTGTATTTGCGATCGATCTTACATTTCGTACCAAGACTAACTTGACCCTTCTGAATCGATTGGCGTTCGCGGAATCGCTTCATCTATCGCTGTTCTCGACTTAGAAAAAAGTATCGTATCGTTTCGTTAATACTTACCTAAGTTTTTTTTTACTATCGTTCGTTTTTCTTGAAAAACAACTATATTCCCGGCTACGGAAGGCCAAACAGCTATATTCCCGGCTACGGATATCCAAATGGCTATATTCCCGGCTACGGATGGCATACAGCTAGATTTCTGGCTATATATTGTCACTCTTTGAGGGGGATTGAGATTGATTGAGAAGTATCCTTATCTGTTCGGTTCATGTTACCTGAAAAAATTTGAAATTTTAAGTAAGTAGTTTGAAGTTAACATTATACCCAATTAGGATAGGGATCATTTACTGTTAACCCTCTGGGGTATTTGGGCATGAAGTGCCATATAAGATGAAGATGTATGATGCTGTTGAAATAAAGTGAACAAAAAAGCCTCTTTCAAGGCGTTGGTGGTTGTGTTGGTGATGAATATGGTTGGTACATTTGTTAGGCGTCCTTTTTGGAGGGGGTCGTGTCGTAAAATGCCGCATTTGGCCCATTTCAGCAAATTAATGTTAAATATTATTTTTCATAAAATATATTTTGTATAATTCGGAAAAAAGTTCGAATGAAATCTAGAGTGAAAACACTCGAAATATAGTATTGTAATCGCGAATTGCAGGGTTACACCTCTTTTGACAATTCCGACCAATGACGAGCCGCCATTCTAGACGCCGTCTTATTTAAGCGTGTTACCAAAAGTCAGTTCGATACTAAAATTTCGTACCAAGACTAACTTGACCCTTCTGAATCGATTTTTCGATCGACTAAAATTTCGTACCAAGACTAACTTGACCCTTCTGAATCGATTGGCGTTCGCAGAATCGCTTTATCTATCACCGTTCCCGAATTAGAAAAAAGTTTTTCCGGATTTTTGCATTCCACAACCAATGGATCGCTCTGGCTACCACATAGGCCACATTTTAGGAATCAACGTCAAATTTCAATCATTTTGGTGAAAACCGCAGATCAAAAGGACCACTTTGAGTTTTCGAAGATTTACCACGTACTTCCCCCCTTATGAAATTTTTCTGTCGAATTATTTTTCTTTCGATCGATTTCAAACTCCGTACAAAGACTAACTTGACCCTTCTGCCATTTTTCGGTCGAATTTGTTTTTTCGATCGAATTTGTTTTTTCGATCGATCTAAAATTTCCTACCAAGACTAACTTGACCCTTTTGAATCGATTGGCGTTCGCAGAATCGCTTTATCTATCACCGTTCTCGAATTAGAAAAAAGTTTTTCCGGATTTTTGCATTCCACAACCAATGGATCACTCTGGCTACCACATAGGCCACATTTTCGGAATCAACGTCAAATTTCAATCATTTTTTCTGCATTCCAAAACCAATCGATCGCTCTGGCTACCACATAGGCCACATTTTCGGAATCAACGTCAAATTTCAATCATTTTGGTGAAAACTGCAGATTGAAAGGACCACTTAGAGTTTTCGAAGATTTACCACGCACCCCCCCTTTATGCAATTTTTCGTCTCGTCTCGTATTGTATCGTAATCGTATCCTATCGTATCGTTTCGTTTCATTTCGATTTACACGACCCTCCCTTATGCTTTTTGGAATTTTTTATCATCTTAAATTTCGTACCAAGACTAACTTAACCCTTCTGAATCGATTGGCGTTCGCGGAATCGCTTCATCTATCACCGTTCTCGACTTAGAAAAAAGTATCGTATCGTTTCGTTAATACTTACCTAAGTTTTTTTTTACTATCGTTCGTTTTTCTTGAAAAACAACTATATTCCTGGCTACGGAAGGCCAAACAGCTATATTCCCGGCTACGGATATCCAAATGGCTATATTCAAGGCTACAGATGGCATAAAGCTAGATTTCTGGCTATATATTGTCATTCTTTGAGGGGGATTGAGATTGATTGAGAAGTATCCTTATCGTTCGGTTCATATTACCTGAAAAAATTTGAAATTTCAAGTAAGTAGTTTTAAGTTAACATTATACCCAATTAGGATAGGGACCAATTACTGTTAACCCTCTGGGGTATTTGGGCATGAAGTGCCATATAAGATGAAGATGTATGATGCTGTTGAAATAAAGTGAACAAAAAAGCCTCTTTCAAGGCGTTGGTGGTTGTGTTGGTGATGAATATGGTTGGTACATTTGTTACCAAGACTAACTTGACCCTTCTGAATCGATTGGCGTTCGCGGAATCGCTTTATCTATCTCCGTTCTCGAATTAGAAAAAAGTTTTTCTGGTTTTTTGCATTCCACGGCCAATCGATCGTTCTGGCCACCACATAGGCCACATTTTCGGAATCTATGTCGAATTTCAATCATTTTGGTGAAAACCGCAGATCGAAAGGACCACTTTGAGTTTTTGAAGATTTACCACGCACCCCCCTTTATGCAATTTTTCGTCACGTATCGTAATTGTATCGTATCCTATAGTATCGTATCGTTTCGATTTACCACGTACCTCCCCTTATGCCATTTTTCGGTCGAATTTGTATTTGCGATGCCGCATTTGGCCCATTTCAGCAAATTAATGTTAAATATTATTTTTCATAAAATATATTTTGTATAATTCGGAAAAAAGTTCGAATGAAATCTAGAGTGAAAACACTCGAAATATAGTATTGTAATCGCGAATTGCAGGGTTACGCCTCTTTTGACAATTCCGACCAATGACGAGCCGCCATTCTAGACGCTGTCTTATTTAAGCGTGCTAAGTTACCAAAAGTCGGTTCGATAGGATCACTTTGAGTTTTCGAAGATTTACCACGTACCCCCCCTTATGAAATTTTTCTGTCGAATCATTTTTTTTTTCGATCGATTTTAAACTCCGTACAAAGACTAACTTGACCCTTCTGCCATTTTTCGGTCGAATTTGTTTTTTCGATCGATCTAAAATTTCGTACCAAGACTAACTTGACCCTTCTGAATCGATTGGCGTTTGCAGAATCGCTTTATCTATCACCGTTCTCGAATTAGAAAAAAGTTTTTCCGGATTTTTGCATTCCACAACCAATTGATCGCTCTGGCTACCACATAGGCCACATTTTCGGAATCAACGTCAAATTTCAATCATTTTGGTGAAAACCGCAGATCGAAAGGACCACTTAGAGTTTTCGAAGATTTACCACGCACCCCCCCTTATGCAATTTTTCTTCTCGTCTCGTATCGTATCCTATCGTATCGTTTCGATTTACTACGTACCCCCCCTTATGCCATTTTTCGGTCGAATTTGTATTTGCGATCGATCTTAAATTTCGTACCAAGACTAACTTGACCCTTCTGAATCGATTGGCGTTCGCGGAATCGCTTTATCCATCACCGTTCTCGAATTAGAGAAAAGTTTTTCCGGTTTTTTGCATTCCACGGCCAATCGATCGCTCTGGCTACCACATAGGCCAAATTTTCGGAATCTACGTCGAATTTCAATCATTTTGGTGAAAACCGCAGATCAATAGGACCACTTTGAGTTTTCGAAGATTTACCACGTATTCCCCCTTATGCAATTTTTCGGTCGAATTTTTTTTTCGATTGATTTTAATCTTCGTACTTGGACTAACTTGACCTTTCTGAATCGATTGGCGTTCGCAGAATCGCTAGATTTCTGGCAATATATTGTCACTCTTTGAGGGGGATTGAGATTGATTGAGAAGTATCCTTATCTGTTCGGTTCATGTTACCTGAAAAAATTTGAAATTTTAAGTAAGTAGTTTTAAGTTAACATTATACCCAATTAGGATAGGGACCAATTACTGTTAACCCCCTGGGGTATTTGGGCATGAAGTGCCATATAAGATGAAGATGTATGATGCTGTTGAAATAAAGTGAACAAAAAAGCCTGTTTCAAGGCGTTGGTGGTTGTGTTGGTGATGAATATGGTTGGTACATTTGTTAGGCGTCCTTTTTGGAGGGGGTCGTGTCGTAAAATGCCGCATTTGGCCCATTTCAGCAAATTAATGTTAAATATTATTTTTCATAAAATATATTTCGTATAATCCGGAAAAAAGTTCGAATGAAATCTAGAGTGAAAACACTCGAAATATAGTATTGTAATCGTGAATTGCAGGGTTACGCCTCTTTTGACAATTCTGACCAATGAGGAGCCGCCATTCTAGACGCCGTCTTATTTAAGCGTGCTAAGTTACCAAAAGTCAGTTCGATAGGACCACTTTGAGTTTTCGAAGATTTACCACGTATTCCCCCTTATGCAATTTTTTTGTCGTTTTTTTTTTTCGATTGATTTTAATCTTCGTACTTGGACTAACTTGACCCTTCTGAATCGATTGGCGTTCGCAGAATCGCTTCATCTATCACCGTACTCGACTCAGAAAAAAGTATCGTATTGTTTTGTTAATACTTACCTAAGTTTTGTTTTACTATAGTTCGTTTTTCTTGAAAAACAACTATATTCCCGGCTACGGAAGGCCAAACAGCTATATTCCTGGCTACGGATATCCAAATGGCTATATTCCCAACTACGGATGGCATACAGCTAGATTTCTGGCAATATATTGTCACTCTTTGAGGGGGATTGAGATTGATTGAGAAGTATCCTTATCCGTTCGGTTCATGTTACCTGAAAAAAATTGAAATTTTAAGTAAGTAGTTCAAAGTTAACATTATACCCAATTAGGATAGGGACCAATTACTGTTAACCCTCTGGGGTATTTGGGGCATGAAGTGCCATATAAGATGAGAGGATTGTCACTCTTTGAGGGGGTTGAGTTATTGAGAAGTATCCTTTCCGTTCGGTTCATTTACCTGAAAAAATTAAATTTTAAAATTTTCCCAATTGGCCAATTACTGTTAACCCTCTGGGGTATTTGGGCATGAAGTGCCATATAAGATGAAGATGTATGATGCTGTTGAAATAAAGTGAACAAAAAAGCCTCTTTCAAGGCGTTGGTGGTTGCGTTGGTGGTGATGAATATGGTTGGTACATTTGTTAAGCGTCCTTTTTGGAGGAGGTCGTGTCGTGAAATGCCGCATTTGGCCCATTTCAGCAAATTAATGTTAAATATTATTTTTCATAAAATCTATTTTGTGTAATTCGGAAAAAAGTTCGAATGAAATCTAGAGTGAAAACACTCGAAATATAGTATTGTAATCGCGAATTGCAGGGTTACGCCCCTTTTGACAATTCCGACCAATATCGAGCCACCATTCTAGACGCCGTCTTATTTAAGCGTGCGAAGTTACCAAAAGTCAGTTAGTCTTGCTCAGTTAATCTAAGAGTCAAGTCGCCATATTTTGAGCTCTGCGCTGCGCTTCGTTGACTATTCATATTGGTGGATTTGCAGAAATAACTTTCCCGAGGAGCAACTTGGACAAGTTGTACGAAATTCTCCGATTTGAAATCTTATTCGTATCATCGATAGAGGATAGCTACGACTATCACTTACTAGGATTATATTTCATGGATATTTAAGAAGGACTCCAGCCTACCAATTGTACCAAACTTATATTCATTCTATCAATCGTTTCTGCCAACAATAAGTTGGTTTCAAAAAGGAATTTGAAACCCAAATTACGTAATTACGTAATCTACAAGGGAGCAGAATAAGAATTTTAGCAGTGTGATTTTATTTGGATGCCATTCCCTGTCATTCTGCTACATGCTGGTGATTAGCCATGACAGCCGAGCTGGTATTGGGGTGTCACCAGGTGTAGAAGGTCGTGCTTTTTTCAAGGTTTGGGGCCACGGAGTCTCATTCCACGCATGCTTGGATAAGCCAACCTCGAGGACGTCTCCGGAGACGAGCAGGCACCACGTGTGACGGTGTTAGGATACACGTAGTGAGATAGGCGCGATATTTACGACTAGAAACAGTGTTGAGTAGGGTATTATGGACTCGTACAGCTTCCTACAGGTCCGCTCTCGAATGAAGGGGCATCGCAGGGTCCTGGAGCTGAGCTAAATCATTTTCTCATGAATTACAGATTTCTGATAGGGCTCTCGCGATCGAAGATAGAATTAATAAATAAACCATATCAGGCCATTTGCCAATATTAAAGATTTTAAACTAGACATATGAAAATATATTTTCTAAAGTCAAGAGAAGTTTTAATGCAAGTTCATTTTTAAATTTGTTCCATTTTTGTTAAGGAAAACTAAATGTTGAAGTTCATTCTATTGGTTGTTTTTTCAAATAAAGATTATTATTATTATTTTATTTTGGCTAGAAAAATTTCGGTTTTCTTATTCGAAATCGGAAATTGTCTAGACTCACGAGATTTCCGCTTTAGTGTTCTTCTCCTCCATTATAAATATTATAGGATAGCTTGGAGCTCGTATCGTAGTTTAGTTTTATCACCCCCTCTGAGATCGAGCTGGCCGGAGGTGTATTTTCGGTAAAACTTTAACTAGAATATTTTTTTCAAACGATGCCCTTCCGAACTAGACATGGTGCGCAAGAAGCGTGGGGCCTTCAGAGCTATTTAAAAATTAATCCGAAAGTTTCTCAAAGTCAAGAAAATATGGCATTTTCAACTCCAGCGATTTCGAGGTCTAATCGGCCTGAAAAAGCACAAGTCACTTATAGTAATGAAGCAATAGCGATAAAAGTAGGCTTAAATAATGGAATAGAAAGAAAATGAGATTTTTCGGGTAACGAGATGCCTGAGTAATGTAATTAATTTTCAGACAATATTGCAAGGGCAAATATTACCACAGGATTTGATAGAAGTTCTGGGCTAAATTCTTTGTATAAGGAGCAAACCCACGTGATGGGGGAGAACAGCGAAAAGTTAAATCTCGAGGAAAATATTGCACAAACACAAAGGCGGGTGTCGGACATTTTTCAAGTTCCTAGTATGGAATCAAATCGTAGTGTTTTGAGGTTTGGAGAACCAAATCCACAACTCGCCTCGACGGTGACGCTGCCAAGTCAGAGGCAAGTTATTTCACCGATGAATCGGTCTTTTGCAGTTTCGAGGCCGCAAATGCAAAACTGTTGGCGCCCTAATCAAGAAATTCAGGAAAGAGCTGATTTCTTTCAAAATAATGTTAGTCATAGAGATGATGAAATTCCTACGAATAATATAGATCATAGAAATAATAGATTTTTCGAGAACAATAATGTTCAAGAAAATAATACCATGGAAAAGCTTGCAGCTTTACTATTGCAAAATATAAATAGCGTAAAAAAATTGGATACTCAAAGATTGCCAAAATTTTCGGGCACGAATACCGAGAATCCTCATTTTTTTCTAACTAAAATTAAAATTATTTTCGTGCCTTTCTGCTCACACTGAAAGAAACTTTATTTTTACAATTTTATTTATTTATTATAATTATATTGCGAATTGTTTCATTTTTAAAATAGTATGTTCTTTTTCTATATTATCTATAAGTGATTTTAATATGATATCTATATACAAGTCTTCTGATGCTCTTTTGCTCATACTGAAAAAAAAATTATCTTTACAATTTTATTTATTATAATCTATGGTATATTAATATGTTACAACCCACGCACAGGTTAATCCTTCTGTGGGAATTCTATATTTATTTATCGTCAACTAAAATTATTGTATATTTCAAATTGAATGGTAAATAAATATTATATTATATATAATGTTCAATGATAGTTTGAAGGTTTGTAGCCAGTTTTTCATCTTCTTCATACCTTCTTTTACATGTTTTTCGACTTCTTCCCAGTTTTCTCCCGTAAGTAGGGAGTTTATATATGTTATGAAAAGGATTGGTCCCAGGATTGTACCTTGTGGAACACCGATCTTTATATTTTGAGGTGAACTCATGCTTTCATTAATTCTTACGTATTGATCTCTATTTGAAAGGTAATTTTTGAAAATTTCCAATACAGTACCCCTGACTCCAGAGTGGTTTAATACATCTGTAAGTTTTTCACGGGGTACTGTATCGAATGCCTTCGCCAGGTCTATAAAAACTACTATTGCTTTTTTGTTGTTGTTGAGATTATGTGTTATTTCTGATGTTAGACTGTATATTGCATCTGTAGTGCTTTTTCCTTGTGTGAAACAAAATTGACTTTCAGATAATAAGTTATTAGATTTCAAAAAGTTGGTTAATCTGGTTTTTAGACATTTTTCAAATATTTTGGCAAAGTTATTTATTAGGCTTATTGGGCGATAATTTTTAATTTTGTTCTTTTGTCCGGACTTATGTATTGGTGTTACCAGAGCCGGCCTTAGTGAGCGCGAGGCCTGGGGCCAACTTGTTGTGCGAGGCCCTTATATATTTTATTTATTAATAAATTGATATTTTTATCCTTTGAAGAAATTCCTACTCAATGTTCTCATTTATTCACCTTCCCCTTACTATCTCTCGGATGGCATGCCTACTAAATATATGTTCGAAATATAAAACACATAATTTAAATAAATAATTTATTTGGCGAGAAAAACACTTTTGAATGTTTTGACAATGACAATATAATAATTAATACTAGATAAAATGATATGAGAAAGGTAACAAAATCTAAACAAAACAATATATAATATATTACGTAATATACCTACCAATAACGAAAACGAAAATAAAAGTCTGAATATTCAAACGAAACATCAAAACTCAAAATAAAATAATAATTTGAATTCTTTCACTGAGTGAAAATGAAACGTGAAATGTACATGTGATCTTATGATAAAATCACCCGCCTAGCTTTAATTTTCGAAAATTCATCTATATATTTTCTAAATTTACCGCGGTCTCGGCCCATAATTACCATAATAAATCTGTCTGCGACTACATAAACACGTTCACGTTAATGTCGTCAATTTGGTACACGAAATATTCAGTTATTATTCAAGGACTGGATCAAATAAAACTCTTTACTCAACAGGTGAACCGTTAAACATAAATACAAAACTATGATGTTGAACGCAACTAATGACTAATGACATGTCGTTCTAACAGGTGATCATCCTAAATGTAGATAGGCGGGAAAGTGGTAGAGCCTAGAGTACAGTTCCGTACTTAGGAGCTTTCTGAAGAGTGCACAAAGAGGCCATTTTTTATCAGAATTTCAATAGTAGTAGAAAATTCATAATGTGTAAAAGTTTTTTTTTTTTTAATTGTAATCAGTGATTTTATTAAGGTAGTTGTCGGGCTACAAACACTATCAAAAATTAGTCTCGATTGTAGCGCGATGCAATACATGTTCAAGCGCCGAATTAGAGGGATCTTTTTCACGGGAACTGTACGTTGAGAAACGCATTAGCATGCGTGATACAGCAAATAAGCCATGACTGGACTGTTGGCAACGTCGCAATCCAACAATCGCTTGCATTTAGTTGTTCAAGATACTCTTATGAATAAGCAGTCAAAGCTATAGATCGATTTCGCGCAAAAACTGGTAGGTTTGCTAAAGCAAAAGTTGGAAAAAGGAAACATAAATTGTCTGAATTGTGTAAGGCTCGAAATACGAACAAAAAACAGTGTAATGAAAATGATGTGTGTGAAGGAAATCGCATTGTTAATCTCAAAGAACTTGGGAAAAATTTGAAGTGTCGGAACTGCCACCAAGTTTTGAGTTTAGAGAATGTGCTGGAAGAAAAACATTTAGGACAATTTTAAGTATCCGTTGTGATAAGTGCGAAATCATTAATGAGGTTCATACTGGCAAAACGACAATATCAAATAAAAAAACTTATCGGGATGTTAATACAACAGCTGTTGTCGGTAAGTTTAATTTTCTGATATTCAATATAAAATAATATTATTAAATATATGTAGTAAAGTAAAATATGACCTTTACATACTTTGCTACAGGTGCTTTACATTCCTGCATGGGTTGCACTGCTTTGAATAAGCTTCTAGCCTGTATGAATATTCCTACAATATCAAAAGATTTATACAAAGGCTATGAAACATTTATTGGATCATCAATCGAAGAGGTAGCAACAGAAAGTTGTAAAGCAGCTGCAGAAGAAGAAAGACGCTTAGTGACAGAGAACATTCAAAAACTTTGTGAACACTTGTAAGTATGTAATGTCAAAAAGGACTTCTTGAAACTGGCATAAATTTCCCATTTTAATTGTACATGTTTTCAACATTATTGACAGAGTTCAAGAAAACATTTACAGAAAAAAATTGTTCTACGAATATTTCCATTCTTAAGCTCTATACAATGGACTAGATAAAAACATCGATATCCAAACTGAATGAATATATATATACATATATATATATATATATATATATATATATATATATATATGTATATATATATATATATATTTATATATATATTTATATATATATATATATATATATATTATATATATATATATATATATATATATATTTATATATATATATATATATATATATATATATATTATATATATATAAACTTTAAATGAATAATGAATGTCAAATCCCTCTTTCGAAAAAGAGTTTTACTAATGTTCCATTTGTACGCATGGGTTTTTCAAATTGTAGGATGATGGTTTGCTACTAAATGTATTATTATGGATACGATAACATACATCATTAATAAACGTTTGCTACCGGAAAAGTATTCAGTTAAATAATTCACCAAAGAAATCACTTATTTCTTATGCAGAGTCAACATTTAGTAAATTAAGAATTAATAATTACAAAGTTGGATAACTTTCAACTTAACAACTAAGAATTTAGAAATTTTGTTGATGAAACGCGCAGAACGTGACATTTGAGAATGTCATCAATGTCATTGTTGAATTTGGCGGGCTTGTTATAAATATTGAGATTTTGGTGAAATTTTAGGTCCAATTTTTCGTGTTAAATTGATTGTTTCTTTAGATATTTGATATGGATTGTGGAAATCAAGACATTCTGGAAATGATAGGCGCTTTTCTGATTATTGTGACTACAACAGTTTTATTTATATAATTTTCATATAATGCTTGGGTTTTATCCATCATAATTCTCAGTTGATGTATATAAACATATTCTTAATTCTGTAATGATAATTCTTAATTATAAATTCATAATTGTTAGATTAGTTGATTCTTGATAACGAGCAAATTGAAATCGTAACAACTGTCAAGTATTTGGGCTTCCAACTGGATAATTTACTTACTTTCGATGCACACTTTATATATATTACTAAAAAAATTTCGAAAAAACTATACTTTTTTTTCAAGAATTGCGAAGCATTTATCTATGGATACAAGAATCACTGTGTACCGGTCAATTTTGCTACCTCATTTTGACTACTGTGCAACTTTACTAGATCAATTCAATCTAAATAAAATGACACAGCTTCAACAACTACAGAATAGAAGCATGAGGATTATTTTGAGCTACAATCGCTATACCCCCATTTCAATAAAATTGAATACATTGCATTGGCTACCAGTCTCTAAACGACTTTACTTCCTAACAATGATATTTATTTATAAAATAATACATAATGAAGCACCTTCTTACTTTCGTGATTATGTTGATTTCAAATACGAGATTCACAATCATTTCACCCGTAATTTGAACAACATTAATGTGACTAGAGTAAAATTATCAAATACGAGAAATTCATTGTTTTATAAAGGTATGGTAGAGTACAATAACTTACCACATAATGTTAAATCTAGTGGATCTTGTGAAAACTTCAGACACAAATTGTTGATACATATAAGGGAACTAAATTAGAACTATTTTTTATTTCAATGTTACTTTATTATCCAGTTTTTAAAAATTCAATCTATAGGATTAATAATTAAATTGTTATACTTTTCTTTTTTACACTGTATGGTATTATAACTGTTTTTATATTTAATTGTAATAATTTTTATATTTAATTGTAATAATGTTATTCTTATTACTACAGATTAATAACCTATTTAACAGATCATTCATATAGGATGAATCCATACATTATGATACATTATTTTTAATTTTTTTTCTATTGTTATTTATATATACATATATTAGAGTTTTTGTATATTAGGGAAACCTACTTAATAAAATATTTCTTCTTCTATAAACCCACTATTAGTATTATAGTCTGGTACACAACAAATTTCGGTACCAAACCAAGCTAGTTACTTGACCAAGTGCACAGTTTATACCACACTGACTAACATAATTTGGTTGGAATATAATCATTAGTCAGCATACCAAGACACCGTATAAACGTGGCCATTAACATCTATTTCTGATATTATACTATTGCATATTTGTGGATTGAAATCCTGAACACGTGCAAACTCAAGCAGGTTGCTCACCGCTTGTCTGGTAGTAGGTGATTCTTTAATTAATTTTTTGTATGTTGAAATGATATCCGGGTTTACCGGGGGTTTTATCCCCCATTTTTACCCTTATTTTGGACCGTTTGTCACAATCCTATTACGACAAGTGAGGAATATATTCAATTATATGAGTAGCACGTGAGTGACGCTAAGATGGCGTCTAAAATTTGTAGATACTTCAAATTATATTCGATTTATACTAATTACTTATTATTCAAGTGAGATACTTTATCCACTTACTTGGATGAAAGGAACTTCGAAATCTGGAGTGTTGATGTTATGATGCTTATACTTCGAAGATCGTCTCAAGAGTCTGTCACATTAACTGAATCTTTTGTAATTTCCTTCTGAGTCAGCATGCTATTTTCCATCGCGCGACAGACACCAATGGCATGGGGTATGTGGGCACGCAACATTTATTGTGGTAAACTCTTCTTCTTCGTTTCCTTTTTTTGGTTTTCTGACTCCTTATGGTGTCAATTCCACCAGATCAGGTGTTCTTCTGTTTGACGTGAAGGATTATTGTGAGGGATATAGTTATTTTCTATTAGTAATAGGTAGTAGAAGTTACAACATCTATGGATATTAGGTATTATAATTTCTCAAAATCCCTTCATCACACTATAACACATACATTGAAAGAAAGCCCTTTGTTAATGAGGGGATTTTCATGAATCCAATTAGTTAAGTTCTTCATATTTTAATTTTACTCTTTGTTAAGTATATCTAATATTTTATAGTTCAAGTCTCTTAGCAAAATTTGATTTGAAAAGGGGGGAGTTAAACCTATATTGATAAGATTATAATATAAAGTGTCTATGTTTAGTTTATTGTTTTATTGTTTTCACATTCAAATAGGATGTGGTTTATATCTCCCACTTTCCCACAGTAGCAAAGGTTACTGTCGACCACTTTGATTCTATACAGATGAGAAGAAATACAACAATGGCCTATTCTTATTCTCATAATAGGTGTAAACGTCTTTCGGGGAAGCGATTGGCATGTATAAAACCAAGGTTTTTTTTGGATATTGGGTTGTAAGTCCTTTAATCGGGAACCTTTATATATTGAAGTTTGATCCCAGAATAGTTGAAATTTGGTCCTGGATATTTCTTTATTATATGAGATTAGATCCATATTTTGGATTTTTTCCAATTTATAGGGAATAGTTGCATTTTTCGCGAGTTGATCTGCTTTCTCGTTTCCCTCGATATTACTGTGTCCAGGGATCCAGCATAATTTAATGTTGAAGTTATTTTTTAGATGTTCCATCCATAACTCCTTAGTTTTGAGGAACCAGATATTGTTGTTTGTTTTTTGTTTATTATTTTGTAAACCTAAAAGCGCGCTTTCTGAGTCCGTGAGTATTACATAATTATCCGGTTCATTATTGCAGTAAGTTCTGCAGTCAGGATGCTAGAATTAGGGTGGATTACTCCACTTTTTGCACAGTTTTTGTGGGGGACGTATATTCCAAATGCGGTTTTGTCCTTTGTTTTAGAACCGATTATTGTGAGAGGTGTTATTTTGTATATTATAGGGCCTAGAAAAACTTTTTATTTTTTTCCACACCATTGAGATGTTAGATTCCCTGGATAGTGTCTCTGAAAAATCTTGAAATGACTTTTTTTTCTTTTTTTTTAAATTCTCCTAGACCTATTTCTTTTTTAATTTCTATGAAATTCCTCTCGTCTGAAATATCTTTGAATTTCCTGAAGGCTTCTTTTCTTTTTTTTATAGCTTCTAAGCATTCATCATCCCATCAGGGAGGTTTTGAGTACTTGTTGTTTTTCCTTACTATGGCTGGGGCACTTTGAGAAAGGCTCCATCATTGCCTGAATGAGATCGTGGTATGAGGTGATCACTATATTGTTTAAAAGTTCATAATATTTTGTCCAATCTGTTTTTTTATAATTATATAGATTTTGCTCTACCTGATCCTTGTGATCTTGATGATTCGGTGTGCAGTTATTATTTAATATTTCCACGACAATTGGGAAGTGATCCAACCCGAAGGAGTCATCTAGAGTTTTACAAACAGAAAAGTCATTAAGTAAATTGGGGGATGATATTATAAGGTCAATTACACTTTTAGAATACAGTGCTATAACAGTGGGTTGGAGGTCATTGTTTACTACAAAGTATCCCTCATCCACCAGGATATTTAGTTCGATTCCTCCTCTATTATTGATTGAGTTTCCCCAATTTTTATGGTGACAATTGAAGTCTCCGCATATTATATATTTCAAGTTATTTGTAAAGTTTTTCCAAAAATTTACGTACACAATAATATCTGGAGGGATATATATAGAGTAAATGTCTATATTATGTACTTTTATTCCCACTATATTCACTCTATCTGGTATTGGAAAATTAAGATTTAATCTATAGAAGTTAATCTTTTTTTTAACGAGATTCCCTGAGCCTCCCCTGCCATCGTCCCTATCATGAGTGTATAAATTGTATCCTTTAATTATATTATTTGAATTAGGTTTAATTCAGGTTTCTGTGAGGCATACTATGTCTGGGTTTGTATCTTCAATAAGGTTATATAAGTTCGCTTTATTTGAATAAAAGCTTCTCATATTCCAATTAATTATTTTCAGGTTCGCCATAAGGAGGCGTCTTCGTCCGAAAATACAATAGTTTGATCTTTATTACTCAATGGAAGGAATTCCTTAATTAATTCAAGAAATATTTCTGGGAATTTGGAGGCAATTTTACCAATATCCTCTCTAATTTTTTGTCTGATATATTGATCAGGGGGGGGATGGAATAATTATGGGGGGTGGGCACTGAAGGTGTCACCCTGATTTGTCTTTCTGGATAGATAAGACATTCTTTATGTTTATCGTCATAACCTCTTTTGGAGGTATTGAGTTCTTTTCTTAGTTGAGGAGGGTTTTCTTTGTTATATTTTACAATTTTATTATATCCTTGAGGGATTATTGGCCGCAGAGGAGTTCTTTCATTTTGTAGAGGGAATATTATCTTATAATTTTCAGGAAGTTCTGGATAATTAATTATATTAAAACTGTAATTATTGTGTGATTCTTTATGGGGGACGGGGGCCTTATGGATGAATAAGTTTTGACGCTTAAAAAAATTAGAGGTTTTTCCTCCCATCAATTGTTTAAATGATTTTTGTCTATGAAATTCTGGACAAACTCCTTTTGTGAAGGATACATTAGGCTCATTGGTCAGATGATCCTCTCCGTAGAAAAGGCAAGACATACTGTTTGACTTACAGGATTCTCTATCATGATCCCCTGCACATTTTGGGCATCTAATTTTACCTTTGCATAAATTTTTTGTGTGGCCATATCTTAAACAGTTATGGCACTGAATGACGGGAGAATAATAATTTTGTGTAGTGAAAGAGCATGAATACATATACACTTTAGCTGGAGGGATTTTACCACGAAATGTGACTAAAATCACTGGTATGTCCCTAAATTGGATATTTTCATCTTCTGAATTATTATTTTTTTTTTTAAGTCTTCTGACATGTAGGATTTTTTTGTTATCAAGAGTTTTGAGGTTGTCCAGAATTTCTTCTTCCGACAGGGATATATCAATATCTTTGATTATAGCTTTAGATGTGATGAAATTGTTTGGGCTAGATGCCCTAAACTTATTAGATGATAAGAAATTATTATCCTCGAGTAATTTATTGGCCTCCTGAATTTTCTTAATGCTTGGTTTATGCAACGTTCCCAAGAACTAAGCGAACTAATAACTAAGGATTCAACACTTGCAAATCAATGAGCGCGTTTATGGAACCCCTAGTACAAGAACTAAGGACCATGACTAGAAAGTTGCCCAACTTTTAACTAACAACCAAACTTACTTGAGGATTATTTTCTATCTAGGTAAATTAGGATAACTGATCGGATGATGGAGCACATCTATCTTCTCACACGTCTGAACAGCCAGTCATTTTGGTAAACCATCGTAAAAACAAATATTTACCCCTACAATAACTACAGAGTAATAGAGTGGACATTTTGGGAATCACAGCCATAGACAAGAGTTCTATACTGATCACGATCACAGCCAGCATATCTATTGTCAAAAATATAAAATTTGACATATGACCAGGGTTGCCAGCGCCAAGTGGAGAAAAATCCCGACCAAAGGCTCGAGAATTCCCGAATATTCTCGTAAATTTACGAAAATTCCTGAAAAAAATCCCGAAACTTATATATGATCGTTTTTTCCTGGCAAATCATCGACTAGAATTTTATTTGAATGGATAATAATATGGAAGATATTATATATTATTTTGATGTAATGGTAATTACATTATAGGTTTCGTTACATGGAAGGATTGACAGGAAACAGAAATGAGGAACACGCCCCTTCTAGAATTTTGAATTGCACATAAAAATTACCACCTAGAAATCTCAGCAACAAACTCAGAAATAAATGGAGGACTTCGGCTAAGGTTCAGTGATACCACAACAAAATTTTGGGCCTTAAATCTACTGACACATTTTTTGGCTATTTTTGATAATTTTAAGATGAAAAACACCTTCTGATACCCCAAACCAATATTAAAAAGATGCGGAATTGTTGAATTATTTAGATATTTCATAAAACACAAATGTTTAGGGAATTTGTATTTTTATAGTGATTATTTTTTCCTGGAAGGCGCCAAATTCAAAACAATAACATTAATATCTCGTACGACTTTCCATTGTCAAATTCGTCATATGGATATATTAGAAAAAAATTGAATATCTGACTGAGCAGTGTTGTAAAAATTGTTCAATAGACTTTTGTTATCTACCTATTAGTTTTTATTTACGTTAAAATGGTTTATCGCTGTAGTTATAAAAATTGTAAAAGTGACTCCAGAAAGCGTTATAAACAGCGAGTAAAGTTTTTTCCCTTTCCCAAACCAAAAAGAGATTTGGTAAAATGTCTCAAGTGGATTGAACTCTGTGAAAATGAAAACCTCCTTCCATAAAAAATAAGTAGAAATACTTATGTTTGTAGCCTACATTTTGAGGATAAACGCAAAAATGAACCAGTACCATTTTCCAATCTGCAAGTGTGCGAAAATGTGGCTGAAGGAGAAATTATGTTGTGTGAAACTGGTGAAATCTCAATAGACAGTGTGGAACAGAGCAACGCAGAAATCATTTCAACTAATAACTCCCAACATCTTTTTGAAACCCCTGATGACTTGAGCACCATCACTGCTAATGATGAAGACATTTTAACTGAAAACTCTCAACATCTTTCTGACACCCCTGATGACACCACCACAGCTAATTATGAAGAAATCTCCTACTTAGAGTCTTATAGGCAGACTTTGGAATGTGCTCCGAAGGCAAAATATTATGGACAAGCTTGTGTACCCTTATAAAAATTATGAAAGGACTAATGTAAGGAAAATATATATTTGATATATATCCAAATGTGGATTTTTATATATTTTCGAAAAAAGTTACGAAAGGGAAAACAAAAGCAGAAATAATAAGTTTATTTAAAACTAAATATAAAAAAACTAAACAAAAAATTAAGTATGCTAGTAAAATGTGAAAAGTTATGCTAAAGCGAAAAACCAAATAAGGAATAACCTAACCTGTTGCTCATTGATATATTGCCTGCTAGTTATTATATGCTATTTCGCTACAGTTCTTGAAAAAAAATGTTCGACAGCAATTAGAACATTGACGTTTCTAACACACTTTTATATATGGCAAAATATGTAATTTATAGATCATTTTTGTCAAAAACATTAAAAATATTCGTTTGCTCCTTTGCTCCCTATTTCATATCAATAGTGTCTGCAAAGTTTCAGACTTCATGATCTTCAGATAGAATATTTTTTCTTGTTTTAATAATGGTGTGAACCGCTGGAAAGTTTAGAATGTCTACAAGTGGTGTGCAATTCCATTTTTAGTGATTAAGGGTCCTTTCCAGTACCTCTTAAATAAAAAACCAACACGTTTTGTTTAAACTCTCATTTAAATATAGCTTTCAAGATACTTAATGGATTTTTTATTTCAAGGTACGAATTTACTAAAAAGCAAACAATAGCAAAAATATTCGAAATAATGGGCATTAGTAATATGGGATATTTCTTTGAAAACATCTTATATGATTTAATTAGATAGATAGCCCTTTCAACATGAATTCTTGCTTTGGCAATTTTTTTAGTTATTATTTCTTCTTCGGCTGTCCGTTGTTGCCTCCCATCATAAAAGGTGGGATATATAATTTAATTCCCATTTCATCTAACAAATCCCTGATTATGTAACCTCATCTATCAGCTAAAATAACATCATTTTCCATCAACAACTGTATAATATCGCTCTTTTCAAATAAATCTCTTTCTGAAATAAAGCCTTCATAACCCTCACCACAGTATATCACTGCACAGTTACTAAATTGCAACAAGAAATTTAATTGTATTACTATGTTTATAATAAGAAAAGGTATTTCCTTGTTGCCTGAAATTTCTAATAGGCATTTCCATCAATAACTCTGTGGCATCTATAACAAAAGTAATACTGTCGCCAGAAAAATTTCTGAAACATTTAGGAACGTCTTTAATATCTCTGGCACTGGAAAATATTTTTTTTTTCATGATTAAAAAACATAAACTGTATCCAAGTATATGATGTAGTGACGGAGACATAGTTTCTACTCAAATTGCAGAAAAATGATAACTCATCTAATGTGAATCCCCTTTTAATTCGCACTAACGTTAACGCTAATTTATCCCGATTGCTCAATTTTTGACTTTGCTTTCTTTCCTTTCATTTCATAATTTTTATAAGGATTTATACAAGCTTGTCCATAATATTTTCATCTAAAAGAGTATAGAGTGCCTCAAAATGCCAGAATTCAAGTCCTGTGAAATATTTGAAATGTTTTGAATTCTTTTTCAAATTATTACTTATATGAAAATATGTTTGCCTTCGGAGCACATTCCAAAGTCTGCGTATAAGACTCTACTTAGGAGATTTCTTCATCATTAGCTGTGGTGGTGTCATCAGGGGTGTCAGGAAGATGTTGGGAGTTTTCAGTTGTAATGTCTTCATCATTAGCAGTGATGTTGCTCAAGTCATCAGTGGTTTCAGAAAGATGTTGGGAGTTATTAGTTGAAATTGCTTTGTTCCACACTGTCCATTGAGATTTCACCAGTTTCACACACCATAATTTCTCCTTCAGCCACATTTTCGCACACTTGCAGATTGGAAAATGGTACTGGTTCTTCTTGCATTTATCCTCAAAATGTAGGCTACAAACATAAGCATTCCTGTTTATTTTTGATGGAAGGAGGTTTTCCACAGAGTTCAATCCACTTGAGACATTTTCCAAATCTTTTTTGGTTTGGGAAAGGGAAAAAACTCGCTCTTTATTGTTGAGATTATTGGATCTCCAGTGAGAAGCAGGGAATCAAATGATACAATATACACGTAATACTTATACTTGCAGAGAGAAACTAAACTGACAAATTATTCTAACATTACAGTGACAGTCAATCTAACATATACAGCATGTTCCAAATTACTTCACAACACCCTCTCTATTTGGGACAAGTCCTTGGCGAGATAAACATGCACGAAATTTATCGCGATTCAGGGGTTTGGTAAAGGAATCCGCTATCATCTCTTGTGTTGGTACATGATCCAACTTGATTTCTTGGCGCAGAATACGTTCCCGTATAAAATGATGTCGCACATCGATGTGCTTAGTTCGAGCCTGATAAGCACCGTTTTGAGCCAAATTCTGAGCGCCCTGGTTATCAACATGGAGTGAAGTTGGCTGTTTCGCAGAAGCGGAAAATAGTTCACTAGCCAGGCCTCGGAGCCAGAGTGCTTCCTGTATCGCTGCTGACATGGCCATATACTCAGCCTCAGTAGTTGACAGAGCTATGGTAGGTTGACGCTTAGTGGCCCACGAAATAGGCGAGCTATTTTTCAGGAAGATGTAGCCGGTGACACTGCGTCGCTCATCTTCGTCACTTGCCCAATCCGAGTCACTAAATCCGGTAATTTCAGTGATGTTTGTCGCCCTACCACTGAATTCAAGTTTCCAATGAGCTGTTCCCTTGAGGTAGCGCATGATACGCTTCACTGCTGTCCAATGTACCTTTCCTGGGTTTCGATTGAAGCGACTTACATAGCTGATTGCAAAGTTGACATCTGGCCGAGAAACTTGAGCGGCAAAAAGAAGACTCCCAACTGCTTCTTGATAGGGGACAGTCCTCATCTTAAATTCTTCATCTGGAGTTTTTGGAGATTGTTCCTTAGAAAGCTTTTCATTCGGAGAGATCGGCGTATCAACGGGATTGCAATCAAGCATGTTGAACCTTTTCAACACATCTTCAATGTAAACTTGTTGGTCAATCCAAATTTTCTGATTAACTCGATCTCGCGTGATCCGGAATCCTAGGACAGACTTTGCCTCCCCCATGTCGACCATCTTGAAACTGTTCATTAACAGTTTTTTAAGGTCATCTTTCATCGATTTATCATTCGAAAATATCAGAAGATCGTCGACATACACGGCCACTATCAATATTCTATTGTTGGAAATATGATAGTATATGCAAGAATCGAATTTGGATTGTCTGAGCTTGCAATTTTTCAAACAACTATCAAGCTTAATATTCCAAACTCTACTTGCCTGTTTGAGGCCATATATACTCTTTTTTAGCTTGCATACTTTATTTGAATTTTCGTAGAGTTCAGGTTGAAGCATGTAAATTTCCTCGGTGAGATCTCCCTGGAGGAAAGCTGTTACTGCATCCAACTGCTCTATTTCAAGGTTGTATTGCGTAGCTAAGACTAGAAGATATCTAATGGAACTGTATCGGATTACAGGAGAATACGTCTCTTCGTAATCTATACCTTTTTTTGGCCACAGCCTTTAACAACAAGTCGTGCCTTATATTGGGTTACTTTTCCAGAAGCATCCTTCTTTATTTTAAAAACCCATTTTGATTTCAAAGGTTTTCGGTCTGAAGGGAGATCCACCAATTCCCATGTGCCGTTGTCGATCTGGGCTTTATATTCACGATCCATCGCCTTGAGCCAATTTTCTTTGTCTGGGCTTGCCAGCACTTCCTCAACAGAAGTTGGATTGCTAAAATTTTCAACAAAACCCGAATAACTCACATAATCATCGTGGGTCTGTGGTGGTCTTCTAATTCGGTCTCCTCTTCGAAGATGTTGTTCGGGAAGACTTGTTGTTTGCCTTGAAAGTATAAAATCTGGATCAGACTGATCCTCTTCGAAGTTTGGGGGTTCTTCGCCAGAACTATCGTCACTTTCTTCATCAGAAAAATCTTCGATAGGCGGTCTAGAATCTGACTCATGGTCCGGATCAGGAAAGAAAAACGTCCTACTTTCCTCAGAAGACTTATTCAAAAGTGAATTTCCTTTCTCGTACTCAGAGAAAATCACATCTCTCGAGACTATGACAGTTTTGGTTTCAGGATCGTACAACCTGTAAGCTTTGGAATGAAGACTGTATCCAACAAAAATACAGGGTCTCGACTTCGGATCCAGTTTTTTCCTTTTTGAATCAGGTATATGTGCATATACTTTGCAACCAAAAATGCGAACATGTGCTACAGTAGGCTTCAGTCCGGACCAAATCTCCTCCGGAGTCTTCTCGACACATGAAGTCGGGGATCGATTGAGTAGGTAAACCGTAGTATAGGCAGCCTCAGCCCAAAACTATTCGGAAGACTTGATTCGCTCAGGAGACGTCGGGTACGTTCCATTATTGAACGATTGAGCCGCTCAGCCTTGCCATTTTGCTCAGGGGTATAAGGCACAGTGGTCTGATGCTCAATCCCAGTGGAATTAAGATAATCATAAAATTTTTGGGAACAATACTCTCCACCATTATCTGTTCTCAAAATCTGAATTTTTTGGCCGGTTTGATTTTCCACAAAATTTTTAAATTCGACGAAACGATCAAAAACTTGATCTTTTGTTTCAAGAAAGTAACAAAATGTCTTATGACTGAAATCGTCTAAGAATGTCAGCATATATTTCGAACCTGCCAGAGAACAATCAACGGGACCCATAACATCAGAATGAATTATCTGAAGCAACCTGATGTCTTGGTAGTACTTTCACTAAAAGATAATCGATGACTCTTACTGGTAGCACAGATTTCACATACAAATCCTTCGGGAATTTTCTCATGAAATTTTATGCCATGCACTAATCCATTTTTGAGCTTATTCAAATTGGGAAAATTTACATGACCCATACGTTTGTGCCATAATAAAGCATTTCCTAGCATATCAGAACGTGTCAGCATTGCATTTTCAGAGGGCCTGTCAATTTTAAAAAGGTTATTTTGCAAAGTGGCAGTTGCAATAATTTTTCCTTGAGCATTTATGATCTGAGCTCCTTCTGAATTAAAATTGACTTTATTTCCCTTTTGAACGATCTGACTCACAGAAAGAAGATTTACTTTCAAATCAGGGACATAGAACACATTTTCGACGTTCACATTAAAATATTGATCAGAAACTGTTACCGGTAACTGGATATCACCAACACAGTTTGTTTCCATCTGCTGATCATTGGCAGTTGTGATGGTTAATTTCGACGATGTTTCCTCACTGATGAAGTTCGATTTACTTATCCACGGTCAAATGAGCGGAACATCCGGAATCGAGAAACCAATCATTTCCAGTTGATTTGACATGAGCTGACAAAGCTGTGAACATCGTAAATTCTGATTTGTCACTCTTCTGCACGAATACCTGTTTCTTGGAACTGTTCTCATCACAATTTTTTGCAATATGTCCAGCGTACCTGTTACATTTGTAGCAACGTGGTCCTTTGCCTGTTCCTTTGGAACCATTCCTGGTATATGAAGAACTGTCAGCAATGACATATTTACTTTCACGACTTCGATTGGTGCCTGAATCTGAACTATTTTGTTTCCGTAGCCATACATCGCAGAACCTTTTCTGGACTTTTCAACACAAATGTCTTGCAATAATTTAGTTTTTATTGCATCAGCGGTAACTTTAATGCCAGAGCTTTCGATTCCCATTATCATGGGTTTATACTGATCTGGAAGACCGGCTAAAAGAATAGCGCCAACCCACTCGTCGGAAACTTTCATATCAATGCAATTAAGCTTGTAAGCGGTTTGAATGATTTTATTCACATATGATTCGACACTTGGACAATCTTCAAGACGAGTACTGATTAAAGTTCGCAACAAACCTACTTTTCTCGTAAGACCGGTGTCCTCAAATGCTTTTGCAAGGTTTTCCCAAGCTTCTTTGGCGGTTTTTGTCTCTTGAACATGAATATACAGTATAGGATCAATCAGTAAGATTATTTTAGAACGAGCTTTCGTGTCCTTTTTCTTATCATCTGAGTCACCAGAAACACTTTCCCACAAATCCTGATCTTCGAGATAGGCTCTAACTCCGACCTTCCACGAGTCGTAATTTTCCCTCCCTTTCAGTTTCTCGATTGGAGGTAACTGATATGACATGTTTGATCGGGGATCGCAAGTTCACTACTTAGGGCCTTACTCCTGAGTTTTCTATATTTCAAGCACTTGAATCTGGGCCCAAAGATACAATATACACGTAATACTTATACTTGCAGAGAGAAACTAAACTTACAAATTATTCTAACATTACAGTGACAGTCAATCTAACATATACAGCATGTTCCAAATTACTTCACAACATTTATAACGCTTTCTGGAGTCACTTTTCAATTTTTATAACAGCGATCAACCATTTTAACGTAAATAAAAACTAATAGGTAGATACCAAAAGTCTATTAAACAATTTTCACAACACTGATCAGTCAAATATATATTTTTTTCCAATATCCATAGGACGAATTTGACAGTGGAAAGTCGTACGAGGTACGCGTAAGGTACGAGTTATTCATGTTGTAGTTTTGAATTTGGCGCCTTCCAGGAAAAAATAATCACTATAAAAATACAAATTCCCTAAACATTTGTGTTTTATGAAATAACTAAATAATTCAACAATTCCGCACCTTTTCAATATTGGTTTGGGGTATCAGAAGGTGAACTTTATCTTAAAGTTATCAAAAATAGCCAAAAAATGTGTCAGTAGATTTAAGGCCAAAATTTTTGTTGTGGTATCACTGAACCTTAGCCGAAGTCCTCGCCAGTTAACTCATATCCAAAAATGAATTCCTAGCGCCTCTGATGGACGTATGCATCGTTACTTTTACCGCTAGTTGCTTCAACTATAATTTCATTTGTCTTCGTTTATATGTTGTACTAATATTTTTATTATTATAGTATTTTCAATGGTTACTGAAACATCACATTGAAGGTGAGTTAAATTCATGTTTGGATAGTAAAAAATTGCATCGTCTGGATATTCCTAAAACAACCACAACTGGCGCTAGTGTTTGGGGCAAGTTATTCAAATGAAGGTCAAATCGAGGAGCACCTTTAAATTTGAAAATATCGAAAAAAATTGGCATTTGAGAAATTATTTTAACAAAATATAACTGAGGCAAAGAAAAATTAAAATAAAATCATGCGTATTCCCCATTACGTGGCAGTGGACGAGCGTCAAATGTTATGTCGAGTTCACAATGTTCACATAGCAGTTCTTCGCGTTTCAGATTACGACGTCATGTTTATTTTCTGACTGCTCAATATAATGAACTTAACGCTACATATCTGACACGAAAGTTACGAATAGTAATAAAATTCCCGGTTTTTCCCACAATCGTAAAAATCTCGACACAATTCCCGGCACATGTTGAAATTCCCGATTTTCGGGAAAAATCCCGGTAATTGGCAGCTGTATAGGACCTACAACATAGAACACAGACTACATCCCTTGTGGTCCGTTGCATAGAACGAAGAACAAATCTACAGAAGATTCGTATCGTATTCGTATGGGTACTAAAAAAACGGTTCAAGGTGAAGTAACCTACGTGATGTGTCTAGGGGTATGTGGTCTGGGCCCTTGGCCTTAAAAATACAGAACACAGAGACCTCTTAAGATTCGTATCGTTACTAAAAAAAACGGTTCAAGGTGAAGAAACATACGTGATGTGTCTAGGAGTATGTGGTCTGTGATATAACCACGTCGCCGTGGCAGCTGACTGTCAGACTGCTTTATCGTTTATCGTATTGAGGTATTACCCATAGAGAAAATGAATTTAATTTGTCTATGGTATTACCCGAAAAGGGGGGAAACGCTCTCGCCACTGGTCGTTCGGGAATGTTCGGAAAATTTGGCAGCCAACTTCACATTGGTCATTTCCTTCTTCTTCTTGATTTTATGGCCTTGCTCCCTCTTGGTGCATTCAGCCAGGTCATTTTGTGGGACTACTACTTGGTCTGATTTCCATCATTTCGTAGCCCTTGTATCTTCCACTTTTCTACTCTCGTTTTTTTTTATTATTTTTCTTTCTCTTATATATTTTTTTGTGCTAAAAGGTTGGTTATACAAAGTTACATTCATTTCCTATAAGAAAATATTATAATGGATGAAGGCATGCTGATAGAGCAGGTATTCAGGTTAGGTTAATTGTAATTGTAAACACGGAACATTTAGAACACAAAAGATTTGGATCATGCGCATTATCAGTTTCCAAACGAAATAAAATAAGACAAAAAATTAAAGTTGACCATCTTTTGTTCTTATTCTCATTTTATCTTATTTCTTGTATAAACCCTTTCATAGTGTTTGTTGTGCATGTTTATCTTTCCTATTTTGTTCCTTATTTTATTTGCTATATAAACTCTCCTTAACCAGGTTAAACTCACTGCAAATATTTTGAAACTACTATTGGGAATAGGGAACATGCATATACCTCTGTTCTGGAATATTTTGATTTGCACATAAATATTATCACCTAGAAATTTCAACAACAAACTTAGAAATCCAAATTTTTTTTAATGTTTTTCATAATTCCAAATTAAAAACGCCAATTTTCTCAACACATTCAAAAACGTACTCCTAGCGCCTCTGATGGACGTATCATCGTTACTTCACACAGTTCAAACTTTTACCGTTAGTTTCTTCAAACTGTCAACCATAATTTCATCTGTCTTCGTTTATATGTCGTACTGATATTTTTATTATCATATTCTTTTCAATTGTTTCTGAAACATCACATTAAAATTTAGATTCAATTTATGTTTGGGTTGTGAGAAATAGTATTTTCTATCAATATTCCTGAAAAAACCACAATTGGCGCTAGTGTTTGGGAAAATATATTCAAGCGAAGGTCATATCGAGGTTGAATTAAGGAGCTCCTTTAAATTTGAAAATTTCGAAAAAAAATTCTAATTTGAAAAATGATTTTAACAAAATCTAATTTTTGAGGACCGAACTGATGCAAAGAAAAAATAAAATCATTCAAAATAAGAGATACTCCCTCTGGTAGTAATTTAAAAACTATATATATATATACATATATATATATATATATATATATATATATATATATATATATATATTGTTATGAAAATCGCCTTTTGACACGATAAAACTTCATTTCTAACTTTTACGCAGCTCTAGGCACATGGAACATGCTGTACATAGCTTGCTTTCATTTGGGACAAAATTTGTGTCTACTGATTTTGACCAAGTGAAAAACTTTGTTATACGCACTTGCACGTTGAAAAATTTCATGATATTGGAAAGAGAAATGTGCGACTAAATGTTCGTAAACTTTTTCAAATTCAATAATTTTTCCAAATGGGGATTTCTCAGTTTAATTTCAGGACGGAGATAAAAGTTCATATCGTATAAAATATATTCATAGCTAAGGAGATTCTTCCGAACGAAATTGAGCACGATTTGTTTAGATTTGGAAATGTTTATTTTCAGTCCTATGTCTGGAGGTTTGTTTTGAGTATTGGTGGCGTTCTGACGGAGCCGCTGCCGCCTTTTTCACGTACAGGTGTCCTTCTCGGTAGTCAGCGTTATTTTTTCAACGGCCGACGCTGAGTAGATTCAGACAAAGCTTTGTTTTTTTTTTCCTCGGAGTCGATGCCGAGACATATATTTTTGAAGAGTTTCAGTTTTTCAGTCTGGGTTCGATATTCACACCGTGTGGATGTCAACCGGTCGAGCGTTTCCACAGCGTACCCTGTCGAAGACGTCTCACCGTTGAGGATTCTACGTTTGAAGATAAAAGGACCAATCTTATTTCTTCGCTTCGTTTTTCGGGTCTGACTGAAAAGGTGAAGAAGTGTCAGAAGAAGAGGATTAATTTCCGCCTGACAACGGCGGAGGGCAATTTCAGGAGTAGAAAGGAAATTTCCTTCACACGTTTAACGGAAATTTTCATCCTGGCCAGTTTGGTATACGAGGGACATCAGAGAGTTCTTCAAAGATATTTATTTATTTATTTATTATTATACACGGGTTTTCCCCTTTTTACATATGAAATATAATATAGATACATAATTATACTAAATATAAACCAAAAATGAACAATTATAGTAGTACTACAGTAATAGACGGACACTATACTACCAATCTTTTTAAATTGGCTTTGAATGAATTTGATGTTATTCCAGTAAATTCCAAACCTCTATTGCAATATTCATTACCTAATCTAACAAAACGTGACAACGTACTATGATAGCCATAATTTGTGCGATGGTAGGGAACTTGGAATAAGTCCAAGTTACGAGTAGGTCTGTTTGGAACTCTAAAATAAATCAAATGGAGTAATGAAGGACAATCTATCTCCCCTGATAGTATCTTATGGAGAGTAGTCAAGTCAGATCTCATTCTACTACTTTCCAAGCTGGTAATATTCAAATTTAGCATAACTTGCATATAATCGTATTCACCTTGTTGCAGATTCATCTTAAATGCCATACACCTTAGAAATTTTCTATGCACTCTTTCTATTTGATCGATGTGAGTTTGATAATATGGTGACCACACTGGTGAGGCGTATTGAATAACCGAATATACCAATGATAGATATAACGTTCTAAAGGCCATAACAGATAGTTTTTTAGTATTTCTAGAAATGAAACCTAATAATTGAAAAGATTTACTGACTATGCAGTCAATATGATGTGTAAAATTTAATTGATGGTCAAATATAACTCCTAAATCGCGAATTTCAAAAACCCGTTTAAGGCTGTTCTCAATTTGATAATCGAATTGAATAGGATTATTGGACCTAGAAAATGAAATACAATAGCACTTGTCAACATTGAGTGACATCCCATTATTTTGTGACCAATTGATCAATGCGTTCAAATCAGATTGAAGGTTTTCACAGTCCATGTCGGAGTTGATTGGCATATAAATTTTGAGGTCGTCGGCGAAGAGAAGGTATTTACAGTGGCAAAAATTAAGGGCAATATCATTAATGAAAATATTGAAGAGAAGTGGACCCAGATGTGATCCCTGCGGGACACCAGATGTAACATGAATATCACTGGAAATGTGGTTTTGAATTTTTACCAACTGTTTTCTATCAGTTAAATAGCTATTTAACCAACATGTTAACCATGTTGGAAAACCTGTTTCTTGAAGTTTATTAATCAACAAACCGTGGTTGACCCTATCAAAGGCCTTACTAAAATCAGTATAAATTGTATCAATTTGAAGACCTTTTCTAGGGCTCTGACAATATCTTGTTGATATACTAATAAATTTGATGTTGTTGATCTACCTGTAGCAAATCCATGTTGATTTTCATTCAGCAAATTTTTGCAATGCCACGAAAGGTAGTGCACAAGTAAAAATTCAAAAAGTTTTGGAATGGCTGAAAGTTTACTAATCGGTCGATAGTTTTTTATGTCATCCTTTTTGCCACTTTTGAAAATGGGGGTGACATAACTATTCTTCCATTGGCAGGGAAATATTCCAAGCTTCAATGATAAATTGAATATTTTACACAATGGCGTAGTTAGTGAATAAACACATCTTTTAAGGAAATATGCAGGGATCCCGTCTGGCCCACAACTTAAGTTATCTTTTAATGAATTCAACCCATCGAATACTTCCTCAATGCTGAATGTTATGAATGGAATATCAACTGCTGACGCCTCCGATTCGTTCATGATAGCATCTAAACCCAATCCTTCTCTAACATAAACCTCTGAAAAATTTTCGGCAAAAAGATCAACAATATTTTTCCCTGTATCAGCTATTTGATCATTAAGATGCATATTATTTGGAAATCCATGATTTTTTCTCAATGAGTTTATATAATTCCAAAAATATTTTGAATTACTGATTATTTGGTCATCAATATTTGCTGTATAAGTATCATGACAAAATTTCATAAGATCTTTGCATTGAGATCTCAGATTGGAAAATATTAGATAATCTTGATCTGAACGAGTTGATTTATAATTTGCGTGAGCCTTCTTTTTTTCTGTTATAAGTACTTTCAGCTCTTTGGTATACCATTTTGGATAAGTTGTTGGTTTACTTTTCTTCCCAGGAATAAAGATTGCAAAAGAGTTGCCAATAATTTGGTAACATTTCTCAACCATAGTATGAATATCTAGGTTATTGAATAGAAGTTTCCAGTTTATTGGTGCTAAATAATTATTTAAACCTACATAGTCGGCATTCTTAAAATCATAGTAAAACTCTTCAAATAGAAGTGGTTTAAATTTAACTAATAGTTCCAATTTGGCAGTAATGGCTTTATGATGGAAGTTATTAGGTAACAGTAGGTCAGTGGCCTCCTGAACCTGAACAAAAACATTTTGTGAAAAAACTAGATCTAGATATACATTATGATTATTAGAAATGAAATTGAGTTGTTTAAAATTAAGAAAAGAAAAATGATCACATATAACATGGGCTGGATATCCTTGGGGGAACGAACGCTAAGTCCATGCTCCTCCGAAGATACCCACGTAGCCAATGGTAAATTATAATCACCAAAGAGATAACATTGAGATGCCCTGAATTTCTCTAATATTTGTTCGACAGAAGTACAATGATCTATATAAATATCGGAATTTGAACCTGGCGGTATGTAGGTAGCTCCAAAAATCACATTAGCACAAATTCTGCATCATAGTAGGAGCTCGTTAGCCATGTTTCAGTTACTATAATAACATCATAATTGCAGCACAGGACAGAGTTTTTAAATTCATCAAGTCTAGTTCTTAAACCTCCGACATTTTGATAATATATTTTTAACGTATGGTAAGAGTCATATCTTAGTTTTTTGATTCTTCAATTACAGGAATGCCTTTTCTATATTTGATAGTGAGATTTTGCTCACCTCGATCTCGACGTTGTTTTAGCTCATCTTGAACTTTTTTCATTTGTTTTCTGAATTTTGTGTTGAGCAATCTATTTTTGAGTCTAAGAGCATAACCAACTGCATTCGAGTTTGATAAAATCATCTTGATAGGCCTGGGTTTATTACCTTGTCGACCTATGCGGATCACTTTAGTTAGATCGTTGCTCTCAACCCCAATAGATTCAAGAACTTGAATGGCAATTTTTTTGTCGTCAGCTATTTTGGCTTCTAGACTTTCTGACTTCGATTCTTCAACATTGAACAGCATCAGATTATTCGAGCGAATTGCACGTTCATGAACCTCAGTAAGTATATTTTCCAAGCCAGCACCATTAATGGATTTCAAATCATTCAATTCCCGTTTCAGCAAACTAAGTTCCTCACAATGTTTCTTCTTCGTATCCTTGACTTCTTGTTTCAGAAGACTTATATCATTTTCCAATACTGATAATTTGGTTAGGAGATGGGGTACTTTTTTAAAAGATGATTTACATTCCTCGCAAAAAAAGAATATTACTCGCCTCTGCACTACTATAGCCTTTATCTCGTTTGGGCACAATCCTGAGCATTTTTCATTAGGATGGAACGGGGTGTGGCAGCTGTCACACTGTATATATTTATCATCATCCTATATATGGATTGAACACTTGGAGCACTCCATTTAGATTAGAAATGTTTCAGCAAAGTTCCCGTACTAATGCAAAATTCACAATCACAATAATGTTTTTATTCAGCATTCAGTTTTTGTGCACAAAAAGAGCAAAGGGAGTAATGAAGAAGATTGAGAATAAAAGCCTAGCACACTTTTATCTTCGTACTTTTTGCTTGCAATTTTATGGCTAAGAATCAATTATTTTCCAATGGGTCTTTATGTAATAGAGATATCTTGATTACCGTTTTATCATCTGATGAAGCTCGTCTTCAGGATTCTAATGATATAAAATTCACTCCACTTTGTTTGCAATGTCCTTTGAATTAAGAGAATTTCAGTGAGAACAGTAAACACCTGTGTACTACGTAGACGGAGATTTATATATATATATAAGTATATTCTCCGTATCTTATCATCTAGGAATTTCCAGATCGGCGATTTCGATATACAAGGGACATTAGAGAGTTCTTCAAAGATATTCTTCGCATCTTATCAACTAGGAATTTCCAGATCGGCGATTTTCTACAAATCCTGAGAAGCTACTCCAGGGAAATAGCTGAAGCAAGAAGACATCTAGATCTTTCCTTCTTCGCTCTCTATCAGGCATCAAGTCAATAAAAGGGGCCCACGAATCTAGAGACTGATTTGTCCCGGGGCAGGTTAGTTACTACGAGTCTATATTTATTGGGATTAAACATCCTTGCCTGTCAGGACATCATTAGGGATTCCTCGAGAATTCCCGACCAAAGTGAACCCCTTTGGACCTGGAACAACAATTCGCGTTCCTACTTTCCACAAATCCTGCAACGAAAAGGTTACCTTCCTGCATTTTGTTTTGGGATAACGAGTTAAAGTTAAATATTCCTAGTTAGGCGCGATTCACTACACTCGTTATACACCATAGTTTTTGAAAAACCGTGATCCTACCTCCAGTCCTCCCAGGCTGGTCTTGCGGCATTTTTTTTCAGTAGTTTAGGAATAACATTGCACATCGTTATTCCTCGCGAAACCCAAAATTCAACACCTCTGTTAGGCGACGAAAAAACCAATTTTTCTAATATAAATTTCACTGGCATTCGGAATTTGCGGCTATGGAAGAATCCACGAAAGAAATCGACGAGTTTCAAACACGGCTTTCAATTATTCGAACTCCAGTAGGCACGACTAGCCAGAGTCGCTTGCCTACAGACAAACAGACAGAATTCACAGCGAATCTGTCTAATGAATTGATAGATTTTGCAGGCTTTCCAAAAGCCGTTTCCTTGGTAGATGAGCCCGTCTACAATTCAACTAGGTCCGAGGAGCGTTGCTACAGAAATGAATCGCAAATTTGTTCGGCTCTCTTTGAAAACAATAATAGCTCAGAAAGCCATTCAACTCGAGTCTCGACACCAAAATTAGATTCAGATAGGAATTTAAATACTCCGCGAAAATATGAAAGTATGTTTTCTGGAAATGAATTGTATTTAAACGAAATGGGATCGCGAGAGACGAGTCCACAGAGAGTGGAAATTCGGGAAAATCTCCCTTCGAGATTTCCTTAAAATTTGTCAGAAAAACCCTCTTTGGGATTTTTCAATGATTTAGAAACTGAAAAACCCGCTTCGGGATTTTTCCAAAATTTAAAGAAAAAAGTTATTTCGGAACTAGACTCTGTTGGCGAGCTGACCGACAGGGCTAGCAAATTAAACAGGATTTGACAAAAAAATGACTCCGCGAGATTTCGGAAATAGCCCGTCGGGTAGAAATTCTCAAAAAGGATTGTCGTTCACGAAAAAAATAGGTTTCAGCCGGCATCTCGCACATCTGGCGAGATTACGGGGAGACAAGATGAGTTTCCAATGAAACCTCGGCGAAACTCAACTTTTCCAAATTGGGGCAAAATTTTTCTGTTGACCAAGAGGCCTACGTGGAGGAACGTAGGGGTGGTGAAAGGTTTTCCCCCGACTTCCGTTCCAAAAGGGAAGCGGAAGTAGGGGAGAGACGTGCCGAGACGAATGGGGGGGATAATGGTCCTGAAATGTTTGAAAAACTTTTTGGCAGAATACATGATTCCTTAGAAATTATTAAAGATAAGAGTTTTAGGCCGGGTAGTTTCCGCAGTCGCGAGGAGTCTGTCGCCGGAAACCGGAATCCCTGGAAGAAAGCGGCTGAGGGCTCGGCGCCTATTATGGAAATTACCCCGCGCGAAGGTTTTTCCCCTAATAGGAATATCGACGCCCGTCCCAGTGAGGACGCTCGGGAGACGGCACAAGAATCGGCCGTCCGTGAACTTTCTCAAGTTATGGGACCTCCTCGTGCAGAATGGGCTTCGGAGGGGAAAAATTATATTATATATATATATATATATATATATATATATATATATATATATATATATATATATATATACATGATTTTTATACCAAAAGAAAGAAACGAAGAACGATCATTGACCGATAGGAACAGGTCTTACTCCCCCGTACGGTCAAAATGGAACTATACTTGTGTACATTTTACATTGTTGCCAAGGTAATTTGGATATCTGATAGATTAACAATAGGGAACACGCATGTGCTTTTTTTTAGAATATTTTTATTCGCACATAGAGATTATCACTCAGAAAGCTCAGCAACAAACTTAGAAATTGAAAAAATGTTCAATGTTTTTCATAATTCGAAATTGAAAACGCCAATTTTTTTATCACATTCAAAAACATACTCCTAGCGCCTATGATGGACGTGTACATCGTTACTTCACACAGTTAAGACTTTAACCGCTAGTTGCTTCGAACTGTCCATTAAACAGACTCGGAAATACGAGGTCGACAGAAAAAAGATTAGTAGAACATATAAATGAAATCAGATGAAATTATAGCTGTCAACTATAATTTCATCTGTCTTCATTTGTATGTTCTATCAATTTTTTTTCCGTCGACCTCGTATTAACGAGTCTGTTTAATCTACACGAAATCGATCGTTAATGACCCCTTTCAACCTTCAATTGATCTTTTGATGCATAATTGTGATATATGCAACCAAACATACACCGACATCGATTATGAATATCCTGTAAATGGTCGATTTGGTCCATTAATGTATAATTGTGGTATGGGCAACTAAACATACATGAATTCAAATATTATTCGAATGTCAAATCATATTGCTTCGCGCTGTCAAATTAATGTATTTTAAAATCCAAATATTTTAAGTTTCTTCCTAGTTGAAGGAAATGGATATCGAAAATTTCACGTTGACCCCAGAAACGAGGTCGACGTAATTTTTTTGTAATCAACTCGTATATTAAAATGGTGATTGATGATCTCGAACATTAAGTCGCTCGCTTCGCTCTAGCGTTAAAATATCTCAATCATTAATCGCTACCATTAATACACTGGTAGATTAAATAACTATTCGAAAAAATGTTTTTAATGTTTCTCATAATTCGTAATTGACGTAATGGACGTATGCATCGTTACTTCACACAGTTCAAACTTTTACCGCTAGTTGCTTCGAACTATCAACTATAATTTAATAGAGAGTTATTGCAACTTACAAATAAGCGCTGACTTTATTAAAGTATCCTCCAACGCGATTTCGAAAGGGTGTTATTGCAACAACCTTCTTCCAAGATGCTTATGTTCAAGCTTTATTTTGACAGGTACACGTCAAATTATGTGAAACAACTTCACGTAATAAAATTATATCGTCTATGAATGTGAATATCAATCTTTTTTTCCTCTTTTCTTCAGTCATTGTTTCACCAGAAAAATAAACTTATGAAAAGAATCACACTATTGTTCGTTAGTTGGACGCATAAGTGACACTTGGACGAATTAATTCTTCACAATATTGTTGGGGTAGAAAATACACCACCACCAAATGAACCTGCTTTATTTGATTTTGAAAATATATAGAAGAACAATGCTTAAAAAACTTTAGATTTTCAATTGGCGACATGTATATGACAGAAAAAAAAAACAAATCCGTTTCAAATAAAGGAACTTTTAATTAAAGTTTCTTGAGCTTTATTCAAATAAAGTAAGGGATGCCTGTATTTTAGATTGAGGATATCCTCAAAGTCGGACACAATGCGCATGCGTATATGTCAAAATAAAAGAAATTTTATTAAAAGAACTATCGAACGGACGTTGCAATAACTCTCTATTCTGTCTCCGTTTATATGTTATACTAACATTTTTATTATGAGAGTATTTTCAATATTGTTTTTGAAACATCACATTAAAAGTGAGGTTGAGTTTATGTTTGGTTGTGACAAATAGAATTGTCTATCATATTCAACTGTAGGTCAAATCGAGTCTTTTAAATTTGAAAATTTCGACAAAACTTTGGGGTTTGAGAAATTATTTTCACAAAGTATAATTTTTGAGGACCAAACTAGGGCAAATAAAAAATAAAATAAAATCTGTTCCCTATTAACCTACCTATCAACAACAACAACGGACGTAAATCGTAAAACTCGTAAATTCATAAAATGATAGTTGACACATGTGACTTGACAGTCTTGACACTTGTGACTTGACACTTGTGACTTGACAGTCTTGACACTGTTGTTGGCATCACAGTTAACGTCGTTTATACTACTTTGAAGACGGATTTCCACTGAGCGGAAAATAGGCAAGCGGATTTTCTATTTCAAGCTTTTGGTGCTCAGGATTGGTAGGATCGTAATACAGAAAATCCGCTTGCCTATTTCTCCTGGCAGAAAGTCAGCATAATGATAGAAATGGTAGAAAATGGCTACACCATCGATAGCTTTAGAAACTATTGGTAGTTTTTGATGTTAGCGACTATCGATATGTATCGAGACAGCGTGGCCACTTTTGGTAGATTTCTACTTTTTTAGTAGATTCAAGGCATTTTTCCTGAAATTTCAATAGGCAATTTTTTCTTAGTAGATTTTCATTTTGTTGTCTAGTAGATTTTCATTTTGTTGTCATGACAACAAAATGAAAATCTACTAGACAACAAAATGAAAATCTACTAGAATCTATATATATATATATATATATATATAAAATATAGACAATCTGTTACGAATCCAAGAGAGATCACCATCCGTCTACAGCCTGTTTCATGGTTTCCCAATCATCAGGACGGCCTGGGGTCTCTTTCAAATTCGTATCAGATATCTCGTAGATTTAATAGCTATCGGCAAGTACAATAATGTGAAAAGCATCAAATTATAGATAGTGATACCTATAATCTGTGCGGTGAAGCTTAGACCTGTTATCGTGGAATTTTGATGACACGAAATTTCGTGCACATCAATAGGTCACCAACAGATGTCAGTATAGGCCAACCCACGACACCAATAGTCGTACTCCTAGTGCGTTCTGAGTAACGCAAAACAAATAACGAGAATAAGAGAAATCTGTTACGAATCCAAGAGAGATCACCATCCGTCTACAGCCTGTTTCATGGTTTCCCAATCATCAGGACGGCCTGTGGTCTCTTTCAAATTCGTATCAGATATCTCGTACAGTTAATACCTATCGGCAAGTACAAAATGTGAAAAGCATCAAATTATAGAGTGACGAGTGACACCAACATTATAACTGATGGACTGGCCGTCACGTGACTTTAACACATAGTTCCTGTCGGACTATATAAGAGAGAGAGAGATGTTGTTAAGGATAGAGATAAGACAAGGCAGAAGATACAAATTGGCTATGGCATTACATTGGAAAAACCTATTTTTTATTTTTTTTTCAAGGAAAATATTGAATACTTTGGATGAGATGAGTTTTGAAAAAGTCCAAGGAATCACAGGGAGGAACTTTATGCGACATATAAAAATGGTTTTTATTTCTCTTCCAAAGTTTTCAGAAAGTTCAGCACTAAAAAAAAATATTAATAATTACTAAAAAACGTTTATGTAATCTATAAAATTTCGTGTCTGTAGAAAAAATGACCCGATTATTTTTGGGAAATACTGAGGAAAATAGTACGTGTCATTGGGAATGAAAGGGATATTTTTTCTATCGAACGTGACGGAGATCGACGGACAATCCGTTTCCCTCATTTCGGCCTGGCGTTGTAAAAGTATACCTTTACTCCGGCGGAAAAATTCCTTTAAGCTTGAAGAAAATATTCAATTTAAAACATATATATTTCTGCATTTGTTCTCAGAAAAAAAAGGAAAATTTTGCGAATCAAATAAATCACATTATACTTTCATAAATGTTATTAACCAACATTAGTTTTTAAGCAATTGCTCGGGAAAAAACAACAAATTCTACCCCCGAATCAAACAAAATCCTACCAGCCACCTGATACTACTATAATAATACTACTATAATAATACTACTATAATAATAAATCTATTAACTTCAGCTACAATATAAATAGAGGCACAAAAATAAAACTGAGTCATATAAACAAGAGAAGTCACATAAATTGTGACCAGTTTGTGCGTGACTGAGGAATTACATCAAGTTAATTCTTCAGAAACCTGTGAAAATATGTAAAAAAATCCACAAATGTTTACTACACTACATGTTTACTCACCTATGAAATTTCACATCCAGCCCTTTTTTGTATCAACTAACAATTGTAGGCTGCACACGAAGAAAGCATAGGTATTTAAGAATGTTTATAACTTGTCAAACAGTTCAGAAACACTGAATAAATTTATAAAAAACTTGCAAAACACCACACGAAAACACATATAAACAAGATACGAAACCAATGTTTTGCCTGAACTCATTCTGTCTTTTTTCACAGGTTCTGATATCAATGGTATCTTTCTCACAATCAGTCCATATTATTAAATGTCTATGATCTATGATCCCCCAAATTAATGTCTAAAATACGGATATGACATATGACGGTCATTTTCATTTGTTATCGAACCGTGAACTGTCGACAAATAGCGATGTCAAGAATTGGGCCCCAGCTATTGAATATGGAGTGTGTAATGAGTGTCTAGAAGAACGAAATTAAGATTTATTCTCATTCTTCTCCAGATGCTCATTAAACACTTATGTTATGATTTATGATACCAATTCAAGAGGATTCGAGGTTATGCTGAGAGTGCTGAAGACTGAAGACCCCAAAGATTCGAAGCCTTATCCGACGGAGTGTCACTTAATGATATGGAGTGTTTATTGAGTGTCTAAAGACGAATGAGAATTTCTCTAGACACTCATTAAACACTTATGATCTGATTCCAAATCACGAGGATTCGAGGTTATGCCGAGAGTGTTGAAGACCCCAAAGAATCGAAGCGTTCTCCGACTCGAGAGTATCCTTTAATAATATGGAGTGTTTAATGAGTGTCTAGAGAAGAATGAGAGTTAAAGATTGTACTCTCATTATTCTCCAGACACTCAATAAACAATTATGATCCCAATTCAAGGGGATTAGAGGACATGCTGAGAGTGTTGAAGACCCCAAAGAATCGAAGCGTTATCCCACACGTGAGTATCCTTTAATTATTGACTCTTTACGTAATAAGTATTTTTTGGAAAAATGTGTTTTTGGGGGCTCTGTCTAGAATTTCGAAAATATATAGTGTTCATACTCAGTTCAATAAGCTGACCACGAATTTGAAGTAAACATTTGTTGATCTCCAATTCTAAGCAATAACAGACTTTGCTCTAATGAGAACTCTAACTATGATTCCGCTGACAATGCATTATGAAATTTTTGTAAACACAATATGTCGGGTCCAAGATGGCGGACGATATTTGATATTATTAAGATGTCTAAAAACCCTGGTGAATGAACTGATTCGATATTGTTTAGATTTTTGAGAGGACACCACCTGTTACTTCAACAGAGCTTCTCTCTCTGTGGTAGATGGCGCCGTCCAAAAATGTTTGTCTATATTCTCGCTTAATGTCAGAACCTAATTTCTGACATCTGCAGCATCTTATATGGAATTATTTTCAGTGTTTTGTAGGTATCTATGAGTTTTCCATCTCTTTGATATGAAATCTTGTTTAGCTTATTCCTGAGTTTGTTCTTCAAACAATCACTCGTTAATCAGTTCATTAGTGCGTGAGGAATTGTTCATTTTGAGGTAGTGTAGTGTGTAAGGATACTTTTTGTAGAATGGGCCACATTTGTATTTTGTGTGGACTAAAGCTGCAGATTTTTCGCGAATTTTCGCCTTTATTCAATACCAAAAGCAAGTACAAATCTTGACTAATTGACTAATAATGATATTTCCATAGTTCATTATATTGTATGCATTGAATTTTTTATTTTCTGCAATTCAATGACAATTTCATTTCCAATTCTCCGTCTGTCAAAATGAAGTCAACCTCAAATTTAAATCGTACAAAATACGAAAAACAACACGACAGTGCTTTCTTTGTACAATGTTAGGGGACTTAATTCTAGCTTTGCTATTGGCTATTGGTGAAGTTTGACAGATGTCTCTTTCCAACCAATAGCAAAGCTAGAATCAAAACCCGCGCACAGTTCGCCTCAAAAAGAAATCTGAGGAAATAAATATACCCTGTTACTGAATTGAAACTAAATCGAAATTGGCGCCATCTGACACGCTAGTGATCTCTATTATCAAGTAGGCCAAGTGTCGCCAAGTCGATCCCAAACTTCTACAGGTATAAGTGCAAGCACCAGGGTTTTTATACATCTTAGATATTATGGTCCGATTCTATTTGAATTCGGTGGTGGTTTTCGGGGTCATAGATTTTGAATTTTTAGTCAATACAAAAGAATTCAAGAGGCGGCTCCAAGATATTGGTCGATGGCCTGCCTTTCTTGTTACTTTTATTACGAACATCTCCAGCAAGTTGCAATATCATTAACTTTCTATATTGAAGATGTCTTTTTGCGTAATTTATGTTGTTATCTATGAATACTGTACAATATATAACTATTTACTATTGTCACTTCTTAGAGCCAGAAGAACCGACTTCCTTACAAATCCATAACTGGCAATATAGTGATCGGCACGGTCCACTGCTCCCATATTCTTAGTGTAGTTGATAATAGCGACAGGTTTCTGAATTTCTTCAATCTGTCCAGTTTTATTTTTATTCTCTGTACTAGTTGTGTTTCTGTGGCATGAAAAATGGAAAGTACATGTACATTTTCCACATCAATACTATTATTTTATCATATTTTATATGTAACTGTGTCTTGTAGAGGAAATCTAATTTTTTTTCCTCGAATATCTTCTGGCAAACCACATCTGTTCAGTATTATTGTACCTGTTGTGTGAATATCATTATTCAATAGCTCTTCGGCTTGATCTATTCTTGTATAAAATCTGTCAGTATATAAATGAAAACCGCTTCCATTGGACATAGCTAATAACTTGTTATATCTTTGCCACAGATCTAGGAGACTCATTATAAATGCTAATCTGATACCGTTATCATGGCCCATTATTCGAGAAGCGAACTCTAATAGAAATAGGGCTGAGGATTCTAGGTATGGATTTGAAAATACGTAAATTATTCCTTCATTACATTTTAATGCGCAAATTGAAATTTGTCCACGTAATTTCATGGTTATGACTAGTTTGATTGATTTTTAACCTTTTTATATTAGGTTTGGGTTATTGATTTGTTGAAAATATAAACAGGATGTTCATAAAATCAGATGTGGAATCATACATTAATTTGTTTAAAATAATCAGGACAAGCTGTCAATTAAACATATCATCTTGTCTGAAAATTTCAGTATATCGAGTACATCCCTGCTAGTGGTCAGTCGAGCGCTTAGTCTTATCAACAATGAATAATAATGAATCTCTAAGAAGTATTGCAGCAATTTACATAAATGTAATGTTATCCCGATGTAAAATTTAATTTAGGACGAATGAGATCTCTCGTACTAGTTCCACAATATGGTAATAATACACTTAGACCCCATTTTGTAGGCTTTTTAGGTTCAAACAAGATGGCGTCAAGTGAAGATGAGAGTGAAAATGATCCTACAAATAATAGTGAAAAACAAGTAAAAAAATGTTCAAGTGTTGTCAGAACAAACAAAGCAAAGTTACAGTTTGTGTTAAATGTGGAAATGTCTTTCATCAATCCTGTTCCACAAGAAATAAACCAAAACATGTGAAAATATGTGACAGTAGAATTATATGCTGTGAAAACATTAGCAAGGTAAAAATGAATTCAAAGATGAAAAAATCCAAAAATTACGCTGTGAAAATGAACTATTAAAAAAACTTTTGAATGAAAAGGATGAGAAAAATTATGTTATATTGGATAATATAAGATTATTGAAACAAAACGATCAATTACTTCAAGATAAAACCGAATTGCTAGAGAAGGTTAGCACAAAAAACTCAAGAGAAAAGTGGAGATAAAAACAGTGAAGCGAAAAAATGCTACCAGTCCACTGAAGGAACAAAAAACAATCCCTCACAAAACGACCCAGCCAAACAACAAAAACATGAACCCAATTCTAGTAAACAAAAGGTGAATGACCCAACAACAAAACAATTTGATGTAGAAAGTCAACACCAACAGAAAATAATGGATAATATTATTAAATTGAATGTGGACCACACTGAAAACAAAGTAAATGAAAATGATGGATTTACTGAAGTTATAAGAAGAAAAAATATTCGAAGCAATACATACGACTTTAGGAAAAAAACAATGGGTGTAAAAGAGAATCGGGATTTTGGAGTGGACAAAAAAGTCTGGTTATATCTGTACAGCCTGAAAATTATTCTCCCTTTGAATGACACTGTGCTTTCGTCAACAGCAATGTTGGGTCCAGGACTAAAATACTATCGACATTTGTTGTCGATATAGTCAACAACATTTTTTACTTTTAAACCCGTACGTAATGTATTTGGTAAAGGATTGGCTGGAGGTGGATTCAAATGAAAAGCCCAGGATATTTGGAGGAAACGACGACTACTAAAAACGTTTATGAAAAAAGGTTGCTTGTCACTCAATTCTTCACTAAAGTATTATTTCACAGATGATTTGTCGTGCAATACCATATTCATAATTACACTTAAAAATGCCTTCATTTTTGTGAGAGTTCCATTTTCCCACTTATTGAGTTTTTTTGTAATTGTGTCGCTTTTTGTATTTTTTCGGCACCAAATCTATTAGTCTCTGTTATGTTTTTTGAAGCAGATTATCAGTAAAAAACAACTGAAAGAATTCTAATTCTGTTTCTGATATGTTGACTGGGGAATTTGTATCCACTATTGGCTGTGAAAAGCAATCTTCCAAACTGTTCATCTCCTCCACCCCTGTCGTACATTCTCATTATTTTGTCTTTCAAGTTCCTCCTCGCTCTCACTTCTTGCTTCCTTGGTATCTTCATCATCAGTATCACAATGTTCTTCGTAATCACTTGGTTCAGATGCATCCTCTTCAGAATCATAGTCATTATTACTCACTTCTTCTAAGGATTTTCGACTTCTTTTTCGTGAGGATGATGCCATTTTTCATTATCCTAATGAGGTTTCATTTTCCAACGCAATATATGTAGACTAACAATTCGACTTCTGATACTAAAAGTTTTTGTCCTCGTTTTGTTTAGAACCTTTGGTGTAGTAATAAATACACTGAAGCTTCTTTCCACCACCAAATCACAATTTTTAACAATTCTACATGTGTTTCAGTCAACATCCTGGGAAGGAAGACAGGTTATGAAAATATAATTGGAGTGTGTGTGCCGCCAAGAAAATGAACAACATCATATTTGATACGTGCAGAGAACAAAACACGGCCTAACCTAAAACATAAAATCAGCGACTTCGACCAAATCCAGTGTCGGGGCTTACCCGATATCGGACCAGAACGTGATAATTTTACTGTCGGGGCTGCCCCGACAAAGGACCGCAAAGGGTTAAGAGGCTCGTTGCACACGATTGATCCGTTTATTAATGATTTATGCAACACCAATTAACAATGATCAAGTAACAATTAGCAATTATAAGTTGAACCATCATTTTACAATGGACGTGTTTATGCAGACAAGTAACAATTATCAATTAACAACTAGAAAGTTGGCCAACTTTTAACTTCTTACTTTAGTTGAACCAAATTTTCGTCTAGTGTGCAACTAGTCAGCAGATGACCGTAGATTGGCCTGTGCGATGACGAAAGCTAACCTAACTTTTATTAAATAAAATATTCTGGTTTGTTTTTGTTGTGGGTTTTGGCGTCTTTTGGAATTTTATTTGTTTCGGAAAATATACTGTAAAAATGGAAATTGTTGATGCCTATTTTGATCAACCTCATTCGGCAATTTCCCGCGTTGTATGACTTGTGCGCTTGCTTACTTTTCTTCCTTAATTGTTAATTGAATGTGCATAAATGCCATCATTTTCGTTACTTGTTAATTGATAATTGTTAATTGGCGTTGCATAAATCCACCATAACTTGTAGATAAAATACCAATTAGAAGTAGTTCTTCTTTTCTTTACAGTGGATAAATTTAGATTGTGAAGTAAAGATGAATATTGTTCGTTTTCGATAGGATGATGTAGTTTGTGAGAACAGAATCTCAAAAAGTAATTTCGAATTTTCTCTAAAGCAATTTTATGCACTGAATAGAAAAAGACTAGACAATACTTGCCTACTCTAAATTCAACTCGTGCATGGATATATCTCATCATAAGCTTCAAACAAGAACTTTTAAATCTTATCTTTTTAGGGGCTGTTCAGGCTTATATGCAACATTTTGTTAAAACAAACTTATTTTAATATACAGAAAAACCCCTTTACATGTTTTACATACATAATGTATAAAGTACTGTCATAACTATATGATATAAATAAAAATATAACTCACAACAGCAAAAATTCCAAAGTGATACAAAAATAAAAGTCGTGAGACAAACTAGAAAACAATATTGATTTGAATTGATAGTTTTTATGATAAATTTAAAATGCAATAAGGTGATACTAAATACAAGTTTCTGTTTGTTTATATAATGTTCTATTAAGTGGTGAATTTGTACAATAATTCTCTATTTAGTACATTAGATTTAATAAGCTTGTTGCGCACAATGTTTATTAACTTGAAGTTAAAACACCAATCAGTAGTTCTTTTCGCCATAGCCCAAGCTGTCGCAGCAAATTGTGTCCACTCGTGTTTTCCCCCTCTCTACCTACCATTGTACTGTCTCAATACTGAATTCACACTCTACTTCTCATGTCAGATCTAAGCTAGAATACTGCTCAATTATTTGGAGCCCCTATTACTTTGGTCATGAGCATACAATTCAAAAAGTACAAAGAAAGTTCTTGAAATTCATGTACTTTAAAAATTGTGGTATCTATCCACCTAGGTGCTGAACATAATCTCCTTAACCACTTTCAATTCATTTCTTTAGAAAAAAGGAGAATATGTGCTTCAATAACATTTCTACATAAACTGTTGCACGGCCTAATTGACTGCAGTTTGCTCCTATCGGAGTTGAACTTTAGGATACCAAGGGTTCAGTAGCGGCTGAATCTCACTTTTTACTGCCTCACAGCACAAACAAACTTAATCTTGCATTCTCTGATTAAATATATGTGCGATAACTACAACTCAATATGCAGTTTCTGCAATATTAATATGTGTTCCGCGAAGCATATGAAAGAAGTAGCAATGAAAATATGGAAGTGACTATATTTGATCTGCTTTTTTATTTATTTATTTTTTATATTTTTTTATTATTAAGAAACTGTTATTATCAATGTTACCGTTTTTCACCAATAATAGGTTTATAATTTAACTAAACTTTTTGTCTCACTAATGTAATACACATTAATATTAAAACATGTCATGTTTATAGTTAAGATTATATGTTAATTATGTACTACCTAAGAGTACTGATGTATTTAATTATGTCCTGTAATTGGCTGTTACCTGTTGGGCAATATAGGATTATTATTATTAAAAATGCTCATTGTTAATTTTATTCTCATTTGTTGTAACTCATTATTAAATAAATTAATGAGTCAATCAAGTCGAAGAAAGATACATTATTTAATTTACTTTTTAAACGTGAGATTCTAATATGGTTAAAACATCGAGTACATATTTGTAAAATGATTATATCTGATTCATTAGAGTACTTAAATACTGTTCCTTTTTAATTAAAAGTAAAACCATTTATTTTTTATAAAGGTTAATGTTTTATTTCTTTCTAGTTCCTATCATTGTTACCTACATTCATAGCCGCAATAAAAAAAACAGTTGAAAATTTGCTTTGTATATTTAATTGACTAAAAAAAAAAGGTGGGCCGCTTGCTCGCCATTTTATTCCGGTAACTTTCTTGGTCCCAGACCGCCCCTGCGTCAGACTCTGTCACCCGATATTCGGAGCTTGCCGAACAGCAAACATACATTTTGGAACTCACTGTCTGAGGTTTTTAACCGACGAAACAAAAAAGGAGGAGGTTCTCTAATCAACGCGTATATTTCATTTTTTTTTTATGTATGATCACGCATAACTTTTTACTGAGGCGTCCGATTCCGATAATTCTTTTCAGTGGATAGGGTGTACTTGGAAGTTGGTCCCATTTGAATTTAAAAGATGAAATCCACCCCTAAGAGTAGCAAAATGAAGGATATTGATCACTCACCCTCTGAATTCTGGTCCGTTAACCGATTCTATCAGCTATAACTTTGTACTGGGATCTTCGATTTGGATGATTCTTCTTTCATCAGATAGGGTATACCTCATAGTTGATCATATTTGAATTTCGATTGGAATTATCCACCCTTACGGGTAGAAAAATAGGGGATAATTGATTTTTCACTTGTGAACAATGGCACACATATGTAGTTGACAATGACAGATCACTAAATTAAATCAAATATACTTTATTGCCGGAAGAAGAATTCTCAATGAGAAAGTACAGAATTAACTCAGTTTATATACAAAAATGTAAAAACACGTATGCTATACATGCATACACAAGAAACATTAAAATAGTACATATGATGCATAAATAATTAAAAAAGTAACAAGTAACGGGGGGTAAGTTTACAGATACTTCAAGACATTTTAAACACAGTCACAGTTAAATACAGGTACATTTCATGTAAGACATAACAAATTGATTGGTATAGTCTATATTCATGAACAACACATTAAAATATATTAAAAATGTAGAAATGTAAAGAAATATATAAATAAAAAATAAAAACAATATAAAATTTATAAATACAAAGTAAAAATAACGAGGTCCTGATGCAGGTATCACGGTCAAGCTAAATTGCAAATAAGAATACTATAACTAAACTAGATTATATAGTGTTCCTAATAGGTAAGATTATTGAAAAGTGACCTGAAAGAACTCTTGAACATTGTAAAGAACATGTTCAAGAAGAATATTCTTCATAGATGATCTAAATTGTTTATGGTCTTTAATATCTCTTATGTTCCATGGAATATGATTATAGATTTTTGCAGCATTATATATTAATGAGTTCTTGGTGGAAGGAATGGGGAGTGTCAAATTACCTTTTTGGCGAGTGATGCCCTCATTGACTTTATACAAGTCTTTATTCTTAAAAATCAAGCAAACTGTCTCAAGTATAAACAAAGATGAGACAGTTAGTAGATTATTCTGTTTAAATAAGGTCCTGCATGACTCTCGCGGTCCTGCTTTTGATAGATATCGAATGGCGCGTTTTTGTAAGACAAATATTGATTGGAAGTTTTCTTGGTTACATGAACCCCAGAATGCTATACCATATCGAATATGCGATTCAACCAGTGCATGGTAAACCATCTTGGCCGTTGCTGTACCCAATTCATTGGTTACTATACGTATAGCATAACATCCTGATGCAAGTTCTTTCCCAATTGCTTAACGTGATAATGGAACTTCAATTGCTTGTCGATGTAGACTCAAGAAATTTGTTTATACTCACATTGACTATGGATTCATTTCCTAAAGGAATATCGGGTAGGGCACAGTGGTATGCTATACAGTCAGTTTTGTTGATATTGAAGGACAGTAGGTTTGCATTACACCATTCTTTAATTTTTGATATATCTCGGGTTATTTTCATATGTAAGCTATCAATGTTGTTATCATGCCATAGAATTGTTGTATCATCTGCGAAGACTGTAAATAGTACGTCAGTTGTTAAGCTAGTCAGGTCATTGAAGTACAACAAAAATAGATTGGACCAAGCACCGATCCTTGTGGAGCATACAATGGATTGCCCACTGTCTGACAACTTGTGGGTTTTAACAAGTTGGGTTCTATCACTTAGGTAAGACTGTACCCACTTATGGCTTTGGTTCCTAAATCCATAAAGTTGTAGTTTGCGCAGCAAAATTCCGTGATCTACGCAGTCGAAGGCCTTCGACAAATCACAGAATATTGCTGCACTCACTTCCCCCTGGTTCAGTTCAGTGTATAGTCTATTGAGAAATGTGAAAACAGCATCCCCAGTGGATTTCTGTCGCTGAAATCCAAATTGTTGCTTATTTAGAATATTGTTTTATTGTATAAAGTTCATTAATCTAATTTAACTAGTTTCTCAATTATTTTGCCTAGAACTGGTAAAAGTGAGATGGGCCTATAATTGGATGGATCAAGTTTTTCACCACCTTTATGGATAGGAATTACAATTGAGGTTTTCAAGAATATTGGAAAGGTCCCTGTTGCAAAGGAGTTGTTAATTAGCTGTACTAATAATTCCAACGTGAAGATTGGCATATTCTCGAATATTTTTATTGATATGTTATCAACTCCACAAGAACTTTTGTTTTTCATGTGTTTTATAGTTTCCATCACTTCACACAAGTTAGTCTCAGATAGTTCAAATATTGCTGAAGTATTTATATTGTTCATAAATAGAAGTGGATCAGTCGCATCCTGAATATTGTCTGCGAGTTTTTTTGCGACACTGCAACTGAACTGAACAAATTTGGATCTAGACATTCTCGTTAGCTTTAGCGTTATTCTATCCACGAAAATCATTTACGACTCGCCAGGTCTCTTTAGTTGTATTACTACTCTTGGATATTATATTATGGAAATAGGCCTTTTTTGCTGCTTTGATGATTTTTCTATAGCCAAACAAACAATCAACGAAGATCATTAAATTACTTCAAAATAATTATCAGAATGTCACCGCGCAACTCGATGCCATCATTTTACGCCTTACCTAATTCATTTGCTCGTTTGTTTGGCGCCGACTCAAAATTAGTTACTTACATTAGTTTAGGAGCTTAGTTATTGAGACTAAGAAGGTTTATTTTATTTTGTACTTTTCAGTTACGTATTTCGTCGGTTTAATTTTTTGTTAAAAAGTTTTTTATCATTCATAACTATAAGGATTCATACGTTCAAAAATATTTTTAATTTTATGTGTCAACGGCCACACCTCACTATTCTTCCCGTAATTATTTACTGCTTAATTAGAGATTATCTAAAATAGTACTTTCAGTAATAAACTATAATTTGGAATTTATCAATGCTTGTTATTTTGGGAGTGGTTTCATTTTAAGTTTTGTATTATTTGATGTTAATTTATATTTACAAAATTTAAATCGTAATGAGGAAATCAATCTCTACTTACTTTTCATAATGACTTTACAAATAGCATTTTCATATTTGGCATTAGCTGTAAATCAATCCTCTTGAAGCATAATTCTGGCTTTGCCACTAAACTGGTATGAAATAAAATGTATGAAAAACTACTTTTCATTCAGCGATTTCATAATTTATTGCTCTATCCTATCCATCCTCCGCTTAAATGTAACTTGCCACTCAAAATCACAAACGAATATTCATCTGGTGAAGAGTATAACTATGACTTTCCTCACGCTGACTTTGCAGCAATTCGTTCTTCCCTTGAAGCTATTGATTGGGATGTTGCACTCCTCGGAAAAGAGCTCTCTGATATGGTCTCTATATTTTATGACATTCTTTAATCCATCATTGATCGCTTTGTTCCGCAAAAAAAAATCTGTCAAAAGAAATTTCCATGTTGGCACTCCCCTGAGCTGAAGAAATAACTTTATCAGAAGAAATCAGCGCACAAGTTTTTCAAGAGCGCAAGGTGTCCAGAAAGCTATGCAGCATTTAGTAATTTAAGATCTAGATGTAAATTTTTATCAAGACTATTATGCAGATTACATTCGAAGGACTGAATATTCAATTATTAATAATGTTAAATCCTTTTGCAAATTTGTAAGCAGCAAAAGGGAAAATAACACTATACCTGATACAATGTCTCTTGGTGATCCTACTGCTTCCAATGGGATTGATATCGCCAACCTTTTTGCCAATCAAGTTTCTTCTGTCTATTCAAATCAATCCTTGCATCCTCATGATACCCACATTACATCTGTGGTTAATGTGTCCATCACAATGAAATTTCTAAACTCTACGAAAAACTGTCCGAACTCAATACTAATAAAGGCCCTGGTCCTGATGGTATTCCCCCTACTTTTATTAAACCACTTAGCTTCATTTTATCTCGTCCACTTTACAATATATTTAATAAGTCTCTATTATCAGGCGAATTTCCGGATTACTGGAAAATCTCATATGTTACTCCAATATATAAATCAGGCCGTAAATCTGACATTGTCCCATTTCTATTCTTAGCGTAATCCCTAAAGTTTTTGAGAGCATCATTACTGATTAACTTTCTTACGACTGCTTCTCAATTATAGGGACCCAACAATTTGGATTTACATCTGAGAAGTCAGCGGAACTGGGTCTGATCACATATGTTGATTTTTTGTCGGAGGCTCTGGAAAGGGGTACTCAAGTCGACTCTGTGTACACCAATTTTTCCAAAGTTTTCGACAAAGTTAATCATGAGCTCTTGATTTATAAGCTTTGTTTATACGGCCAATATTGCACTGGCTCAAGAGCTATCTTACGGATAAATCACAAATTGTCAGGGTTAATCATTACTATTCCCATACTATCGCAGTTTCTTCGAGCGTTCCTCAAGGATCACACCTGGGACCACTGTTATTTAACCTTTTTATTAACGATCTAATTCACTGTTTCCAAGAAAGTAAAGCTTTGCTATTTGCTGACGACTTAAAATGTTTTAAAATAATTAGAAGCGAGGCTGATTCATTAAGTCTGCAAAATGATATAGGTTGCCTATCCAACTGGTGCACACAGAATGGAATGTGTTTGAACGCATCCAAATGCCATATTCTTCGTTTTCATCAAACTCATCACCCAATCACTTTCGAATATAGTATAATAATCTGACCTTACATTCTGCTTCAGAAACCAAAGGGTGTGTTCCTTGACTCCGCACTTAACTATAAATCTCACATTTCCACTGTAATTCAGAAATCTATGAAGATGCTAGGCTTTATAAAGAGAACCTCCTGTGATTTTACCAACACCACTGCTATTAAATCCCTTTATTTTTCCCTGGTTAGATCGCATCTTGACTATTGTTCCACAGTTTGGTCCCCCCATTACGTTACATATAAAGTGAAACTTGAGGCTGTCCAGCACAATTTCTTCAAGTTGCGCATATACTACGACTATGGTGCATTAGAACTCATATTGAACATACCTTCTCTTGAGGTTCTTGCATAACCTTAAAATTTCAGTTTCCCGCTCCAAAAACCATGTATTGTTTTTAGTGTTATTATGCCTGCAATAACTAGACTAGCTCATATTGTTACAACTTGTGAATTTTTCTTAATTGATCTATATGTTATCTTACTACTTTATAACTGTATTATGCATATAATTTACTTCAATCCACCATATTGTATTGACTACTATATAGCACTGTATAAATAAGTGAATAAATAAATAAATATAGCAATTTGGGATGCGGTGAAGAACAAAAATGACAAGAAAAACTTTTTAAAATTATATTTTATAAATGAAAACATTATATATATTATATCGAGACGACAAATTAACGTAAATAAATGTATTTGCGAGAACATTCCTATTTCTTTCATAATCGTTTTTTTCTAAACATATTTTAAGCATATATATTCGAAAGCAATTTGAAATGTTACACGGCTTAGTTAACAAAAATTGTAGCACCGTGACCATGAAGATAAAATACGCAGAAGCAACAATAAAAATAAAAAACTTTTAAGGCAAAAGTTGCATATCTCGATTTGCTCAAAATTGTTATCGCCGTGAATAAAGCGGGAGATCTTTATTTCGGGTATATACCTACATGCAATTCTGGAGAGAAAATTGCATAGTTGGTTTTAGAAAAAGAAAATGATATGGGGAGAGACCATTTCATTTCTTTGATGCAAAGAACAATCGAGATATCATAACATAAAAAATTAATAACTTTATGGATCAAAGTGTTCCACTCCTTCAATTCACAAATTTTAATTTTCACAACCATCCATAAAAATTTATAAAATAACAATACAAAATATATATCATTTTCTTCACACGTTTGTGCTTTCCCAATATACAGATAAGTCAAGTCAATAAAATGTACACTTTCCCGACTAATAATAATAATATAAAATCTTAGACTAAGAATTACTTGAAATTATATTGAAAATGTATGCTTATTCAAGTTATGTCAGCTGCCGAATCGTAAAAATGAGACATGTATTTACAAAATGATCAATGATTCCAAAACACAAAAAAATGTTTTGGTCGTGTTTATGAATCTGGGTGTATTAAAAACTGGAATGAATTCTAGGAGTATTCGTATAGTAGTACAGTTTCCAGCCACTTTAAATGGGTGGCGGTCCATCATTGTATCTCAAGGTAGGGGTGAGACTATTGGCTATAGTATTGACTAGGGAGCAAGAATAGTCATCTTCAGTGAAAGGAACTAAAGAGGCAGCCCCAAGCATTAGGAGCATAAGCGCTTGGATTGGTACTGATGCTCGTACCACCCTACCCAAGAAGCGACAACCTCTTCTCAGTACTGATGTGTTTATTTCTTGTTCGTCATCAGAACCACTGAAAAAGAAAGAAAACAAATGTTAATGTATGACAAGTAAATAAATATAAGTATATATATACTCAAAAGTTAGGTTAGTTTAGGCTTCTGTTAATGCAAAATAGTGGGAAAACGTGGATAGGTGAAGCCACAACCTGTTGGACAAACAAACCAGACTGACAACGATCGACAAATATTTATTTACCTTTCTCTGTTTTTGCTACTTCTATTGCCATAGCTCAGAAGCGCATTAACATTATTTATAAAAGCAAATACATATTTGTTTGTCCAGCCTGTTGAATTCATAACTCTCAGAAAAGTTCACCACCTATATTGGATTGTGAGCAAACTTTTGTTTTCAACTGTCCAATACCAGTGGATACCTCCAGTTAACTGCTGCAGAATGTTGATTTTTATGAATATCAATCAAACACCCAAACGGCTTGTTCCTTTCTGCATAAATAAATTCATCAAGGTTACATTTTTCATGAAAAAAAAATTGGAAAATTTCCATAAAAGGCACTACAAGAATATTCAAACATCAGGCCACACTTAGCAGCCAAGTTCAATTTTATATTTGTTGGCCCTTTATAATTATGATTTATAATTTTTACATCGCTAATATCAGAATAAAAGTACTTGTTATATATACAGGGTATGTCTGAAAATGGTGCTCACTGGCGAGCTGCAACTGCAACGGTTGCAGCAACCAAACGTGTTGCACAGGGTGTTCACAAACGCGCTTCTAACGGATCGCAGCGATCCGTCAATTGTCAGTCTTTGCCGCGAACACAAAGAGATTCTTAGTTGGTTCGTGGACGTCTATGTGGGACGAAGGAAAATTCTCAATTTAATCAAAATGTATAGAGAGAAATCAGTAATATAGGATCCACTACTACTATTGAAAACATTTAAAATTAGATGCTTGGGAGGAAATAAGTACGGTAATGGGTACATCAGGGGATGAGTGTAAACAAAAAATAATAAATGTATGTAAGAGAAAGCAAAAGATAAGAAAAGCGTTGGAACTGGAAAAGATGATTTTATTATAACGCTAAGAGAAATCATCAGTTGATTTCTCTTGTTTCAATGTATTCAATATTTATCATTCAAATTGCTTAACTGCAGTTAGTATTAGTTTTTTTTATTTTGGGTCCAGGCAACAAAATCTGTTGGGCTTATTTGAGTACAATTTTTGTAATTTCCACTGATACTTTGAAATTTTAAAGCATCAAGTAATGCAGATCCATTTGTATCTACATACATTTCATGACACCATCATCGTCGTAGACATTTTCCATCTTCGAATAAATTGTCAAATAAATGCGGCTCTGGCAATCATTTCACTTTGAACCGACATGCTGTTTTCACGAACTGTACGCGATCCCTGTGGACTTAGGACGGCGTGCAACAAAAAATGGTCAAAGTACTCGTCAAAATATGTTGCTGCAACCGTTGCAGTTACAGCTCGCCAGTGAGTACCCGCCTATATATTAGAATGGTGTTTGGTATTTAGAAAAAACAAATTCTAGTAGATATATCAAATAAATCAACACCGCCAGGGATATTGTTAGAGGTATATCAATGAAATATAACACTATAATTCTGGTAGTTAGAAAGCAATTTAACACGATAACGCCACAGGTGATGAATGAATCATTGCATGCATGGTTGCCACATCACTTTTTTTTTAACATGAATTCCGATGTTCAATTATTTGAAAAACTTTTTTGTATATTACATATTCCCTTGAGGAACACATTATTTACAGGAAAACCCTATATAATTAAAAAAATATTTTCATATTTTACAAGTATTTTCTCATGATTATTCACAGAAATTGAATCATTTAAAACAAATATAGTACTTTGTATATCATGTACTATGCACCATAGAAACAAAAACTCAACAAATTAAAACAATATATAACATTAACAATGGAAAAAATTCCTTTTAAGAATAAAGGTTATTATCCAGTGAAAACTCTTATTGTTATTTCCATCAGGATAATTTGAGTTTTTGCAAATTGTTTGATGACATTTTTGGTATTTAATTCGTTTACTAGGTTGAAATGACACCAAGATTACTTAGAAGGTATTCTTCCATGGTCAATAATAAATATTTGTTTTTTATTTTAGTTTTCAAAAAGAACGTTCTGCAGTAGCAACATTGTTAATAATTCATGTTATATTATGTTATATAATTTATTTGGGAGATGTAATAATTTTTCAACAATTTTACAATTCTTCAACAATTCCACCGTAATTATATCCCGTTCATTGCGAGTTTTTTAATCTCTCTGCTTAATTCTCATATTTATTTTTTAGAGTAACCATTAAATTCATCATCAATATTCCATGAAAATGCAAAGTTATTAGAATAACAAGACTTTATAGTAATTTTTTTTTTACTTTTCGCAGCTTTTGGTACTTGCTTTCTGAATTTGGGTTTCATATTTAAGCTGGATACTATGTATTTAGCATCAACCAAAAGATCGTTAATATCTCAATCCGAGCGATAAGCTTTCGAAAAAGTTATTTATATATGTTTACTGTATAACTCTGAGCAACAAAGTTCATTTTTGAATATTACTAGCAATGTTGATTGTATATTAGATATTATAGCACATAATAAGTACACAAATGAACTCAAAATATTGATTGGCCAACGATACTGCCAAATTCTTTAGTTATTGAATGTATTCTACTAGACCATCGAGTACTCAATGAAAGTTAAATTTGTAACATTTTTTAAGAATTGAACATTTAGTAGATGCCGAGAAATAGTTCTTTAACTAAAGAAAATAAAATTATGCCCGGAGTGTTCTACTTTGCGGCAAAATGAATGACTGAATTTAGGCTATGGTTGCAACAAGGAACTAGGGTAACTTTTTTTTCATTAGCTTTCAACAAGTTGAGTTTTGAGACCTTTCAAGCCAGTAAATCAGGGACAGATTTGGTAGAATTAACATATCTGAAATTAAGAGGAACATACAAACCCAGTTTTGAAAAACTAATAGTTTTTATAGGTTTTGTGAAATATTATAATGATTAATTTTTTTAAATCAAATAGTGATAAACTATTGTAAATTATTTTTAATTTAATTTGGGAATAGATGACAAACTAGAAGATATTCAGTGCGTATGCACCATTTAAAAAAAACCAATAATAAAAAGTTTTCCAAATTATTCATAGTCATACTGTAGAACAGCAAATGTTATGGCGTCAAACCATTGGAAGTGTCATTTTAGTTTCGCAAGAAATGTTTAACTCTGAAGCAATTTTTATTGGTTATTAGGCCAATCAATAGAGATTTTCTGCTCTATTGATTCTGTGACAAACATACTACCAGGAAACCGACTGTGCCATCATTCGACGGTTCGTAGTTATATCCTGCGACGTTTCCTACTCGCAACTGTCATTGCTAAATCTGTTATAAACATTTAAAAGCAATTTTTTATAGTTTTTGACCTGTAACTTGAAAACTAATGAAGCAATCTCAATACTCTCAATGGATGAATTGTAGAGAATTAAAATGCAAAAAAAATTAGCCTCAGCGGAAAAAAAATCTGCGTTTTTCTTTAAATTCATAACTCTGCCACTTTTCAAGTCGTAGTGCAGGTTTCCCACAATATACTAGTGCTTAATATGTATTTCATGTGTGAAAAACTCAGGCGCTGTCGGATCATTAGTTTTGGCATAATTGCAATCTGAATTTTTTAATGCACTTTATTGCAGCAGACCTGGATGCGTCATAGGAGGTCCGATTACAATGTTTCAAGAAGATTTTGAGAGTGGAAGTTCAGTACTACAAAAGTATATTCTCTTTTTGCGTTAAAATGCTGCAAAATAGGTGAAAAATACTTGCAAATCAACCAAAAATGGACGAGTACGTGAAAGCGGCTGAGTAGTGCCGGTAGAGCAGCAGGCGCGAGGAAGCGTATGTATAGTAATACAAGCGCGCTGCGCCCGTTATGAATCTGCTGCTCTACTCCCACACCTCAGCCGCTTTCGGTCATGTTTGCAAGTATTTCTCACCGATTTTGCAGCATTTTAACGCAAAATGAGAATAGTCGTTTTGTAGCACTATACTTCAACTCTCAGAATCTTTTGGAAAAATGTAAATCGGACCACCTATCATGCATCCAGGTCTGCTGCAATGAAGTGCATTAAAAAAAATCAAACTGCAATTATGCCAAAACTATTAATCCAACAGTGCCCGAGTTTTTCACACATAAAGTACAAATTAATCACTACCATGTCGTGGAGAGCGTGATTCAAAACTAAATAAATGGCAATGTTATGAATTAAAAAAAAACGCAGTTTTTTTCCTGTTTTTCTCCGTTCCTAATAATCCGATCGAGTCGTGCTAGGACTCCTTTTCTTTGCATTTTGATTCTGTACAACTAGATTGCTTCATTAGTTTTCATGTTACAAACAAAAAACAAAAAAAAAAGATTTTTTGCATTTAAATGTTTATAACAAATTAAACAATAGTTGAGAGAAGGAAACATAACAGGATATAACTATGGACCGTTTTCCGTATGATGGCACAGTCGGTTTCCTGGTACTATTTTTGTTACGAAAAAATCTCTATTGATTGGTCTATATATTGAATGCTATGATTCAGGAAAATTATTATGTGAGGAAAGTTCTTCCTTTATATCCTCCAGAAATGTACTTTGGTATCGTTTTTCCTGGTGAAATATAAATGCAACACACACACAAATGATGACATTCTGAATAATTTATAGGGGAAGAAATGGGGAATATTTCAGAAATATTCTAGAATATAAGAAAATATAATGCAAATAATATTTCTGAAATAATATTACTTAGCATGCAGAAATAAGCCAAATGAACCAGTTCTTCACGATGAAGTTACAATGAAAGTCAAACGAAAAACTGGTTGAAAACAAAATAAAAAAATAACATATTTACTTGTGAGAGGCGTCATCTGGTGTGGATGTTGACGGTCGTTCCCTACTAGGTTGGTCCAGAAGCTGTCCAAAACGCAAAGGAAATGTCAAACAGTGCTTTATAATTCTTACTCTAACATTCAAATGAAAAAGTGCTACGCAAAAATAATAAAGTTACCCAAAACTACAACTACTCCTTGAATTAGTTCACTCTTCATTACTCAGTACAAAAAATGTAAGAGAATGAACTTTAACAATAATGTTATCACTAGTAAACTACCTCGTAATATGACACAATGAAAAATTATAGGTCACATAGAGTTAGTCGTATATTAGATGTAAAAACACCTTGGTGTTTGCATCAGTGCAGTTTTTTTAATTTCCTGATAACTTGTTTCAGATGTTTCTTTTTTTCAATATTAGACGACGATCTTCATCTCTTTTATCTTTCTTTACAGTCTGAACTATCCGACATCTGACACTAATAGTACTTTGCAATAAGCTGGCTGATGAAAATTACGACATGATTTTTTGTAAATTTTCATTAAAATTACAGTTTATCGGTATGAAAGCATACACCAAGGTTTTGAAACATCTTATCATACACAAAAATCGGACTAGACAACTCTACTCTTCTACAATATGTTGCAACGGTTAGTAAGACTTACATCGTAACTGAGAGATTGTAAACCGGCAGATTGGCCTGGCGAGACGGCCAGCCCTATTTCGTTGGGATCCCGTCCCAAGACCGCGCCTAACTTGAGAGTGTATACGCCTGTGAGCTTGATCAAAGACTGAAGCTTGAGCCTGAGCTCAGTCAGTCGCCTGTAGATCGTTGTCGAGCCTTCGGGAGCCTCTTCTTTGAGCAGTTGATTGGCCGCCTCTTGGAGGCTCATGACTCTCGGTTCACATCTTTCCAGCTCCGCTCGCAGTTCGAGGAATCTTTGGTATTTGGCCTCGACAGTTTCTAGTGGTGCTGTTAGGTCGACCGGTTCAGAGGCTTTGATTTTCTTTTCGTTTTTCTCCAGCCAAGCGCAAAGTTCTGCTATAATCGTGTGGAATTGTTGATTCTGCAAAACAATGAATGAAGTTAGTATATAAATAATAATAATAATAGTCTTTGATTTCTTTTGATCATGTGTACATGATATTAAAAAGGTCAGTTTAACATGTATTGCACTACTAATGTAAGTGACAAATAAGTATATAGATAAAAAATAGGACAAAGACACAAGGAGCTTAAGAGAGTATAGGAGTGAAACTCGGAGCACAGGGAGACGAAAAGAGATTTACTTCGTTATTTTAGTGATTGGTCATTTAAACATTCTCCCACTGTATAGTATGCTTTGGATATCAGTAATTCTTTTAATTTTATTTTGAAGTCTAATTTCCAGAATCCTTATGCTTGATGGCAGTTTGTTAAATAATCCAATACCCATGTAATGTGGTCCTTTTTCTGATCTGGCCAGTCTGTGTGTTGGTACTTCTGGTGTTATAATTGCTGTTATTAAGGATCTTGAAATTGAGGATATTGGTTTTGGTCAGATATTGGTCAGAAGCTTGTATATGTATGTGCAGGGTAGAGTGAGGATCTTCAACTCAATGAAACTGTCCCTACATGTTTCTCACCTCTTTATCCATTATTCTGACTATTCTTTTTTGAATCACGAAAACTCTTGTGGTATTTGGAGATGTACCCCAAGCGGAAATACCAAATTAGATTAACGAGTGATAGTAGACATGAACTTCGAATCTTGGAAATTGGGTCACTTTTCTTATGACAGCGAAATCGGTGTGCTTAAAAAGCAGGGCTGCATTGGGGACCGTAAAGGTATAATTTGGAAAATACCATTTTTCTAAATTATTCTCAACTTGAGTTTTGGTGTATTGGTCCCAGAAACATCCTAAATCACTATATAGATGTTCTATTCATATATGAATAGGACACTGCAGTGGATGTTTGAAGACACAAAAACTTTTCAACATATTTGAGATGTTTTCGTGCTCAGTGGGACCATATTTCTTTTTTACACGCTTTATATTAGCTTCACTTGTATGTTTGTTTGTAACCGACTCCTTTGGACTTGATTTTCACCCACTTCCAGACATCCTAATGATTTGAAATTTGGCAGTTGTACATAATTCCGGTGACAATACATTGAGAAATTTTTGTGTGGAAAAAAAACAAAATGGCGGCTCCAATATGGCGGACGAGTTTTGTGATTATGGTCCGATTCTATTCTAAATTGGTATGAGGGTGTTTTTGGGTCGGAGATTATGATTTTTTGGAAAATTAAAAATTCAAGATGCGGCTCCAAATGGGGACGAGTTTTGTGATTATGGTCCGATTCTATTCAAAATTGGTATGGGGTTTTGGGTCGAATTATGATTCTTTTGTGAAAATTGAAAAATTCAAGATGGCGGCTCCAAAATGGTGGACGAGTTTTGTGATTATGGTCCGATTCTATTCAAAATTGGTATGGGGGTTTTTGAGTCAAATATTAGATTTTTGTGAAAATTAAAAATTAACGGCTCACTGTATATATTGACAACGTTAAAATCTTTGAATGACTTCTAAAATCGAGATTTGACTATTAATACAGCTGTACACATTAATGATTTGGAAAATAATTACAGTTACTAATAGTAATCACGGAATTAATAGTAGATTAGAACAAATAATAGTTTGAAAAAATAAAAAAAAAACACGTTTTTATAAATAAACCAAACTAAAAATTAGAAAATAAATAATAGTTTAGAAAAACTAAAAAACACGCTTTTTATAAAAAACCGAACTAAAAAAATAATAATAGTTTAAAAAACTAAAAACGCTTTTATAGAAAACCAAACTAAAAAAATAGAAAATAAATTTTAATAAATTTGAATTAAGAATAGTGTAATTTTTTTTAATAAATATAAATTAATAATGTAAATAAGAAAAAAAAAATTATTTAAAAAAAAGCGTGGGGTGCTTAATCTGAATCTTAAAAAGCACCCCACGCTTGTTTTAAAATGAAATACATTTTTTTATTTACATTATTATTATTATTAATTTATATTTATTAAATTTTTTTACACTATTCTTAATTCAAATTTATTAAAATTTATTTTCTAGTTTTTTAGTTTGGTTTTCTATAAAAGCGTGTTTTTTAGTTTTTTAAACTATTATTTATTTATTTTTTAATTCGGTTTTTTATAAAAAGCGTGTTTTTTTGTTTTTTTAAACTATTCTTTATTTTAGTTGATTCAGAAGTTGTTACAAACAAATACAATTGGTCCTGCCGCGGAAAGAAGTTAAGTTAACTTACGTTCATGAGAGCCCATTGTAGTTGCACCTGCCAATCGGTAGCATGCCGACAAATAATGTCCCACCTCTTATTGTCTGTCTCCAGTCTGGACCTCAATTCGTCCGCTTTGGTCGTGTCTTCCGTATGGTCCGCCAGATGGGTGCCTACGATATTAAGAGACCTAACGATGCTCTTATGGCTGTCGAGATCCAGGAGGAACTCTCGATGGTCTTGGATGATGTCTTCGAGCAGTTCTATGTTGGACGGAGGGTTCTTCTGGGACTTTTGTGTTCCTTCGGCGACCTGTAGCCATTTTTCCAAACGCCAGAGGTCGTTATCTAGCTGTGCCCAGTTTCGCTTCGTACACAGTGGGCAGAGGATTCGTCCCGCTTCACTGTTCACAAAAGAAATTAGAATGTGACAATTGCACCAAAGACATCAATTGATTATTTTGTATTGTCAGATGGATCTTGTCAGTTTCGAAAATGGCTTTTCAGTAGATCTTTTTCAATCCATGCAAAATCTACGTTTACATTTTCTGCATTCAGATATACAGGGTGGCTACTTTTTTATTGGAATTGTATGGTAACATCCAAACCATACTAGGTAGAAGATGGAAATGGAGAAAAAGTTGCGTATCTATCTAGAAGCATCATCTAGCGGTAGAAAATAATCAAAAATAGCATGGTCGATTCTTGAGATATGACGAAAAAACGAAATTCGATTTTTTGTTTATCCTCCATTTAATTTTAGAACTAGCAAAAAATATTTCAGATGTTTTTTACTCGATAGTAAATTCTCTTTGATTTGACCATTTCAGATTTTGCATCCAACGTTTCGTATTCTCTTGACTACCCTCAACTCAGCTTTGAATGGAATTGTATGATAAACCGTTGGATTCAGGATGAGAATTTATTTTGAATAGTGTCATGAAATATCCAGGTACGTATTAAAAAAAAAATAGTTGAGGGTGGTCCGGAGAATACGAAATGTTGGATGCAAAATCTGAAAACGTCAAATCAAAACCTCCGAAACATTTTTGGTAGTTCTGAAAATAAATGAAGGATAACCAAAAAACCGAATAGATCAAATTCCGTTTTTTTCCTCATATCTCAAGAACTGGCCCGCTATTTTCGATTACTTTCTACCGCTAAATGTAGCTTCCAGATACGCAACTTTTTCTCCATTTAACCAATCTTCTAACTAGTTTGGTTTGAAAGTCACAAATACAATCCCATTAAAAAAGTAGCCACCTTGTATAAACCATCTTGGAAAAAGCAATTTTTTGACATGCAAAAGAAAATTATTGAACAAGTACGTAAAGCATGGGGTATGTATTGGTTTTTAGAAAACAACCAATAAACATAATTTGTTCAATACAAATAAGGTTCCACGATACGATAAACAAAGTAATAGGGAAGGGGGGGGGGCATAACGGGGAAGCGAGGCACGACGGGGCCACCCACACATACAAGTAACTACGCACACTAGCCGTGTTTTGTTTCGCCAATAAGAGGGCATTTCGCATCGGCATTCAGTGCGACAGTGACCGGCGATCAGAGTGCACGCGTTTATTTTTGACGACCAATTCTTTTTTCCGGCGACATTTTATCGAATTTTGAGTGGTTACCAAAACGCGTCTAAAAAGGTAAGTGTTTAGATTACTACTATAGTTTTTTTTAATGTGTATTACTACTAACATCAACTATTGATGTTTTGAGCAAAATCACTCTAACCTTGAATTCATTTTTTTGTTCGTTATTTAAAATTCTGTAGTTGTTCTGTATGTCGTGATTTAACAACTTCCTTTGAAAACGCTTCTCCGAAAGACATTCTCCCCATCCCCACAGTCGAACAAAGAAACCAAACGAGAAAAAATTATCGCAGAGGGAAAACGGTTGTTCTCACTTCAACCCCCTACAAAAACGAACTAGAAGAACGCGAACAACTTAAACGGACGAAGAAGTGTTCAAATCCGAATGATCCCCGGTTGAAAAAAAACTCAAAAAACAGAAGACTCAAAAAGCTCGCTCTGATCGAGAAAATGTTAAGGAGGATGTCTTATGCATCTATTGTGTTGGCTCAAACCACCAGCTATGTGGACAGTGGGCCCATACAGCCTGTGCAGGAGTTGATGACGCAGATTTAGAAGAAATCCATATTTGCTTATTCTGTGACAAATAAAATAGTGTACCCCGTACTGTCCCGGACTGGGTACCCCATACTGCCCCTACCCCAGGGCACGATGGAGTTTTCATGAAGGTTTTGTGAAATTAAAATTAAAAATATTATTTGATTTCTTACTTCACCAAATTTGGTGCCAAATGATAAATTGATAAGTAACCAAAGAGTTGTCATTTGTGTTCATTAAAAAATATTTGATGTTTATTTTTTTATTGTTTATTTTCCTCAACGTCCCCGTTGTGCCCCCCCTGTCCCCTAATATAGTTTATTCCTCTGCCTTTTTTGGTTTTCTCTCGCCTGGATCTATTCCTGAACAGATAAAAAACTAATAATTTTCATTTCCGTTGGAGAGAAAACTCTAAAATGAAGCGGAATGTGCAGCTACTTCCCAAAAGTAGGTTAAAATCAACATTGAAGTGTAGGTATAAGGAATCGAGCGTTTAGATATAGAAATGAAAAAGTGCATTACTCACTGTGTGCATATGAGGTTATAAGCATCGGAGACAGTAGTTCTGTAGGAAGAAAAACCAAACCTTAGTTAGTTTTGTTAAAGAGAAAACTCAAGAAGCCAGTTATTTCAATTCAATCACATAACTCACCTCAATTCCCGCAACTTTTGTTCCTTTTCCTTCGCCAGAACGATCAGGATTCTGAACCTTTCGATGAATTCCAAAACTTCTTCGCTGCAAGCCTCAACATTATTGGCATCGCACTCGTTGATGAGGAGATCATGCAGATGTTTTATCAATTCCGTACTGGCCTGGCATTTTCCGGACATCCTAGCGATTTTTTTGCTACTCGTCGGCAGCTCCGAAGAACCTTGTTTCGGAATTTCTTTGTGAACAGCGGTCTCCAGTTCTTCGATGTTAGTTCTGCACTCGGCTAATGCTGCCTCCAACTCAACCAAGTAAGCATCTTTGGCGCTTATCGACGTCATCCTCTGCAATTGTGGAGGTAGGGTGTTCACCTGTACAGCAGTGTCACGTTCAAACTTCAGAGTCTCGACTTGAACGCTTTCGTCGACTTCCTGGGGCTTAAGAAGCGATCTCTCCTTCTTGATTTCAGTCTTGATGTAGGTTATCCTATCGTGGAGATTTCTGCAAAGTATCTGGTATTCATCGATCATCTCTTGGATCTCTTCTACCTCTTTCGCGCTGCTCTTTTTCATTATTTGCAAACCTAACCTGTCAGCTGATTCTAGGTTGGGCGTTTGAGCGATCAGCTTTTTCTCAATGGCTTGCAATTTTTTCAGTCTTTCTACAGGCGGTACTTTCTCGGGAGGCGAAAGGTGTTGCAGTTCTGTTATTTGAGCATCGAGTTTAGTTAACGCAACTATAGCGTCCTCGTGAGCCAATGAAAACTCTTTGAACGGCGTCAGATCCTTCTGCAGTCGTTGGAGTAGAGCTTGCGCTTTGGGCATTAGATTTTCCCACCTTACAACGATCACTCGTGGTTTGGAGGTGAGCTCTTGGATGTTTCCTGGCTCGATTCCAGGAGCCGTGGCTAGCTTCGAGTAAGTCTGTCCAAGTATCTGGAAAGCGGGAGTGCGAGATTCAATATCCTTAATTTCGTTTTCTACACCGTAGATCAGTTGTTGTATTTCTTCTCTTCCTAGACTGTTGGTGGATCTATCGAGATCTTTGAGGTGGTGTTCTTTTTTCGTAAGCCATTTGTCTTGATCTGCGCTAAGCTTCGTAACATCTTGAAGCAACTTCCAAATGAAATTTATTTTTCTCTTTCTCTCGGCTGATTGGCCACAAACGCCCTTCCAACGTTTTTCGAGGTTAGTTACGGCTCGACTGATATTGTCTACTGAAAAGTGAGCTTTTATTACTTCCGGATCGTTCAGTACCAACTCACACAAATTGAGCAGTTCACCTACGTCCCCACTCTCATTTTCGATCGCTTTTTTCAACGTTTCGTGATCTTGCTGTTTTCTATCTATTACTTCTTGCGTACTGGCTTCGAAAATTAGAGGTTTTGCCAGTTGTACCTCGATCTGGCTCAACCACGCTCGCATCTTCGCTATCCGCTCCTCCAACTGTAAAATAGTTTGCATGATATCGTGAATTTTGTTGAACCTACTTTTGCCAAGGCTCTCCAGTCTGTTCCATCTCTCATATACTTCATCTGTTCGCGTCTGGAAGATTTGTCTGGCTGTAACGTCAGCGTATTCATCTCCACAGGATTCGACGATTTCTTTACCAGTTTTGAGCAACCAGTTATAATCGCGTTCCTTCAGAGCCATCTCGGCTTGCAGTTCAGTCTCGAGTTTTCTGAGGAGTTCCTTCGGATCCATTGGCGTCGAACTTTCGTCGTAGTCCTCATCTAATCGTCTTTCCAGTTCGTTCACCCAAGCAATGAACTTGGAGTGCCTTGCTTCGAACATTGATCTTATTCCTAGTTTATCTTCCAGGTGATGGCAAAGGGTGGTCAATTGGTGATCTAGATCTCCGTACTGGTGACACAACAACCACATTTTCTGGTTTACAGTCTTCATGTCGGATGGGCTGAGACACTCCTTCAGTTGTTCCTGGCTCAAGGCCAATTGCTCTAGATCTTTATTGGCAGCATTTAGCTTTTGCCTCGTCATCTGTAGAATCTGCAGTTTGTTGCTAATCCAAGTATGAGATGTCTCGAAGTTAGTACTAACTTCAAAAACTTCTTGCACTTCGTCAAAGACCTTTTGGATTTTCTCTACGCGATCCTCGTGCGATTTGACTAGAAGAGTGATGCGTTCCAGGAATTGTTTCCAAGTTTTTAAACCAGCTTGTAGGTTAGAAATGCGTTGCTTAATGGCAACGTGTTCCATTCTTATAGAAGTTGCAAGAGCATCATCGCAGAACTGCAGCAATAGGTTCTGTTGTTTCTGCAAGTTTTCAGCTTGGTCTTCCCCTTGGGGAATCTTATCCAGGAGGTTTTGAATACGCGAAAGGATTTTGGGGATCCGCCTGATATGCATGTATCTTAACTGCATGTGTTCTCTTTCCTTTTCTATGGCTTTGAGCCAGTTCAGTAATTTGTTTTGGTCTTGTTTATACTTGTCCCAGGCGTTCAAACGGTTCTGAACTTCGGTGTGCCTGTCCATTATTCTGGACAACGTTTCGTTGTGAAGGTTCGTCAATGAATTGAATTGCTCCATGACTGTATTTTCTACGAGTCCACTAGCCAACTGAGTATCTTTATTTCCTGTTGGTTTAAGCACATTTTGTTGGGTGGTGAGAAGGTTTTGATGTATTTGGCAAAGATGCTGGTGATCGGAGAGACTGTGGTAATCCCCAGGGATCGTTCCTTGCAAGAACTGTTGTACGTTGAAGAGGTATTCCTGCCACAGCTTGAGGGCCGCGGCACCATCCTCGTTTTTCACAAGACGGGTGCTCAAGCGATGGTATTGTTGGAACGTTTCTCTGAACACTTGTTGCCAGAGTTCCAGGATTTCTATAACTGATGTTTCGGTTCTAGTTGTAGAAACTTCTATGGTCTTGTTCTTGATTTGCTCTATCTGACCTTCTGCTTTGCTCAGTGCCATCAGATGATCTCGTAGGATCAATAATTTTTCTTCGTTGATGGAATCGTCAGAATCGGTGCTGTCAAGGCTGCTGATACTCTACAAACAAAAACATTCTGACCTTATTATCTTGTAAATTATCCAGATAAAATATAATACAGTAATATTATCATTATATCTAAATAAAATTGGAATGTAGCAAAAACATTTATAGATCGATATTATTATACCCTGTATATACAGTGTGTCGGTGCCATATGGAAAACTTTTTTTTATTTGTTTTATGAAAAAAAGTTCTGCATGGCCTAAAAAATAATAAATAGTGACATCTGGCATGCATACCGCGGAAGTTATAAAAAACAAAAGACATAATTTACGCCTCAGGCAATGAAAATGACCAGTTGTTATAGACTATAAATTTTTTTATGAAGTGACAGTCGATGAAAGTACCCTCGTGCTAACATAACGGATTTACTTGACCAGGAAGGAAAATGCCGATGCTTTACAACAGTTTGATCCGATTTTCAACCAAATCGAAATTTATCCTAAAGAGCAGAATTAACACTGTGAATTTAGGCGTATGCCGTTTGACCTGAAAATGCTCCTGTACTTTCCAATATGGATAATATTCGTTCTGGTACATATTAACGAAATCATAGTATACGCAGCAACCATCCGCAATAGAGCACTTCAGTGTCAAACAACTGATGAGGGGGCAAGCAAAGCTTTTTTCCATTAGAGTACGTGTGACTTTTTCGTGAATTTTCTCTGAAAAACGAGTTTGTTTTTTAGATTTTATAAGGTTTATCACGAAATTTTGTGCTGTTATGGGTTGTAGTAACCGATCCAATCAGGACGAGCACCTGAGATTATTGGATTTTTCAATGGAAAAGGGAATCTTACAATATATTGACAGATAATATGTTCACTAAATGTCTACAAAGTTTATTAAAATCACAACAAATCACTAATAAACACAAAAAACAATGATCTCCCACACACACACACACACACACACTCAAATGCGTTGTTGCCCCCCGCTCAGCTGATGACCACCATGTTGTGACGTTCAGTTGACAGTTAGACCAGGGTCGATAATTTTTGAAACCAGAAAAAATAATAGGATGAAACCCATTGGAAAAGGAAGAGAATATAACAAAAATGAAAGGGAAAATAATTTACGGGCGATCTGAGGTCGGGAAGTGGAAGGGGGTGAGTTTTTAAGGGTAAAAAACGGTTTATCTCGATTTCCGGCAAAACTACGAGTGATCTACAAAGATCTACAACTTCTGTTTCCACACTTTTTTCACATAATCTCAAAATGTATGTGAAAAATTCAAAAAACCAAGTTTTTGGTTTTTTATTTCTATCTTTTGCAAAAAAAAAAAATTCCACGAAATTTGGTGAAAATGCACCTTTTCATTTCCCAAACACACTGTAATTTTTTTGATTTAAAATATTTATTTTTCCACCTCATTTTGACTTAATATCGAAAAAGCACCCTAATTTTCAATCAGAAATTCTCCCGTCAAAATATCAGGTTTTTTAAAAAAGTCGGTGGGCTTTTCGTTCGTTGAAATCTCTGCTTTCTGATGGTGCAAAAAAAATACACATTACTATGGTAAATGTTTTCAGAAAAGGCAAAGAAATAACAGGTAGTAAGGCCCAGACCCTCCTAGCCCCTTCCCCACTTCTCTATGAAATACCTTTTGATGGGCTAAAATTTTCCGTTGCAGGTATATAAGTTATCTTAAAATAGCAATAAATAGGCATCTACGCATATAATTTGAAGAAGATTCTACAACTTTCTCAAAATATTGTAGATGTCTTATTAAATTCGGATTCGAGTTTTTTTCGTTTCTTTGCATTTTCTGCCATAGTAATGTACTTTTTTTTACACCATCAGAAAGTAGAGATTTCAACGAACCAAAAGCCCACCGACTTTTTTTAAAAAACTGATATTTTGACGGGAGAATTTTCGATTGAAAATTAGGGTGCTATTTCGATATTAAGTCAAAATAAGGTGAAAAAATTAATATTTTAAATCAAAAAAATTACACTGTGTTTGGGACATAAAAAGATAAATTTTCACTAAATTTCGTGAAAAAAATATTTATTTTGTAAAAGAAAAGAAGAAAAAAACAAAAACTTGTTTATTTGAATTTTTCACAAAAATTTTGAGGTTATGTGAAAAAAGTGTGGAAACAGAAGTTGTAGATCTTTTTATTACCTACAACTTTTCCATTCAACTTTTTTCCATAGGACTTGTAGTTTTGCAGGAAAACAAACCGTTCTTTACCCTCAAAAACGCACCCCCTTCCACTTCCCGACCTCAGATCGCCCGTAAATTATTTTTCCTTTCATTTTTGTTATATTCTCTTCCTTTTCCAATGGGTTTCATCCTACTATTATTTTTTTTCACCTTTTACCATTTTCAAAGGCTTCAGCCCTGGTCTAAGTGCTCAATTTCTAACACGCCCTCGATAGAGCTGGGGACTCGTCAGAATTTTCTAATATATGCTTCGACTTTCATTATTAAAACAATTTTGTCTAACTAATATCATTTTTTGTAATAAAATAATTTCGATAATAGTTCTGAATGAAAAAAAAAACACTCACCTTTTGCACGGAATCCAAGTACACCCTTGTCCCGTTGATCTCTCTCTGTGCGTCATTCTTAGCCTTGGCTTTGGCCTCGGCCACGTCCGCTAAAGCTGTCAGCGATTCCCGGACGTCTTCTAGACGTTTGCCGAGCGCCTGCACCTCTCCTCCTAGGAGCGACTTGGCGTCAAGTCCTACGGCGGAAGCGATGCCGGAGACGAGCTGTTGCAAATCGGCGAGACGTCTCGTGTGGGCCGCTAGAGTTTCTTCACAAACCTGAAAGAATTGTTGAATTATATATATTGATAATGAAAAACATTGCACTAGGTATGAAACACTCCAAAACCATACTGCTACTATACGTTTGGATTAATTAGCGTTTTGGTAACTAATTGCACCCTACAAAATATATGACAATTAATGAACAAAGCTTCAAGAATTCGGAAATGAATATTCACATCATTTTTTAACAGGAAGAATGAATGTAATGCATTAAATAGTTATTTATGATACAAGTGTTAAAGTGGCATTTTATTTTGTGAGTGGAGAATATTGCGAAACGAGCGTTAGCGATTGGAGCAACCAACAAAATAAATAATTTTTTAACAAATGTATCATACAATAATTTTTGTACAACTGTTACCGATAGTAAAAAACACATTTTTAATTAATTTCTGCGGGATTCGAACCTACGATCTCTGGACTACGAGGAGGACGCTCCAGCCAAATGAGCTAACAAAGCACTTGCTAATAAATTCCGGTATTCTGTATTTCCAGCAATATTTAAATTGAAAAAAGGGCTTTTTGGAGGGTTTGAAGATTTCTCAATCAATATTATATCTAATAATCGTGATGGTATGGCAAGTAAAAACAATTGAAAATTGTCTATTAGTGACCACAAATTGATAATAATGCCTAGCTTCTTTGTGATCGTGCCTATAACTGCTGCAAATATAAATACAATGGAAGTTGCATCTGAAATTAATGATTCAAACTGCTCTCTTCCACCAGAATTTCAAGAAATTGCCATCGAATGGAGTCAAATGAATAGAGTTGAAGGCAAGTTCACTGAAAGCGTACTTTTAGTTTATTTTGAAGAAAAATTTTAGTTATGGAAGCAAGGGGGCAAATTTCCCGGGCCCGAGAGGACCTCATGAGGCCCGGAGACATCATGAAATATAGAAAAAAAGATTATTCAAGGCCCATAACTAATACCCAAGTGAGGCCAGGCAGCCGCTGTCTATGTCAATTAAGATTCATTAAACTTCTTGCGGATCGCTACATCTTTTGGTCAGTTTTGTTACTATCACAGTACTATAAAACGCATAGAAAGATGTCGCAAAGCAACGCGAGGTGTAACAATGCTCCCATAACTACTGTCGAATGTCATTCCTCAGTGCCAGCTAGACAAATTTGAATTATTCTGAATTTGAATTGTGTTTAAACTATTATAAAATAATGTAGTATAAATATAAGTCGGTGCTCAAAAGAGGAAGAGAAGAGTAAAAAACAAGAAAGAACACAAAAATGACAATAACATTTGTTCATTTGAAGATTGTAGACGATGTGGTAACTTGATTACTTTCGTTTCGGACGTCCATCGTCTTAATGGATTTGAAAAGTTTTCACGACGTTTCGAATGCTTGTATCTGCAATCGTCTTCAGGTGAATACTGACAAGTTTAGGTGCTCCTTACTAATTTATATGTCTGTCGGTGCAATGGTGCGTGTAATTCCGCCATGTGCAGTGGTGCGTGTGATTTTGCGCGGAGTGGTAGTGCGTGAAGTTTCACGCCTCTGCAATCCGCCAGAAAGTGCAAATAGTGGTTTCCATAAGATCTCAACGCTTGGTTGACTAAAGGAGTTATTGGCTTTCGTTTGAACCAATGCTCCTCTCTATGTAGAACACTTGCGTCGTCCCATAGAATTCGATGGTGCTCAGTCCAGGCGTGGTCAGCAATTCTCGATTTTGACGTTTCTCCGCGTTGAGTCCATTGCCTGTGCTCATCCAATCTTACCGATAATGGCCTCTTTGTCTCTCCAATGTAAGAATCTCCGCATTCACAAGGGACTCATTAAATGCAATAGTTACTGATTGATTTCATTACTGTTGTCAGGTTTGGTCTTGGTAAGGAAACTCCGTAAAGTACTGCCGGATTGAAAGCAGCTCTTGAACTTGTTTCCGATCATTCTGATCTTGGAGGACACCTCTGATATACAGAATGCAGATCACTGTGCTTTGTTGTTGCTCTTCAGATTTCTACGTTCTCTGGAGTTGTTCCAATACTTCTCTTAGGAGATTCTTGGGGTATCCATTCCGGTGAAGGTTCTCTCTGTTGTGGTTTAATTCGGCATCTAGTGATTCCTCAATGTTGCATATGTGCATCGCTCTTTCTACCAATGTTCTCACGATCTCTCTCTTTGTCTAACTCGGATGGTTGGAGCTGTAGTTGAGATACTACCCCGTATGTGTCTTCTTTCTATAGACTTTCAATTCCATTAAGACGGTGGACGTCCGAAACGAGAGCAATAAAAATTTGTCAGTTTGGTTTTTGTTCCAAAATTGGATTTTAGGTGTTGTGAAGTAGAAGAACCGCATCGAAGAGTTCGTTAAATTTTGTTATTGTTAGTAACATGTAGTTTGATTCCTAATATTGAGAACTTGTCATGCATATTTCATTTCGAAGACAAACATTTAGTTCAACCCAGAATGAAGAAAAATACTCCCACACTAACTTGCTAGCATAGCATCTCATTTGTACATTTCGTTTCAACAATGAAGCGTGAACAAGCGTTCGGACAACTCCAATTTCTACCTATGCAGAAATTGAAAGTTGATATTTTTTCTGTTGTATCGGGCCTGATAAAGTATTTACTGAGTTATACTTGAAAGGGTTTTTTGTTAAAAATGAATCATTCTCAACTGAAAAAGAAGAAGGATATTTATTCAGGAATCGAAAGAATGAACATAAAAAAATATTTTTATGATTTCCAGGGTTTGAATAGTGTCAGGGAATGGAAATGTACTAGTTTTATGTAATGTGTTATAAAATATTTAAAAAATCTTATTTCAGTTTGAAAATATTTCCTTTCCATTTCGAATGTGTCATAAGTATTTGGAAACGAATGTTTTCTGCAGAAAATTAATTAGTTCAGATTACACACAGATTCATATATTATGGTTGATGGTTTCAGAAAAAAAGAACAGTTCATATTCTTAATTAATATTCACACTGGACCTACAGAAACTTATCAACGCTGAGGTCTGAATTGACAAAAGCTGGTTTGAAAATCAAGAAATACCTGGATATAAGCAGTGACCATAAATTGATAGCATTTTTGAAAAGAAAGAGTGTCGAATACCGTCCAAAAAAAAAACTGATAAGAGAACAATGTGACAGATTTTTGAGTGAAGCTCCTGATACCAAATATCTTATGATGAAAGAGGCAACCATTTTTGGATTATCCGGAGCGTGCCGTCGTGAAGAACTCTGCAAATTGAGCGTGGATGACATTGGAGAAACAACAAACCCATTACTAATTAATATTTCGGACACCAAAACTAACATTCAACGAAGTTTTTGCATAATTGGAAACTAGATGGCTCTTTACCGTGAATATGCAGCATTACGCCTATATTCCATAACTCATCGTCGGTTTTTCCTTAATTATTCTAACAACAAATGCACTGTTCAACCAGTTAGAATAAATACTTCTGGAAAGATGCCGAATTTCTGAAATTACCAAATCCGTAACAGTTTACCGGTCATTGTATTCGAAGATGTTCGGCATCTTATCTTTGTTAGAAAATTCAGGAGCAAATTTGACTACAATAAAACGACATGGAGTATGAGGGTTACATAGAGGATTCCATTGAAAATAAAAATAAAATTGTTGAGAAAATATTTCAATAGCACCGTTATTAGTTAGCGATGACGAACGTTCTGGAGTTGAATTGAATACTTCTCAGGGAATTAATATTACCAATTGTTCAAACTTCCAAATACATGTTAATGTTTATAAATAATTCCTCATAAATAGGTAACTGTGTTCTGATTATTATAACATCATTTTACTTTCAACACTAGTGTTGAAAATATTTTTAACACACTATGTGAAAACGTCAGTTTTTAATTCACAAACCTATGAACTATAATAGTATATTAAAGTATAAGTGGATAAAAAGGGCTTTAAAACACGCGCGATTTTTCGAGCACGACGGCGCAGCCGGAGTGCTCGAAATAGAGCAAGTGTTTTTAAGACCAGTTATCCACGAATACTTTACGTTATTTTTTTTTATTGGTGCACTTTGAAATCATATATACTGGTATTATTACTACAAAAAATAGAAATAAGAACTAATAATGCAAGAAGGTTGAATTCGTGATGTGACATCAGTATACCATTCGTTGTCATGGAAATGAGAAAAACAGATATTCATTTGCAATTTGTTATGAAAGATCAATATTTGTTGTCACCAGAGCTCAAAAATGAATTATTCTAATATCGATTTTTTGAATAGTGAGGCAGAATCGCGGTTAATACCGCGAAAATCCAGTGATATATATAAAAAAGAATATGAAAAGTTCATCAAATGGATGGAGGAGCACATATAAATGAACGAATTGTTAGTAATATTTTATTTGACGTTACAGGGTACTCCTGTCAGATCAATAATAAAAAAATTGTCATTTAGACTTCACGTTTCTCGATTTGTTGATGTTGTCATGGTAACTTAAAAAAATGCGCGTTTTTTAAAGTTCGATTTAAACACGATGAGGCGTGCTTTAAATGGGTAAAAAGGGGCACCAATAAAAAAAAACGTCATTTTCAATGACAGTTGTACAAAAACAGATTTTTCATAATCTTCAACATTGTCGTTTCAATGATGGTTTCGTGAAACTACTTTTTCTGATCATACATACGAAAATTACAAACAAAAACTATGAAACTTTCCGCCTGCAATTGAAAGCGCTTTGCGGAATTTCATTCGCATGACTAAACTTTAATTCGTAGCTAGTTTTAATTTCCGAATAGGATATGTCAAAACAAGGAATGAAATTTCTATAATTCGTTTTCAATGATTGGGAGAGTTCGCGAAACTTCATGTAGGTCGAATAAGAAGTTCTCTGATTCAAGGCAATTAACGTTGAAATTATGAAAAGCGGAATTTAGAATGATACGGATATATTTCTTGATAATATCCACAACTAACAAAATGTCAAGTCATGATGACGTGAGTTAAGGGAAGATTATTACGATTTCCAAGAAATACAAAAAAAAAACATGTTGGAAAAACGATATAATATGGCTCTCATTTCATTTCATTTCTGGTGTGTGGAATTATTCAATTGCACCACTCATTTGGATCGACAATCATGCCAGTTTATTCAAATAATTGAAACGGATATATTCGTTTGAGAAAATTGAAAGCTTTGTTGCAGTTTTTGCCCATTAAATGTCTTCGGTAACAACATTGATGTTTTTATCAAATGTTGAACACAAATGAAGCACATTTATTTTCCGCCAATCTCGGTCGTATGCGGAAATGGAAAAACAGCTCTGGAAAGGAAATATTTTCACTCCACCACATTTGTATATTTAATGCAAACCACACTTGATTCGGAATAATCTCCAATCTGACGCAATCATTCATAAAATAAGATATAATAGAATGACAGATTATCAAGTTTCCTGTTCAATATATCTTGGTAATTTGTAACATTTCCCAGCTAGCACAAACATCCCTGGGAGGTTTTGCAATGTTTTGAAAATGTAGGCATGCAATGTTTCTTTTGAGACGCAATATCCACTTCTCAATGAGGTATTAAAGGATATTGAAAGTTTTGTTCTTCTGTAGAATTAGGTACTTTGTATGCTTCCAGAGCAATGGCGAAGTATATAAAATGTCAACGTGTGGATGTTTTCACTTGGCACAACATAGTTTGTCCTTGAAAGGTTCTTCGAATATATTTGAGGTAAATATCCAGTTACATCACACATGCACTCTGAATATGGGGAAAATACTTTTCTTACGTGTTTTTGCCTCCTGAACACGAATCCGGAAGAAAAATGCGGCGGTCTCATAACTTTCCCGAGTTACAGCACTTAAAAAAAAAACTAACCTCATTTTCAAGCAGCGTTTTCTCGCACAAAAATCACTCAAAATGCCTCCTTCTTTTTACCAGCATAAACAATACACCCTAAATCACTTATTTTCGGCACAACTTTGCACAGAATATCGTCGTTTTTATCGAAAAAATCCTCCTTCTTACATAGTTGCAAATGTCTTCTGTCAATGGAACGAAAATTGTTCATTTGCAACTGTGTAAGAAGGAGGATTTTTTTGATAAAAACGACGATATTCTGTGCAAAGTTGTGCGAAAGTTGTGCCAAAAATAAGTGATTTAGGGTGTATTGTTTATGCTGGTAAAAAGAAGGAGGCATTTTGAGTGATTTTTGTGCGAGAAAACGGTGCTTGAAAATGAGGCTAGTTTTTTTTTAAAGTGCTGTAACTCGGAAACGGTATGAGACCGCCGCATTTTTCTTCCGGATTCGTATTCAGGAGGCAAAAACACGTAAGAAAAGTATTTTCCCCATATTCAGAGTGCATGTGTGATGTAACTAGATATTTACCATATTTGATTTTAACTTGGCAGCGTGATCCGTGGAGTAACCATTTTGCTTTTAGCCGAGAAAGAAATCTATACTATTATGAAATTGTAATTGTCTGTTTGTTTGTTCGAGCATAATGCAAAAACTACTGGACCGATTTCGATGAAATTTGTGTTTGAAAGCTTATCATTAGACTTGAAAACTGGTATGTATTTTACTCGCTACGATGACGGGAACCGGAGATATAAAAATAAAACCACATTTTTTTCTCAACCAAGTGCAACCAATGTAAGGTGAGCTCCTATTTCAGGTTAACCTTCCCGTTGTAAATACCGGGTGACACAGGACCCCTCTGTAACTTCTGCATTCGGATTTTTCTGAAATTTGGTACAATTATCTAAGCAACCATTTCGGATTTGATCACATTGCAATCCAATATGGCGGACTTCTGGTTTTTCTGGAAATGCCAGCAACTTAATTTTTTCAAATGGATCACCCTGTATATTTTTACATATTCAAGTTCAACAGGTCAAAACAAGTCCAAACCTCATGTCAAATGTAATTTTTTTGAAACAATTGAAATTAAAATTGTTTTTTTATTTTACCTTGTGGATAAATGAGATTTGGTCAAGGCTTTTCACAATAATGAGTCGCAGTTAACAGAGAAACTTAATTTTTTCTGGAAAAGTATTTTTTGTATCACTTACTGGTTAATAAATTCAGTCACATCAAATTTTGATCAAATATTATTTTTTTTCAAATGGAACCTATAATTTTGATTTTTCATTTCTACTAATTTCCGAAAGTTAACTAATTTTCGAGAGTTGAGATGAAAGATGACAGCGAAACACAATTAGTTGACAAGATTCAGAAATGTTGTTTCCCACAGCTTACTAAGTTGAAAAATTATTCGAACTGCAAGGAAACTCATGAACTAGTTGTAGATTTTTGAATGTTTACTGCATCGAAATACAAAAATGATATGGCATTTTTTTCCTGAATGTATGTTTTAGAGATACATGTAGGTGGCCCAAAATAATTCCATTAAAAAAAATGTGATCAAAATGTGATGTGACTGAATTTATTCATCAATAAGTGAAGCAAAAAATTATTTTTCAAAAAAAATTATGTTTCTCTGTTATGTGCGACTCATTTTTAATAGTCTTGACCAAATCTCATTTATCCACGAGGTAAAACAAAAAAACAATTTTAATTTCTATTGTTTCAAAAAAATTACATTTGACATGAGGTTTGGACTTGTTTTGACCTGTTGAACTTGAATATGTAAAAATATACAGGGTGTTCCATTTGAAAAAACTAAGTTGCCTGCATTTCCAGAAGAACCAGAAGTCCGCCATATTGGATTGCAATGTGATCAAATCCGAAATGGTTGCTTAGATAACTGTACCAAATTTCAGAAAAATCCGTTGACGAATGCAGAAGTTACAGGGGTGGCTCGATATCCTGTGTCACCCGGTATATAAAGGGATAGGTACGTGAGAAAGCATACAGTCTAACTCCACCAAAAAATAATTTTAATACCAATGTGGCACGAAGATTTACATCATCATCACATGTTTCGAAGGATTAATCCTTCATGATCAGCAAAATGGAAGGGGTTACAAGCAGATCTAGAGGGGAAGTAAAATGTTACAATTACAAGGGGCAAAAGTTAAGAGAAAAATAACCTACCATTGTATGTTGGACCAAATTATGAAGAATGACATTGAAAACAACTACAATAACGTAACATTATTGTGTCTGCATCTAGTGCGGGTCCATTAATGTTAGGGACCGTGGTTAGTCCTAACAAACAATATTTTGATATATTGGCAAAGGATTTTTTAAATTATGTTATCATCAAATACACATGGAGGCGAGGGTAAAATAAAATAGGATAATGGTTGACGTATGACAAAGACTTTTGACATATAGAACATCACGTTTCAAAGTGGCAGAGAAATGTCTGTGACTGTGACATGGAACGAGAAAAAGAAGTAGCCAAGTGTGGTATAGAGATGTGTGATGGAATTAATAAGGAGTTAAAAAGTTTTAGGCTATCGAAATGAATTTGTTCATTGATACAATGTCAATTAGAACTTTTGATTGCCTTGTTAATTTCAAGGGTTTAAAGGAGATTGAGTTTTTTTACCTTTATCGCAAATATGTAAGATTTCTAGGTCAGAGTTGGGATCAAAATTGGGCTTTTCGTTTATAATATGGTTAGAAAAAACAGAATTATAGTTAATAAGTTCTTTTTCAGAGTTAGAATCTATTAATCGAACGTGTTCAGATCGTCGTGTCCTGATCTTGCGGCCTGTTTGACCAATATAACATGTTTTATAATTAGGGATAGAACAATTTAATTTATAAACACCAGATTTATCCAACATTGGAATTTTATCCTCAGAATTTACCAACAATTTTTTTAGGTGGTTAGAAGTTTTGAAAGAGATAGAAAAATTTGAATCAATATTGGCATTGAGTTTATTAATCAAAATATTCTTAAGTTTAAGAGATAGAGACAAAGAAAAATGTTTATTTGGTGAATTAGTTTGTGTTAATCTGAAGTTGGAATTTTTTTTGACATATCTGTAATATAATCTATTGATTGTGTGGATTGGGAAGCCGTTGTTATAAGCAATTTGTTTGAAGATGTTAAGTTCTGTTGAGAAATTGGAATCATTGAGAGGTATAGTAAAGAGGCGGTGAAAAGGTGAATGAAAAGATGAAAATTTCTGATTGTAGGATGGTTAGAGTGAAAAGGTATGATATTATCAGTGTTGGTAGGTTTTCTATATTATGGAGAACTCAAGGGTGTCTGATTTGTGAATCATTAGGCCAAGAAAAGGTAATTTATTATTAGATTCGATTTCCATGGTAAACTGTATTCTTGGGTTGAAAGAATTTAGAAAAATAAAAAAATGGTTGAGGTCATCCAAAATGCCTTTGAAAAGTGCTAAAATGTCATCGACATATCGATGCCAGATTAAAATTTTAGAGAAACTAGGGTGTTTAGAAATGGTAGATTCAAAATTTGACGTGAATATTTCAGCTAAAAGAGGACTAAGATTAGAGCCCATGGCTAAACCTGATTTTTTATAATAAAAGGCATAATTGAATTGAAAAAAGTTTTGTTTTAGAACGTGCCACATTGGTATTAACATTATTTTTTGGTGGAGTTAGACTGTATGATTTCTCACCTACCTGGTAATATCACCTTTACTGTATGAGATTGATCGCCTCCGTTGGATATATAGGGATATTTAAAGAGATAATGGGATAACAGAAAACGGGATAACGGAATAACGGGATAACTAGAAACGGGATAACGGAAAGCGGAATTACGGGATAATTAGGAATGAAATAACGGGAAGCGGAAAAAACATAGGAAAAAATACAAATTCCACGCGGACGAAGTCGCGGGTACCATCTAGTACGTTGTAAGTGTGTTTGGAATGACGTGAAAAGCGTGGTCGTGGGCAATTATAAAGATAATATTGATCACCGAACACAAAGTAGGTATTAAATGAATCGTTATCCAGAAATATAAAACATCATAATTTCATAATATGTAGATTAGCTTGTAAGCAACATGGATATCATATGTCATAATTTGTAAATTGATTAATAAAGCACACTATATTTGTCTAGGGTCGGCAATACTAACTATTATCCCTAGAATCGTTACGTTATTTATGACGCCAAGACACTTGTTCAAACTATTTTTAAAACTCAACTTTTACCCTCGGGCGCCAGATTTTATGGTGATTTATTCCACTTGCTAGAGGTAGCAACAGATGGAGATACGGATGTCCAGCGGTCTGGTCTTTTGACTTACTTGAAATCTCCAAAGGTGCTTGCTCTTGATTGCACAGTCAGACAGACCTGTCTTTATCCTAACTTAAACACTGTTCTGATTTTATATACCTGAAAACGGAAAGGCACTTTCCATAGAAGATTCCGAGTGTAAACAAAGTCAAAGTCAAAGCATGCTTTATTATCGAAAGAATAGAAATCTTATTGACAAAGCTTCTAAATATAATAGTACATAAATCGTAACTGCTTGAAATGAGCAGGTGGTAATGGTAATTAAATAAAATTAAAATTATGCAAACCAGTAAGGATTGTCATACAGTCATGATACTATAAAATATTTTTAAGAAAATACAGTAAAATAGATATAAAAACACTTTTCCCTAATTTATTCTTTGGTTATAAAAACAAAAAAACAAAAACAGGAGAGAGTTGTCAGATGATAAAAATATTAACATAATATATATACATATATCCACCATAAAATACTTTAATAAAATGTTTTGATTTTTTTTAAAACAATCGTACATATATACTCCTAAAAACACATATACCTTCCACTAGTTGGTGTAAGACGTGGATACATCATATTTTGTACTGCTGTCACAACTATTCAAAGTTTTGTTCAAAAAACTCTCTCAAGTCATAAAACGGTCTTGTGAGTAAAAATGTTTTTACAGCTCTTCTGAATTTCGGAGGGCTATGGATATTTTTTATTTGCTTCGGTAAATGGTTGAACATTTTCGTACCATTGTAAATAATTGAATTTTGGCATTGGGTGGTTCTAGGGATTAATAAAGGTATATTTTGGCCATTTGCCCTAGTGTTATGTGAGTGTCTGATTTTAATAGATGTAGTTTATGCTTATGAACTAAACTAGCTGATTCTAACACGAAGATTGATGTTAGCGTAAGTATCTTCTGAGATATGAATAAGGGTTTACATGAGGTTTGATGGTTAACATGGCATATGTATCTCAGTGCTCTCTTTTGTAGAGTAAAGATCATTGAAAACAACGCTTGTGAGCAGGCTCCCCAAAATGCTATACCATATCTGATATGAGATTCCATAAGAGCAAAGTAGGCTTTTCTAGCAATAAGATGACCGATGTCATTTCGATTAACTCTGATAGCATAACACCCAGATGACAATTTCTTTGCCATTGCCATAATATGTTCATCGAACTTTAAGTTATGGTCCAGTACAATGCCTAAGAATCTATAATTATCAGATTTCATGAGTGTGTCATTATTTAGTTGTATTTTGTCAATGTCTCCCTTAAATGATAACACCTTAGTTTTCTTAGAGTTGAAGACCATATGATTGGCATCGCACCACTTTTTTATTTCAGCTAGATCTGTAGAGATCAATTGGCTGAGAGTATTCTTATCTTTATCTTTAGTGTGCCATTCAATAGTTGCATCATCTGCAAATAAGGTAAACCTACCGCTAATATTCAAGTTAGTGAGATCATTTACATATAACAAAAATAATATGGGCCCCAAGACAGAGCCTTGTGGAACTCCACTGTTCAATTTTTTTTCCTCAGATACTGAACCCGAAACTTTCACATATTGTTCCCGGTCTTTCAAGTAAGATGTCATCCATTTATTGGCTATGCCTCTGATACCGTAGTGCTCAAGCTTCTGCAGCAGTATTCCATGATTCACACAATCAAAAGCTTTGGATAGGTCACAGAACACTGCCGCAGTCGCTTCTTGATTATTAAGATTTGTGTACACGTTTTCTAAAAATTTATAAATAGCGTCATTTGTACTTTTGTTGCTTTGGAAACCGTATTGGTTACCGTTTATTATTTTATGTTTATCGACGAATGACATGTCGCTTCTTTACTAATTTCTCAATGATTTTTGCAAATAATAAAATAATTTCTCAATGATTTTTGCAAATGTAACCATTTTTCATTCGACTTCCGACCATGGCGCGGAGAACATGTGGCGTTCTCAGGTTGGAGGTCAAGTAAATGTTGAATGTGAATGTCCTGCCGTTTAAAACGTGCATCGCAGAAATATTAACAATTTAGTGAAGTTAAATAAAAGTTTTGTGTATAAAATAGATCCCTTCTTCTCTACGCCGGTACCCAGGCCGGATGACAACGGATTTGTCAATAAATTGAGAGAGAATGTATCCATTTTATTCAAACTTCAACTTTTGCAATTTTATGATATAACAGTTATGAGAACCTCAAATATAGATTTCCTTAACTAAATTCCACAAATGAACATAAACGTATGAATTTTTATTATTGCCCATGAACTAATCACAAATAGTTTATGCCAATAGTTTTCAACAATGAACATAAACTAGAGCACCTCTATCAAAATATAGTTATGAACTTTATTCTGGTAAACGCTTTAATATCAGTATATTAGGCGTATTGTCTCTTTAAGATGAAAAACATTACATGTATCTTGAGGAAAACATAAAAAATAGTAATTTGTGATCTAATTTATTAGCGTGCCAACTGCTCTCGTTCGGTCATGCTTCATAACTTGAGCTAGAAAAACTGACATATTGTCCCGCAACAGCACCCCAGAACGTAACTCGGGGCGCTGTAGAATTAAATGGTTCATCGACCCAACAGCAGATAAATAGATGCAAAATGTCAGGTTCAATATTTCGTTCAATCAATTACCAGGACGCTATGAACTCTATTGCACTCTAAATACGGCACTGGAATATTTTACACCTGTGCTGTTAAATTACTTTCAAAGCTGAATCGTACTTTCAGTATCGTATGAAATATTTACAATAAATAAAATGGACCAGGCATTTGTTTCGCTAACCTGATAAACTTAAACGGCTATCAAATGGTTGTCAAATGTTTATACAGAAAGTTTCACTTACGGTTACAAAACTGTTGCATGAAAATTTACGGTAATTACTTTTTCGACGGTCACGGATCGGAAAACGATTTCAAACACTTGTTCTCGGACTGGAAGAGAAGAGAGCCATCCGAATTAAAACTCGGCTTTTATATCCACCGGATTTAAAAGAAATATCGGACAAAAACCGTATTGAGAAAGGCGCTCTTTTTGTCTGATTGATCTAAGAACTGGACCAAAAAGCAGGTTACCTTTTTGTCCCCTTATGAAAAAGCATAAATACTACGTTTTTACTAATATGAATTTACCTTTTTCTACCATCATAATAAAAACAGTCAGAAAATTCTTTGACTTTTTGGACATTTACACTTATTTTCTAAACGGGGCATTATTTTGTTGCCAGACCATAATTAATATTAAACCCCAAATAGGCAGGGACGTACCAAAGTTACTTCAAACTTTTGGTTAGCCGTTCTTAGTAACGGAGCTTAGAAAAAATGATTCGTTACAATATTGTTGATAACGTAAATCAGTAACATAGGTGGTTTGTATGTATCCTTCGTTTTTATTTATGTATATTTAATGATTTATTTTTGCCTATTTTCGCGAAACATTGCACTTGTCGCTACGTTACCTTATCCACCCCAATGCTATGTAACCGTTATATTTGTATTTCTATTGCGAATAATGTTATTATTATTATTATCTATTGAGGAATTTCGACCGTGTTTTTTTTTAAATTACGATTTATCATGTATTTTTGGACCTATTGCTTATTAGTCTTCATACTATATAAATAATAAGCACAAGGCAGTTCCAATTTTAGTGAATATAGTTTTGGTCATACCTTGTATTTAGGACCGATACATTTGACTCCAATGCGTATCACCCAATACCTTTAATGAACGAATCTTAATCTGTGACTTTAACCCATTAACCTTGGCCGTTATTCGACATGTTGTTTTCAATTAAAGTAGATGGAAATCGAAATTCGAATGGGCTCCTAATAATTTCACACTAGAACACGCAATATCTAATCACTTTCGTTTATTGTTACATTTCCCAGTAGGAATGCATCATTTTGTTGTGTTTCGAGTTTTGCAAAATTCTACGGAATTAAATTATATGTATACTACCTATAATTGTGTCATTTTTGCAATAAATCCTGAGAAGTTTTATCGCTTAGGAATTAAACTGGGTTCATGGAAAAATTTTTGCTTGATACTAAATTTCGAAGGGAAAAATGAAAAAACTGTCAGGTGTGGAGTTCGAACCCACGCTCCCTTTCGTGTTCCAGAACATGAATCTGGCGCCTTAGACCGCTCGGCCAACTCTGTAGATACTAAATCTTAAAAGTAATTCCAAGGTGTTACTCCATTGATATGGTGGCTTTTTCCGAAAAAAGGACATAAGTACAAAACTTATGCACAAATTTTGCCCAGGCACTAAATTATTTTTCTTATGTTTGCTTGGAGTTCTAATATTTTAAAAACATTTCATTATGTTACTCGATTGGCCAGGTTTTCTGCAGCCAGCTCTTAGACTATAATTTAGAATTAGGACATTAATGTGACGGATGACAGTTGATTTTTTTAATGAGACCAAAACCACAACAACTTTTTTTGCACTATTGCGGCAACATTATTCCAAGAATTTTCTGCAGACATATTGTCCTTGTATAAAGATGTATTTTTAAATCCATGGAAATGGGAATTTTTCCATTTATTCAACAATTGTGTCGCCTTCGGCGCTCATTATTATGGGTTTTTACTGATATTACAATAATTTTATCTTGAATATTAACTAAAGTTGATCAAAAACAAAAATCAAGATTAAATAGGTTATAATTTACGATTCTAACAAACGCATGCTCATTCGTCGATTATTGTTGAGCAAAATTCTAAAAATAAAATCATGCAAAATCATGTATAATATAAGAATATACAAACTCTCTTTTAGCTTCTGGACATGCTAATCAATCGTCAATGAAAGAAAGTCTTTCAAATGCACTCATCCGACAAAAGACACCATAATAAATACAAACTGTTGATTTCTTTTCTTATCTATTAAAAGTGATATGAAGTAATAAATGTACGGGCATACGTACGCATAAAGTCAAAATCATAACACATTTTACAAGCTTTTATTTAGTTTCACCTGTCCCGGTTTCTGTCTGTAATCAAATCTTTCAAGTTAAATTTGACCCACATCTAGTTGCCCGATTCACGTGAAATTTGGCAGGTGTTCATAGTTTTTTGTTAAAGAAAAAAAACCAAAATGACGGCTCTAAGATGGCGGACGAGATTTGTGTTTATGGTCCGATTCGACTCAAAATTGGTATGTCAAAATTCATAAAATCTAAATGACGGCTCCAAGATGGCGGACAATCTCTGTGATTATGGTCCTATTCTATTCAAAATTGGTATGTGGGGGTTATCGGGGTCGGACGTTATGAATTTATTGTCGAAATTAATAAATTCAAGATGACGCCTCCAAGATGGTGGACAAGTTATGTGATAATGGACCGTTTCTATTCAAAATTGGTATTTCGGGGTTTTTGGGGTCGGAGATTATGAATTTAGTCGAAGATTATTGATTTTTTGTCAGAATTCATAAATTGAAGATGGCAGCTCCAGGATGTCGGACGAGTTAATCTTTAGATGGTCTCATCATTGAAGAACTAGATAGCTCAGAACTCACAGGAAAAAGGGCCCATAATGACGATGCATCAACAAAAATGCATAGATTAGGGCGTACTTACTAAAAAGCAAAAAACAAAATAATTAATAAAAAACCTTTTCAAAGACAAGCTTTTATTCAAATGCGCTAAAAAGTAAAGAATTATTGCTTTGGATGTGAAAAATTTAACTATTTATTTCCTAGTCAGAAACAACTTACTCTCACTTCTTGTTCACATATCGTAAAATACATTTTCTAAAATTATATTCCTATCAATAAAGCAACACATCATCATACATATTTGCCGAGAAAAGCTGGTTCAATTCAAATTAGCTGAAGTGTAAATATTTGTTTCTTATTCAATCGAAGTTATTGAAAGGCGTTGAACGTCTTCTAGATGATTTGTTTACACTGATCTTAGAAATATGAAAAAAAAAATATGCTTGACAAATTTTAGTAACATACATGCCATCCTATTCGAAGAAAAGAGGAAGGATTTTTTTAAACTAATTTGGTCACATGAGACATGCTAAATTTTATAAATTTCAAAAAAAGAATGTTGAAAAGGATTGTTTTAGAGTTTTTTGTTGAATTATCGTTAAAAAACTGGATAAAAAATATGAATCGTTAAAAAATACCTCAAAAATTATATTATATTACGGCAAACATCTCTTTGAAAAACTAGCACTAATTCTGAAAGACCAACAATGCAGAATTGTGAGAATTGAGTGCTATATATCGGTAAAACAGCACGTTTTTGAAAAAAAAAGATATTTGAATACAAAGGAGACACGTGAAAAATGAATACTATAAATCCAACTGATCTAGTTGAAGGATCAAACACAACTTGATAACACAAATTTCCAAATAAAGTATTGATTTTTTAAACCGCCCCCATTTTTGTGAATCTACACAATGTTCTCTTCGATTTTGATCTCAATATACGTGTATTTGTTTTTAAAACTATTAACTGTTTCCCCTTATATTCTGTTTTCGTGTTGTATGTTGTATCTATTATGTGTTGTTTTTGTTTATTTGAATGTTTTTTGGTCAGTAGATACTATTTCAGTATTTAAGTTTTAACAAAATCTCTTGAGATGAATTTAAATTTTAAACGTTGCGCGTTGGCGGAGAAAATAATAGTTTTTCTTAAATATTATATTGATCCTTATCTAAATAATCATTTGAAAAAAACAATAATAGACTATCTTTTTGTGCCAGGCTTATCTTGAGGACATTTGATGTACAATTGACTGTCAGTTCAAATAAATGAATCTTCCTTTCGGCATTAACAAAGTTGATGGTCTCCATCGACATTTTTTTCTTGTATTTAGTTGAAAATAATGGAAAAACTAATTTATTACCTTATGGAAAAGTGAACATATATTCTCCCATATCAGCTGTTGAAAGTTTAACATTGCCACAAACCGAAATGAAATAGAGCATTGTAAACATACGAAATGTGATTTAATTTTTCTGTACAGGCAAGGTGGCTATTTCATGAACATATTCAATTTTCATCTGTCTTCCGAGCGCCAGCAGTAAAAACATGGATAATTTGAATGTATTTATGATATTTAAAATTTTGATATCAACTTTTTTGGACAAATTACTTCCCTATGGATTAGTAGGTTACTCCTTTGTGAAATTAGTTCTAGAACAAAACAAATTATGAACATAACCCTGACCTCAGCTTTTTTAGCTTATGCTTCATTTCATATTATGTCAAATTATTAAAAAGCTCTGACAACTGCATAAATTCGAATTCCACACCAACTTGCAAATTTCCGCTCTAAAATAAAACAACAAAGCATTTGCGTGTACTGTTAAAATAACAGTTGCATTTTATGCGGATGCTCGAACGATTAGCGTGGATGACAATTTTTTTAATGCATTTCACCTACGAGGAAGTTGGACAATTTGCATAAGTGTATGAGTTCACCTATGAAGTGATGGGTAATTTTGAGTATTAAAGCTGGTGGGTTGTCGGGGACTCTGGGAGGAATATTTGCGTCGTAGCCGCGGGATACGGATTATTTCAAATAAGCAGAAAATTCCAATCCATAAACAACAGATTAAAAACGCTCCGGAGAAAAAAAAATGTCTTTCAAAAGGAAAAGAGTTAAATAATCTTTAAAAGGTCATAAACCGATCTAATTATCTAACAAAAATCAGTATGTTTCCCTGTAGAGTGGGTAAATAGAAAAACAAACCCAGTCACTTTCTTACGCAAAAGAAGAAGACACACACACCTAATTCGACTAACATAGCTACCCAAATCAGCAAGGCCAATCAACCTTACGAACTAACTCTTCACTAGCGGTGTGACAAAACTCAAAATAACCAACAATCAACACGAAGCCATAACACGCCGATAATAATACAAAATTTAATCTACATTCGTGGGGCGAAAGTAGGTAGGTGAAACTTCAGGATAATCAGAAGTGCGTAAAAAGTAACATCAGTGTAACATGAACATGTTTTGAAATCCACTGACGATAGGCACATTTAAATTTCGTCAAAGTTTTGACTAATTTTATAAATTATACTTCAAATGCATGGAAATCCAGCAAAATGCATGGAAATATTCTGAACGTAATAGATCCTGCCAGGCTCTCACAAGCTTCCATCTCTCCACAAACCACCATCTCTTTGGGAAAAATATGATTAATTAAAATAGGTTTCGAAAATTAAACGAATGCCTCAAACGCGTCAACAAATTTCTCAGAAAGTTTTTAATCGACCGACTTTTTTGGAAAAAAAAAGTATGGTGGTAGATTCACTTAAGAGAGAGTTCCTCTCCGCTGTGGTTATCTACACATACAGCATAGCAGGTGTGCATGGTCTGAAGCTATCAAACGATTTCTGTCTCGTAAGATCCATGTAGTTAATTTTTACCACATTGATTTTACGTCTTTATTATTAGCATCACCTCTATGTATGTATGTAACGGAATCTTTTGAATTGATTTTTACCCACTTCCAGATTTCCGAATTATTTTAAATTTTGCACACGTATTAAGAACCTATAACAATACGATAATTTCATAGCTATGACCTGGTATTCTTACCAAGATCGTCAGAAAAAATATACAATGATATGGTGAATGCGTTGGTTAGTCTTAGCACATTCACCAAAATTTAGTAAAAATTTCAATCCCATGTGGATGAATAAATCGAAGAGTTTTTCTCCCGTAGTCTTTTGTAGCAATATGGACTTGAAAGTTAAGAATAATAAGAATAAAGTCATTGACCAACAAAATTTCCTCTTATGTAAAAAAAAGCGTAGGGTGCTCTTTACTTACTTTTCATAATTATATTGAGATAACTCACGTTTTTTTTACACAAGAATTTTTTTTAGTCAATGACTTTGTTCTTATTATTTTTAACTTTTTAGTCCATATTACTATATAAGCGTGTTTTTTAAAACTATAATTTCATTAACTTTGAGAATGTCAATGATTAGTCACAATAATATATGGTATTGTTATTTAATTGCGCCATTTATACAAATTTATACAAATTCAGACAATTGAGAATTGAGTATAAGTTCGTCTAGCATGGGAAAAGAAAGTTGAAAAGTGAAAAAAATAAACGTTAAAAGCCATTCCTGTTGTTATGGCGACTTTTTCGATGCTCGCGCTGATTGGGAAGTGTGTGACCTTGAATACAATCCATCTCATCACCATGTTTGGTGGTGATGAGATGGATTGTATTTAAGGTCCGAAAAAATCCATTTGTTTCTCGAATAAGCATACACCATGATAGAATATCTATTGAGAATATAGAAACTATAAGAGGACATCTGCAAGGCCGTACACAGAGAAAAATTTCAGAGGGGGTTTGGTAGCAACTTTTATTCGGAAATACTCAGGATCATCAGTTGGAATATTACAAATAGTTTATATTTAGAAAAACTAAGGGTATTTAAACAAAATTGAAGAATGTTAATTAGTGTATGGTATGTACATAAAACATGATTTTCACCTTATTCCAGATATATTTTACAGATTTCGGAGGGGGGGGGGTGGTGTCAACCCTGGGTACGGCCTTGCTTGGACATCTGATATTGGGGATTTAGATTGAAAAAAAATATTCAGTATATTGTCGTAGCTTTCGAAGGAAATTTGATAATCCGGATCTTAACGGTAAAATAACACAAGTAAAATTTGTGAAATATCTATAAGTGTTGCAGATGTTACTTTAATTCTTAATTATTTACAAAAATGGGAGGAAACTATATCAATTACTTATCACATAGTGAAATGAATCCTTCACATTCTTCTATATGTATTTTCTGTTCTCTGAGAATTGATATTCTGAGGTGTCGATTATATCCTATATTAGGTTTATGTTTTTTATGTTTGGTGAAATTATTATCTATAATTATTATTGACCATATTTAAGTCCGTCTCTGTTCTAGATCCCTTCTAATAGGTTGAATGTATTATTGAATTGACTGTAGGTAGAAAAAATAAGTTAACAATGGAAAGGTGAAAGGCCAACTTTGTGTTTTTTTGTTGAAAATAGGTGAGAGGTGTGATTCATGATGGAGCTCGAAAATTGAGATTGTTCTTTATTTCTGTGGTTTATCATCATGATATTAACAAAATAATCACGAAAATAAAAAATCTTAATCACCAAAAGTTTATACAGAAAACAATATACAGGTGTTTCAAAAAGGGTGTTACAAACTCTCGAGAGTTGATAGTCAAAACAAGGAAAATGAATATGGGTAGGTAAATGCTTAGTTTTTAAGACACTAAAAAACTAAAAAAATAACTATTTTTTAATATATTGAAAAAACTATTTTCAAATTCTGAATTTTCCCCAATTTTGTTGCGTTGTCCACAATTTTGACACCAAAAAACTGTCCTGTTTAAAGCTGAATATAATTTTTAATTTAAATTTCTAAATTTTGCATAGCCTTCTAATACACTTTATGAATGACATTTGAAATAATGCAAGAACTCTTTAGACTCATCAGCGTTTCTAGGCTAGTATTATTATCGTCTAGAAATTACAGGCCACAAAGAAGTGAAAATTGAATAATGTATGTGTATGCGTATGATACGATAGATATTTGGTATGTTTTTTCGTGCATTTTCCAAACACTCTAACTTCAAAATTGAGGTTAATAAACTTAAAAAAAAATAGTTTTTTTTATTTGCTGCAAAGATTTTCTTGGACAAAAACAATATACCATATTTCCATTGGTAGATGCAAATTGCTACTTGCTACAAAGATTGAACACATGCACGCATAATTAATTATTTTAATTTTCATATTTACTCCTTCATAATCTCTGGTAAGTCAAAAGAACTCTTGTATTATGATATACATTTTCAATTACGATCCATACGGTAGTGTAAGGAAGCTGTGCAAAAATGTAGAAAGCGATTGTTTATAAATGACACGTTTCAAATACTAATACAAATATTAGTGTTCATTGTTCCTGAAATAAGTATTCCACAATAATATTTCCAAGAAAACGTGTGCTGCCACTACAAAATTTCAAATAATCTATAGTTTACTGAGTTTCCTGAAACGTGTTTAGGATATTAATTATAAGTTTCCAGAATAAGCAAAAAAAATCCGCTAAAGTGTTGCCATAACGACTTTAAATACAAGTCCGCTGAAGTTGCATTTTGTGGAGCGTGTACAATAAACTAAAATTATTTTCATATGTACAAGTACCTTTCTGATATCGGATTCAGTACACCAAAAATAGCGAAATTTCTGTGTTGCTATGTTTTTTAAGGGTTTTTTAAATATTTTTTTTTATAAACTTTGAAATTTTGCTATTTCGTTATTTTGTTATGCTGAATTTGATTATAGTTTCAGAATTGTACTTCGGAATAAAAGTAATTTTAAGCAGTTGAAGGGAGTACAAACTACCCAATATATTTCTATGGGTTTTTTTACTTTTTGACTAGAGATTTTAATTTCAAAGCTTTGTACACAAAAAAAAACAACGTGATTAGTCGATAGTTGTAAGCGTTTTAGAGAAAATAAAACTAATAGTAAAAAAAATTTATGTACATGAATTAAAATTTTCAACCATAATTTTCTTCAAAAACGACTCTTCTATCGACTTAACATATATCAATATATCCTAGTAGAAAACTCAAAAAAGTTAGGGTAGTATTTATCCCATACAACCTCCAAAAGCAACATTTAGTGCCCTCTATCTCAAAAACTAAACATATCTGGGCCTATATTTATATAGAAAAAACTTTTTTACGAGTTTTATTCCTCCTGGAACACTTTTTGGAAACATCCTGTATATCTTTAGTTAAGAAATATGTCCCGATTAAATCAATACTAAAGCTATATGGTAAGTCGAAAAATAAAAAACAACTACTTTCCTGTCTAGTGCCTCGACGGAGAATGGATAGTGACAGATATCTCTAACATGATTTGCATATTCCATTTTATGTTTGGTTGCCTATACTCGAATTGTTTATTAATAGAAAAAGAATTTATTAATTAAGTTATAAATAAACGATTTTGTATAATTAATCAAACTCATAAATTCACAATCGACGAAAAGTATGTTTATTCGGCAGATTCTATTTGTTTTCGTACAATGTGTAAGTTTTTATCGCAATATCTTGAAGTTGGCATTATCAGCAGAAAATATATCAATTTATGAAAAATTAAAGTAATGTTTATATTTTTTGCGAGAAAATTCTTGGTTGTTGGTATTAATATTTGTGAATAGATAAATAAGCGTCTACGCCTTTTATCTATATTCAATTCTAAATGAATGTTATATAGGTATAGTATAGCACTAGATCTACGAAAACAATACTTATTAGGATAAAAAAGAAGTTACCAACCTGTTAGTCATGGCCCTTTTGAGATTCATTTAAATAACTGGTATACAGATACCCGTCTATAAAATTGATTCCGAATTCCGAAAATATTTAAAGTTAATTATTTTTTCTTGTTCGCCAATCTCCTATTGTGTATCTTCTATTGCCAAAAAATCAGGCAGGCATATGTATCACATTACTACTATTTTTTTATTGATTCGTTATTTGAACGAATGAAACACCTGTATTTTGATAGCGAAAAGTAATCATTACCTTCAGTTCTACGGGAGTGCACATTTAATTTGAAGATATTCCAACACCACAATCAGTTTTTATACTCTCCACTCACAAAATTCATGAACACACTTCCTCTGTTTTTGGAGCAGAAATGATATTTGTCATCTTCAGTTTCCAGAGTTAAATTCACAAAACAATGATTATCTTGTAGGTGAAGTTCATAAACTATTAAAATCAGTTAATAAAATATTCGGAATAATTGAATGTTCACTGGAAAATAATAAATGTTTTTCCAATTCCTAAGATTTTTTCGCACTCCACTTAAATTTAATTTTTCGCACTATATACGCAACTCACACACTATCATTAAATTCTTTTTGAACTAATTTGGACAGTGAACAAAAATCATTGAAAACAGTTATTTATATATTTCGCGCGATCATAGTATGAGGACGGTATCTCTATAAATAAATGGGACTTCCTCGCGCTTTTGTCACAAACGCTGGATACAGACTAAAATAAGTGGAAATATTCTTGGTGAGGGTGCCTAAGTATTAGGCCGTGTATACGCCGGCTATACGAAATTTTAGACGGGGAACCATCCTATGTTTATGTTTACACATTGAGCAAGCAAAACATATTTGTTTTGGGAATGAGGAATGCAATGGGAATAATAAATCTATCACATTATCAGATATATTGGTTCCCTTTGACCCAGTTATCGTGCTCTACTAAATTGCCATCTCCTTGACCTGATTCGGCACTACTTTTATCCTATTCTTTCATAATCAGATTCATGCCAAAATAATAACTAGGACATATCATCACTAGTGGACTATTTCACTATTTTTATTCGAACCTAACCATTCAAATCCCAGAAAAAGCCATTCCAAGGTAATTTATGTAGGACAAGAAATGTAAAATATCGTTTCACTTGGATAAGACTACAAGCAGTCGAATGATCACTATTGACTACGTGATGTTTTTCAGAAATCTTCGAAATATTAGTATAAAGGCCGCGCAAAAATACCTATTTTATACTCGCCGCAAGCTTTTGAATCTGCTACTCACAAAATAACCTAGGAAATTATTTTTCCTTTTTAGTGCGTTAGTATAAAAGCTTGTCTTGAGTTTTTTTTAAATTTTTATTCAATTCTTTTTAGTCATTCATGAAATCCATCAGCTTATTGAATTCTGACAAAAAATTGATAATCCCTGACCCCAAAAACCCCCACACACTAATTTTGAATGGAATCGGGCTATAATCATAAAACTCGTCCGCCATATTGGAGCCGCCATTTTGTTTTTTCTCTAGCTAAAATTCCATAATGCATTGTCACCGGAATTATGAACACCTGCCAAATTTTAAATCGGACAACTAGAAGTAGGTAAAAATTCACTGCAAGATTTGAACATATATATATATATATATATATATATATATATATATACCGGGTGTCCACGGAAGGTGGCTCGCCCCTATAACTTTTTTATTTTCGGAGATAATGGAATGAAATTTGGAGGGTCTGTTTAATGCATAAAACTGCATTTTTTGACAAGTAACTCAACTTCATGCAAATTCCGGATTCACCGGAAGTGACATAAACTTTCGATTTTTAGATGGGACATCTCGTATATTTTCAGTTTTTTTGTCTCCATATGACATTTAGAATACAACCATGTATCATTTATTACTGTTTGTAACAGTTTTTTTTTTTCGAAATAAATGTTTATTCTAGAGGGCTATGGATACGTTTAAATAACTGATTTCAGTCCTAAAATGTTTGTAAAAATACAACCTTACTGTTTTCGATCAAAATGTTTCAGAAATGTGACGTTTGATTTGAAAATTTTTATTGCTATTTTTTTCAAATGAAAAACTGAAAATACCATAACGTTAGAACTTTTCTAAAATGAGCACCTGTTGGAAATTGAATAATTATATTGAAACTACCTATCTTTAGGGTTCCAGATGTTCGAAGTGACCTCCATCTTGTTGCTGACAAAGGCGAACGTTTCTTATTGTTGCTCTTACAACGTTTCTCAACTGTCTCGGTGTAATTCTATGAATAGCTGCCCATACTTTGTCCTCAATTCATGTCGTGTGGCAGGAGGTACATCATAAACCTCGTTTTTAATAGATCAACTTTTTCAGTTCTTGTATAAATATTGTGATTTTCGAACAATGAGGTACACAATAACTACCTAATTGACTTTGTAGAAGAGATGTCGACACGTCAATTTTTACCGCAACAATTTAATGATTTTGTTTCAGTTGTGATGGTCACAGGCTACTCGATGATTTTGAATCTTATTTTAATCTCAATAAGATTCTTCATTTAACGAAAGTTCTAACGTTATATTTTCAGTTTTTTATCGAAAGTTTTCTCACAACCTAATAGAGGGCGGTAAATAAAAAAATAGTAATAAATTTTTTAAAATCAAACGTCACATAGCTGAAACATTTTGATCGAAAACAGTAAAGTTGTATTTTTACAAACATTTTAGGACTGAAATCAGTTATTGGAACGTATCCATAGCCCTCCAGAATAAATATTTATTTCAAAAAATTAAATAAAAAAACGGTTACAAACAGTAACAAATGATACATGGTTGTATTCTAAATGTCAAATGGAGACAAAACAACTGAAAATATACCAGGTGTCCCATTTAAAAATCGAAAGTTTATGTCACTTCCTGTGAAACCGGAATTTGCATGGAGTTGAGTTACTTGTCAAAAAATGCAGTTTTATGCATTAAACAAACCCTCCAAATTGCATTCCATTATCTCCGAAAACAAAAAAGTTATAGGGGCGATCCACCTTCCGTGGACACCCAGTATATATATATATGTATATATATATATATATATATATATACAAATGTGAAGTTAAATAAAAGCTTGTGATCGTTTTACCTGTACAAGACTACAATCAGTCGAATGATGATTATTTACTAAATTCTACTGTTTTTCAGATATATTCGAAATATTATAAATTACGATAAATGTACAAACGAGCATAGTTGCTGTAATGAAAAAAAACCAAGGTTTTCATTTCTTTTATAGATACCAGGACATCATTCTGACAATGTATACTTTTGGTAGTAAACTACCCGTCTATATATAGACCGGGTGGCCGGGATAAGAATCGATCGACAGAAGAGGATATACAGCAGGGATGGTGTCACAATATCCTCTTTTAGGTGCAAGGGGAACTAACAATGGTGCAGATTTCTTCTTAATTCACTTTTAAACCTTCAGTTGTTAACAGAGGAACCTGACCATCAAGTCATACTTTACCTTCAACCCATAAAAACACAATGAACATTCTAAACAAAAAGTGCTTTCTAGTGACACGCGGATTTACCTAAAAAAGATTTAAAGGCAGCTTTGAGTTTTCCTAAATTTTCTGTTTTTAATTTGGCTGGTGGAGAATTTTATAATTCTACTAGCGGACCCGACAGACGTTGTCCTGTCCAAATTTCTATGTTCCCTAAAATGTTTTTCCCGAAAATTTTCCCGTTATCCCATTTTCCTGTTACCCCTTTTTGTCTTTACCCCGTTTCCCCCTTATCCTGTCATCCCGTTATCCCGTTTTCCTGTTATCCCATTTTTTCTTTATCCCGTTATCCCGTTTTCCCCTTATCCCCTTATCCTGTCATCCCGTTATCCCATTTTTCCGTTTTTTCGTTATCCCGTTATTCCCGTTATCCCGTTTTCCTGTTATCCCGTTTTTTATTTATCCCGTTATTCCGTTTTCCCGTTATTCCCTTATCCTGTCATCCCGTTATCCCATTTTTTCGTTATCCCGTAATTCCCGTTATTCCGTTTTCCTAAAAAAAAAATAAAAAATAGGGGTTGATCGTAGAAGGGTGAATTAAGAGTAATATGAATTTTTTTATTCTAAGTCATGACAAAATAAAAATGAAAATCTTGCCAAAAAAATAGGGGTTGATCGAAGAAGGGTGAAAATTTAGGGTTGTATGTATTTATGAATGCTGTATCATAAAAAAATAAAAACAAAATTTTTTGTCTAAAAAATAAAATTAAGGGGTGGACCACCAACATTTAGGGGTATGATTTGAGAATCTAAACCATCCAGGGCGCCACACAAACGCATACAAAAAAATTCATTCAAATCGGTCCAGCCGTTTAGAAGGAGTGCAGTGACAACACAAGTACAATAGAATTATGTATATATATATATATATATATATATATATATATATATATATAAAGATATGAAGGATCTCTCAAATATGTCAAGGAAACGTAAAAGAAGATTAATGCTGGTTATCGTAAAATTAAGATCTGCCAACGATGACTGTACTACTGGTTACCTATTGAAATTGAAGCTAAGTGACTATTTTATGTAAGCAATATATTCTTGAATATGCCAGAAAAATACTTTTTGAAAGTTCAAAATATGAAAAAAAAAACAAGAAAAAGGATGACACATTTTGAAGCATTACAAACTAAACAAATTATTACAACATTCAGCAATTGATTATTAGGGTACATGATCAGTATGCAAACAGATTCAGAAAATTGTATATTGTTATTAAAACCTTATTGACAAATGCCAATGATGTGGATAACGATAATTCTATTGAACGAAGACCTCTATTACCTGAACCATAATATAATCCGTTTTTCAAAAACAAATATTTTATGCTCCTATACCTATAATTATTATTATGGGTACTCACGAGATTATGACTGTTTACTTAGGGTATTGTTTTGTTAAGTATTTGTAGTTAATATTTAGATAAGGGTAGGTTCAGTTAATTTTTATCATGAATTGGAAATTATTATTTTCATTTCTCTCCCCAATTACTGAATGACTCATCAAAAAGCTCAAAATTATGCATTGTGAAAAATTTCTTCCAGAAATTTTTTTTATACGTTTATCATTTGTTTATCTGCCCGTTCTTTCATCAAATTTACCAAGAACGAAAATATATTCAGCAAGTTATGTACCAATTTCCATTTTGAAGGCGCATTTGAAGTATATGTCTATAATACGAGATTTTCAGATTTATGACTTATTTTTCAAATCTGAAACATGAAATGACACAAGGACAATTGATAAGGAAATTAGAGCACGCTCACTTCACCATATTATTGTTAATTTCACGAGTCTTATATAAATGTGACATATTCTTTATGGAATATTGAAGATAACCCATTCGAGAGATGAATGTTTTGTAATTTTGCAAAAATTATCGCACTTTTAGTGCTCCGTAGTTCGGAAACTATATATAATAATATGTAGCAAACCATGACAATAGTGATTGCTACTTTGGTCTCCGATGCATAGGATTAGAAAAAGCCGAAAAAACTCCATGGTCATTCAGATAAAAGTGATATCAGTGTATTGAAGTTATCAGGAAAACATATGTTGAATTTATTGTCTTAAAAGCTTATCGCGCGAGAGAAGCTAAAAAATGCATTAATTTTTAGAAGTTAATGGTGAGAACTTTATAATCAAACCATTATTTTATTAACTTCCTATTATTAATGGTGAGAACTTTATAATCAAACCATTTTTTTATTAACTTCCTATCTTTCTGAGCTTATTCTTTCAATTTGTCCAGCAATATGACTCGAAAATTATAGCGGTATCGTCCGCAAAACTGATTACTTCTTCAGAAATATTCAAATTTAATACATTACTCCTGTATATAATTGTACTAACACCAATAGTATAAAAGCGAAAAGTAACTCTGAGTAAACCTCTGAATCGATCGTAATGAAATTTGGCAAAGAGGTTGCTTGGGACCTGGAGAAGGATATAGGTTTCATCCTGAATATTTATGAGGAAAGAGAATAAAGAAAGGTTTTTGAATTTTGAAGTCGAAAAAAAATGCTTCTACGCATGCTCTTGATATATTTGAAAACAATGTATGGCGAAAATATCGGCCTTAAATAGGTCTACAAAAAAGTCCGCGATATTATATCGTTGGTTTAAAGCACACATGCAAGTCCACTTTTACTGAAAATGGACTTGAATAACGGAACACATTCCAGGTATATATATATTTTATCGTGCATGGAAGTTTAAGTCCCAAAAGCCTCCAATAGTTTACAATTCACTTATTTTATTGTGTGAATTAATCACCTAGGAACTTTCTGTAGGTCACATTTGTAGTAAGTCCTTTTCTACAAATGTGCAGCTGACAATTTGAATCTAGCAATGCTTAAATGTAGTATATCGGACTTGCAACATATATGCAGGTTTATGGTTTTCTGAGCTGTCATAGTTTAGCTACAATAACTGCTTTTATGTTAAAAATACATAAAAATGAATGTTTCTTTGTTTTTCCCGTATGCGTTTCTATGAACTTGGAGCATGGGGAAGGAGTTTAACGTGCAGCGCCGCAGTGGCGAAATCAGGCGAACTCGTCCGTATAGTGTCACTTATTTGCAATTACCGCTTTGATAAAACGGGTGTTTACAAAGTTCGATAGTTTAAATTTGTCGGTCGCAAACGTTAAAACGACGTTTGCGTTGTAATTTCGGGTATAAGCTTCGATTCAAAGAGAGACTCGCGTATAATAAATGATCGACAATGAAAGATTCGGCGGCAAATAAACTCAAATAAAATGTTTGGACGTCCCTCGGTGAGCTTTTATGTATGGAACGTGTTTACAGTCGCCACGAGCATTCGCTCTGCAAATACAGGAAGTTCTTGTAACATGTTTGTTACAATCAATCTACAAAAGGAAAAAAGGTAAATCGAGAATGTTTTCAGATTATTTAATAAATATTTCTGATAAATTTTCACATTGATGGCTAATAATTATAGTTATCTGAAAAAGCAAAAATGAAACAAATAAAAACATTTTATTCGTATAAGTAATACACATTCAAAATGATATTTTTTTGTAAAATTATGACAGTTAACGAACAATATAAAAAAAAATATGTGAAAATGTATGTACGTAGAAAAGAAAACAATATTTTCAATATATTTATTTATATTTCTTTCATATTTCTTTAATATTCTTTTATTCGTGTAGTTTACCACAACATTGGGAAATGAAGGGCATAAAGTACACAAAGTCGTCTTCACAAAAGGATTCAATATAAATTGAAACACAATTGGTAGACCACAGGCGAAAAACAACTACTTTCCTAGCAAATACCACGCAGAACGTTGAATGATATTCACCTGACAATCCATGCATACTTCCATATAAATGGATATTGTTCGCAAATGTTTCTTTCTGATAAGCTCGATTATGTTTAATTTATGTCGTGTCCGCCTACATTAGCCATGTAAGTTTTCAATAAATGTTATCAATTGTTTGTGAAAGTATTTATTCACCTCTAATTCGACAGAGTACTGATTTGGTGGTGGTTAATCACTTTCGCATGTATGCTAGAATAATTTTAATATTACTTCCCGCACCTGACACACGAACGCACTAATGCAGACTGATTCTCGAAAAAACAATGTGGCTTGTAATGGGTAAAAACCCAGTTGCAAGCTCTTTATCTATAACGAATATAAAGGCACGTACGCACTTTGCGAAGTGCGTAGCCACCTTAAGTCACTTTTCAAGTTAAATTACATGTAATAATAATAAATAAGCCCTTTAATTCAGCCCTTTAATTCAGCCTTATGCGGACTCGTCTCAATCTGCTTTTTATTCATTACCAACGCAATTTCCGAAACCAGGGCTCAATTTAATTTGAAGTTTATACACGCCGAATCACAATGCAATCGCTGTTTTCACGTATTTAACAAAAAAAATTAAACTGTCAAACTTTAAAAGGAATCTCTTTATCAAAGGGGCAAATGCGGATAAATTGCACTATACGGACGAATTCGCCCGATTCCGCCACTGCGGCGCCACTCCAAGTCTATACCATTCATCCGATTGCGATGAAACTTTGGTGAGCAGTTGCGCGCACGCCTACGAAGGTTGCAGAATTAGTACAACCATTTTACAATAGGAGGCGCGCGAGTCGTTTCAACAAATGAGTGTATGTCATATAGTGGCGCGCGAGTCAAAGTTTAGTGCGTGTGTTTTCGTTGTATGGGCGCGCACGCTTGACAGTTTGGAATTGAATCAAATACAAATAAGTAAAACCATTTTACAATAGGAAAAGAAAAACCCAATAATAACTTTTTAAAAGTAATTTCAGAATAAACAAAATCTCACCTTGACCTTCTCGATGGCCTCGTCGGGCTCTAAATCCTCCACCGACTCCATGGGATTCTCAATCCATTCCTTCACCAGGTCCGAAGCCTCCTTGTACTGCTTCCACAAATCGGCGGCGTGGTGGTACTTGGTGCACAGCTCCTTGAGGTTGCTGCACGTGTTTTCGTAGGCGGTCACCGCTTCTTTGACGGCCGCCTCGATTTTGGACGTTACTTCGGGGGCGCAGCTGTCCGCTAGCGGTTTGGCGGCGTTCTTCAATTCGGCCACGAGGGTTTCGCGGGATACCAGGTCTCCTGATACACTCTGTATGGTAAAAATGGAGAATTAGTAGTTATCCTAGGTCGGTGAATCATTCGAAACAGTTTCATTTTACAGGATTGGTCATTTATTTATCTGAGGACATCTTTGTATATAACATAAGATACCTTTATCTGTTCGCAGTCTGTGGCGCTATCTCTTATTCTGTGGCGCTATCTCTTATTCTGTGGCGACATCTTACGTTAGAAAGCGTCTTTTACAAACCAATAAAACTTAAGAAAATACCCAATACGTAATTCACATAATCCGAAAGAAAGCACTGGTAAATTTCTTATATCATCAATTTTGATGATGTGTCATTCAAAGTTTAAATTCTGCCTATTGTTAACGTCAGGGGCGGAGCCCACCTTAGGTCAAAGAACTCAAGATTACAAGAAACAAAGAAAATTAAGTAACAAATAATATGTAGCCCTAGTGCCAAGTTTTGGGGAAAGAAACGTTAAGTCTACACGTGCTTGTCGATTAGAAGTGCGCCAGTTCAGTGAGACCCTTTTCAACCCTTCGAAGGTTGAAGGACTGGATGAGAACAACCATGAGAGAGGATAGACTTGTAGCATTAGCACTGCTAAATATTCACAGAGGAATTGCGGACAAAGTTGATGCAAAAAAAGTCGTTGATAGGTTTGCTAAAATGAAGAAAAGGATGTTGGACTTCACTTTATTAAATATAACATATTGCAAGTTTTTAATAGGTTGAATTAGATTTTAAAAATACAGTATTTACGTAATATAGCCTGATATGACCTTTGTCCTCAACAGTTTAAGATTTGAGACAATTTTGTAACATTTAAGTTAATTAGGTTTGAAATCATTTACATAACAATAAGTAAGTATGAAAAATGTACAAATATGTTATAAAGCTGTACCAAGATGTTCATTAATTAAAATTAAAATCCTAATGTATCGTATTTGAATAAAATTCCATGGTTTTCATGTTACATTGGGAGAGAATGTGAATTTATTGGTTTAAAATAATATTTTGAGGTGCTTTTGAGGCACTTAAAATAACCTTAAAAAAGTTTTCAAGCAATGTCTATTTTAAAAAAATCTGGGGGATACCCCTCGGTCCATTCGCTGAGCAGGGGATATTTCCATAACATACTGATCCACCCCCGGGTAGAAGACAGCCCCCCCTCCCTCTTGAAAATCGGCTGGAACTTAACGTGCACCAAAAGATATATGATAAGTATAACATCGATGAAATGGAAAAAGATTAGAATAAAACGATATCACGTCTGAAGTTTTGCTTTCAATGAAACAGCCGGTATTTTCCTATTTTATCTCTTTTCATTTCATTTGATGCAAAATTAAATCATCTGAATTATTTTAATGGTAATTACGTGAAGGTTGCATAGACCCATAAAACAAGAAAATTTTAAGTACATCGGACTTTTAATTGGGCCAAAGGAAGTATAAAGCCTAGAGAGATAACGCGTCTCCGCTTTATACTTCCATTGGCGTCGTCAGTCTGATAAACATGAAATTTCCACATTATGTAGATCTATATGAGTTGTGTCTGTTTCCCTTGCTAGGTTATTTTCCAAAAAAATTACTCGTATGATTGTGATACGCGTTTAAATGACGGATGGGCCAGGGGTAGGTCTACTTTCAATATGTTTAACAAGTAATCCAATCCTTTCTTTGCCAATTTCAAGCTCCTAAAGTCTTATATTGTAAGATGTCTTGATTTATCTTTGTATTTTTCCTGATTTCTCTGTGTTGTTAAATCTAGCCTTTGCGTGTGGCTTTGCCCGCTTCCCGTTATCCCGTTTCCCGTTGTCCCGTTTCCCGTTGTCCCATTATCCCGTTTCCCGTTATTCTGTTTCTCGTTACCTTATTATCCCATTACCCTGTTTCCCGTTATCACGTTTCCTGTTATCCCGTTATCCCTTTTCCCGTTTTATATATTTTGAAATGGGAGCTCTCTTTACATTGGTTGTGAAAAAATGTGGTTTTATTGTTAAATCTCCTGTTCAATTTGAGTTTTTCTTCCGCCAACAAACAGAACATCATTGTATTTTAACATTTCTCGATTTCAAAGTTAAACTATATAAATAAATATGAGTTATTATTTTTCTAAGTGATATTGAGATTGAAACCCATGTAGGTACTGTCTACATCATTATCTGCTGGTTATACTTCTTTCTTTTGATCTGAGTCAGATTGCATAGTAATATTGAAGCATTTAGGGAGATTTGGATCCTTCACCAACTTTTGATTAAAAAAGTTTATACAAAAATCTCGACGAAAATAGAAATGCTGATTCTGTTTTCAATGAAATTTTTCTATTATTTCTGACACATGATTGGTTAGCTTGATTGATGGCAATTTCAGGATCAATAAATACATTCTGAAATCTACCTGTCCGACAGGCCGCGCCATGGGTTTTTTATTGCGAAATTATGCGCGGTTGAGACTCCCGACAAAGACTAGTAAATATTTGAAAGCTTGGAATCATTGTGAATTTTTCGAAAATGACTTGAAAATGACTTGTCTCTCCATAAGAAGTAAATTAATCAATAGGTAATGAAAGCAACATTTTCCAAGCATTACTTTCAATTGATATAAATGTTAGAATTCGTTTATCCTGCTTGGGGTAGTCATTAATAATTTATTTTCGATATTATCCCTTGTAAATGCAATGAAAATCACAATTCTCTACTTTTTTATAACATAAAAAGGCCTCTAGTTCGCCTGGATGCCGTAACCAATTCGACATAAATAAATCAACCTGATTTTTCCAGATTAGATTGAGTAATTATTGTTTCAATATAAAATTTATTTTCCAAATGTTTTGATGGAAACATACAGACTTTGAAATAATTGATTACATTCAATTAAAGTGGTTGGTAATGATTAATAAAAGTGATGAGGCTAATGACATCGCTGATTATGAATATAATTATTCAAATTATCACAACAATATATAAAGTCATTGGCGTGGACCTAAGCTTATTTTGTTTTTGTCCAGAAGATTATTCGTTTAATTACTCAATCAAATTTCTATGAAAATTTTATACCAGTCAATTTCAACCAATCAGATGCTTTATTTCGACATTGTTACTATGGTAACCAGCAAATTTTCTGAAAATTTTTCATCCACATTAGCATGTAGACGTAAAGTTAATAAGTGGAAATTTCCCGGCACATGACAGCTATCATATAATTAGACAACAATAATATATATTGAAATAACATCCACTTTCATTTTTAGTCAATATTGACATTTCCCTGAAACCTAGCAAGAAAATTGTATGAAAACAATCAATTTTATATAAAAATGTATCTGATATTATATATTTTATTTTACTAGGGCACGGGAAAAATAAAAAAATATCTCCCGCAATACGAACGTATCCACTTTCATTTTTAATCAATATTGACATTTCCCTGAAACCCAGTAAGAAAATTGTATGAAAACAATCAATTTTATATAAAAATTTATCTGATATTATATTTATTTTTTAAAGGAAACAAAAAATATCTCCATAAACTATGACCCCCAAAACTCCCTTACACACAGCCTTCTATTTATTTGTGAATAACGTCAAAATAAATATTTACTTAATGTTTTCTATTTAAATATAATTCCGGTATAAAATTTTCTTACCGAATCACCCACGTGCTTGAGTTAATTGCGGGAAATTTGTCTCGTACATGAATTTTTAAAGAAAATTCAAAAAATTCATGTACTCAAAAAATGTCCGGCAATAATTCATGCTCTAGGGAGATTATAAGTGAAAATACTGTTTTTAGGATGTTTTAACTCTCGAACGACAATATGAGGAAGTATTGTAATCCCCAAAATTCTAATTTGGGATTCGATTAGGTAACATTTTTAGAGCCTAAGAAAAATGAAAATGTATTGCATGTTTGTGTGTGTGTGTGTGTGTGTGTGTGTCCATGACTCTAGGCCTACCATCAAGCAGAACGAACTCGAAATTCATATCGATTAGTTTCTTAATCATTGTCTATAGGCACTTGTTTTAGTTTTTTTTTTTTTTTCAAGAATTTAAAGTAGTTTATATAAAGATTTCACTTTATGTTTTTCATACGACTGATTCGATCTTTCTGTTTAAAATAAAATCAAGAAGGATTTTGTTTTTGAACAAAGTGTTAAATGATTATTAGTTTGAACGAATTAATAGAAAATTGGTGAAGTTTAAATTAAAATAAGAAATTATAATGAATTATTGTCAAAATGACAAACTCCTTTATACAGTGCCGGGTTTTATAGTCCCCCCCCCCCTGTTAACTTTTGAACGGTTCGACTTAGAACAATGGGACGAAAACCATTTTGAATGATATCAACGATACTACTTTTTGAAGTGAAAGACATTGTGGTTGCTCGATAGATGGCGCGGAGGGGCACATCAACCTAAAAACTTTAAATATCATGGGGGGTCAAGTGGTACATCGTTGAAAAGATAACGCAATTCTCTTCTCAACCATCTACTTTTTTTTAAATTCCGTCGATACGTTTTTTCATTTCAAATGTCAAGCATAACAAAATTCAAAATGCGTATTGTGAGAAAAAAAATTACATGGTTGATAAGAAAATTGAATTTTCTGTTCAACGATGTGCCACTTGACCCCTATGCTATTCGAAATTTTTGAGTTGATGTGCTCCCTGCGCTATCTATAGAGCAATCACGATGTCTTCTATTTCAAAGAGTACTATCGGTGATATTATTCAAAATAGTTTTCGCCCCGTTGTTCTATGCCTAACCGTTCAAAAGTTAACAGGGAGGAGGGGAAGGACTATAAAAAGCCGCACTCGCAATTGTGATTCCGTAGAACAACCGTAGTTGAAAAAAAAAATTGAATTACCTTCTCAACGATGTGCAACTCGACCTCTATGCCTCTGTCGAGTAATTTTAATATATCTTATCTCAAAAAAGTAGGACCGGTAATATATAATACCATTCAATATATTTCATGTCTTATTGTTTCATATCAACCTGTTCAAAAGTTATCGAGGTAAGGGTCCATTCAGATCCGCACTTACACTTGACATTTCAAATGCATATTGTAAAAAAACTTCTGAACGAAATTCGAAAAAAATAAGATGGTTGAAAAGAGAATTGAATTATCTGTTCAACGATGTGCCACTTGACACCCCATGCTATTTGAAAATTTTAAGTTGATGTGCCATCTATCGAGGAAACACAATGTCTTTAAATTAAAAAAGTAGTATCGGTGATATCATTCAAAACGGTTTTGGTCCCATTGTTCTATGTCGAACCGTTAACAGGGGGGGAAGGGGGGGAACTATAAAAAGCCGCACTGTATGAACTGTTACTTATTATACATATATACAAGACAATCAGCTCAGTCGACGATTTATTTATTGAAACTTTTCATAAAAACCAATGGATAAATCCGAAAGGTAGACCATTTCATCAAATAAACATTATGATTACGCACAGAGAGACACTAGTTTGAAAAGACTGATAGAAAATCTGAAGAAATTTTGATCTTGAAGTCATTAGTTGAATAAATAGATGCCGCAGAAAATTGGCGATTTAAATGTTTGTATATGTTTCCAACTATTGATACGGTTTCCCATAACTCACACTGTCTGTTATCATCAACGGAATTAAAATTAGCAATTACCTCATACATACAGTAAACCCTCGATAAATCAGCTATGTTGAATTAAAGAAAGTCATAATGAACAAACAACATTTGATATGATCTCATTAGTTTGTTTTAGAATGTTCTAAATGAAAGGACAGCAGAGCATTATCTTTGAGGATAAAATATTTGAATACGTCTAGTGATTTAAGTTTGTCGTCGAGCTGAACTTTTGAATAAGTGAATTTTTAAGATATTTGTTGCTGGTCTTGATTTGTAGAAATTAAATTCACATTGAATATAATGGCAGATGTCGTAATAATGAAAAAATCGCAATCTTTCATGTTGATACCGATATTGGCAATCTATATGCCGTTTGATCTTGGGCTTCACAGCTGTTATTCAGATGTACACATAAACAGAAAATCGCTGTATATTACAATTCATGTTTTGCAATCAATTGGTCATTTCTGATTGCCCTGTCCGATCCTTTCATAAGATGTTATTTGCTTCGTGTTGAATAGATGCCATTTGACAATAATTTATCTTTCTTTGGAACACATAACTCGTCAGTCTTTCCCATTCTTAAATTGAATATTGTAGAACAGCGAATCTGTGAAAAACGAACAATATATATATATATATATATATATATATATATATATATATATGACTTTAATTAATTATTTAATTGTCTTTTCTCTGAATTGCTGAGGTAGGGTCTTTCGGTAGTTCTACATATGAGCTACTGTTGCTTATGATGTCATTGGTTAAGGTTGAGATATTGATCCTTGCCAATAATGACTGTTATTGCCTTTGTCTGATTGTGTGAGAATCAAATTAGGATTATCTTTCAAGAATTTCTTGGAATTGAAGAAAAGAGTCCATAGGCTTGAGTTATGGTTAAAATGTTGGATGTGGTTTGTTATAATATTAGTTGCTCTTGCTATAGTGATATTTCTTTCACGAGGTTCAGTGATAGTGGAAGTGATGTAGTCTACATCAGATAAGATATTCTTTATCGATATATCTTTTGGTATTAATGGTTCAATACTAAATTTAGGGCCTAGGGCTAAAAATTGAGATACGTCCTCAGGGTTTGGTTTGGGCACATCAACTTCAAAAGTTTAAATAGCATGGGGGGTATTGTGTCACTTTGTTGAAAATATAATTCAATTCTCTTTCCAAACATCTATTTTTTTTTTCATTTCGTTGATTTCTTTTTTACAATGTGCATTTGAAATGTCAAGCATAAGTGCGGCTTTTTATACCCCCCCTGTTAACCTTTGAATGGTTCGACGTAGAACAATGAAAAAAAAAGGTAGAAATCGCCGATGCTACTTTTTGAAATCGAAGACATCGTGATTGCCCGATGGCGGGAGGGGTGGCATCATCTTGAAAATTTCAAATAGCATGGGGGGTTATGTGGCTCATCGTTGAATAGAAAATTCAATTTCATTTTCAACCATATTTTTTTAATTATTTCGTTCATACGTTTTTACAATATATGCATTAGAAATGTAAAGTATAACAAAAGACACAACTGTTATGTAGGATTTTTATTCATTGAGAATAAGAAGCAAAACTGTTGTGAATGAACGAATTAGGTGTTCGAAATGTCCGCCTAATTCATTTCTAGGTTACTACTTGATTATCAGTTTACTAAATCCGATAAATGATACCCTTTATAATTATGGTCATTAAAAATAAATGAGTTGGGTATTATTTGGGTATAATCTCTTGAAAAGGCTATAAAAGGCCATGGTATAGCGAAACACGTGTCGTGGTTTTGTAAACCCAGTTTAGTGAAAATCATTTAGTGAATTGAGAGTCTTTTGTTTACTTCAATATGGATTTTCCTCAACGATCGGCCGCATCAATTTAAAAAAAATGGATTACTGTACGGATTCAAAATTTCTACCTAATTAAGCTTTGAAACGAATTCGAAAATTAAAAATCATTTAAGTAATGAATCTTCCTCTATTGACCGTATTCAGTGTTACTCATCGCAATTGTGATTCCGTAGAACAACCATGGTTGAAACTATAATTGAATTACCTTTTCAACGGTGTGCAACTCGACCTCTATGCCTTTCGAAATTTTCAAGTTGTTATGCCCCCAGTGCCCTCTGTCGAGTAATTGTAATGTTTCTTCTCTCAAAAAGTAGGATCGGTAATACCATTCAAAATATTTGTTGTCCCATTGTTTCATATGAAACCGTTCAAAAGTTATCGAGTTGAGGGTACCATTCAGATCCGCACTTATGCTTGACATTTCAAATGTACGTTGTGAAAAAACAAATCAACGAAATGATAAAAACAATTAGATGGTTGGAAAGAGAATTGAAATATCTTTTCAACGATGTGCCACATGCTATTTAAAATTTTGAAATTGATGTGCCCCCCCGCGCCATCTCTCGGGCAATCACAACGTCTCCTATTTCAAAAAGTAGTATCGGTGATATCATACAATACCTTTTCTTTTTCATTGTTCTACGTCGATCCGTTCAAAAGTTAATAGGGGGGGTATAAAAAGCCGCACTGTATGTAGAAAATTAATTTAAAGATTTTTTTTTTTTTATGTTCTGGTTCCCACGAAAAGGAATATCCTGTAATGTCCAGAGAACATCGTGGGAACCAAGGGAAAGAAGGTAGGAGTTGGTGTTCTTCTTAAATTTCTGGAAGTTGTATGCCTCGGGGAACACCTCCCTAGGCAATGAGTTCCAAAGCCTCGCTGTTCGTTGGATGAACGAGTCTTTGGAAAGTGATGTTCTGCAGGTCTCCAAAGTGACCACGAAGGGGTGTGATGACTGAACTTGACGGGTTAATCTCGAAGAGACTGCCAAGGCAGGAACGATTGTTGATATTTCAGAAGAGCATCGCCCATGAAAATATCTATAAAATAGAGACAAATCGCCAACTTTTCTACGGTGTTCCAGACAAGTTAGCGAGTTTGTAAGCGAGGCATCACCGACGAGACGAATTGCCCTTTTTTGGACAGAATCCAATAGCCTCAGGATATGTTTAGGTGCCGCGCTCCAAATATGGGAACAGTATTCCAGGACAGGTCGGATCTGTGCCTTATAGATCATAAGCGATATAATACAATATATGGATGACTTGGAATGGCCACGTGATTTTCCCAGGAAAGGTTATTGCTGATAGTAATACCAAGCATCGATATGGATGACTTCAGTGGTATGGTTACTCCTGACAAAGTTATGTTAGGCACAGTGAGATCGGCTTTTCTAGAGGAAAGACATGCTTGTGTTTTGTTTGCATTGAATTCTACCAAGTTATTAGATCCCCACTCGAGAATTGTTGCTAAGTCCATATTTATATTATTAACATTTCTTCCTCGTTCATTTCTGGTTTCACGGGCTGATATAGGGGCCCTGGAAGAGAAAGCGGTATGGAGGGTACTATCATCGGCAAAGCTGTGTACTGGACATGAAGTTGCTTTCAACAGGTCGTTGATGTGAAGTAGAAATAGTGTTGGTGCGAGAATAGATCCTTGCGGAACACCAGCATTTATGAGTAGAGTGTCAGATGAAACTCCATCGACCACTACATGGAGAGACCTGTTTGAGAGAAAACTAGCAAGCAGATCCTTCAATTTTATAGATAGCTGCCATATATGTGAGACGTAAGCGAGCAGGTCACCCAAGGAAGCTTGGCGAGGAGTCCCTGGTGCCAAACTCGATCGAACGCCTTGGAGATATCTAATGCCACAGTTAAAGTTTCTCCATACTTTTCAATAGATAGCTGCCATATATGTGAGACGTAAGCGAGCAGGTCACCAGTTGATCTCTGATGGCGGAAGCCATATTGCCTATCGTTGACAATTCCTGAGTCTTCCAGATATTTCATGAGCTCGATGTTGATGGCTTTTTCCATGACCTTTGAAATAATAGATAGCAGTGCGATAGGTCTGTAGTTGATAGGTAGGGCCTTTTTGCCTTTTTTAGGGACTGGCTGTACTCTTGCAATTTTCCAATTGGACGGAAACCGTAAGATTGAAATGCAAGTAAGTATTGTCTACATCCACATTCTACATTTAATAGCGGAGTGGAATTTTTGTGTTTTCAGAAGTATTGTAGATCAGATTTTTTCCTTTCTGATGTGTTTAAACTGAAAGAAAACCAGTTTAGTTATAATTTTTTCTTTTGATTCGAGTTAGATTGCATAGAAATTTGGAAAGGCTGTTCGTGTTTTTCAATGAAATATATGTCAACTTAATTGATGTTCATTCAGAATCAACGAATAAATTGTGAAATATCTGTCCGACTGGCAGCGCCATCGTTTTTTAGATTGCTGTTGGTTTAGAAGTTGAGTTAATTCAAGATATTTTGATAGTCTAGTAAACTGCAAGAATCGAATTTCCACGCTAGCCCGAACCCGCTTGAAATAACCGATATTATTTTTAGATTTATGGGTCAATGAATCGATCAATTTCGAAACAATAATCCGGAAAAATATTTCTTTTGTTCAGAAAATCAGTGGGTGGTATAATTTATAATATATAAGCATAAAAAATTAATGTTGAATCGAATGAATCGAACTACATCTGAGAGATTTCAAAGTGTCACTCCGAAAGAAATGTTCTAACATTTCCCATAATTGCATCACGCTTCTAGGAAATGTATTGCCCAATTCCTCCGGTCTTCCTGATGATTGTGGAAGCGTGAAATAGATTTACATCGACAAAAATGCATTAGGGACCTAGTGAATGCGATGCCACTCTTGCATCAATGTTACAAGTGATTTCAAGTGACTACCCCTTTTTGGAAAACATTTCTCTTTACCTCATTCATCTATACGAGTTTTCAATTAAGACTGCAGTAAAAACCAAACAACTATCTGAATGAAAATGCAAATTCTATCAGATGCAGTTCAACGTCCAGCGAATGCTTTACCCGGGGAAATAGTTTTTTTCTGTTTGGATTTGAAACAACAAAAATGGCTTCATTTTCATGAAGTAGACGGTGTCTTTGAAATTAGGAGCTTAGATAACGGAGTTTTATGGAATATATCGTGGAAAGCCTCAGAATCAGAATTCAAGAATAAGAGTGTATTCAAAAATTGAAAGTATCGTCACCAAAAATTAAAAGTAATGTCACCATCAAATTATTTGTTTATTTTGGGCGCTAGGTCTCTAGAAACGTTTATTAAGTTTTGCAGTGTGATTTTTTGAATTGATACATTACTGTTTTACCGGACGTATATTACAATTGAGATTTTTAGTTACGTAAACTGAAAAACAGTAATTCATAATATTAAAATGGGAAAAAAGGAAACGTTCTCAATTGAATATTCTCAAACAAATCAATCTATCATACCTCTGGAGGTTTTAATGTAAAAAAACAAGAATTTCAAAGTGTCGCACCAACAGAAAACTTTCTAACATTTTTCCATCTTTGCAAAGTGAAATTGCTTCTAGAAAATGTGTTTCCCAATTCTTCATGTCTTCCTGGTGATCGTGGAAGCGTGAAATAGATTTTAGTCGCTAAAAATGTATTGAAGACCTAGTGCATGCGATGCCTCTCTTGCATCAATGTTACGAATGATTTCTGGTGAGTACTCTCTTTTAGAAAACATTCTTCTTTGCCTCATTCATCTATATGAGTTCTTAATTAAGACTGGAATAGAAAAGCAAATAACTATCTGAATAAAAATGGAAATTTTCAAATTTCAGATTTTTTCTTTTGAGTTAGATATTCACAAAAATAACTTCATTTTTATCGTGGATTTTTTTATTCTCAGAAAAATCTTCCTATTCAATGTTAATTGAAATGTTTCCTTTTTTCAACATGAATACCCCCCAAGAGGTCATCTTGCGGTGGAAGATAGTGACTAAAGTTTATCTTTCAGTCGCAGATGATTCCACATCTGATTTTATGAACATCCTGTTCATATCTTCAAACAAATTAATTTAAATTGGACTCTAAATAAAGGTAAATATCTAGTTACATCACACATGCACTCTGATTATGGGGAAAATACTTTTCTTACGTGTTTTTGCCTCCTGAACACGAAAATGCGGCGGTCTCATACCGTTTCGATTACAGCACTTTAAAAAAAACTAACCTCATTTTCAAGCACCGTTTTCTCGCACAAAAATCACTCAAAATGCCTCCTTCTTTTTACCAGCATAAACAATACACCCTAAATCACTTATTTTAGGCACAACTTTGCACAAAATATCGTCGTTTTTATCGAAAAAATCCTCCTTTTTACAAAGTTGCAAATGAACAATTTTCGTCCTTTGACAGAAGACATTTAGCATGACGGTAAATATCTAGTTACATCACACATGCACTCTGAATATGGGGAAAATACTTTTCTTACGTGTTTTTGCCTCCTGAACACGAATCCGGAAGAAAAATGCGGCGGTCTCATACCGTTTCCGAGTTCGTTTTTATCGAAAAAATCCTCCTTCTTACACAGTTGCAAATGAACAATTTTCGTTCCTTTGACAGAAGACATTTAGAATGACTTCTGTCAAAGGAACGAAAATTGTTCATTTGCAACTGTGTAAGAAGGAGGATTTTTTCGATAAAAACGACGTTATTTTGTGCAAAATTTTGCCGAAAATGAGTGATTTAGGGTGTATTGTTTATGCTGGTTAAAAGAAGGAGGCATTTTGAGTGATTTTTGTGCGAGAAAACGGGGCTTGAAAATGAGGTTAGTTTCATTTTAAAAAAGTGCTGTAACTCGGGAACGGTATGAGACCGCCGCCGGATTCGTGTTCAGGAGGAAAAAACACGTAAGATAAGTATTTTCCCCATATTCAGAGTGCATGTGTGATGTAACTAGATATTTACCTAAATAAATAAAAAAAAGTTGAACATAAAAAACAAAGATAATTGAAAAAAAATAGTGCTCGCATACTTGACAAGTTGCCGTTTGATGGTACCTAAATAATGTATCGCCCTTCTCAAATACTTTTAGAGACATGACGCTTAAAAATTCAAGAAAATATTCCTTTCCTTCCTTTTTGTCAATAAAAAGCATTCAAAACTTCTTTTCTTGTCGCAATTTATAATTTTTGTTTCCAATCCCAATATCCCAATCTATTCCCAATATACATTTTGAACGAACCTTAAACTTTATTTTGGCGAAAAATGAGTCATTTTTAAGACAAAGGAATTTAACTTCCAGTTGCTTGGCTTAAATTGGGTATTGAATTAAGGGCGAATTTAGCTAATACAACGTTTGTCGTTGAAAATGGATGTGATAGGTACACCAAGACTGACCAAGATCTATAGTAAATATGAATAATCTCTAGGCAGACTCATCTAGACCCCCAACCTAACCAAAAAATAACAGACGAAACGGAATCGAAGAATCATAATATTGATTTGAACTTTTTCTTGATAAATCAAGATACAGTCTGTATGAATTATTTATGAAGTATGCAATCACAATCAGTAGGTATCATTTAAAAATTTTCGACGAAAATCATGAAGCAATGCAATTTGTTCCATGAACGATATAGAAAAACACCTACCTACCTCCCATAGCATATTTAAAAAAAAATACATACCCAATGGAAAATAGCACCAATGAATTTTTATTCGAGGATCTACAACATCCTTGACGAATTCGAAGCAAACAAAATTCCTCGTCGTTTACACCTGCATTTGAATAAACCAACAGCCAAAGATTCGAAAACACGATTAATAACCGTCCCCCAAAACAAATGAATAAAATTTCGCGTTTCGCGGTATCCGGTATCCAAACAATTGCCACACGATCCGCACCACCTCTCTCTAACAACTGAACGTGATATACTGATTTATCATTGGCGCTTCTTATCGCTGCTGCTTTCTTGGCCGATTTCAATGCCAGTTCGGGTGTTTACGAAAAACGGTGTTTTGGCCACATATTTTTTCAAAGCAGTGTTGAGGCAGGTCATCATATCAGTTTTTTAGGTCATGTTATTTTTTACCGAGGGCTATCCCAAAACGATTTTGTAGATTAAAAGCGATAAACCTGATCACAAAGCAAAAGTTATTTATACTCAGAAATTTTTTCAACTGCCCAAATATGAACTCAAAATTTTAATAGAGTTATGTTTAGTACTATCCAATTATTATTATTATTAATACTATCTAATTTACTGATAGGAGGGGTTTCAAACTGATCGATCTACCACCTAGAGACTTGCCGTTTGGTGGTCTACGTATTTTTGATCATGAAGTCATAACTCAGCGCTCAAATATTACCCTTCAAAGATGAAAAAAGTCACTACCTTCTTTTCATCAATAAAAAACATACAATAAAACACATGCCTTTATTATTGAAGTTAAGTTTGCTATTTTTTTTTTACATAATAATTTTTTTATGTTCGTTCAGTACTGATGTTGGGACTGGATTGAGTCGCCAAATAGATAATCAATATAAAATGTGTTTAAATCTTTTTTATAGTTAAATATGATGAGGAAAATATACTTCATTTCATCTTTCTTATATTCAGTTTTTTATATCTACTTTTCTATTTCAATTAATATACCCTATATAATATAATCTCTTGATTTAACACAAAACAGTTTTATAGGGAGAGTGAATGAAATAAATAAATTATATATGAGATTATCGTTTTTTATTTTTACGAATTTTCAAAAAGGACACTATTCATACAATTTTCTTTACCCGAAATGAACTACTCAGGGCATATTGTCTCTTAAAAATGTTATCTCCAAAATAAAAGGTATTATTTATTTTCACAGGGGTCGAGAATAGAAATTTTAAACAAAAATACAGAAGAATGTACTGATAAACATTCTAATCAGCATTTTTTCTGAATCTAGAATGATTCTAGGCTTTAGAATTGAATTATTCTAGATTCAGAATTGAATATATTTTATTATAATACAAATCAGCGTGGCAGTTGGATTAACTAATCGGAAAAATGTAATTTATTGAAAATTGAAAATACATATTCAATGTTATAAAACATACTACATAAATAGTAAAGAAAAAATTAAATGGATAAAATTATAAGAGGGTAACAATAAATGAAACATAATAGAAACAGTAAAGAGTGAAAACATATTATAAAATGAGGATTTCCCCTAAAATTTCATTATTAGTTTCGATAAACCTTCAAAAAATAACATTTTTTTCTATTATGTAGTTCCTTCATCTTTCAACTGATGACTTTGATTTTTATTCAATATAAAATAATATTTTTGCTTTTGGGGTTTGAAAGCTGATTTTCGCATATTCCATTACAAGCCCTGTGAAAACTAAATGATTTTGAAGAAGGAATTTTAACACTAAGTGCGAATTTACATGATCCAATAAAATTTACCAATAAATTGATCAATAAAATTGACCAATATGGGTTATATTTACACCTGACAATTTATTGGTCAATTCTGGCAACTTTACTCAGGAATGCCAACATACTGACAAGAAATGGTTCAACGATAGGAAAAGTTCCGAGTATTATTCAATAATAAATTCTTAAATGTCTTTGAATTGACAAGGATCTGCACTCAGACATTTTTCATGGACTAATGTCAAGTTTCCTTTTCTTCTTTTCTCAATCCAATGTCTAATCCACCATCTTCTACATCTCTTTCTTTTATATTCAGCAATTCACATTGCTGCGAATGTAATGCAACGTAAATTGTTTTTTTCTTCGCACAATCATTTTTCTCGCGTTTTGGGTAGGATATGTGAAATCGCGTGAATAATAACATAACCTGAAAATATCTGTTTTAGCAGGCATCAAATTCATGACAGAAAGTTACTGCAAATTGTCACTAAAAATTTATAAAAAATTGGAACCGATTCTAAACTCTTCAATTTATTGGTCAAGTTCAAATTGACGACAATTTTCTGTTTACCCCTATCAATAAAATTCAAGGTCACAAAATTGACCAATTTATTGGATCGTGTAAATTCGCACTAAATATTTTCTGAATGGTACATTTCAGATAAAGGGAACTACAGAGATAATGCTCTTGCAATTTCCGAATAATTAATGAAAACTTATTGGTAAGGATTGAATGAGAAAGGAATCCTTTAACAGAGGGATATCATTTCATTTCTGTATTTTGAATATGATATGTATGCTACGAAAAGCGATATTCATTTAACGATTAATTAGAAATGTATTGCGTGAAAAACTTGTAATTTGAAATATAAGAGTATTTTATTTAAATGTACTTTTTTATAGATAATTACAACTGAAAGAGTTTAGCGTGAAAATATGCTGTAGAAGTTGATTCAAAAGTCCTTGGATAATATGAACATTGTTATTATATGTTATACATATATATATATATATATTTATTAAATATTGAGTAGTCATTATCTCGGAAATTTTATATGTATTGAGGTGTTTCTTAAAATTTACAATGTTTCGCGATCTACTTGTCAAACCCTTTCATTGCGAAGAAAATGATTTAGAATTACGTCATATAGCTAATCGTTTTCTATGGGCCAAACTCTTCTATTTGATACCCATGCCAGAGGGCTGAGAAGAAAAAGGTAATCCGCCATCTTGAACCTTCCGCCATATTGGATTTAGAACAATATTTATTTATTGAAACCCGTATAGTTTATAATAGATATATTAACAAATAAACATGCAATAAAATAATACAGTCATGAAGGAAAATACTAAATATAGTTAAAAAGTGATAAGAAAAAGAAAATGATCAAATACGAAGAAAAATAAATTTATAATTTTCAGTTCAATTCAGGTTTTTTTTGCTTTTGAATAGATAGTATTTTTTTATTCTTTAAATTCTGTGGGAGGGAATTATATATGTTAAACCATTATGTAGGATGATCTTTTGGCCAGTCTTTGGTTTCATATTCAAAGAATGGGAAGACTTGAGTTGTTGGGTATTATATTCATGTATTTTTTTTATTTCTTTATTTAATGTCTGACCAGGACTAAACACCTACGCTGGTGAGCACACTCCCCCCAACCGGAAATTTTGCTGAATCCTCTTGTCTGTCCAACCAGAGGTAGGGATCTTTAACAAGCTCGAAGTCTATGAACTTGGGACCGCCATCTTAACGTCCCCTCCGAAGGACGGCATATCTATCGCCATATCTCGTGTTCATTGATATGACGCCTGCAGCTGTGAATATGATACTACATTGCAGTTATTCAGGGATTTTAAACGCGCGTCTTCCCTGGTAGGTGGTCACCCATCCAAGTACTGTTCGCGCCCAGCCGTGCTCGACTTCAGACATGCAAATATCAATAAACTTATATAAACCCAACAAATTACTCAATATCACAAATCTAACTGTTTATTATACTCTATAAAAAATTATGCTAAGCATTCTAACACAATTTGATTATATCCATGACTATAATACTCACTGTAAAAATGCAAGTACTATTTCGATAATTTCAAACTTTGGTCGTAAGTCAATATTTTATCAAGGTATTAAGACATACAATTTACTTCCTACAAACTGAAAAAAAGTTTCAATAGACTTTTTAAGATTCATTTGAAAAATATTGGATATTTCGATAAATTAATAATAAATAAAAATATATCCTTTTTTATCAATAATCCCATAATTTTTTGATAAAATAATTCATTGTATCCCTAATATAAATAATAGTATTATTTCTTGGGGTGAATGAAGTTCTTATTATTATTATATTTCAAGGTGTTGATTAGGGCAAAATATGTGGGTTAATAAGATGCATTACTATGCCAAATCGAAAGTTTCTGCGTAGCATGGTTTTTGAGAAAATCGGCTGTGACAGAAGATATTGATATTATAAGGGTTTCATTTTTCATTTTGATGTACGGAACCTGAACACTATGTGCTACAAGCAACACCAGAATAATTGGTATAATTAACTCTAATTTTTCCTTCAGAAGATAACTGAACGAAATATAGAATATCAGAAATACTTTCCAAAGACCCTCTGTATGAAAAAGGAAACATTCTCAATTGAATATTGAATAGAACGATTTTATGAACATCCTGTTCATATTTTCAAACAAATCAACCCTCTGCATCTTCGAGAAAAGTGGAAAATGTTTAAAACAATCCAGTGAATCATTTCTCGATAGTTTATGTGCAAATAAAAATAAGGTGTGATTAAAAAAAATGTATGTTAACGATAGATATTTTGTATATGAACTTTATGTAAACAAATCAGTAATGAAAATGACTAAAAATACTTCAAGTACTTGAGTGTACTCGATAACGGGCACTTTGTAGCGATGAGAAGTTTCTTACGCCAGTAAATTATTAAATCCGACACATCCATTTAGGAAGGCGCGAGTTATTTCTGTCCCATTTAAAAATGAAATTATTCCAGACTACTTGAGAAGTATTACTGGAATAAAAAACGATAGAAAAAACTGAAATCTTGAACTGAATGGATTATTTATATTTGTTTTAATTCCATAGTAATTTTGGTATGTAAAAGAGAACAAGCTATCATTTGAACATTTCATTGAAAATTCCGACCGCAAAAAGGAGTAATTAAATACTGACATTGCTTTAAATGATGAACGAACTTGTTTGAATTTTCTGTCAGAGACAGAATACGGCTACACCAAAAGGAAGGGTTATGTTTTTAGCAGTCTATGAATGTATTTACGTATATTCCACCATAGCGCCTAAACTACTCATCCGATTTTGATGTATGAAGTGTCAATCGATTCGTTATTATGGCCCGGGTGACATAGGCTACATTTTATATGAACAAAATCAATATTCTAGAAACTTATGTGATTTGACCATCACTTGTTTCGAGTACGAACATTAATTTCTCATTAGGTTATTTTTTATTTAGTTATGACTTCAATAGGTATGTAATGTTAATACACACTTACAAAATTTCATAAACATAATTAATGAATTATCAACTAAACAACCATTATTCGTTATTTGTACATTTTATTTGTTTCTCGGTAGGTATTTGTATTTATAATTACCCGATTACAGCCAAGCCAAAAGGACATGTTATGATTTTCGCAGTCTATGTATGTATGTAAGTATGTTTGTTTGTATTTATTGTAATCAATCATTTCAAATTTTATTAGTTAGGTACACTTAAGTAGTAACGATTTATGATGTCTCACTCTCAAAAAAACAAAAAACAAAAAGCAAACGTAATTTGATGACAAATAAAAACAATGGAGATGCCGCCAATCAAGGATAAAAAATACGCACGACCACGGCATTTGAATTGAATTATAACGTTATTAATGTGAAACTGCCAGACGACTTCAATAGAACTAAATAAACAGGAATCTAACATATCAAAAGACTTGTCTTACTCAATAAGACGATAATAGCAATCAACACCTAACTTGTTTCTTACTTTTCAGATTATTTTATTTATTAGGGTTTGGAACTTTTTTCCTTAAATTATAGTTATTTTTTTCCGTAGTCGGGTTACAGTTTTTCAAACTTCTTTTTTATGAAGAATATTCTGGATAAAAATTGATGTATTTGGATTTTCCTGAAAAAACTCTCAATTTTCATAAGCGATTTTTGTTTACTACAAACTCAACGTTCTGGACACAAAATTAAATAAACCCGATGGCGCGGCCAGTCGGAAATGTAGATTTCAGAATGTCCGATATCAGTTCAATTATCCACATCTACAACCACTGGCGTTTCAATTTGTAGCATAGGCCAATCGTATGGATTTCAGCTCTTCATCAACGCAAAACCTATATCTTATATTATATCTTTAAACAAGCAATTCTTGTATATATATTTCGGCTATCTCGGAAACGGCTCTAACGATTTGGATGAAATTTTGTATTTAGATAGGGGTTTGCTTTTTAAGTTTATCTATAAAAGCGTCTTTGCGAAAAAACGCAATTTTACACAAAAAAAATAAAAATATTTTGACTACAATGTATAGCTCCATCTCGTAAATTTTTGAGGTATTTGCAGTTGCTATTGGATGTCCCCCTACTGGTACCTCTAAACTTTGTGAGATGGCGCTATATGACATTTTCCGAATACGAATGTTAGATATGTTTTTCTTTGGTTAGTCCAAGGAACTCATACGGTTTATTTAAAATGTATATTTGTAGCCAACCTGTGCACTAGGTAAGATTGCAAAATATTAATATGTAATAAGTATGTAATTCATATCTAAATAATCATCTTCTCTGGAAAAACACGATTTTACAGAAAAAAACACGGAGCAAAGCTCGGTCGTTTAGGTACTACCATATAATGCGAGATACAAACTCCCTTTTAACATGTAAAATATGATCTCAGTTGGGATCATTATTATAATAGCATCTATATGAAACTGTGTTATAATTTGTTTGGATGACACATTTTTACTATTTGGTTTAGTTCTGAGCTAATCTGTTTATGAAATGTTTACTAAAATATAAATAATCTTTGTAGTTATAAATCATTTTCGTTCCAACGAACTGTTTCATAAGGTAGGTATCTAACGAATTTATAAAATAATATTTGAAGAAAAAAAATGTTCAGCTGTTCAGCTTGTATAGGTAGGTATTCATATCAAGTTTTTATCATGAGTATGTAGTAATTAAAATATCTCACAAAAAATATAAGAAAGGTTTTGATGTATAAATGATTTTCTCATAGTTGAGGCATAACATAAATATGTCATTCACATTTTGAATAAATTCACTTTGTCTTTAATGAAAAACAATGTTTTCGTAATCGAAAACATAACTAACAATGACAAGACCCGGTTAATACTAAAACCCTACTACGAACTAGGAAATAGAGCAGAGGGCGGATGCCAGGACCGTACTCGATTTTTTGTAAAATAACGTATTTTTACTAGTTCTTAAAAATATATCTCACTCTTGAGAACACCCGTATATACAACTTCAGCTCAATTGAAACAAGTTATTTCAACCCCAAGAGTAACACACTAGATAAACCTTAATCGGAATAAAACTGGTTGCCAATTTCCATGAGAAAACTTAATTTCAATTTTATTGTTTTTTTTACAAATTATCGTTTAGATTTTTAATCGCCATGAAATTAACCTTATATAACAAAAGGAGTTTGTGGTGAATTGAAAACGAATATCAAACTTTAACTTTTTCACTTTTACCTTTTTTTACATGAAGAGCTTATTTTCCACGGAATGGGTATTTTGAAAGATCCACCTTACTTATCAGAAAATATTATGCCAATGAGAATTGTCTGAAATTTACGGGCGTGAATTTCAGTTTAAATTGGAATTATAAGTTTTTATTAATGATGATTTGTTTTATCATAATGTCTACTGGCTTTTACGGGACGATGCTTTTTGAAAAAAATCGAGCAATAGAGCTGAAGTGATGGATACTCTAGTTTTTTTACTTCTATATGCATGTTACATATATTCCTGTAGGTATTTGATGTCAATGATTTTAATTATTAACAATTTCGAAAATAATATGCTATATTGATAGAAAATATAAAATGAGTAATAAACATTATTTTATAGTTTTTTTCAATAACGAGCCAAAACCAACGATCTTTCGCAAAAAGCTTAAGTTTATTTTTACTAACGCCCTGAGACATTGAAAACTCGCACAAAAAACATTCACTTCACTGAATGATGTTCACTAAACTGGGTTTACTGGGGTTTTCAGTAAAGAGGTGAGTGGGAAAAGTTGAATTTATTTTTACATTAACGAAACAGTTCCTATGTTCTGATAATCGTTTTTTGAATGTTTGGCCTGTTTGGCTTATGTAAAAATTTGCACAAGAGCCACACATTAATTTATATACTACAGATTTATTGATTTCTCAGTTTCAATTATATTGTTCTTGATAAATTTTGTAATTTAAGTGAAACATATGTCGTGATTTTGTGAATCCAGTTTAGGGAAAATCATTCAGTGAAGTGAGCGTTTTATATTTGCTTTAATATGGAATTTGATCAAGTATGGGCTGAATCAATTCAAAATTGAAAACTCAGCTCCCTGAAGTATCCACAAGGAATATCGTAATCCAGGGTGGGTCTCGAACAGATAAAGGGTAACGTACAAAAGACTTCACAGGCCAAGGTACCGAGAAACTAAATATCCTTTTTGACCTTCTCCTACAATCTGACCAACATTTGATAAACACACTTTCAAAATATCAAAGAAATAAATCTCACTCACCTCTAACCGCTCGGTTGCCTTCCTCAGCCTCTCATAATCCACCTTTCCTTGCACAGTGAGAAGCTCCACCATGAAGTCCGCCTCTTGCACACTCTGCTGCACCATTTCCAATTGACGTTCGAATCTCTGCCACAGAGCCAGACGGCTTCTGAGTAGAGCCAAAATCTGCCCGCATTTCTTCTCCAGAGCGGTATGATCATCCTGGAGCTTGGATATGTCTTTTTCCAAAGACACCGGCGAAACGGTTACCTTGAGCCTCATAGGCAGGGTATGGAGCAGTTGACGGATGCTCATAAGGTCCTGCCAAAGGGTTACTAGTTCTTCGCCTACTTCATAACATTCACTGACAGCTCTCTCAACGGATTCGCTTCCCAGTTTCTCAGCACTCTCGCATTGTTCCAGTCTCTTGATCAAGTCGAAGTGCTTCTTACGCACTCTATCGAGACTCTTCTGAATTGCTTGGAGACGTTCCTTGACCATAATTCCACCTTCGAGTTCTTCAACTATGCTGATCTCCAGTTTCTTGGACAGAGCCAGCAGAGAACCTACTTTGTCAGATTCATTTGCGGATAGCAAACCAAGTCTGCTCAGCTCGTTTTGGATCGTCTCCAATCTGGTTGACATGATCTGTAGTCGCTCTACGTACAAGCTCAGATCTTCTTCAGTCTTTATGATGCCCTTCAGATTGCTGACATCTACGTTCAAATCCTGGAGCTCCTGCTCCAAGAATGCCAATTTCTCGTTCACAGGCACATCAGTAGCGGAAATCGTGTCCAAAATTAAAGCTTCCATCTCGTTGATCCTCCTTGATACTTCGTGCCACTGAGTGTTGAGCTCGGAGTTGCTCCTACGCTGGAACATCTCGTCGGTAACTGCTACTATCTGCAGGGATTTCTCTAAGGAGTTGGCGGCATTCATTCTCACGGTGTTGTAGACTTCGTGTTGCGCTTTGAGCTCCCAGAACTGTCTAAGGTGTCCCCTAGGTCCCAATGGAACTTCGATCTTCTTCAGTTGTGTTTCTGCATCTTTAAGCCAGCACTCTACTTTATCACTGAGTATATTATAAGTTATCCAAGTATCTCTGAACGCGATCAAACGTTCGAGATTGTTCTGCACGTCGTCTTCCAGCCTCTGTATGATTTCCAGGGATTCTGTGAATGCTTCTTCCAACCCAGAGCAGTGTACCAGATCTTGTAACTTTTGAGCCACACAGTTTAGGTGTGTAAGCTTGGCGTGGTGATAGTCTATATCAGCTGCTAGGGAGTTGAATAGATCTATGAATCTATCGTAGTCAGACGACGTAACGTTGTTGAGGTCAGGGACTCTTTGTTGTGCCACTTGGAGCCATCTCATTTCCTCTCTGGTGCTTTGTTCCAGGACCGTCCATCGTGATGCTGCTAGGGACATCAACTGGAATCGTCCCGTGGATTTATCCAGGATCACTTTAGCCCTCTCGTACAAGTTTTGATGTAACTGCGTATGTATAGTTCTCGTTTCAGAATCGAGATTCTCTTCCAGGGATTCCAAGATAGCTCTGCAGTGGCTCAGATTAACGAAGAATTTCCGATGGTTTTGCATTTCGTCTTCTAGGTGTTCCAAGTTACGAACGGAAATGGGACTCTCAACTAAAGCTTCCGCTATCAGGATGATTTGACTGAATTCTTTGAGTGTTTGCTCATAGTCGTCAGCAAGGGAGAGGAACTGATATGCTTTCTCCCGTTCGATAGCAATTTGCTGTTCAATTTGTTTTGTCATCTCGTTGTTAGCATATACTTCTCTGGGTATTTCTTTAGTAGGGAAGTCGCGCATTAGGCTTTTAGCTGATGCAACTAAATTCGCAACTTTCACCATGTGACACCTGTTGCTATTCTCTAGCTTATCTAGTTCATTCAGCCTAGTTTGTGGGGATGCGTCAGAGTCCTTCAGTTCGCTCAGTTGCCTCTTGAGGCCTCGTAAAAGGCTGTTGACGTTAGTGACCCCATTCATGAACTCATTCCATCTTTTCAGGTCTCCTGCTGCAAGCTGTTCATTTTCTTGTGTAACTTCTTCTATAACTCTCACTTGCTGCTGTAGGGAGTCGATATAACTCCGCATACGCTGTTGGTCATCTTCGTTGTAGATGTTGTCGGTTTGGCTCATCACATTCTGCAACTGCTCTACCTTATCTTCGATAGTAGCAATTTCCTGTCTGAGCTCATTGAATTCCTGAACTCTTTCTTTGGAAGGTCCTTCAGATGTTTGTTGCCTGTTGACGTATATTCTGTACTCGATTGTTTCCAACCAAGTTGTGATTGTTTCCACGGTGGTGATGATAGTTTGCTGTATGACCACAACATCTCTCTTCTCGACGGCTTTTTGTAAAACTACAAGATTTTCTTGGATGTTGTAATTACGCTGCTCAACTGTTTCATCTGTGATTATTTCATTTAATGTAGCCAAGTAGAGCACGTCGCTCAAATGCGTTGTTTTCCTGGCGTTTTGTAAGTTCTTGAACCTCTCGAGAGCCAGCGTTTGACTCCACTTTATATTCACTTCTTTGAACACAACTGGACTCTGCTGTGTTTCCGATTGTATGAAAGTTTGTGTCAGGTCTTTCTGAGAGGGTTGTTTCCAGACTGTGGTAGAATAATCCGGAGGTGATAGAGGTCCAACGTCGGACGCAGGTGTCAAAGGAGTATCGGCTATGATCGTGGGGGACTGGATTTCTTCAATGGTGACTGAAGAAACGTGCTTACTTTTCGGTTTAGTTTTCGTTGGCGCCTGTTTTGCTTTATGTTCTTGTCGACTTTCTGTGAGTTGAATTGATACTTCTTCAGTTCCAGCGGGCAATTTCACAGGTTTATCATTGATGAAAACAGTACTTTGCTCATCTAGGTCTGGTTCACTTCTTTCTGCTTCCAAGAATTCCACTGTTGAGACTAAGGTTTTGGGTCCAGTTGTTACATCAGATTTCACCGTAACCACTCGCTCTACTTTTTCTCCTCTTACGGGTTTGACATCCGCTATATGCGACTCACCAATCGATTCCTGGTGTTCTTCAGTCACAATAGAATCGATAGTGAATTTTGTGGGTAGGGACTCCTCCTTACTGATAGTATACGTATCCTTTGAAATAACTTCTAATTCTGGGGTGCTGCTCTCAGATTCGGGGGGTACGGTCACAGAAATATCCACGGTTGTTATCTGTTCAATATTCGAGTGTTTCGGTTTCTTCGGCTTCTTGGGTTTCTTTGTTTCAGTTGCAATTTTCCTTACTTTATCTTCATCCAAATCTGTTAGAACTTTAGATGTTATTACAGTTTGACGACTGTCTGATGCACCTGGAATATAAACTTTGTCGACTATCTCATCAATGCGCTCTGTTGGAATATCTATTTCATCTTTTATTCCAATGGTTTCCGTGTGTACTTCAACGATGTTTTCTGGAATATCCCTTTCCAGTTTTTTGTCTACTTCCACTGTTTGTTTCGTTATAGAAGGCTTTCCGTGTTCATGGGAGATATGTGTCTCTACTTTTTCCTCAGGTTTTTCTTCAACCACAACTTTACCTTTTGTCTTATCTGTTGTGGGAACTTTTCGCTGATGCTTTGTGATCACTTCCCCTTTCGTTTGTTTTATAATTGTGGGCTTTTCGATAATGTCTACTTCCACCCCTCTTGTAGGTGGTTTCTCTGTAACATCTCTTGTTTCATACGTTGGTGCAGGAACTGTTTGATGATGTTTCGCGATCTCTTCGGTAGGAATTTCCTCTTGTCTAACCGGAGATGAAGATCTGGATCTTCTTGCAACTTCGGAATATAAGTCTTTAGGATCAAGAGTATCGTGTACTGTATTTTGTCTATGGAATTCGGCGAACAGGTCCTTTTCGATGATTTGTTCAGAGTCTTTTGTAATTTGTTTATGTTTCTTTTGACGTTTTCTTTTCGTCTTCACAGGTTTGTCATTACTTTTTTCAGCATCGAGAAAGCTTGTGACGATTGAATGTTTATCGATTTGCACTCCATCAACGGAAACATGTACATCATATTCTTGCTGAGAATCTTCTGATTCAGAATCTATTTTAGATACATCTTCCAAATTGCTTAAACCGCTTTCAGTTATTTCTGCAGGTCGGTGAATGACTTTTGGTACTCTTTCTTCCTCAAATTCAATGGGCTTCAGTACTGGTTGCACTTGGTCACTCATTGATTCTGAGCCATCGGGGGGTACAGTAACCGTAGCATCCACCTGTATCTCATACTGTTCTGAAACACTCGGAGAAGGTGTTGGACTTGGTGTGTACATGAACCCTACGTCTTTGATCGCAACAGGGCTTGTTTGAGTTAGGATTTCGGCAGTTTCTACACTTCTTACTGGCACAACAACTGGGGAAATATCATCAATGTCTTCCATAGGAGGAGCAGAAGGCTCTGGGGAGGTTTGTTGAGCAAGTTCGGCCAAGTCTGGGCCAAACTGTGAAGCAATTTCTGAAGTTAGAATCTTCTCAGGTGACTTAGTTTGAACTGATTCTTCGTGACTTTCAACTGTTGTCTGCATGGCTGATTCATTTCTTGGTATCTCAACAACTTCTGGAGTTACAGTTTGTGCATACTCTTCTGTTACTTCTATACGGACCGGTGAAATTGTTTGCATAGAGGTCTCACTAGTCTGTGTAACGATTTTTTCCTCGGGCGATTTGGCTACTGGCGTTGTCTGAGTTAATGTCTCAGCTGTTGTTATCTCAATTTGGGTAGAAATTTCCTGAACTTCGGGCTGGCTTATTTCAACGGGTTTTACTTCTTCGATTGTCTGCATAGATATATCCGTTGTTTCTTTTCGAATTTCAGGAGACGTTTGTACTGATACTTGTTCTTTCAAAATCTCGGAAACATGTTCCTGAGAAACAATTTCCTGTTCTAGGAACTGCGAGGTGAGTTCCTTGACGGGAGAAGTTTGTGCAACGGTTTCCAGAGTTACAACAGCTTCCAGCACAGGTACAGTTGTGACGATTTCAGATTTTAGGTCCCTAGGTGTCTCACTATGAGAACTACTTATTATGTGCTCCTCGATTATTTTGACTGTACCAGGTTCGGAAGGTGTAGAGATTGTATGGTACGAATCATTCGGTGAAATAATTTCCTCATCCCTGGCTTCAAAAATTGTATTCTCAGATTCCAACTCTGCTTCACTTTCGGACTGCTTTCTTTTACCCTTATTCTTCTTCTTTTTAGATTTCTTAGGTTCTTCGGTTTTTATTTCTCCTTGCTTAGGTATTTCCTCATCCGTTAAAGGCACAGAGTGGCCTACAGGAGAGGAGTCGTAAACAGATTTTGGTACGTTAGACTCATCTGTTTCCTTAACCTTGACCTTCTGTCTCTTTTTCTTTTTCCGACGTTTCTTTTTATCTTGGTTATCGTCATCCGCCAAGCTTTCGTCCACCGTAGTTTTGTCTGCTTCATAACCCGTATCTTTGCCTTTACTGGAGATTTCATCTTCGGATTCCGTGACAGATTCGAAGACTTCTATCGTTGGCTTTGGAGTCTCTGAGTGTACAGAATCTTCCGGAATCGATATGTCAGTTGATTCAGCCAGCGAAGTAATGACGGATTCTGGTTTTTCTCCTATAATCTCATCATTTTCTTCCGGCTTCTCTGGTACTGTTTCTTCAAATGTTACTTCGACATTTTCGTATTTTTGTTCCAATTCTGGAGTGGGAGTTATTTTTTCTTTGTGTTTCTTTTTCTTTTTACTTCGACGGCCCCCATGGTCGATATCACTGGGAGTCCTACTTTCTTCGTAATCCACATTCAATTTGGGTTCAACAGCAGATACAGTGACTGAAGTTAATTCCAGTTTTCCCGTGGTAATAGTGGGTAGTTGAACATGGATATCTTTCTGGAGTACTTCAGCTGGTGCCATATGATCTATATCTTCCTCAATTTTCATGACTACTGAAACTTTAGGGGTGGCAATTGTAGAGTCTTCCTGTTTCTCCTCCAATTTAAGGATAATATCTACTTCTTGACCTGGTTCTTTGGTTTTTGGAATGTCGGTAGATATAAGTTCACTTTGTTGTTGAATGAATGATTCAGTTATCTTTTTGACATCAGTGGGCTGCTTCTCTACTGATGATTCGAGTGATTTAATTTCAATTGGTTTTGCCACTTGAGCGCCATCAACTTCTGTTGAGTCTTCTGCACCTTCAACTATTGGAGTAATTTGCTCTATTTGCTTCAGAGATTCTGGTTCCCCAGGAATATCTTCTAAATATTTTGTGGTGTCCGTCTCGTGAAGATTCGTTGATATTCTTTCGTTTTCCAGAAAATCTGTCATGCTGAATTGCATTGGCAATTTTTCTTTTGGTTGCGGTTTGTCCGATGGTTTCGGTAATACAGTTATTTCAGGGCGTTGATCTTTTGGTTGCGGTTTTTTCGATGATTTCGGTAATATAGTTATTTCAGGACGTTGTTCTTCTATTGACAGAATCACCTCCACATTACCAGAGGGAAGAGAAGCTTTCGAAGTTGCTACTTCAGTTTCTTGAATTCTGATCTCTTTGAATGGAGGTGTCTTTGACATCTCCAAGTCAACAACTTTTTTGAATTCAGTCTTCGTAATGACTGTTGGTGTTATCTCTTTTTTGTTTTTCTCACTATCAACATGAACTAATTCCACGGGTTTCTCGGATTCAATAGATGTTTCAACTACGTGTTCATCATGTGAACTAACCTTTTCTTTGCTGCTTGTGATATTTTGGTCTATATGAACTGGATAAACTTCAACAGATTCTGCAGGAGTAGGTATCTTGGGTGTTTCAGAAATTTGTTCTTTTACTTCCACGGTTGTAGCGGTTTCAGTGTCAAATTTGAGAGCATCTGGCGTATGTTGTTTTTCTGATAAAAGGAACTCGTGCGTCAAAGCAGACAGAGATGGTACCTTATCCTTTTTAACCTCGCCATTTTGACTAATTGGTTCTGGCGTGGCTTTGTGTGGGGATGCGCTCTTTGGAAGTTGCACATTATCAGCTTTCAATTCCTCGATTTCTGGAGATGGAATTTTTTCGATGATGTGCGATCTGCTTACTTCATGAATGGATTCCTCAGTTTTTGGGGATGGAGTCTGCCTAATGATAGATGTTTGTGTGATTACAGTTTTCGTTATTTTATGTTCATCAGAATATGTTGGCGGTACAATTTGATCAGGTATATCAGAAGCTTTTTCTGTGCCCTTACTGATTTCAGGAGATTTTTCAACGATAGGTGTCTTGTCGATCGTTGTAGCGACTTCAATATTTTCATCAACCGCTGATTCAGGTATAACTTCAGTTTCAGTCATCTTGGTAATTACGCACTCTGATAATTCCCCGGGAGCTTCATCTGGTTTTTGGGATGAACTTACTGTCTCAACAGCATCTTTTACGATTTGAGTTACAGATTCTCTTGCGATGCCCTTAACAGGCGAATGTTGTTTGGTCGTGGGTGTTGTGGAATCTACTGAGGGTTGTGGTGATACGATTATTGTCGACTCTAAGGAAATTTCCTTTGTACACGGAACGGTTGTGATAGAATCAGAAGTGAATTCTGCTACAGTGTGTTCAGTAGACCTTGATGCAGGGATTTCTTCAGAAGGTATGATTTTGACATCGATTTCAGTAGGATGGGGTGCACCTATTCCAACAGAAATAGTTTGTTTTATCGATGACTCTAGTGGTGACTCGTCATCTGGAGTAGTTTTACCTTGACTCGCAGTATCATCTTTGGGTGCAGCATCAACACTAGGTGATTCTCCAATTTTACTACTTTCAACATGACTAATAGCAAGCCTCTCATTTTCTATAAAACTGCCAACAATATTCGTAGGAGAATAGGATTTTCCAACTCCTTCTGCGACTATTTTAATAGGCTCTGTGATTTGAGGTGCAATTTCAGGCTGAGGTGCATTGTGCTGTTCAAAGACGTACCTATCCTCTGGTTGTGTCACGATTGTGATATTTTCTGGAACACTCTCAACAGGTTCTCCTTTATCGTTCAGTACAACCGATGTCACCTTTTGAGTAACTGTAACGCCCGGTTGCACTACAATCGGTTCTTCTCCGAATTGTTGTTCAGTAACAACTCTTCCATTTTCTGTTCGGGTTACATTGATGCTCACTCTGGGAATTCCTTCCTCTGTTATTTCAACTTCTTCTGGTTCTTCAATGACTTCTTCGGTCACATGTTCTTTACCATCGATGATGACCGTCTTTCGTATAATTCTCCTGGTTTTTCTAATAATTCTCCTAGTGACTTGCTGAACTACAGCCCTAACGCTCGAACTGGATGTGTGTATTTCGCTGCCTTCAAATGTGATATTCGACTGTTCTGCGGGAACGAGTTGATTGTTCTGCTCATTAATGAACGTTACATCTCCTTCATGAAGCATGACTCCTTGAACCTCAATCTCTTCTGGTTTCACTGTAGGACCGACAACCGAGAAATGAGTTTCGGGTTCGGTTTGATATTCGTGTACATCGACATCTCCTCCAGGTACACCTGAAACCACTTTACCACCATATTGGTGACTTGTCAGAGTAGCTCGACTGCCATCGCCCTTCGCAACGGTTGTTGCACTTTGTTGCCCCTGTAAGGTGATTTGGGAGAATGACTGGTTGATGGGAACGTCTCCTTCGGTAAGAGTGCTCAACGTTGACAATTGTTGATGCTGGGAAGATTGTTGGTGCCTCACTACGGTCCTGTGAAGTTTCTTGACGATTATTCGCTTCGTGCCATCTGCATCGACTATAACTTCTGTTGTAGTTTCATCTGGCTCTACAAACACTGTTTCAAATGGTTGGTTGCTTCCAACATTCGTTATATTGAGTTCGGCTAGTCTTGTCTCCGATTCTGGGCGCCTTCTGTAATTGGCTTCGACCAATACATCATCTGGCTCCTCGACGATGGGTTGTGGGTCGGTTACCATCGGCTTGGTTGCAATATGGATAGTTTCTTGGCCTCCGCTGGTACGTTTTGATATAGTTATCGTTTCTTTAAGCTGAGTTGGCTCAGCTTCACTTGATGGCTGCGACATTTGTGTTTGTATTTGGGCGTCTATGGGTTCATGGTATGTCACAGTGAAATCTTTCGTGGTGGGTTCTTCGACAGGTGAGCTTAAACTTCTGCCTGTCTGAGTTTCGATAGTAGCGCTAGGTTTGGATACTATTTCTTGGGCTAGGAACTCTTGCGTCACGTTTTTCACGTCAGCATGTACTGGAATTTCTTCTATGGGCATAGAAGTTGAATCTAAAGTATTCTCTAGAGACAGGTCTGGGGTTGACGGCTTGGCACGGATATCCTCTAGTTGTTTCTTGCAGGTTGATATTCTGGTTACGATCACGGTCTTCTGTTCTTCGAAAATTTCTGTGAGTGTTGTGAGTTGTTCCAGTAAGGAGATCACCAAAAATTGTAGGTCTGGATATTTTTCGAATTCCCGGCAGGCATTCGATAAGTCTGCGAGTTTTCGCTCCTTTTCTGCTAGCTCTCGACTGAGTTTCTCACAATGGCGTATATGGTTTTCGATTGAAGTTTCATCCGTTGACGTTACATAAGTTTCGACGGTTGTTCTCACAGTTTCGAGCCAAGTTTCTATTTCTGTTAGAAGGATTTGGTATTGGGTCAATTCTTCTTGTTTCTTGATTTGCGCTTGCTGTGCGTTCTGCAAAAGAAAATGTCAGTGATTATTTGTGTCGTGCTAAATTTAAATAACACTCCAATTGCTAGCTTCGATAGTTAACGATAACAAAAATAAATCTTACAGAGTGGATGTTTGCATTACTCTATCGGAATATATATCGCAGGAATATATTATAGGGTGAAATAGGTTGAGTGACTCGTGGATATAATACGATTTACGAAAAAACATGCGAAATAATATGGGAATGCAAAATTTGATACATTGAAAGGTGTACAAACAGAAAAAAAAAGTTAAATTAGACAGACACAACTGAAAGAATGATAGAAAAGCCACACCGGAAATAATGTAGAAGAATACAGAAGGAACAGGGTGAAGAAAATAGACTGATTCAAGTTAATGGTAAACTATTATATGGTCTGAGTAAATCAGATGTGGAGTGTAAAGTGATTATCTTATGATAGGGATATGATATACTGAAATGGACAGGGGAAATGAAAGATTACAAGCAGGATTTTACAGAAAGTACAAAAATAATGAATGCATGCCTTAGTAATATCGAATAAAGTAACGAGGATATTAAAATAAATATTATTTCAAGGTCAACTACAATTGAAATGAAGCAGTAACTTTTTTTTTCATGTCAAAGAATGGGTGGATATGAAAACTATTGACTGAAGCGAAGATGATGAGAACGAATAAACAAATGCTTGTTTGAATTCATCATGAATTATTCGCTGAAACACTAACATGTCCAAATGAAACTAAGGCCACAACATTAAATATGCGATTAGAATTCTTGCTAGTATCGATACTAGAACGAGCTGCAGAGATTATTTTAGAAAATTCAAAATCCTAACTGTTGTAAGCTTATATATACTGGAAGTTTGTACATACGTCTATAAAAATAAAAACGCGTTTTTGAATACTACTGAGAAGCATGACCATAATACACGTTTCAAAGGCCAACTACAACCTGAGAATCACCGGACTACGCTGTACCAAAAAAGTTTTTTTTTTACTGGCTGTAAATTATACAACTCTCTTGATGAGCATATTAAAAGCTCCCTCAATTTAAATATATTCAAAACAAGACTGAAACAGCAGCTAGTTCAGAAGGCCTGCTACACTATAGATGAGTACTTAGTATAATTTGTGTTATGTTCGCGATATATGCAATTGATTTTATTTGTATTCAATATAGCATACTTATATATACGATTGTCTCTCTTGTTGTCTCTTGTGCATTCACGTCTTCTACCTTTTTATGATATATTGTCCGAAAAGTATGTTCCTGCAAAGATGAATTTCTCAATTTTTTATCATATATTTTAATCTAATGGTATGTATTTTATTTTATTTTGATGTTTAATTTATTTTGTTTTGATGTTTAATTTATTTTGTTTTGATGTTTATTTGTGACTTGTTATAAACATGCATCTGTCTCTGGTCCTTGTGATTGAATTTATATGTATATTTTATGATGAATAAATTGATTGATTGATTGATTGATTGATTGATTAGTGAAACCAATATTAAATTAAATATGAAATGAAAATCAGAAGGAATAAGGGGATGATCATCTATTAATATCAACTGGAGATATGGGAAAACAACTAATGAAGAAAAAGAAGGAGCAAAACAGTGGTGAAGGCAATGAATAAAACAAGATTTATTGTGGACTGTTATGAAGCAAGAAATAAGAACAGTGCAATGAACAGTAACGAGATTGAATTAATAAATTAGATCCATGATTAATGGTAATGAAAATTCAATCCACCGAAATATAATGGTTGGCAATATGAAAATGATAGGAAGATGATGAAGAAAAAAGAGAGAAAAGAAAAAACTGAGTAGTTGGACCAATGAAAAGCAAGATTCAAAATGAACAATAATTAAAATTGAACGGTTAAACTACATCAATACCTAGATAATTATATGTATAAGACCAAATAAACGTATGCGATTCAATTTGAATAAGACTGCGATTTTTCCATGGCCAACTTTAACTCATATTAATGCCGATATAAGAATGAGTGGACTATTGATTATATCCAGAATACACCCCATTTAATAATAATCCAAAGAAGCAACTCACAAAAAGTTACCAGTTTAGGAAAGTTGTTAAGGATTTCAAGAACACAAAAGTAGTCCGAAATTTCCCACGCAGGATTGTGGAAGTCTTCAAAAAATTTGTATAAAAAGTAAGCAACGATAGGTTACCAAAAATAGTAACAGAAGGGGTCGTTAATTGGTTTATTCACACATAATCCAAAAAACGCAGAAATGAACGAATTCTGAATAGATGAGTTTTTTTTTAAATCCAAACATTTTGCATTTAATTTCAATCTTGAAAATATTCTAGTCTCTCTAATTTCATAGAAGATCCAATAAAAATAAAGTTCCAGATTTCCATATGAAAAACCGTTTGGACATTTCAATCAGTAAACACATATATAATTTTTTGATTTAGGAACATTCATTACTTATCCATGACCAGTTTAAAAATGCATAAATTTTCGAAAATAAATTGTCTAGTTGAAAAAACTGCTTATTGGAAATGATTCAGCAATTATTAATAATGACAGATTTTTTCGGAGGCTAAATATTTCTCTTTCCCATGTTATCATAGGACGAATTTCTCGACACTTAAAAAAATGTCAATTTTAACGGTATATTTCTTTCCAAGGTCCATGCATCTGAAATCAGTATATAGGTGGTAATTTACAAATCAATGTTTCTGGATCAGAAGTTTAAAATGTATACTGATTGAAATCGACGAATCCATTTCTTTCATTCATTTTCATTTCTACGCTTTGGTAAAATGACGAGAGATCATTATAAGTCCTCTTTCAAGGGTCACTCATGGTTACCTATTAGTTTCAAACTTTTGCATATACCTCTTTCGTACCATTATCTATATAGACACAGTTGATTCGAAATTTCTGCCAACTTGTGGTGAATACATTTCCGTCGCGACCAGGTCATTATTGAATTCACAAAATTTCGACCTTTTTCAAGTTTTTTTTCTCGTGTTTGAAATAATCATTTTAACAAATTTGTTTTCGAAATATCAACTTTTTAATATTTTTTTTATAAAATATTGACTTATGTAAAAACACTTCTTAAAAATATTTGTTACTTTCTGCAAATATTCGAAAAAAATTGAAAATTACTCTCCTAGGAAACGCATGTGATTTTTTTTCCAAATTTAACTCACCGTTATCAGTAATCTACCGTTTTCGGCTTGAGATAGGAGGGTGGCAATACGGGTCCGAATACCAGCCAAATGGACTGCTAGCATCTGCGTTTCATGATCGGAGGTCAGGGAATTCACTTGACCCTCAAGGCGAATCGCTTCGGCTGCATGTTTCTTCAAATCGGTTGTGATATTCTACAAGAAAAAAAAAGCGGTCAGATGATGATTAAGCAATATGAATGTGAATGAAGGTATCTACGAGTATCTACCTATAATGGAATTTTGTTTTGATATGAGTTCTTGTAATATTCATAATCTATTTATACCAATTTATTGTTGAGATTCACTGAACACAGAATAATGAACAAAGTTTTGATTCAATCAAGACTCTTTACCGTTACTAACGTATAAAAATAGGTATACATCAACGCACATTGAATTCCTTTCAATGAATAATCGTGTGAATTTCTACAAGGTTTACTTTGCAGATGCTTGCTGTGAAGTTTACACATATTATATAGGTAAGTTTCACTGAACATTCTTGATTGCGTACCTCGAAAAAAAAACGAAAGCCTCACAGTAGTTGAGTCAATGAAGGTTTTTACTTCTAAACTTACCAATTATTCAAAATCAGAAACTTTAGGGATAGGGTATACGATTATTTAAAAAGTTAAAAAAATTGCGTTGAAAGAAGAACGAAACGTCGTATTGAAAATCAAAGCATATCGAAGTAAATTTAAAATGGATAAGTTTCTTGAACACATTTCCATATTCCTAAAAATAGAGGCGCCAGCGCAAAGATAAGAAATCGGGCCATTTCGGTTTTCCCCGTACATTTTAAAAACGGTTCGTGATATTTTCGATTTGGAAACATCGTTTCATTGTTCACTAAAAGAGGCAACTTTTCTCTAATTTAACCAACTTCATAATTTACCGTTTTCGAGATGCCAATAGTGGTTCGACATAAAAAAATATATACTAACAAATCGCTCTTTTTATTTGAAGTAAATGTACTATATTCTTTATAGTGAATTATCATTTGTCGGGCCGAGCCTACCCTGCAATTCTGTCATTAGATCTCCAGCGGGGGTTCAATCAGTGCTAATTCTCGGAAGGTTTGGTCTCATATATTTGATCACTATAATTTTACCATATTTAGTCGTCTTCCTTCCCCAAATATTCTAAATAAAAATATATCGGATTTTCCAAGTATTTACTGATTTTTTTACTGATTAAGATTATCTTCTAAAATACCCTTCTCTGATCGATATATCCATAGCAAGTTTGTAAAGCCAGTGCTTGAGTTAAAACATTATAATTGTGTTTTTTTACAAGCAAAACTTTGTACGCTTTTAGCGATAAAAGAAAACAAATTTTACGGAAATTTCTATAATGGTATTAATATTTGAAACATACAGATTTGTAAATGAAAGAAAAACTGAATGTACCAATGAATTCTGCAATAATATTTATATATATACTAGCTAACCCGACAGACGTTGTCCTGTCCACATTTCTATGTTCCCTAAAATGTTTTTCCCGAAAACTCTCGTCCGCGTAGAATTTCTTTTTTTCTATGTTTTCCTTTATATTGTTCCATCTAGACTATGCTTTTGATTCCTTTGTCCCGTTATCCCGTTTTCCTGTTATCCCGTTTTTTCTTTATCCCGTTATCCCGTTTTCCCGTTATCCCCTTATCCTGTCATCCCATTATTCCGTTTTTTTGTTGTCCCGTTATTCCCGTTATCCCATTTTCCTGTTATCCCGTTTTTTCTTTATTCCGTTATCCCCTTATCCTGTCATCCCGTTTTCCCGTTTTTTCGTTATCCCGTTAATCCCCTTATCCCGTTATTCCCCTTATCCCGTTTTCCTGTTATCCCATTTTTTCACTATCCCGTTATCCCGTTTTCCCCTTATCCCCTTATCCTTTCATCCCGTTTTCCCGTTTTTTCGTAATCCCGTTACTCCCGTTATCCCGTTTTCCTGTTATCCCGTTTTTTATTTATCTCGTTATTCCATTTTCCCGTTATTCCCTTATCCTGTCATCCTGTTATCCCGTTTTTTCGTTATCCCGTTATTCCCGTTATCCCGTTTTTTCTTTATCCCGTTATCCCGTTCTCAATTTATCGTACTAAAATTATTATATTCGATTGCCATCTTGCAACCCTATTGCGGATCTGTGGATGAATTAAAAAAAAGTCAAAATCGCGATGGAAAAATAGGGATTGATCGTAGTAGGGTGAAAATTTAGGGTTGTATGTATTTTTGAATGCTGTATCATAAAAAAAAGCTTTTTATCTAAAATTAAAAAAATAAAATTAAGGGGTGGACCACCCTTAACATTTAGGGGGATGAAAAATAGATGTTGTCCGATTCGCAGACCTAACCGATATTCACACAAAATTTCATGAGAATCGGTCGAGCCATTTCGGAGGAGTTTAATTACAAACACCGTTTCACGAGAATTTTATATATTAGATAGAGTTATATGGTACTGGAAATATGAATGCAACTGGCTCAATATCAACAACATAAGGTAGCTCCACCTAGGTTTCTTCAGACTTAATTTCTTTAATTAGCCTGACTCTTCCGCTCTGGAACGTAAATTCATTTCCCGCCCCAAAATACTATAATGCCATTCATAATATCATGCCTGATGAATTCAAGATTAACAATATCAACGTTTAAATATTAATTCAAAAAACTTCGACCAGAAAGGAAGAATGGACAACTTCATGTGGCTTCTTATAATATTATAAATTTCTTTGTGGACTCATTTTTATTATATAATTCTACCGATACCCGTCTTGATTATACAGCAAATTTGAAATGAAAAGTTTCGGGATGGTTTAGTATAATAGCTTTGAGCTAGACTTCGCTATCAGTCTCATCTAATCATCTATTTTTCGCTTATGGTAATAAAAGACGTTTATTCTTTCATTAACAGAAAAATTAAATCTCCAGCCAAAACAAATATCGAATAATTGAAAACTCGTCAGACAGTGCGGTTATCTCTCATTATTTTCCAAACAAAACGAATTTCAAATGTAGGACATAATGAATAATATTTTTATGATTACATATTCTTTTGGTGATTATTCGTATGGTGTTTGTGTGAGCTCATGAATTTCTAAAATTAGGCATTACTCACTCTTTTCACCGAAGGTTATCGGAATATGCAAAATATTAATGTTCAGTGGCGTCGTGACTTTTTGATTTTTGACATTTGTTTGTAGTAGAGGAGACCGTGGGAGGTCGACCTTCACCGATCTGATAACTCGATGAGACATATTTTTTATCAAATATAATTTATAAACAAATATGCCCATGATAACTTGCCGATCGAAAAGTGTTCATAGCTATTTTTAATTGAATTAATTTTAATCAATTTTCTTTCATCACATTCACTCTTTTGATAACCGAATGAGTTTCACCTCAACTGATAGTTTTTAACACACAGAATATGCCTAGGTAGGCTTGCCTACTTATTTCTGTGCATGGCTACCTGGCAAGCAGATGTGAACAGGTAAGTCAATATAGGTAACTACACCGATCTGTTAACCAATCGAAATTGATATCATAGGTAAGATAATTTAATTACAAAACCAATCGTATAGGCTTGCCTGCAAAAAATCGTACAAAAAATATTATTGCCAAGCTATAAAGTTTTAGAATTTTAGCTATTTGATAGGTGCGAGAGAAGTGAGGTCCGAGGTCCGTGTGATAGAACAGGACACAACATAGCAGCTGCACGTACCTGACCGTTGATGTATCCGAGTGCGCATGCTCGTGTACATGTGAGTGACAGTGACAGCATTTATTTACACTCGACAGTAATTTTGAACTCTTTTATATGCTTTGTAATAAACGCTTTTAACAACATAAATGTATTGAATTTTATTTTTCTATATTGATGATTTTTGTAATTTATTATACTAAAATTTTAAAAGTAACACTTATTCTTTACCGCTTTACGGCATTTATTTGATTTTAAATAATAAATAAATTATTCTTTATTTAATTTTAAATAAAAAATATAGATTTTTTATCATTTTAAAATTTTATAATTAGCTTTAAAATAAAAAAAAAATTAAAAAAAATTTTTTAGAATAATTTATTTATTATTTAAAATCAAATAAATGCCGTAAAGCGGTAAAGAATAAGTGTTACTTTTAAAATTTTAGTATAATAAATTACAAAAATCATCAATATAGAAACATAAAATTCAATACATTTATGTTGTTAAAAGCGTTTATTACAAAGCATATAAAAGAGTTCAAAATTACTGTCGAGTGTAAATAAATGCTGTCACTGTCACTCACATGTACACGAGCATGCGCACTCGGATACATTCAACGGTCAGGTAGCGTGCAGCTGCTATGTTGTGTCCTGTTCTATCACACGGACCTCGGACGCTCTACTTTCTCTCTCGCACCTCTCAAATAGCTAAAATTCTAAGACTTTATAGCTTGGCAATAATATTCTATGTACGATTTTTTGCAGGCAAGCCTATACGATTGGTTTTGTAATTAAATTATCTTACCTATGATATCAATTTCGATTGGTTAACAGATCGGTGTAGTACCTATATTGACTTACCTGTTCACATCTGCTTGCCAGGTAGCCATGCACAGAAATAAGTAGGCAAGGCTACCTAGGCATATTCTGAGTGTTAAAAACTATCAGTTGAGATGAAACTCATTCGGTTATCAAAAGAGTGAAGGTGATGAAAGAAAATTGATTAAAATTAATTCAATTAAAAATAGTTATGAACACTTTCCGATAGGCAAGTTATCATAGGCATATTTGTTTATAAATTATATTTGATAAAAAATATGTCTCATCGAGTTATCAGATCGGTGAAGGTCGATCACCCACCGGCTCTTAGACTATTGTGATGTCTCTCACTGGAAGAGGATGATACAGAAGCCTCTTTCGTCTCGACATGTTGAGAGAAGACTGACAAAAATATTATTTCTCTCCATGAAAAATAACGTTTCCTCGTCTTGGTTTCTCTGGACCTCACGAAACATGACGTTCGACAAACTAACGAATAATCCCAGTTTTTTTTTAAACGAAACATTATTGTTGCATGTACTAAACTATCGCGTTAGATATCAGTTCTTAGGTTTTTGGAAAAGATTTATTTTTTTGGGAAAGTATTTTTTTTTATAAATCACGTGCGTTTGACACTCAGAATTTTGATTTTATATTAACGAAAATACATGTTTTTGGGATTCGTGGAAATATATTATAATGAAATTGAATATACAGATTTTTCGAAAAATTTAAAAATTCACGAGTCCCTGATGATTTCACATCTAATTTTATGAACACTCTGTTCATATTCTCAAACAAATCCATATCATGGAATCCATGGATTTCTGGCATAAACTGATAATGAAAGTTAGTGGTCAAACCTGGATGAATTTTTAATCAACTCTAGTGTTCCCCAAGGCGGTGTTCTCGGTTCCCTAATTTTTCTATTGTTTATCAATGACCTTCCTGATTATATGATACATCAGTAATAGTATCTAGTTCTTATATGAAGGAAATACTTTTGAAAACAACAAATGTTTTCCTACAATTCAATTACTGGTACCAAAAAAAATATAAGTATTTATGTTGAACTATTCAAAAACCGTAGCTATTCCCTTCTCAAAATTTCTGACAAGAAAACTCTACACTAAAAGGCAATACCTATAATAATAATAATAATAATAATAACATATTATCGTTTCAAGGAAATTGCCAATGTCTAGACACAATTATTGCTAGTAATGTCCAATGGGAAGAATGCTCTAACTTGAATAGGCACTACTTTGCCATAAAAAAAATCATAGCTGTCTTGGTGAAGAGGGAATAATATCTGTGTACCACGCGTAAGTTTATTCAACAATCCACTACAACCTAATAGCGTCTTCCTGTCGGTAGCAATCGAGTCTTTGTCGCACAAAAAAGGATAATCCGTCTGATTTTCCACTTGGATTAAGGAGAATCCTGCAGAATTACTTCAAAGAGACAAAACTTGTGTCCTGCACAAATATTTATTTATATAAACTCCTTACACAAAATTGAAACATTCATAGTTATCCTACTCGAAGAAGAAACGAATTTAGACTTGAACTAGCTACTAACACCTCAGCTATAAAATATCGACATAATATGCAGGGGCATTTTTTCAATATTCTACCTGAATAATTGAAATAATAACGAAACCCATGCAGATTCAAATCTATGCTGAAGTCATTTCTTTCGAATGCATTCTATATATGAGCCCCATAGATTTTCAAATTCTGTTCCATAGTTTTATACGTTTATATAGTCACTAGTAATTTTTATCATTGAACATTTCAAATCATCGCAATGTAATGTGCTTTTCCTGACTTGTCAATCCAATGTAATTTGGTGTCTGATCAATAAACATATCTGTATATCTATATTATTTGAAACATAACCAATAATTTATTGTAAGGAATTCATGTGTGTTCATTTGTTTCATATTTTGTTATGTAAAAAAAAAAAAAACTTTTCAGTTAAAGAGTAATATAATTGACTAGCTGGTACCTACGATTTCATCCGCGTAGAATTTGATTTTTTCCTACGTTTTTCTTCGTGTTGTTTCATCTAGGTTATGTCTGTGACTTTGCCGGATTTCCGTTATCCCGTTTACCGTTTCCCGTTGTTAACCCGTTATCCTGTTAGCCCGTTTCTCGTTATACCGTTTCTCTTTATCCCGTTATCCCATTATACCGTTATGCCATTCATAGCAAAATGGATAGCGCGAAAATATTATCTGTGTTCAAATATGGCGATCGATTGAACGATGTAGAAGTTGATGCGCTTCAGCGCCATCTAGTGGCGAGTTAAAGAAAAATTAATTGCATATTGGGTGTTTTGTCACCAAGAACATTGTGGATGATTCTAAATTCTAATGAAATATAGAAGAATCTGATAGTTCGCATAATTTATGTGATAGGTGCAAAGATAATATCATTATAACCTTCAGGAGTAGCCTATTTAAAGATTTTCCCTTGTTTCGGGCTCAGACAAACTCATCGGTCATTTATTCAAATTTTGAAAATGTACCCTTCCACAGATTAAAAAAGAGTTTCCACACTTGTAAATATTCTACCTGAAGGTTGCATCTCAGGAAATATGACAATACATTGTTTTCCTCGCAAAAACAACTTCCAATCAAAAGCATATCAATAATTTCCAATTGAATTAATTTTCAGAATTGATTCTATTTCGTATCAAAATATTTACAAATAACATGCTCCTGTTGCGTGTATAAAACATTAGAAACATTTTTAATGTTCGAGAACTTGGCATCTCAAATCAATTTATTATTTGTTCTTTTTATTTATAGTGAAAATCATGTCTCTAGTCGAGAAATAATTTTCTCATTTTCTACATTTTATTCATACCGCGTTTATTCGGAATTATTGTTGACAAATGGGTGGCGTTCTGAGCTGTCATATGTGGTTTGTAAGTTTCACTGATGTTACTGTTTTCATCTTATTCTATTCTAAAAACTAATGAGTATGTGCATCAAAGAAACTGTTGCCAAAAAAATTTTCATTAATAGTATACAGAATAAAAACAAAAAATATGAATATTTTATTGGCGGGGAAATCATAGACGAAAACTTTCCAAATAAAAGGCGTGGGGCTCAATAAGCTCTATTAAATAACACATAGTTTTTCGATATTCGATATTGTGTTAAAATTAAAATTTTGGAGATTCATCAAACTTTAACATATGCCATCTTTAAACTCAACCGAAGAATATCATCAGGTAGTAAAGTTATTTTGTAGCGTTTCATAATTTGATTGCAGTGCAGTAGGTTTGTTTCTACAAATGAAGTAATAAAAATTGATTCATGACCAATACTATATAATACTATAGCCACGCATAACTACCCTTCCTATTGGTGCAAACACAGTTTTTATTGGCACACACCCATTTCATTTAGAATCAAGTCCACGTTGACCGATTGGGTTACAATTCAGAGACAGAGATAATTATAGGCCAAAGTCTTATAAAAAACACGCAGTAGCTCTTTTCAAAGATTAAAATTTGAAACCAAACTATGTAGTTGACGAAATGGCCAAAAATATGGACACGTGGTTATTAGTTTGCCTCCATACTATTGTATATTCAACATCCTAGAACTCATTTGGAGTAACATTAAGAGGAAGGTAAGAAAACGGAATGTCACACTAACTCTATTATTAATACAATCAGAGAGGAAGCAGAAAAATGTACTCCAAATTTATGTTTTATATGTTGAGGAAACATACAGACAGATAATTACCGTACATTCCTTCATCATTAATGTTGACGACACATCCAGTGAGGAGAAAGATGATGAGTAATGCATTTTTACATGGAACTATTTCGTTTGCAAGGTTTTTGCTCTAAAATGTTCTTTTCATTCGGATGGGGAACAACTGAGGGTTCAATTCACGTCTAGCAACCCTGTTTTCACCAGAAGCCTTCAACTTTCATATATTTTGCAAAAAATATATGAAATTTTACATTAAATCAATGTTTTTCATAAAAAAGGACATATTAGGAATTTAAAGTCACGATTAAATTGAGGCGTCAAATATTATTTTTGACATTCGTAGAAATGAATATTTTCGTTAAATTTTTTATTTATTTTTGACTTACTACTACTTACTATTTATTTAAAATTTCCAATATTTGTATTGAAACCAATCGGGTCCTGATTCACGTTTGACGATTCTAAGCAGAATGTTACTCTCTGAAGATTACCGAAATTGTGATTTTATGCTATATTTCAATGAAGTTTATATGACATAAAATAAGATAATATCTTAGGTAAAAAATCAAAACAAGATATGGGTGAAAACTCAAAATGACTTATAAATGGAAGCTCCATTAGATTAATGTTATCGACGAAAAAAATGTATCGAAAAAAATGTATAAAGTTTTTTCACTGTCAAATCCAATCGTCATTACCATAAGTATAAAAAGGTTACTTTCACTGCACCGGAATATAAAAGTGACATCGAAATAAATCTCACAGTTTCACTTCACATCTCCATATTTTTATGTTTGAGAAAAAAATAGCTTGTGTTATTCAGCATACAATAGGGAACACGCATGATTTTATTTTAATTTTTCTCTGCCTTAGTTCGGTCCTATGAAATTACATTTTGTGAAAATAATTTCTCAAATCCCAAAATGTTGTCGACATTTTCTAATTTAACAAACAAACTCGATTTGAACTTTACCAAATATTAGCGCCAATTGATGGACAATACTATTTCTTACAACCCGAACATTAATTCAACTTCACTTTTATAGTGATGTTTGAGTAACAATTGAAAATACTATGATAATAAGAATATTATTACAACATATTAACGAAGACAGATGAAATTATAATTGACAGTTCGCAGAAACTAGTGGTAAAAGTTTGAACTGTGTGAAGTACCTAACGATGCATACGTCCACCAGAGGAGCTAGGAGTACGTTATTGAATGGGATGAAAATTTCGAATTATGAAAAACATTCCACATTTTTCCAATATCTGAGTTTGTTGCTGAGATTTCTAGGTGGTAATGTCTATGTGCAAATTAAAATATTTTAGAAAAGGGGCATATTGTTTTTGGATGGTTCGTATGGATGTCGGACTTCTAATGACAAATCAATTTGAACTTAATAATACGAAATAATGGTAGATAGAAGTCATGTGATTGATTTGTTCGAAAATATGAACATGGTGTTCTTAAAATCAGATGTGGAATCATCTACGACTCAAAGATGAACTTTAGTCAATATCTTCCATCGTTCAAGATAACCTCTTGTGGGGTATTCATGTTTAAAAATAACTTAATTTTCGTCGTGGATTTTTCAATTAACAGAAAAATCTTTGTATTCAATATTCAATTGAGATGTTTCCCTTTTAAACATGTAAGTATGTCAGAAAATTGAGTAAAACCCAAAATTATATCCACAACTCCAATTGTATACTCGAAAGAAATAGAAAAAAAAACTTATTGTTGATTATAAATGCCCGCCTACCTCAAACTTTCGACTGATGATGGTTTTCAAAACGATGTTTCGTCACTTTTAGATTTGTTTCGAATAAACTAATTAAATGGCGATTTGGAATAGCGGAATCTAAATTTTAGAAAATTTCCGCGTTTCGACGTTTATATGACTAAAAATACATAATGGTATAACAATACATGTGAGTTTGAGAAAAGTAATCATGCGAATAAAAAAAATATGACAATACATAATGAATAAAATGAATACACAAACAGTAATCTGTTCAAATTGACTGGATAAGTGAAATTGGAATAAAATATTATATAAATTATCCATCGTTTCTTTATAACTCTAATCAATGTTCACACTTCAAACAAGTACTCTTTCAACTGATTCATATACATAATATCCAGAAGAATCGTACTGGATTGCTTTATTTTAATTGATCGATCACGATTGTTCAAGAATTTTCATAAAAAACAAATTGCCTACCTAGAAAGGCTTTTATTGATGTTTCAAGTCGAGGATAGAGAAAAATACCTTCACAGCTCCGATGTATTCACAAGGTGAAGTATTCGCCATATATATATATATATATATATATATATATATATATATATATATATATATATATATATACTTAATGCGTATTTCAGGTATACAAGAGCTAAATTTTTTCGTTATTTTCTAAATTCCAAAAACGATTCTCAAATATTCACAAATAATGTTGTATTTTTTCTCTGAATAACATTATTATCTTCACAATAAAGAAATCAATGACTTTACAAATTGGATTGAAAATTAACAAAAAATATTTCATGTATAATCAAAACCTTGACCTTCTCTTGGGGATTAATGAAATAGATAAAAGAGATTTGTTCCCAATTTAGAAAATTTTGATTATACACTTGATTTTTCAGCAGAATTCAGTAAAAGAATATTTTGATTTCAAATGACTGTTTAAATTACTTGAATTTTATTTTTATCAGGGGCAGAGACAAACAACAGAGATAAACAAACCTAGTGATGTCATGGTGTCTTTTACCAGTCACGTATGAAACTAAAAATATATGCCGATGAATAAGGCAAATAGTTTCCAAGATACATTATTCATCAAGCAACCATTCAGTGCATATTTCCTCGAATACATTCATGCTAATTGAGTAATTTTGCGAAATACACGGGAGTTGACACTTTTCGAAGAATAACACTAGATCAATAAATCTCTTGATTACTTTATTTCAATTTTTATCGTATTAGACAAAGAGCCAGCAATTTTTTGAATGTGTCAAAAAAACGATGCTCTTGGGGAATGAGCTCAAAGCATTTTTTTTTATATTATACATAAGACAGCCAAATTATGAAGGAGTTGTGTGCCATACCGATGCAGCCTCTCAAACAGTCCGCCATACTCAATTAAAAGTGTAATTTTTTTATACTCTCTTGAAATGCGAGCTCAAAACAAATTTTTTCACCCAATGATAGAAAAAAATGTCTCATCACCGATTACGCCCATGTCATACTGTTTCGGAGTTGCTAAGTACCCGCCATACTGATTCAAAAATGTTAAATTTTTCAGTAACCATGTATCATAGGCACAAGTATGGCGGTCCGTTTTTATGACCCCCCCGAGGTCCATTTTGTTGTATAGAAGCGATGCCATACTGATAGGAGGTCTTTAAATAGCCGCCATACTGAAAAAAGTTTTTTTTTAAATATTCATAATATCATTAGTAAGTTTTGGAAAATAATTCTCTAGTCTCTACATTAATGAAGAAGTGATATGAAATTACATTTGCAACGTTTTATAAAAAATTAGGACCTATATAATTTATTCAAAGAAATGGTATGAACTTTACTGTATTTCATTTCTTTTAGTAAACTGCATAGAAGCTTGTAAAAATAGTAAAAATTCAAAAGATACTTCTCTATATTTTGAGAACGGGGGCAGATATAGTCCCCGAAACGTCAATCGCAAACTATATAGAGAAGTATCTTTTGAATTTTTACTATTTTTTGATAGGCAAATTCAGAAAACGGCAAGTTACTGACAAATTGAATATTTTTTTTTCTATAGGAAATATAATTTGGTGAACGCAGTAACTTTTCGTTTTCAGACTGTGGAAGGTTACCCAAAAAAACATGTCAAGGAACAAATATATATTCCGTTATTAGGAGAAACAGTGACCTTTGGAGAGGCCAAACTCAGTTTTATGTCAAATAGAAAATATTGATGTTTGTCCAATCCCATAAACATACAGATCTGAAGTGATATCTGGAATATATTTTCAGTTCACTTATAGTCCGGTAATTAAAGTAAAATACGTATTAATAGTAATGACAATTTGTATACTTCCAAATAACAATATGACGGATACTGCAAAGGTATTTATATTCTAAAAAATCATTCTCCTTTTTACACGCTTTATATTAGCTTCACTTGTATGTTTTGTTTGTAACCGACTCCTTTGGGCGCGATTTTGACCCACTTCCAGACGTCCGAATGATTTGAAATTTGGCAGGTACACATAATTCCGATGACAATGCATTAAAAAAATTTTGTGTGAATAAAAAACAAAATGGCGGCTCCAATATGGCGTACGAGTTTTGTGATTATGGTCCGATTCGCTTCAAAATTGGTATCCGAAAGTTTTTGTGGTCGGAGATTATGATTCTTTCGTCAATATTGAAAAATTCAAGATGGCGGCTCCAAAATGGTGGACGAGTTTTGTGATTATGGTCTGATTCTATTCAAAATTGGTATCCGAGAGTTTTTGTGGTCGGAGATTATGATTCTTTCGTCAAAATTGAAAAATTCAAGATGGCGGCTCCAAAATGGTGGTCGAATTTTGTGATTATGGTCTGATTCTATTCAAAATTGGTATGTAGAGATTTTTGGGGTCGACTATTATAATTTTTTTGTAAAAACTGAAAAATTCAAGATGGCGGCTTTAAAATGGCGGCCGAGTTTTGTGATTATGGTCTGATTCTATTCAAAATTGGTATGTGGGGGTTTTTGAGGTCGAATATTATGATTTTTTGTAAAAATTGAAAAATTCAAGATGAGGCTTTAAAATGGCAGCCGAGTTTTGTGATTATGGTCTGATTCTATTCAAAATTGGTATGTGGGGGTTTTTGGGGTCGACTATTATGATTTTTTTGTAAAAACTGAAAAATTCAGGATGGTGGCTTCAAAATGGCGTCCGAGTTTTGTGATTATGGTCTGATTCTATTCAAAATTGGTATGTAGGGGTTTTGAGTCGAATATTATGATTCTTTTGTAAAATTGGAAAATTCAAGATGGCGGCTCAATGGTCGAGTTTTGTGATTATGGTCTGATTCTATTCAAAATTGTATGAGGGGTTTTGGGGTCGAATATTATGATTCTTTTGTAAAATTGAAAATTCAAGATGGCAAGGCCAGAGTTTTGTGATTATGGTCTGATTCTATTCAAAATTGATATGTGGGGGTTTTTGAAGTCGAATATTATGATTCATTTGTAAAAATTGGAAAACTCGAGATGGCGGCTTCAAAATGGCGGCCGAGTTCTGTGATTATGGTCTGATTCTATTTAAAATTGGTATGTGGGGGTTTTTGGGGTCGAATATTATGATTTTTTTGTAAAAATGGAAAAATTAAAAATGGCAGCTTTAAAATGGCGGCCGAGTTTTGTGATTATGGTCTGATTCTATTCAAAATTATGTGGGGGTTTTTGGGGTCGGAGATTATGATTATCTAATTTGATAAGATTATTCCATTTTTCAATTTGCAAAAAATTGATTGAAATAATAGTATAAAAAAAAATCAAAAAACACGCTTTTAATAAACCACACTAAAAAGTAGAAAATAAATAAAAGTTTAAAAAAACTAAAAAACACTCTTTAATAAAAAACCAGACTTAAAAAATAGAAATTAAGAAAAAAAATTATTTTATTAAAAAAAAAAAACGTGGGGTGCATGGTATCAATAATTATATAGTACATTACACACCGAGGCGATACCATGCACCCCACGCTTTTTTCAAAATAAAATAAATTTTTTTCTTATTTTAAATTTTTTCAGTCTGGTTTTCTATCAAAGGGTGTTTTTTAGTTTTTTTAAACTATTATTTTTATTATAATTACGATACTTGCATCACAGCTAACTCGCTTGCATTGCATATACGTTAAAAGACGTTCCCCATTCAATAAATAATTACTCAATCGCAACAAAATTTTGTTTGCCTATTTGAAATGTATTGATTCAACAATTCTAAAAGTTAGTGAAGAAGTCCATGACCCAAAGTGGAGTAAATATTCATAGAGAAATGAAACTCATCTCCACACGTATAATGATTAAAGGTTTTGAATGAGGCGAAACATGTTTCGTGCTTCAAGTAAAACAATTTTCAGTCAAGGGAATGAATAAAGTGATGAGATATAATACTACATTCTGATCATGTTGATTGTCATTAAGATTTATGGTTGATATTTCTATTCTAATATGAAGAAAATGTTATTAAAATCAATTGGTTTTAATCACTATACGTGTGGAGATAACTTTGAGTTTCATTCTCTTATAATTCTGAAAGTGTTAGCCTCCTGAGATTTTTAATTGTATAGTACTATTTTCACTTAGTTTTTCGCGTCATGTTTGTCGTTAAGATTATTTGCCAATGAAATATGTGATAAATTATTCACTGTATTCAATTCAGTTGTTTCCAAATTTATGTAAAAACATGTTACAGGAACAGCAACGTGATTCTGAACACTACAGGAAATTGTTGTTGCATTTCCATAGAGCAAGGGTTTAGATGCAGCGAATACTTCCAGTAAAAGAGTGGAAAAACTCGCAGAAGTGAGAAGAAGGCTGCCCACACTAGAGCATTTTTCGCAGAATTGAATTTTCTCATTATTGGTACAGGATGGAAGAAATATTTTTTTTTTCCAATTGACATGACGCAGTCAGCAGCACCGGACAATATATTGAAAATCATTTTCTGCTCTTATGAAATTGAGTGCTCATTATTTATCTCCTACATGTATTGTTTGAAATGTAAACGACTGCAGCAATATTTCACCCATAGACGACAATGGAGACTCTAAAGTCACAAATTCCAATGAAATTGAAATTCGTTTCCTGTTTTTAATCATTTTAAATGTTAAGTAACTCGAAAATGTTAGTTTTAGGGTTTCCTCTAGATTTGGTTCTCTTTTGAAATAATCCACCAATAAAGATAAATTCGTAATCAGAGACCTCAAAAACTCACTAACCCCAATTCGTCTGTGAAAAACATGATAACTCCCAATTTCAGTAAAATATTATTTCCACCTGTATAGCGAAACACGTTTCGTGATTTTTTAATCCCAGTGTAGTGAAAATCATTTAGTGAAGTCAGCGTCTTTTGTTTTCTTTAAATTTTGGAAAGTTCTTTTTCTATAACTCAACTCTATTTATCATAGCGTTATCCAAGGAACCTCTGATGACATTTATATATATATATATATATATATATATATATATATATATATATATATATATATTTATTTATAGAATTATTCTCTTGACTGTATTATATAATATAATGAGGGAATTCGTGGGTATTCAGTGAGGTCTTATTTTCTTTACTATGCCGAGCTTTCGGCATTCTTTATTGTCTTTTTCAAGGCTAAAAATGTAATATGGTTACATATATCAATTGTGAATAAAATTGTATGAACTTACAGGTAAAATGTGTTAAAATAATGAATACAAACGAAAAATCAAAAAGTGCCACACTATTTATATATATTTATTTATAGAATTATTCTCTTGACTGTATTATATAATATAATGAGGGAATTCGTGGGTATTCAGTAAGGTCTTATTTTCTTTACTATACCGAGCTTTCGGCATTCTTTATTGTCTTTTTCAAGGCTAAAAATGTAATATGGTTACATATATCAATTGTGAATAAAATTGTATGAACTTACAGGTAAAATGTGTTAAAATAATGAATACGTTTATCAATTTCAGATTTATTATGAAGTTATACAGGCGATATTGCCATATTGTGGGAAATATCATTTCTTGAGAAGATACGAATAAATCTTGCTCAGTTGATCAATGCCAGATCTTTTATTCATGTTCTGTCTTTCGTCATGTTTTGCAACCATTTCTAGAAAGTCTTTTGTTTGGATTTTTTTCGGTATACAAAATTTTTGCGTTTTCGTAATTTATGATGACATGTTCAGATAGAGCACAAGAACGTTTTTGAAGTCTACAATCACTTTTATGACCATCAATTCTGGATCTAAGAGTTTGATTGGTCTGACCTACATAATTACTATTACTAGAACTGCAAGGGATACTGTATACAGAATTATATTTCATCATTGGTATTTCTTTATCTTTCAATTTTGTATACATTTTTTGTATTGGAAGTACATTTTTTGGGAAATTTTGATATTGGATTGCTGTTTGAGAATGTCAGTGATTTTGGGAGTTAAATGTTGTATGAAAGGAATTGATCCAATAGTGATACCTATAGAATTAGGTAATTATTAATATTTAAATCAACTGTCTCATTGGAAATGGTATTGAAAAGTAAGTTATTGATCAATGAAAGTGGGATAAGAATTATCTTTCAATATTTGGGATATTCTTTTTACGTTTTTGTTAAGAAGAGAAGGGTGGACTATTTTTTGTAATCTGTTTTTCATTCCTAAGACAAAATTTATTTTGATTTTTGAGGGTGGTGAGATAAATAGTTTATGTATTTTCCAGAGCTGGTGGGTTTGATATATATCAATGATGATATTTTTTTCAGTTCTTATCAAATGAGTATCAAAGAAAAGGTATTTTATTATCATGTTCCACCTCTTTTGTGAACTGAATTTTCGGATTTAAACTATTAAACACATTAAACATTTCTATAACACGATCATGCGGGACAGAACAGATAATACCAGCCATATATTTGTTGATGAAAGGTTATTGAATTGCATGACGATTTTTCGTTTGAATTCATTATTTTTACGTTTGTATTCGCATTTTACCTGTGAGTTCATACCATTTTATTCACAAATGATATAAATGTAACCATATTACATTTTTAGCCTTTTTTATTATATATATATATATATATATATATATATATATTTATTAATAAAGAAATCTGTATAATTCACAAACATTACGCTAAATTTCAAGAAAAAAAACCTTTTTGATCATGTTTTCGTATTTAGCGGCCCAAAAAACCCCCAAATATTTTCAATTAAAAAAAAAACAAAAATTTTATTTTTGGGTTTCAAAAAGTAAAGATTTTGAATAATTAAATGTAACAAACGTTGACACCACGTTTAGAAGTTTCAATGATTTTCTCGTTTCATTGATTCGACTAAAACTGTTATCATTATTTATGTCAACAAGTATATACACATCTCTCTAGAATTCTTCACTCTGGGGACATTCTATTTTCTGCAATTTCTTCCATTAAAATTCCGATCACTTGTCAATTGTAAATATATCAATGCAAAATGTGTGTGTATTTTTTGTAAACTATCATCAACAAGCCAACTTCCTTCGGTAGAATTCTCTGAATACCGAAGTTCTTCTTCAGAGAAACTCCTCACATGAATATGTGTACTGATAGTTACCTTAAAAAAATAATCACTTAGGAATAGCACCCGAACAATAAAAAAATCACCACTTCCTTCACCAATAAATACAAACAAAAAAGTTATTCCAACCGGCGAAAAACAGTTTTCAACTCGTCGATGACGGTAGTTCGCGTATAACTGACCGCCCGTTACGTGGGCTAGGATGCGGCGATCCTCCCAGCAGACGATGTCATCGCCAAATTCTGTTACGGGGGTCGACTGAGGTGCCGGTTAACGGTGATGTTGCGTGGATCCGGTTTACCAGACCATTATGAAGAAGAGACAAAGGAAGACACTTGAAGAATCGGTAGGCTGATTCGGGATTTTATACCAGTCTCACAGTGAGGCAAGAGACTTCAAAAACAATAAATTATCTGCATTAAAATGACTCACATCTTCGTAAAGAGAATAAAAATACTAGCAATAAACCTCTCGGGTGGGTCACCGGAGGCTGGTCAGGTTGACGAGAGGAGTCTTATCGATATCTGAGCCAAGCAACGTCGGGCGCGTTTAGTACTTGGATGGGTGACCACCTGACAAGAAAGGTGCGCGTTAAAATGCCTTGAACAACTGTAGCGTAGTAGCATATTCGCAGCTGCAGGCGTCTTATCAATGAGCACGAGATAAAACGATAGATATGCGGACCTTCGGAGGGGATGTTCATAGATGTTGAGCTCGTTAAAGAACCCTATCTCTGAAAAAACAGAGGATTCGACAAAATTTCCGGTTTGGACGAGTGTGCTCACTGGCATCGGTGTTTAGCCCTGGTCGCAGAAATAGGCCGACGTTAAATAAAGCAATAAAAAAAAACCTCTCGGGTGTTCGCCCTACCTCAATTGTGTAACCACTTTGAAAACTGATGTCTAAAAATTAAGAATATTTGATTGATTGAAGAAAGCGATTATCTTTATACAGAAAATTATTTGTCCACAAAGTGATTTAAAATATGTTTTTCTACCACTAAGAATCAACTTATTGTATACATGTGATCGAGTATATTAGATTATATTTGGAGATGGGAGTTGTTGACTCTTTGGCCTGATCTATCTATTATGGAACTCCCTGTGTGTTTCAGAGAACCCTGTCTAGCGTGGCCTTTCTTATGAGACCACACAGTCATGGAAGCGCTTTTTTTCCTTGGCCTTGTAAGACCTGCGTACTGTCTCAGAACATGCAATGTGGTTTCCTACCAGACCTTCTGATCTCATGTGTTTTTTGAGCTGAAGCAGACCCACCATTATTCTTACGGCCGTACGCTGGTGGCTAAGCAGATGTCAGAATTTTTTTGCCTGCCTCATTCCACGATGTTAATTCCACCATTTTTGTGATTTGGCTTACACCAACTTTATACTCGCTCTCGAGATTTCACAGTAGAATCCCCGGGCTAGTGTATCAACCTTTTCGTTGCTCCGATGGCACTCACATCCAGGCATCCAGGCCAGTGTACTCAATGCGATTTAGACCAATAAATAGAGATTTTTTCGTGGCAAAAATACTACCAGGAAACTGACTGTGTCGTCATACGGAAGACGGTCCGTAGTTATATCCTGTTATGTTTCCTACTCCCGAATGTCATTGCTTAATTTGTTATAAACATTTAAAAGCATTTTTTTATTTTTTTTCGTTTTTGACTTGTAACTTGAAAACTAATGAAGCAATCTCGATACTCTCAAATGAAATGCAAAGAAAAACTGGAAAAACCGGAAAAAATATGCATTTAAAAAAAAGTTCATAACACCGCCATTTTTCAAGTTTTGAAGCAGGTTCTTCACGACAGAGTAGTGATTGATATGTACTTTATGTGTGAGAAACTCGCTGTTGGATTATTGGTTTTGGCACAATTGCACTTTGATTTTATTAATGCACTTTATTGCAGCAGACCTGGATGCGTCATAGGTGGTCCGATTTCAATATTTCTAAAATATTTTGAGAGTTGAAGTATAGTACTACAAAATAACTATTTTCATTTTGAGTTAAAATGCTGCGGAATAGGTGAGAAATACTTGCAAACATGCCGAAAACCGGCGAGTGCATGAAAGCGGCTCAGGAGTGGGGGTAGAGCAGCAGATTTATAACGGGCGCAGCGCGCTTGTATTACTATACATACGCTTCCCCTCGTCTGCTGCTCTACCCTCACTACTCAGCACTCTTTCACGCACTCGCACATTTTCGGTCATGTTTGCAAGTATTTTTCACCTATTTTGCAGCATTTTAACGCAAAATCAGAATACACGTTTTGTAATACTATACTTTAATCGGACCACCTATGAAGCATCTAGGTCTGCTGCAATAAAGTGCATTAAAAAATTGCTGAGTTTTTCACACATAAATTACATATTAATCACTACTGTGTTGTGGAAAGCCTGCACTACAACTTGAAAAGTGGCGGAGTAATGAATTTTTTGAAATCAATAGAGCAGAAAATCTCTATTAATTTTCTAGAATCGACCTGGTGTGGACTGAGTGCCTTTATGACCGCTTGTCTGTTGGAGTAGATGGCAATGATCTTGTTTTCGACCTTCTGCCCCGGTATCACCCTAGCGCAATGTTCCATGGCCACTATTTTGGTTACGTGATGTTAATTTTAGCTCCCTATATACTGGCCCATTCTCATGGTTTCGAAGATCCTCAGGGATACCAGTCTTTGGATGTTACTTCATAGCCTAATTGTACGGGGACGGGGGCTGTGTATTTGCCCACCATGCTATTGAGCCGTACACAATCATGGTTCTTACCACCCCTGTGTATAGCCATAGGGTCATTTTTGGGTTCGAACCACAATATTTCTCGAACATATTTTTACAGATCCCGAGGACCATCCTAGCCTTATCTGCTTTTTTACGAATATTCCATTTGAGCTAGTGGTCAAAGTTACCCGTAGGTGCTTAATTTCTGCTTGGGTGCCCTTTGTGTGTGTACTCATTCGATGTAAATCTTCCTTTAACGACTAAGTACGATGACTAGGTTATCTGTAACCCTAGCAAATAACAGTTTTTTGAGGTCTTCCATTAGGCTTGCCCAGATCAGAGTTCACAAAATGCCTCTCCTAGAGTGGTCATTATCGTCCTCCTTTCTAGTTTGGCTTCAATGCACTAGCAAAGAGTAAGTGGGGCCTCTCTTTTTTCCAGAGCGTTCACTATCGATTTTGAGGAGGCGTTGGTGAAAGCTCCTTCGATATCAAGGAAAGTTTGCTATTTCTTTTTAAGCTACTTAGAGAGGGACCTGTTAAGATCGTCCAGTGCTTAGTCTATCGACTTGCCCGGACTGGTACGCATAATAGAGGGGACTGAAAGGTCGATCGATAAGTGTTTCGTCTTCTATATACCTACCAAACAGACTCGCAAGAGCCTTCATCAGGAAAGACGTTACGCTCTCAGGTCTGTGGGATTTGGGTGTTTGGTTTGATATTGGTTCTGCCATTCGATTGGTGAGTATCTTCAGGCCAGACATGCTCCGAGGATTTTGCAGAGATGTGGTAGTTCTTTCTGTGGTTGGAGGTTTCCAGTCCCCCGGTATGGGTATTTTGTGTCTTCCTGTAGATGAGGCAGGAAAATGGGCTCTGTTTCTGTGTAGGTTTTATCTTTTATTTTGAAAAACCTACCGTATTTGTAACACTCGTAACGAAGTTCAAAAAGACGCCTTTATCAGTATATGAGTTGACTCGATATCCTCGGTGATTTAGATCATTCAACATATAATAGAAGAGATTTCATGGAAAGATTTATGTCATGAATAAATGTGAAATTTGACATATTTGAATTTAATATCCACTTTTTGGTAACCGCATCATGGCTTTTATCCGCAATGTAATTGTGTGCCAAATGAGTAATATCGTTATAGTCGTAGAAAAAGTATAGGAGCATGGAATTTTCCATTTCCACTCGTATCATTCAACTAAATACAATTTCTGTTTAGAAGCATTTTCAAATCTCTCTTCAAGAGGACAACAATCCTTCGGGAATAGAAAAAAATCATTGAAGGCCATTTACAAATTTCAAATTGAGTCGAAAGCAACGAATTACAATCTTTGTTTGGTAGTCATTCATGACCATATGACCGAATTATATATGTTGGCGTTATTTATCTACATCGTCATTATCATTGTTCTGCTTCAAGTCCATTCGAGTAAAAGTGACTATTTTCACTACGTTGGAGTGAAAGTGGAATAAGAATTAACCTAATGACACAAAATTTGAATACAGTATCAGAAACATTTTATCTGGGGTATAGACAGAAATCTACACGAGCAACAAGGAACGCAATGATATGATGATACCACATAAACAAGAGAGACGCACTGCTGTGCGCCCCTCCTGTTACCCCACCCGACGCATTAACTGACCACGTGGCAATGCGACACAGAGCACAGCTTGCCGAGCCGTGGTTGCGAAAACACAAGATCGTGACAATTATTACCCTTTGAAACATGCCGCCTATTTACACAACCGCAGAGAAAGTACAATAGATTCGGCTATTGTTTGGCCCGAAATGGTGGTTTGTTCGAACATTTAATAAAATAATTCCGTACACAAAATATTTAATTTGGTTTATCTTTTCTAGTAGATTTTTTTTTCTCTCCATTCAAGAAATAATTGTTTTTCTGTTAGAAATAAGTTTTTTGTATTTATTGTCTTACAGAAATATCGATTGCTTTTGTTTATGTTTGAGAATAGAAAAAGATATTTTGATCTACCTGTCGTCCGACAGATTAAATTGAATCAATGATTCAGTTTAATTTGTTCAAATTATCTGAAGTGAAATTATCGTCAATAATTCTTCTTCATTGCACATTCTCCCGACTGCTGCTGGTATGATACTGACGTCCTGAGCTGACCGCCGGGACCGCCCTGATTCTCCTATCTCTGTGTCGTGACGTAAATATCCCTTCCTCGAGCGAGTCGAGGAGAAATTGTAATGCTCTCTCAACATGAAGCAAGCTATTCTTTACGCTCTCATGAAACCACCGTACCCAAGATAAATACTTTCCGATACTGTATGTTCCGTCGTTTGAAGATAAAATAGCTGCACATGCACGGCGTTAAAGTGAGTTTGGATGACTTGCAAGGTTATCGGAATCACGAGTATTAATTTCAATTTCAAAAAGAATTAATTTATCTCTTAGTACGTACACCTCTTCAATTTAACCACAATATACTGTTATCAGAGGCTCCAAATGAACTACTGCTGTGGTTTATAGAGTTGTGGAGTTTTTCAACTTGATTAAAAAAACAAATATTCTTAAAGTGAAAAATTTTCTTGAAATGTTTTTCCACTGTATATCCATGAGCAAACGACTATTCACTCAAAAAAGTCCCCTTTACCATATTAATTATTATTCATTTTCATACATTATAGAAGAAGGTAAAATTAAAAAAAATCTGATTTAAATCAGTACATATTGCAACTTAATCAGTCACAACCCCTTCAAATAGGTTTCTATTGAGAGTAAAGCTTAGACCTAAATATAAAATCACAGCCACCAATCAAAATGTTCTGCTCATAGCAGAGGTCTGATAAATTTTAACATGTGAAATGAGTTTTCAAAAATATTTTGAAGCATATAAATTGATTCACAGCTGAAAAGTTACAGAAAATCTAGTTTGTTACGCAAATCTTCTCCATTGACGTGTTTTATTGATGCAAAGTTAGTCCAAACCTCGTATATGCAATGGTAAGAATATGAAGAGCTGTGTAATAATACATGTTATTTGTTATAAACGATTGAAACATTGATTAACTTCATAGATAATTAGCTATGTTTTAATTTTAAGTTTCTTTGGCAACAAGAAAAAATTGTAAATTTATTGTTGTTTTATAGGGTTAATACTTTTTTATGGCTGTTTGTATCAATAATAATTTTTCAATGCGTTTACGCCGTGAAATACTAACTTAGTTCCAAGAAATTTTTACTTTTTTGTTTAATGCAGATAATAGGTATAGTTTAACCATTTTCAATTGCAGAAGCTGTTTCTATAGGGAGCAAATCAAAAACTTTATTTATTCGAAAAATAACAGAACAAATTGAAGAAAATGGGAGCTATTTAAAAATTGAGACAAAAACAAAAATATGTATTGTTGAATAATATCTAATAATGTATAGCATACCACACTCTATCTGATAATTATCTATGACTGATTAATCACCGATGCAATTTTTGTTTGGTTGAAGGTTTTATTTTTTATTTTAATTCTAATTTATCTCTTGCGAATCAATCTCAACCCATTTATACCCTGTTGAAAACTGTCAGGGAGGCGTGTCTGGAATCCGGACTCGGTAAATACATTGTTGAAATTTTTACTTTTTTGTTTAATGCAGATAATAGGTATAGTTTCAATTGCAGAAGCTGTTTCTAAAGGGAGCAAATCAAAAACTTTATTTATTCGAAAAATAACAGAACAAATTGAAGAAAATGGGAGCTATTTAAAAATTGAGGCAAAAACAAAAATATGTATTGTTGAATAATATCTAATAATGTATAGCATAACACACTCCATCTGATAATTATCTATTACTAATTAATCACCGATGCAATTTTTGTTTGGTTGAAGGTTTTATTTTTTATTTGAATTCTAATTTATCTCTTGCGAATCAATCTCAACCCATTTATACCCTGTTGAAAACTGTCAGGCAGGCGTGTCTGGAATCCGGACTCGGTAAATATATTGTTGGCATCGTTTCTATGAATCTATTTTTGCAAGGTGCATCAACTCCTTGATGTCTTGAATAAACACGTTCCGAATTCTCCTTTAAGACAACAGGATGTTACGCGTCAATATTGACAGTGAAAAATTGATTTTTTGCATTTGTTGTTTATTAATAAATAGTATAGAACGTTTTATAGTGAATATTTTCTATGAATGATGGTTGATTTGATAGATACTAAGGAATTTTAAAAAACAACGTGGAGTGTATGGTGCAAAGTCATAATAAACATTTCTGACTGAAAATTTCATACCTATTCAGATGTTTCTATTTTAAATTATTACCATAGTTATAGTAACCGTTTCTTCCACACGCCTGCAACTCAAGATGATTTTAAAAATCTTCTAGGACAACTTTTTTAAAATTATTTATCTCTAATTGGATAAAGCTGAAATATGTCACAAGAACTTTATAAAAAAAAAGAACTTTATAAAAAACAAAAGAAGCATTATAATAATTCAATAATACAGGAAAAACGAAAGTACAACTCAGATATAATTAGAAAAAGTTAAAACAAACAAAAAACCATATGGAACATCGTTAATAATGAAATGAGTAGGACAAAAAATAAAATAAATATTAGTTTGAAAATCGATGACGTAAATAATGACCAAGCAAAAGAAGTTGCAGTGAGTGTTGCTTCTCATTTCTCCCATATAACAAACGAAAAATTAGACAAAAAATTTGGTCAAAGTAAATCAACTGAATGTACATTGCCAATAAAAAGCATCGGCCAAAGTTTCTATTTTCACTATGTTGGTGGCCAAGAAGTGCTCTCAACCATTTCCAAGTTGAAGAACAAAAAAGCGTGGGCAATGACAAAATAAGAGTGAAAATACTAAAAACTTTAAAAGAAGCTATTAGCAAACCCTTGTCATACCGAATCAATTTGACATTTGACACAGGAATAGTTCCGTCCCATTTGAAAATGGGTGAAGTCATACCTATACATAAAAAAAAACGATCGTACTTCACCGAACAATTATAGACAGGTGACAATACTGAACGTTATTTCCAAAATTTTTGAACGTACGTATTACGAAAGAATTGTTGACTCTTTGGAAAGAAAAAATATTCTTTCATCTCGACAATATGGATTCCGTGCGGAGAGATCAACAGAAAGTGTGACAATTGAATTTATGGAATGTGTCTATTATAATATTGATGCAGGCAAATTTGTCGCTGGCATTTTCTTTGATCTCTCGTGTGCATTCGATAGCCTACAAATAAACTTCATTTTGAATAAACTTGAAAGAAATGGGATAAGAGGAAAAATCCTTGAAGTAAAGGAGTCATACCTAACTGAAAGGAAGGCCTATGTACAAATAAAAAATGAATGTTCTGAAATCTACCCCGTAGATATCGGGGTTCCACAGGGGTCAGTGCTGGGACCACTACTGCTGGGACCACTATTCGTCAATGATATGCCCTACCATATCACGAATGGATCAGTCACAATGTTTGCAGACGATTCTTTGGTGGTGGTCTCTGCACAGACTCTAAAGGAATTGGAAAACAAATAATCTGGTATTAAATACTGAAAAAACTGTATATATTCAATTCAAGTGCAGAAGAAACAGTCCTAGCTCTTTTCTAGCAGAAATTCTGAACTCGGACTCAACCAAATTCTTAGGACTTCACCTGGATCAGTACATATCATGGGACAGCCATCTTCAACACACTTTAAAAAAACTTAATTCCGGATTTTTTGCTATATTGAAACTGAAAAAAACATTTGACAATAACGTACCAACGGACATGTACTATTCACTAGTATAATGCCACCTTTCATAAAATGTCATTTTATGGGGAGATTGCACCAATTCTGAAAGAATTTTTGTTTGTCAAAAACGCATCCTGAGACTTATGTTCAGTATGAAATCCAAAGATAGCTGCAAGACTGTATTCCTAGACAACAAAATACTAACTTTTACGTGCATATATATCTATGAAACATTAATTTATGTAAAAGACAAGATACATTCATTCAGGAGAAACTCATTCTTCCACAATTATCCAACAAGAACTGCAAATGCCTTGAGCGTAACTCAACATAGACTGACAAAATTTGAGAAAAGCCCGGGATATGTCGAAGCTAAGTTCTTCAACAAGCTACCGGTCAACATACAGAACATGAGTCCCAGAAAATACAAAGAAACAATTAATAAAATAATGCTGGAGAAAGCATATTATTCGGTAAGAGGATTCCTCAATGACTCGCTAGAGTGAATTAGTCATAACGACATTTTCCATTTTAAATTTAATATTTAGATATTTTTGTTTTTTATATATTACTGACTACTCTCCATTATGTATGCATGAATGTAAAATGCAAAACATGACGGTATATCCATGTTCTAGATGGCTGCTGTAGCAAATACAAATAAATGTGAATTTGAATGCAATGGCAACTTTCAACTTTCGTCGTCGAATACCCCATATTATAAATATTTGCAATTTACCAGTCAACATCGCGTAAAAACAAACGAATTCATTAAAATTCATTAATTTTTAATGAATATCTCATGTAATTTTCAAAGATAACTACATATTTTGCAAAATATCATATATTTTTGTTTCATTTTATTTAAAAAATTGTTCATAATTTATTGTTTTTCTGATCATTGAATGCGATGACTATGTTTTTAGGTTTGCAAATGTTTGCAACTTTCAACGCAAATCAGAAATATAATAATATATTCTGAAATTCAATTTTCAAACACTTTTCCAGACCCGGAAATGTTTACAAAATAGGATTGATATAAAATACACTTATCCCTATTCACAAAATATGTTTTGAATACATTTGAATTAGTTTTCGTTTCTACTAGTGTATGGAATGGAAGCTTATGATTGACAGTGGAACATTTTTTTGAAACTTTTCCACTTAAATTATTACCGGATATTTTCTCAAGATATTCCTGACAAAAAAATGCTATGAATAATGAAAGCACGTCTAGTAATCGGTAAGAAAATTTTACAACAGAATCATGGATAAAAATTAAAAATAAAACTAATAATTGACATTATTGTATTATAGTCCTTTTTTTTATGAATAATTCATTTCACTGAAGAAGGTAAAAATGCATATTCAGCTATGAAATAGGTCGTTGCCGCTTCAGTGAAGATGATTTCAATATAATTTGAAAATAGGTGGTCATGACTCATGCGGCAAAAGTTAATAACAATAACATAGTCTAATACATTTCAGTTATATCAAAAGTATAATATTCGGTAAGATATATTTCCAGTTATTACAAACTTTACATTCTTCTGAGATTGTTTGCAGTTTTGTCTCAAATATAAAATATTTTTGTGATCTTTCACATGCTTATGACAAATAATTTCCAATTTTTGTGCGGATTTCTCATTTTCGGCTATTTTGACTATAATTCATTATTCATAACAACTCATTTATATATAGAAAATTGTTAAGAAAGATCTTAATTGCATTTTTGTTATATAAAATTAAACAGGAATCCAAAAGTGTATATATCTAATATATAAAATTCTCGTGAAACGGTGTTTGTAATTAAACTCCTCCGAAATGGCTCGACCGATTCTCATGAAATTTTGTGTGCATATCGGTTAGGTCTGCGAATCGGACATCTATTTTTCATCCCCCTAAATGTTAAGGGTGGTCCACCCCTTAATTTTTTTTTTCAGATAATTTTTTTTTTATGATACAGCATTCAAAAATACATACAACCCTAAATTTTCACCCTTCTACGATCAACCCCTATTTTTCCATCGCGATTTTTATTTTCTTTAATTTTATCCACAGATCCGCAAAAGGGTTGCAAGATGGCAATCGAATATAATAATTGTAGTACGATAAATTGAGAACGGGATAACAGGATAAAGAAAAAAACGGAATAACAGGACAACGGGATAACAAAAATAACGGGATAACGAAAAAACGGGAAAATGGGATAACAGGATGACAGGATAAGGGAATAACGGAAAAACGGAATAACGGGATAAATAAAAAACGGGATAACAGGAAAACGGGATAACGAAAAAACGGGAAAACGGGATGAAAGGATAAGGGGAAAACGGGATAACGGGATAAGAAAAAAGGGATAACAGGAAAACGGGATAACGGGAGTAACGGGATAACGAAAAAACGGGATAACGGGATAACAGGAAAAGGGGATAACGGGAAAACGGGATAAGAAAAAACGGGATAACAGGAAAATGGGATAACGGGATAACAGGATAACAAAAAAAAAGGATAATGGCATGATAGGATAAGGGATAACGGGATAACGGGATAAAGAAAAAACGGGATAACAGGAAAACGGGATAACGGGACAACAGGAAGCGAAAGGAGTCAAAAGTATAGTCTAGATGGAACAACATAAAGGAAAACATAGAAAAGAAATTCTATGCGGACGAGAGTTTTCGGGAAAAACATTTTAGGGAACATAGAAATGTGGACAGGACGACATCTGTCCGGTCAGCTAGTATACATATATATATAAAAGAGTTTTGTTTCAATTTCAAGGGAGCCTACAGCTGTTTCATGGTTTTCAGGACGGCTTGTGGTCTTCCTCGAATTTGAAACAAACCTCTCAGAGTGCTAATACCTACCGGCAAGGATAAAAATGTGGAATGCACAAAATTTTATCACTCCGCAAATTATAGATGTCTCATCTATAATTTTGGCATAAATATATACAAAAAGGTGAATTTGGAAAATTTTCCGTAACTGAAGATTATCCTTGGGGTTGCAGTCATATAATATATTGGCCTGATAAAGTAAAACTCTTGTTTAACTTGTCGAGCTTTCGAAAATTTTATTTTCTTTTTTAAGACATCTGAAAACATTAATGGTGTTATATATATATATATATATATATATATATATATATATATATATATCTTTCTCTCTCGAAACTTTATGTAAGGTTCCGTTTTTTTCTTTGAGGTAAGGAATCCTTGAAATACTAAAAATAGGTAAATCACGAATGAATCGAAACTATAAGTTTGGGTATGATGTTCTCATAATAAGTGCAACCACGATTTCCCAAATTCTAAATAATGACGATTCTTTGCAAATTACTTCAGTTAAAATTGAAAAATTGCTGGAAAAACAATAATAATAATTTGAGCATTTTTCTGAAAATGAAACCACATTATTATCATAATTTCTGAATGATATATAATTTGAAAAAGATATGACTCAATTTGTTACGAACTTCCAGTATCTCTTATGGCATATCTCGCGGATATTGCGTTTTTTCTTTCAATATAGCCACAATCAATTCCTTGTTGAACCACATATTATCAACCTTCATTCAACTTTGGTTCTTGATGACATTGTATCCTGGATGTATATCCGTTTGCTATCTAATAAAAATATATCTCCCCACAACTGATCAGATTCCTACTATCAGAGAATTCAATTGCAAACAAGCTGGTGTAAATAGTTGAGAAAATCTACCTTCCGAAGCGTAACTCGGAAAAAATATTAATTTATATTGATTCATAGTGTCCCATAAGAAACTGAGTTATTTTTTTTCATACACAAAATATTCATTAAATTGGACATTAATTTGACGTAGGTATCTGAAATCACCTACTGAAGAAAACATATATGGAAACGACTATTATGACAGTTGAACATAACATTGCACCCAACCCGATGACACAATAAAAAAATACACAACCCACATATCTCACAACTAACGTGATAACCTATGTCCCCGGATTATCTGAAAACATCAAATGAATGGACATAGTTATGAAGAGTCGGAATGACCAAGACCTTGAACCGAATACTTAGAAAAACTATAACTAGAAATATAGAAGGCAGGACAAAACATTATATTCATTATACCTAACGTAGTAACTAACATGAAGCTTCAAGATCCATGAAATTACTCTAAAATTGATGCGCATTAAACAAATAGGTTATAGGATTTAGAAATCGAAAAATAATTCCCAAGTATAATGGCTATACGGAAAAAAGTGGAAGAATTATAGTCGAGGCTCAAGATTATATAAATGGAGGGGTTCAGTCAGTTCTACTATGCGAAGCCCCGATCTGTTAAAACGTCATGAGATTCGAGACGTATAAAAAAATATTAAGGCGATCCAGAGGAGAATGATTCTCAGAGTGGCAATGTCCTACTGGACAGCCTCTGCAAAGGCCTTGAACGTTACTATAGCTATTTCCTTACTGACGACCTTTTAAAACAAGAGAGAACTAACAACATATTATGGAGTTACTGACATAGCCAAGAAAGAACAGACGTCAGCCACCATTGAAGCATGGCAGAGGGCATGGAACAACAACATGACACGACGAAGGCACGATGGACTAAGAGACCCATTCTACAAATAGCGTCATGTGTTGAATGCAACCGACTTCTTCCTGACTCAGCCACTTAGCGGGCAAGGTTCATTCCAAACATATAAAATAGGAAAATCTGCTGACGACGACTGCATTTACTGCATGGAAAGAGACGATCCGCAACACACCTGGTCATATGTCCCGTCCCAGCGTGAGAAACGAATAATTAAAAATACAAGTGAAATATAAAGGACCGGAATTCTCGAAATATAAAAAGCAAGCTTATAAACGCATAAGCCAAGGCAGGAGGCGTTTTAAATAAAGTAATTTTTTAAACAGGCATTAAACTAATATGCCAACGTGCTCACCTGCAAAACAACTGCAGGGGCTGTCACTTCGCCCCCATAGGAGGGCAAGAGGGCAGTTATAGACCCCCAACTATGGAGCAAAACCCTTCCTTCCTCTCCTATCCCCAACAAGACGAGGAATAAGGACAATCTGTGATATGTATATATTAGTTTAAGTTTGAAATGTATCGTAATTTTATGAAATAAATATTTTTTGGATTTGGATTGGATTTGGTCATATGTCCCTGATTGAACAGCCAAAGATTGAGGTTAGAGTTAGAGATACCGTCATAAAAACCTCATATCTATGATGGAAATACATAAAGAATCATGGCATAGGGGCGGAAACTTTCTACGCTACGTTATGCACACCAAAAGTCAAGCAGAAAAAAGCTAGACAAAGGGAAATACCATGATCATCGGTATTATGGGACAGCACGCTGAACGCGCCTAAATTTGGAGGTATTCTACGGCATCCAACTTTACCTGAAGTTATGTCTACCGACGCCGACGGTTCCAAGTACAAGATAGAGCAGGGAGGTGTTTCGGTTGATAGGCGAGTACAACATCCCCGTATCGTGATGGACAGCGAAGCTTACGGAAAACATGAGTTTCCACCTCCACAAAAAAAAAAAAGAATCACAGTCAAAGAACTTCATAGCGAAAGGAAAGATTCTGCATTTATCTTGCTCTTCGGTAAAAGTTTCACCAATGGCTCAAGAGATGTGCCTCTGAACTCGAATCTTGTGTCGACTATTCGCGCTATCGTACAATGCCGGAAAACGAAAAGACGATATCGTCCTATTTTCTGCCATCTCAGAAGTGATGGAAAGAGCCATCGATATCGAGCTCACCTCTAATATTCCAATAATAATCCCTTTAAATCGAAATTTTGTTATACGTTTTTTACGAGCAACTTAAAATAAACAGAGTGTTTTTTTAATATAATTCAAAAACCAGCTAAGATTTTGATGATTTTTTCAAATGTTTATATTTAATTATTCAAAATCAGAACCATTTTATCTGGGGCAAATATTTATACAAGGTGCCTCACGTCTCAAGGAAGCACCCTGTATCTTCCGTAAATGCTGACGTAGAATAATGAAATTCGCAGGATCGATAGATATACCAAAAATGCACAGATAACTAGGTGGAGGTCATCGTGGGCACTGTACGCTGCACGCCAGAAGCGATGGAACAACCAAGAGACATTTTCGAAAAATAATATTAGGATGGAAATCTCTTCGGATTCGTAATAAGAAAAATACATTTACCATCTGTAGTCTTTTTTCCTGAAAAAAAATCAGTTCCGAATAAGCTGAATTTGAGAAGGGAAACATTCTCAATTGGATCTTGATAAAAAAAGATTTTTCTGTGAATTGAAAAACCCACGATAAAAATGAAGTTATTTTTTGTGAATGTCTAATGGAAGCACTCCCGTATCTTCTATAATTACTGACGTAGAATTGAAAAAGTCGCAAGATCGTTAGATATACAAAAAATGCTGTCAATGATCAGGTGGATTTCATGTTGTGAAAGTTTGAAATATTTTTAAACTACGAGACAGTGTGATGATGACTTGCCGGTAGATATTTTAATTTTTCGTGAATCGTCCAAATTCAATTTGGTAAATTATTTCATTAAGTAATCGGAAATCTATCTGTACAACGAATATGAGCTATAGTGAATATTAGATTAACCCTGCATGATAATCGATCGCATTTCGGGGTTTTCTATTGATGAGAATTTGGAATTACTCTCCAATGATAACGGGATATACACTTTTCTTAAAAAGTTAAACAAATTTGGACCTTTCGAAACGGATATTTTTTTGCAGGAAAAAATGTTAATCGAGTAAATTTGTTGTTCTGATTACGAATCCAAAGAGATTTCCAGACTATCTTGCCTCCTAATCTTGTTCCATCACTTTTGGCGTGCAGTATACATCACTTAAGTTAAACTTCACGCTTTTTCGGTACACCTGTCAATCCTGCGAATTTCATTGAAATTACGAAGATACAGGGGTTATTCCATGAGAAATGAGACAAATTTTGACTTTTCAGAACTGAACTTTTTTTGAGGAAAAAATCTACAGAATTGTTTTCCTCATTACGAATCTAAAGTAGAGCAGGGTGATAAGATCAGAACTTGAATTTTGCATCTTGACAGATATGTAGGATATTCCGATTAAATTCTAATTTTAATTTAATAAAACATGTCCATGTATCACTACTCAAACCTGTCAATAAAATCTATTATTATTATCATAAAGAGATTCCCACATCTTGCCTTCTTTTACTGTCTTTTTCGGAAATTTCGATTGGTAGTTCCATCGCTTCTGGCGTGCAGTATACGAAAAAATATAAGCTAGGGTAAGGAATAGAGAGATTTTCAAATTAGTTTAAAATTTGAATATTCGCAAGGAGTAAGGAAAAATAATAAATTTTTCAGGCGAGGTATTCGAAAAGCTAGTTATTTTCTTATCGATTCCATTCTAAGCTTTTCAATAAATTAAACATTGCGTTGATTTCCTGTTGACCAATGCAACTCCTGCGATTCCTCGATTATTTATCTCCCACGTTAATGCATTGTCATATCCGTAGATAACTGACGAGGCAAATAAATACAGCTAGACGAATTATTTGTTTTGTAATTACTGCACTTGAGAGCTTCACCGTTATCACCTAGTCGTCTCGCCGTATATGATATTATTGGTATTTTTTTCCCATAAATAACTTCCATTTTGAGGCTCTTGTTGCAATTAACCGTATTCGCGTGGAGCTATTCGTACGGACTACTTTTTTACTGCTAATAAAATGGGAATGAGAAAAATTTCTTGCTTTTTAATTGGAAATTATGTGACACATGCTTTCAGTTTATTGATTCCCATGTTCATATTTGTCTACAGATTCAATCTTCATCAAAATGAAAATATATCGAAACAATTGTAAAATAAAAATTGTATACTTTAATAATATTATGGAAAATTTCTTTGGGCATTCATGGTAATACATATTGATCTTTGCCGTAATGAAATGTTGAGAATCACTGCTTAATTTTTCAATATTTTTGAATCCATATTCTATCAGTGATAATTTTCAATTAATTTTAAATACTTTACAAATATATACGGAGTAATTTCCCTGTGAAGATAATCGTATTTGGGATATTTGCACTGAGGAAGGTTATATATAGATCCAGATATACAGGGTGATTCAAAAGTACTTTGACAAACTTCAGGAGGTGATCCCTTACAATATTCTAATATGAATTGTCCGAATAAATATATGTCCGGAAACGCTTTGTTTCCAAGATACAGGGTGTTGAAGTTTTATTTTTATTTTCGTTTTTTTTAAATAACTTTCGAAATACTGACCTTAATTAAACAAAAATTGGTATAGAGAGGGTTTTTGAGGTGTCGAATTCGAACCTGATGTTATTATTGCTCTTACTCGCACGGGGCGCCACCTAAACGTCTTTTTCTTTTTTGAAGATTCATTACTTTTTTGAGCGTACTTCTAGCACATTTTTCAGTAAAAAAATCAATTCCTCTATCATATCTACGTAAAAAATTTACCCTTGTTACATGTCGCTATAAGCAACCGTTTTCTAGATATTTGGACTTGAAAATTTCAAGTAGATTATTTGATAATTGATGCGTGTTGAAGTTATTACCATTATTTTGCATTTTTCACAAGAATGCTTAGGAAATGAATTTGACATTTTAGTAATTAGTTTTGTTCCTTTGTAGGGGGCGCCACCTATTCTATTTATTTTTACTCGTTTGAAATAGTTATTTTTGTATCAAGTGTGCAAAATCTGTATTTGTTTTAATAAAATTTGCAAGAAATATCAATATTTTATTTCAAGAAATTTTTACTATGTAGAATAAAATAAAACAAAGGAAACTAAATGTATTCAAATACATTGTTCAAAGTGTCCACCTTCAGGCATTCAGTCTTCTAGTCATTGAATCTCGTACCCGCTAAAAAATTATTGGTGTGTTTCTTAATGTCTCACAGGCGTCTACTATTCGGTTTCTTATATCTTCCTCGTTCGCTACTGGAGTTTTATAAACTAGTGACTTCAAATGTCCCCAAAAATAAAAATCTAGCGGGTTTAGATCTGGGGACCTTGGTGCCCACGCCTGGTAAGGTTCTTCTACACCCCTACCGATCCATGGATTTGGATAGACAGTGTTAAGGAATTAATAATGGTACATTCTGAAGTAGTCCCGGCAATTCATTTTCTAAAAAGTCTCTGTAAGTTGCGCCATTCAGTCGGAACGAAAGAAAGAAAGGACCTATCAAGTAATTATCAATTATTGCCGCCCATACATTTACAAAAAATTGATACAATGGTTAGTCTATATACAATGGTATAACCCAAGTAAAGAAACAAATTAGAGTTTATCGTACTTTTGAGACAAATAAGTGATAAATGACTACTAGCTTGCGTTGCATAATTACATGTATTTTTTAGTTATTTGAAAATGCACTTTCCAGAAATGTAAAAAATCGAGCTGTGGATTTTAAAAATATATAATTTCAAATTTTAAGTAACATTTTCCAATTTCATTTTGCTCTAAAATAAAAATCAAGAATACTTCTGTTGGTATTGAATGAATGTGGTTTTTTGTGGAGGAACAACGTTTCTTGACATGTTTTTTGGGTAACCCAAAAAACATGTCAAGAAATTTCTGTTGGGTTAGTTTTTCCAATTTCTGACCACTCTGTACATGTTATTTGAAGTTTTGATAATATTATATCATTTTTTCAGGAAGCAGACATTTTTATCGGGAGTAGTTTTTTTTCGTAAAATTAATAATAAAAAAGTTTGTCACATGTAGAGAACTAAGTAGACATACTGTTAATTTTTGGGATAAAAAAACTGCGAATATAGCTAAGGATAATTTTTCAAAACTCCTCGAACACATATAATCATCGTGTTCTTGAGTCTTTATAAATGGTGAAACAAACGAATTTCATTGCGTTAATTTTGGTCAACGATATGTGGTATTCATAATTTAGATGAAAAATAGTTTCTTCAGCTTACTCAGGAATATTGAGGATTAATCAATCTCAAGAAAAACTGGTGTCTGATCTTGAAGTAAAACCAAAAATAAGTTATTCCCCTTTTATTTTGGAAAAACTACTAATTTTTTTATAAAACATTTTCATGTTGAGTCCAACTCCGAGTTCACGAAAAAATCGAGTATAACCATGTACACTGTTCTCATCCATTGGTAGGGTTCATATTATTATACGAAATTATCCAAATTTACTTTATGCCTACTTTCCAAACTATACGAAAAAGAGGAAATCCCGAGAAAAGTTGTATGGTACATTCAGTCTTATTTTCGTCAATGCATTTACGAGATTATTTTAATTTTTCAAATGGACCAACAAAATATATCTTTGACACTCTGGAAAACATTGTAAGTGGTCCATCATTTGACAGTCAAAAAACATTTTCCAGATGTTTAGTATGTTATGATTGATATAAGCGATCTAATTTCGAAAATAACCCAATACACGTGCTGAATTTTACGATTATTATGCAAGACACGATATTGTTAACGTTTAAAAATAGCAATTATGTATTATCAACGATAGTGTTAGCCAAATTTCAACGTAAGCTCATAATTATAATTATGTGATGAAGTCATCGAGACTGATTTGCGTAAATAAAAAACCTCGGTAGTTCAACATCGTACAGGCTGTCTCAAAACCGTGAATATGTTGATTATTGCAGAAAACGATGTAAGAAGTTGATGTCACACTGTTCCCGATGCCTTTTTCATTTATATTCTTCTGGTGCTTTTGTTTATTATTATGTCCTCTGGGTTGAATCGGTATGATGCAAAAATGTTATGATTCATTTGGAAAAAATTCAACTTTTTTGTTGATAGAAATATGGGAGAGTTCCTCAATATTAGTATCTTGCCAAAATCAACTGAGTAGAGTTTGGGATATCCAGTTTATACGATGTGTCAAAAAAGTATTAAACAGTTGCAGAATAGTATTTGTTAAAATAAGAAAAAAATGGTTTTTATGAATAAAGGTCTGTAAAATAATTTTTTTTATATCTCAAAAATAAATGTTCATAGCAATATCGAATGTTGAATTTTTTCCTGTTGAAAGCTAACTTTGATTTTTGGAGGTTTTAGGGGGTAAAAACTAACAGAACTTTTGTTGTCATGATTTTTTCAGTTTTTCTCAAGAAATTATGAAACATTAAAGTCTTCTACAAAAAAAAGTGACTTTTCAGTATAAGTCGATAGAGCACCCGCTTCCAAAAACATTGTTTCATTCCGAATAAATATAACTGCAATTTTCTCCAAAATGGTTGCAACTATCGACTTCCCACAAGAGTACCTTTTTGTGTAGAAATCTGAATATTTTCATAATCCTCTGTCAAAAAACACATAGAAATTTTGACCCCCGTCAACCAACTAAAACAAAATTAATATAATACAAGGGCATTTCTGATGCCAGCATCAGATTCAGCGAATCAAAATTAGTAAAATAGCAAAATTTCGAAGTTCTATGATTATACGAACATTGAGATTTTTACTCAAATCTCCCTAATCAGATTTAGCTCTCGATCGGACCATTTTTTATACCAAAATTCTGAATAACGCATCAAAATTAGTGAAAATGCAAAATTTGAAAGGGCTACGAAAATTATATTTTTTTATATCAAAATTATATATTTTTCCGAAAGATGAGCGCCCTGTATCTCAAAAACAGAGCTTTTTTGTCGGGTACTATTTATCCTGGAAGTTTGTACGGATACTATCTATCCTGGAAGTTTGTAATATATTCCTTATCCAGCTTGTATTGAATGTTACCTTCACATTTCAAGCAAAAGTTTTAGATGAAGATAAAAAAAAAAATCTAATTCGATTTCATATGAATTGATTGTATCCAACCCATAAAGGGACTAAGAAACATCAGGCCGAATCTTACTCAAAATCCATTTCATGTTTCATGAAAAATCTGAATTTTTGGAATCAACCGTACATTAATCAATTTATGGTAACAAAAGCAAGAAAGTGGGTACAAAATTCTGTATTTAGAAATTTACAAAAATGTAAATTTTTTAGATTTTTTCATTCGACTTTTTTAGAAATATATGTACTTAGTCAATGTGCTATCAGTTAATCTTTCACTATCAATCATTGAAAACATTATTTATTGAATAATTTCACTGCAGTGCATGAGATTCACCAGACGTTCATAATTCAAACTGATTTACTAGCGAAACTACCATCTGTTGAATCGATTTATTTCAAAGTTAGACTAACAATTAATTTGATTGCGCAATCACGCACTGGATGAATTTATAGATGCAGCAAAAGGTCAATTTGAAATGGTTTATAAATCACATGAACGTTTTAAAAGTAATGGTAGTTTACTAGCTTTGGTTCACGAATTTTGTCTGTCTTCGATTATTTGTTACTGGTCGGCATTTCCCGAAATCGATTTTTCTGGATTTTCGATATTACATAGTGTTTGAATTTTCTGTAATATCTTATTATAAAAATAATAATAAAATAAGTCATACTTAATTACGCAGCATATTGAAATACAATATTTTTCACATAAATTTTATGAAAAAAGTCTTCAAATTGAAGTTAGAATATTCCAATGCGTTTCTTCCATTTTCTGGGGTTTCGCTTCTTATACAATTAAGAAATATCAGATGTAGAAGGACATATTAGAAAATTGGTTTTAGTTTGTTGTTGTCTTATTTATGTTGCGAATTAGGCAATCAAATATCCAAACGGAAAGTTACTGACAAACTGGAGTTTTTCACAACTCGGAGAGATTACAAAAAATATATGATTATTCTTCGTTTGCCTTGTTATGAGTTTCAAAACACATAGTATTATTGAACATTTGATTCAGATGACATTCTATCATTTCGTTCTGTTCGACATTTGTTAAAATATGAGAAAAAAGTGTCACTACACTGGTTGAACGCTTTTTTGTTCCTGGACAGTTCTGTTGATAAGATTTACTGGATAAAATGTTTTTTACCGATTTCTGAAATCTTACAGAATCTTCAAAGGTATATATCACGAATGATAATATTCTAAAGAATAACTCACCTCCAATGCCTTGATCATTTGCTCAAATCCTTCCTTCGGGAGATATTCGATGCTACCTTCTGTTGTTTCCAGTGAAACTTGGAGCTGGTGGACGTCCTCGGCAACATCCTGGATGAAATTGAAATTATAAGCACCGGCCTTTTTTTTGAGGAACAAAATCCATCTTATGGGTAGTGAAACCAGATCAGAATTTTTAAAGTGAAAGATTTTCATCAAATCTGAACAAAATTGGTTTTGAAAATAAAAGTGTGAAATCAGCTTTCATCTTTTGGTCCTTTCAGAATGTTTAAAAAAAATTACGAGAATAATAGGATTATTCGTCATTTCTCAAGGAAATTACATGAAAAAGGATGATATTAAACAATTAGGAATTTTCATTCTGACGCCTCATCACTCTATTATTGTCGTTTGCCATTTGAAATGTTTTGAGCTTGCTTTCGATGGCCCATAGACATGGCACCTTCCTCCATAAGAGAAGAAATGGGCAACAGTTAGATTTCAATGACATTTCTGTAAGTTATTTGGGCAGAATGATTATTTCTGTAATAGTTCTAGAATTGTATCAGAAATGCATCTGAACATTTATCTTTAGATGAAAGTAAAAAATCATAGACAATAGAATTGTCAACATTTCTTTGTCATGTCCGTATATTATGAGCTACTGATGAAACATAAGATATGTAAACAATTGTCATTATACAAGACTTAAAAAAAACTGTATAATCAAAAATTTTGATTCTGAACAAAAGGACATAAGGCTGTAGACGGGACTATATACATATACATTGTGTCCCGCTTTTCATGAGTACACCCTAATATCTGTTATTAAAAAATGAAATATTAGTTAACATTTTTATTTACCCTTGGCTTCCGGGTTTGGGAGGGGTAAAAAAGCCTAAAAAAGCCTTTTGGGAAAAGGATATCAGGGCTTATTTTAGATAACTTCTATCAGATTTACAAAAACCCCTTAATTCATATTTTCAAAATCTCAAGAGCTGATTTTAGCAGAAAAAAAAATTATTTTGAAACCACTTTTCCTAATAGGTTGTTTATTTCTCTCTCAGTTATTACTAATGCGATTTTCTTGAAATTTTTTTGGTGATTGTATGTTAGAAAAATGAAGTACATTTTTATTTACCATTGGCGTGCGGTGTTGGGGGGCAAAAATCCGTTTTTTTGGGAAAAGGATATTAGGACTCATTTTAGATAACTGTTTCTATCAGATTTAGAATTTCAAAATCTCAAGAGCTGATTTTAGCAGGAAAAAAAAATTAAATTAGTTTTCCTAATTGGTAGTTTATTTCTAACTTTTAAGATTAAATGCCCTAATCCTTTTGCATTTCAAACACCTTTTCGTTAAACTCAGTATCCTCGCAACTACCCTCAGACTACGACTTAGTGTTTTTCGAAATTTTGCTAAGTTACGCGTGCTCTGTTACCGTTGGCATGCTGACCTGTGTTGTTTTTAAGCAAATTAATCGAAGAATGCTTTGAAATAAAAGTTTGTGTTTGACATTTAGTAATTCGTACTTACTTAACTGCTAAGATGGCACAAAACCGAAGAGTAGTTCTTACAATTGGAGAAAAAGTAGAAATTATCCGCTTATTTGGTAATAATGAAAGATCTACACGTCAGTTTGCTGGAATATTCAATGAAATGCATCATGTTCAAGCACCAATTTCTCACGATACCGAACAACAGATTGTTCCCAAGGACTGGAGCGGTTTTCAAGACAAGACCAAGGAGGTAAAATTTAAATCAAAGACACTATCCAGACGACGAACGTATCTTAGCAGAATTTCGAAACAACCCAAATGGTATTATAAGGGCAGTTGCGAGGATACTGAATTTAACGAAAAACAGAGTGTGGAGGAGTTTGAAACGCAATACGATTAGGGCATTTAAACAAAATTTATACATACCCTGTTAAATAGTGATTTTGAACGGCGGTTTGAATTTTGCTTATGGTTGCAAGGTAACTTAATCTTAATCTTAACAACATACTTTTTCTAAGGAACATGATGTTTACTGACGAGGCAACGTTTACGACAAACGGTGTGGTATCTAGTCAAAATTGTAGGTTTTGGGCAGCCGAAAATCCGAATTGGGTAATTAATAGTAAAAACCAATACAGTGAAAAAGTTAACATGTGGTGTGGCATATTTAATGAACGAATTGTTGGCTATTTTTTCCTGGATAACCTGAACGTACAAAATTTCCTACATTTTTTACAAAATTATTTTTATGATTTTCTCATAGAATTGCCTTTAGCACAGAGACAAAACTAAATCTTTCAATTAGATGGCGCCCCCACACATAATTCTCTGATAGCTAGGAACTTTTTAAATGCAACTTTCCCTATGAAGTAGTTAGGTAGAAATTCCCTTTAGAACCATGGCCCCCAGATCGCCAGATGAGGAGGAACTTTGCATTAGAATTAGGCAAGCGTGTCAGGAAATTACTCCCCAAACTTTAATAAAAGTGAATGCACGTTTAAGACGAATTGTTGAAAAGTGTATTGTTTTAGAAGGTAGTTATGTTGGAAAACCAAGAATCTAAAATTATGTAATTCGTAATTTTGTTACCACAGTTACAAATGAAGAATTTATTAAAAAAAGACTTAAAATCAGCTCTTGAGATTTTGAAAATATGAATTGAGGAGTTTTTTGGGATGCTGATTTCAAATCTGATGGAAAAAGTTAGCTAAACTGAGTCCTAATATCCTTTTCCCAAAAAAGCCTTTTTAACTCCCCCCCCCCGAACACCGCACGCCAATTGCAAATAAAAATGTTCACTATGCCAAATACTTCATTTTTCTGACAGACAATTACCACCAAAATTTCAAGAAAATCGCATTATCAATAACTGAGACAGAAATAAACGACCTATTAAAAAAAGTTATTTTGATTTTTTGTTCTGCTAAAATCAGCTCTTGAGATTTTAAAAATATGAATTGAGGGGTATTTGGCGATGCTGATTCTAAATCTGATGGAAAAAGTTATCTAAAATAAGTCCTAAAAGCCTTTTGCCAAAAAAAAACTTTTTTACCCCCTTTCCACCACCGCACGCCAATGGTAAATACAAATGTTCACTATGCCAAATACTTCATTTTTCCAACATACAATCACCACCAAAATTTCAAGAACATCGCATTATTAATAACTGAGATATTAGGGTGTATTCATGAAAAGCGGGACACACTGTATAATACTTCCCTCCGAAATAAAAACAAATAAGTAAATATAGAGGTCAACTTTGAATTTGAGATATGTCTTTGTATCAAAAGTGAGGAATTGACGCGATTTGACATGATCATTTTTACAGGTGCAGAAATAATAGAACGAGTATTCATCATGGAGTTACCTTTTCTTCCCATTTTCAGAGAAGCGTGTGGGTTGACCTCTTCTAAAAATAGTTCGGTATCGTTTGTCAAAATTATGAAATGGATATTTCTAACTTTGTTTGCTTTACCCAGTAAACGAAAGGGTCCATTATCAATCATCCTGACAAGTCATGTGTCGAAACATACAAGCCGAAAAGAATTATACATTTATCAAATTTTTAGTATTCAACAGCGATATCCTGTTTTTGTGTAGATCTTAGAGAAAAGCTCTTCAAATAAAACTTGTACTCCTAAAAAGTTTAATAAAACAACATACCAATTGCCAAAGCGGAAACTGAGCTGCATTTCTGTCTCAACACATATAACTTTTTGAGCAACGATAAATATGCGTATTTTGACGCAGATAATAACATAATAAGATTTCATCGAAATCTAATTGGTTGCAAATTTCCATAGGATACGTGCCATGTTTTTTGATTGACTGAATAATCAAATGTATCTTCACAATTTATAACAGATTTTTAATTTAGAAACTCAAAGATGTTACAAACTCGATGCATGCTTTTTAGGATATTCATTTGGAATGTTCTGGTTGCCGATTTTGGCAATTGTGCTGATTTTTTTATAGATTTAAAAAAGCAAACAAAAGACACTTCACTAAATGATTTTTACTAAACTGGGTTTACAAAACACGTGTTTCGCTATACAAAGAAGAACTTATTGTATAGCGAAACACGTGTCATGGTTTTGTAAACCCAGTTTAGTGAAAATCATTTAGTGAAGTGTCTTTCACGATATTCCAAATTTCAAAACATATATTATTTATTAAAATTATTGGTTTTTATTTTGTTGCAGGTTTTAAGCGAGCAGAGAGAACGTAATTTGTTTTTTTTATTGGTGCTCCTTTTTACCCATTTAAAGCACGCCTCAGCGTGTTTAAATCGAACTTTAAAAAACGCGCGTTTTTTAAAGTTACCATGGCAACATCAACAAATCGAGAAACGTGAAGTCTAAATGACAAATTTTTTATTATTGATCTGACAGGAGTACCTTGTAACGTCAAATAAAATATTACTAACAACTCGTTCATTTATATATGATACCTCTTGCTGCTCCATCCATTTGATGAACTTTTCATATTCTTTTTTATATATATCACTGGATTTTCGCGGTATTAACCGCGATTCTGCCTCACTATTCAAAAAATCGATATCAGAATAATTCATTTTTGAGCTCTGGTGACAACAAATATTGATCTTTGATAACAAATTGCAAATGAATATCTGTTTTTCTCATTTCCATGACAACGAAAGGTATACTGATGTCACATCACGAATTCAACCATTTTGCATTATAAGTTCTTATTTCTATTTTTTGTAATAATAATACCAGTATATATTATTTCAAAGTGCACCAATAAAAAAAAATAGCGTAAAGTATTCGTGGATAACTGGTCTTAAAAACACTTGCTCTATCGCGTGTGTTTAAAAGCCCTTTTTATCCACTTATACTTTAATATACTATTTTTTAATAGATCGTTATTTACTCAGGATAAGAACTATTTGTTCAGTACTCCAGGAGTACTACTCCTTGAAAATTGGATTTATTATTTATTTTCTCTTCCAGGAAACACAAATAGTGGAGCAGTGAATCATCTTTCGCAGATGTAGTCAACAATTATTGATTTTTTCATACAACAATAATAGAGCAATAAAATCAAATCCCGATAATTTTAAACATTTTTTTATTGCATTCGAAATTAGCCAAAAGGAAAATTCCTCTTTCAGGTGCCTCGTACGTTTTTAAAAGAATTATTTCCAGTGGTGAAAACAAAGAGTGTGTATTTCGTGGGTGGCATGATGGCCTCGAATTTTTTCTTCAGAATCATATCTTCAGAATAAAGAAGTAGGTCAAAGGAAATCATTGATTTGCCTACCTTGTATCAGTTCAATTGAGGTCAGGTGCCTCACATGTACCTATGCTTGAAGGTACGTAAGCATCTTCGATATTCGAGTATTAACTATAATTGGATGAAAGGACGTTACGAATTGGGAACAATTCCATTCAAATTGAATCAGTTGACATTTTTAATTGAGGTTGTTATAACTTCTCCAGATTGTTTACCGTTTTTAGGTGATAGCGCGTTGGATTGAGGCCTTTTAATGCATACTTTAAATACAATTCGATGGTTGACGTGGCTGAAAAATATTTGGAGAACTCAATTTCTATCACTGAATTCAATTTTAATAGTTGAAAAAAATAAAAAACTTGAGTGCAATATAGTTTGAAATCTGGTTACATTCTTGTACTTTACGACAAATTGTGTAATTTGTCCCATTTTGAGAAAATACAAATATATTTTGTCTACTTTTACTTTTTCTTGTATCGAAGTATGCAGATATGCAAATTATATACAGGGTGTTCCGTATAAAATTCCGCGGGCAGATATTTCTAAAAGAGTAATCAATATTTCGTGAATACAGATGGGTTTAGGTTCAAAAAGGTTCAATATCAAGCATCATCCGTTGGAAATACCTACGCCATTTTCCAATTTTATCGATGCAAAATGAATTTTAGAATAAGGAGCAGTCATTGACCAACCAATCAATTCTGTGAACATGGAAAACATACAAAATCGGTGTATTTTTGACGATAACAGTATAAAATATCAATCGTACCTATGTTGCCATGACAAATACATTTGATGAGAGTGTCATATGCAGGGGAGGGGAAACTATGTAGCATTGATCTCCTCAATGTCTCAAGATGTGCAAAATTCATGTTTATTTTCAAGTAAATCTGAATTCCACAGATTGTGGGGGAACAGTTCAAGTTCCTTATCCCCATTCTTCTTATTGAATGTATTTGTTATGGCAATATATTCACGATCGATATGTTGATTGATCGATATCCCTCTATTATCTCAATAGACAAGCTTACGGATAACACTTAGTAATATGTTTAAAAAAAAAATTGAATTCAAATCCATTTGATTTTCAGAAATATTGATATATTCTATCATTTCGAAGATATCTGCCCATTGTCATCTCAAGAATGGAAGCATAATATACATAATTTCGCTAAATGGCAACTTTTTTTCAGTTTTCTGATCTGAGGTTTCAACATGGATTAAACTTAGAAAGGCATAAATGTAAACATGCACATAAACCTACACAAATAGTGGAATGAAATTTTCCTTCATAAGTCTGCTGCTACTAACCTATACAATGGGGTGTCTGGTCGATCGAATATCAATCAGGAAACAACTAGTTTCCTGACAATGAACATTAGATTATATCCGATATATAATTATGTCAATAATTCAAAGACAATTGTTGGTCGTCAAAAAAATAATTGATTTCTTAATGAAATGAATGAGGGAGTTCTACAAATTACCAAAATAAATTGAAGTTTTTTTTTCAAATTCTAAAATTTTTTTCCATATAGGTAAGTTTTTTAACGATGTTATTGAAAATAAACATATTTTTGGCATTGAATAACATTCTCTGCACAATTGTTTTGAATAATGCATAATTTTTCAAATTTGCAGGGAGGAAGTTTTCTGAACTTCGCTGTATATCAAAACTTCTTTGATTTGAAGCAATAAACTTTCATTATCACGCCGTTTAGCTTCAGTTAGGAGAACAATGTTGTAGTTTTTATTCTTTTGCAATCGAATTAATTGTCCTCTATTGTACAATTCGATTTTTCGAATTTCAACAACGATTATTTTGACTTTTGTTTCGTTGATATGGAATAAGAAAAGTTGAAAAATATTGGTCCAAATACAACTTATAATTGGTTACGGTAAGCGGCGACCGTATAGACTAATTAATAGAGATTTTTTCGTGCCAAAAATACTACCTGGAAACCGACTGTCCCATCATTTTGTAGCTGGGGAAGTAGTTGTTTTCTGTTAGACATTCACAAAAAATAACTTTATTTTAATCGTGGATTTTTCAATTAACAGAAAAATCTTTCTATCAATATTTAATTGAGAATGTTTCCCTTTTCAACGGTTCGTAGTTATATCCCGTTATGTTTCCTACTCCCAACTGTAATTGCTCAGTTTGTTATAAACATTTAAAAGCATTTTTATTTATTTTTTATTGTTTTTGAATTGTAACTTTTGAAAACTAATGTAGCGATCTCGATACTCTCAATAGACGAATCAAAATGCAAAGTAAATGACTCGGTCGGATTATTAGTGTTGGAGAAAAACCGGAAAAACCGGAAAAAATCTGTTTTTTTTTAAATTTATAACACCACTAGTTTTGAAGCAGACTCCCCACGACATAGTAGTGATTGATATGTACTTTATATGTGAAAAACTCAGGCACTGTTGGATTATTAGTTTTGGCATAATTGCAATTTGATTTTTTTAATGCACTTTATTGCAGCAGACCTGGATGCGTCTTAGGTGGTCCGATTCGAAGAGTTCTCAAAGATTCTGAGAGTCGAAGTATAGTACTACAAAATAACTATTCTCATTTTGCGTCAAAATACTGCGAAATAGGTGAGAAATATTTGCAAACATGACTGAAAATCGGCGAGAGCATGGAAGCGGCACAGGGGGAGTAGATTTATAACGGGCGCAGCGCGCTTGTATTAATATACATACGCTTCCCCGCGTCTGCTGCTCTATCACCCACTACTCAGCCGCTTTCACGCACTCGTCCATTTTCGGTCATTTTTGCAAGTATTTCTCACCAATTTTGCAGCATTTTATCGCAAATGAGAATATACATTTTGTAGTACTATACTTCTACTTTCAAAATCTTTTTGAAAAATTGGAATTGGACCACCTATGACGCATCCAGGTCTGCTGCAATGAAGTGCATTAAATCAGATTGCAATTATGCCAAAACTAATAATGCGACAGTGCACGAGTTCTTCACACATAAGGTACATATTAATCACTACTATGTCGTGAAATGCCTGCAGAACAACTTAAAAAGTGATTTTTTTTTCAAAGTAGATTTTTTCCAGTTTTTTCCGTTACTAATAATTAGATCGAGTCGCGGTAGGACTCATTTTTTTTTCATTTTGATTCTCTACAATTCGTCCATTGAGAATATCGAGATTGCTTCATTTGTTTTCAAGTTACAAGTCAAAAACGATTAAAAATTTAAAAAAATGCTTTTAAATGTTTATAACAAATTCAGCAATTACAGTTTGGAGTAAGAAACATAACAGAATATAACTACGAACCATCTTTCGTATGATAGCGCAGTCGATTTCCTGGTAGTATTTTTGTCACAGAAAATCTCTATTGATTGGCCTGGTAGAATATTCTTTAACGTCGGGAACATCAACAGTTTTTATTGGGAAGTTACCATGGATATGTCCACTGAGTTGCCTAGTTCAGGCAGGACATCATATACATCACTTTTTTTTCCATGTTTCAGGAAAAGTACAGGAGTTCTTTTTCTGTAGATGTTCAATATTCTTTACGAAATAGATCTCATATCATTTGCCTGAAACATGAAGATATCCAGAGATATAAACAAAAATCGAAAAAAACGAAAACTGATTCTACAAAGTGAGTCAGAATAAGACCGACAAACTCCGAATGCCGATTCCTTACTTCATTTTGAGGTGAAAAGTTCCTATTAACGTATGTCTTGAACTGCACCCTCTTTGTCGAAAGTACGAAACAAATTGGGATTTCAATATTTTTCTTCAAAACTACCGTAGGGAAAAAATGAAACTTGGTATACTAGGATAGGTTCATTAATGTGATGATTTGAAGTTTTTATTTTTATATTTAGTAAAGATGAGCTAACTGATATCAAACACTAATTCGTCCATCCACCTACCTAAAAAAAAAATATGGAGGAAAATATGGTCACATACGACCGTAACTACGCCACTGCTTTATTAAATATAAAAATAATAAAAAGTTAAAAAAACTGCAACCCGACTACGGAAAAAATAAAATAAACCAAAAAGTAAGAAACCAGTTAAGCCATGATCCAACGGCGCGTGGAGTGGCAATCCTGGATTGAGGGTTGAGTGTCAAGGTAGGCGCAACGAAATGTGTAGGGCCGTTCCCATGGCGCATGTAGGATCGGATCGCGGTTTCAGACGTGGACACGCATCGGTTGTAGTCTGTTGTACTCCGGCAGTGTTGGCGGTAATTTTTTTTTATAATTTATACTCATTTGCTCTTCAATTCGCTTCCAGGCATCATGGATTAAATTCCAGTTTCTATGGTTTGGATCCTGTGGGTTCCAAATAATCAGATCGACTTCATAGAGGGATAAAAATTCTAACACCACTCCGTTCAACCACTCCATGGTGAAAGTTACCACGGCACTGACAGTACCACGCGCCTAGCCGCATCGTTGGATTGGTATACACGTGTTGAGCGCCATCGTCCGAGCTCCTTCGAACCGTGTTCATTTACCGACAGACGACGGGACTCACTGCGCCGACTGAAGATCGCCAAGCCTGCCCTATCCGACGGCGCGTGAACTGGCCAGTTTGGCGCGAGGAGTGCAACTCCACGCGCCGTTGGATCCCGGCTTTAGGTGTTGATTGCTATCATCGTCTTATTGAGTAGACAACTCTTTTCATTTGATTTGTTAGATATTCCTGTTTATTTAGTTCGATGGAAGTCTTCTGGCAGTTTCACATTAATAACGTTATAATTCAAATACAATTGTCGTGGTCGTGCGTAACTTTATTCTCCATTGTTTTTATTTGTCTATCAAATTATAATGTTTGCTTTTTGTAGTTTACAACGCAGGATCACGGCATCTGAATTGAATTATAACGTTATTTGCGATGAGAGACAGAAATCTGTAACATTCTTGGTAGCCAGCCATAATTTCATTAGAAATGAAAAATGTCTTATTCCTCAAAAACCTATACAATAGGTGTATGTTGGTCGCATATCCATAAAAAACAACTACTTCCCTGGCTCATGCTGTTTGCATGTTGTTTTTTGATAGATACGCGACCAACATACACCTACTGTATAGGTTTTTATAGTCAACTGTCTTGAAGAATAAGTCATTTTTCATTTTTAATGAAATTGTGGCTGGCTATCAAGCATGTAACAGATTTCTGTCTCTTATTGCAGATATTTCTATCCTGCACTAGTTGTGTTGAGATGGCGTTAGCTCAGTTCTGCTAATTCCGTTCCAGAAAATGCTTTGAAATTGGATTGATATTAATTATTTCAGTCAGGTAACGCAGACATTGATCATTGTCTGCTTGACCCACCCTGTACTGATGAGGGGCAAATACCCCGAAACCGGTCTACAGGTGGTCAGCCTGAGTCATTCAAGGTCCGTCGAGGAATTAGCCAGGGAAGTAGTTGTTTTTTTATGGATCTGCGACCAACATACACCTATTGTATAGGTTTTTGTAGTCAGCTGTCTTGAGGAATAAGACATTTTTCATTTTTAATGATATAACGTTATTAAAGTGAAACTGCCAGAAGACTTCAATAGAACTAAATAAACAGGAATATCTAACATATCAAATCAAAAGATTTGTCTACTCAATAAGACGACGATAGCAATCAACACCCAACTTGTTTCTTACTTTTTAGTTTATTTTATTTTTTCCGTAGTCGGTTTACAGTTTTTTAAACTTTTAAATTCATTTTGAACTTTTTCGTTTTAACCTTTGATGCGACAACAAAAAGAAGAATGATATGATAGCGTGAGTAATAGATACTTAATAATTAAACAATCTAGACTAGGACATTCATGATAAAACAATTGTTCAGTATACCGAATAGGATAAAGTGAACCCCCTCTTACCCTATTATTAGCTATTTTACCTAATTTAGAAATGGAGGTAAATAATCATGTAAGAATTTGATGTGCATGAATGACACTAGAAAATTAAAATATATATAAAATCCGCGCTAAAAAAATGCTACAACGTACACGACCGTCAACGACGTCTGCCCCCACGCGCTTGACCCATTCGGGTAGCTATCTCAGTGACATTCGATTTTATTAGAATAATTTTTTTGCACTGAATTTGTACCATATTGGAGTTATTAATTATATGTGAGATTCCAAAATTAATGTCTATCTAATAGAAACAGAAACACGAAACTAGTGGGATGGTGATTATGTTGTTTTTACTCGATTGATATTCAGAACTGCCGATAGAAAGCGCTAGTAGTATTCATAAACGCTGCAATATGGTATAACATTGTTTTTCTGTCGCTTGGTATATTTTTTATATTTAATATTGTATCATATTTATATTATTATTACTTACTCAGAATTGTCTCCTCTTTCATTTGACATCCCACTCGATTCGACCCCCACTTTTTTTATGTAACATCCATCATATTGATTTTATTCGTATAAAATGTTACCCGAACCATAATAACGAATCCAATGATACCTCATTCATCAAAATCGGATGATAGTCTAGTCGAGAAGTGAGATTCCTGCGAAAAATAGTTCCAAGCCTCCAAAAATATGAGCAATAGATTTTTTCGTTTTTTTTGCTGACGAAAATTGCAATTGTTATTAACAAAAAACAAAAAAAATGGTTCAGGTTTTTGACAATAACTCAAAAACTATGAACGATAGCGAAATTTCGAATAAAAAAGTTTGGACTCATCTCCATTATTTATAATTTTAATTTAACGCTGAAAATAGGGCTCCACGCGACCGCTACGGCATGCGCGCGCCGTCTCTAAAGAGAGTACACCGCATAAAATAATTTTTGTATAGTATTAAATATCAATTTAAAAATTTGAATAAATTATGGTATGTCTTTAATACTTGAAAGAACACGATCCCTTTGGAAAAAAAATTAAGTTAATTCTTCAACAAGTTAGGCATTTGTTAATCAGTCCTTATTTTTCGGACCTCGGTTTTCATAAAAACGGCATAAATAGTTGAATAATAAGACAATAACACACACACACACACACATATATATATATATATATATATATATATATATATATATATATATATATATATATATATATATATATATATATATATATATATATATATACTTAACAAGATCAAGTTAGAAAGTGTATATGTTTTTAAAAGTTGTTTATTTTGTTTATTATATTTTTTTTAAAGTTAATAAAAAATAAAAATGAAATTGTTAATTTTTTTTATTTATATGTTTTGCTATTGCTGTTTTTGCATCAAACGAAGGCATTCAAATAACATTAAAAAAAAACAGAACATTTGTTTATAAATTCGCTATAAATAACTTTATTAGTTTAATATTTAAAAAACATGTTTTTAGCTATTTTGTTGTCTAGAAAATATAATGATTTTTCAAAAACAATGTTTTCTTTTGATGATCTATCAGATGTAGTTCAATGTCCAGCGTGGCTTTAGCCGGGGAAGTAGTTGTTTTCTGTTAGACATTCACAAAAAATAACTTCATTTTAATCGTGGATTTTTCAATTCACAGAAAAATCTTTCTATCAATATTCAATTGAGAATGTTTCCCTTTTCAAAATGTTTTTCTTAAAAACAAACTTATTGTTTATAATAGTTTTTTTTTAATTTCCACTATTTAAATAATTAGTTAGGAATTTTTTTTTTCTTTAAAAATCATAATTGGCATTTCTGAATAGAATAATGGAAAAATAAAAAATAAAACATTTAAAATTTTATTAAGTTAACAATTTGATATAAGCAAATTTCAGATCTCATTATATTTTTTTTCTGAAATAACTAAAAATTAAAAAATACAACCATAAGCAACAAAGTGTCGAAAAAAATTGTATATCGTAATTCTAGAAAAATCTATAAAAAATTTACAAAAAAAATTTCGACACTTACATATGGTTGTTTCTGTAATTTTTAGTAGTTTCAGAAAAAAAAATAATGATATTTTGAATTTGTTTTTAATAGCAAATTGTTAACTAAATTAGCAATTAAATTTTTAATGATTTTTTTAATTTCTGTTATTCTATTGAGAAATGCCAATTATGATTTTTAAAGAAAAAAGAATCTTAACTAATCATTTAAATAATGGAAATATAAAAAAACGATTATAAACAATAATAATTTTTTTTAAGAAAAACATTGTTTTTAAAAAATCATTATATTTTCTAGACAGCAAAATGGCAGAACTATATATTTTTAAAATATTATACTAATAAATTTGTTTATAAACAATTTATAAACAAATGTTCTAATTATTTTTTTTCGAATGTTATTAAATGCTTTATGTAGAAATTGTGTACTTCAAGTTAATTGGAGATTTGGTTTAGCGGGAACAAAGACAATAAAAATGGTCCAAATTTAAAAAAATTGCCGACGTTTCGACGTTTATTTATTGTCTTCTTCAGGGTTAAAAATACATATGGGTTTACAATACATATTAAAATTCATTATAAAGATTCAGATTCAGTAATGTGTTAAAAACAATATAATTTAGTAGAACGATAATAAACTATGCTTTATGAATGACATGAAATAGAGATCTACCTTTTTTCCGTCATTCAGAGATATATTATTTTTCTGTCTGAATAACGGAAAAAAGGTAGATCTCTATTTCATGTCATTTATAAAGTTTATTTTGTTTTTGTTTTATATTGTTCTACTAAATTATATTGTTTTTAACACATTACTGTTCGTGAATCTGTTTTATTCATTATTGTGTGTCATATTATAATGAATTTTAATATGTATTGTTATTTTTAGCTCTGAAGAAGACGATAAATAAACGTCGAAACGTCGGACATTTTTAAAAATTTGGACCACTTCTGTCCTTGTTCCCACTAAACCAAATCTCCAGTTATTAAATGCCTTCGTTTGATGTAAAAACAGCAATAACAAAACATATGGATAAAAAAAAATTTAACATTTTTTTAATTTTTAATTTTTTGTTATATTTAATAAATTATAAAAAACAAAATGACAACTTTCAAAAAATGTTATAACGTGATCTTGTTAAGTATATATATAAGAAGGGCTCCAAGGAGCGAAACATTTATAGATGTATTATTTAAACATTTGTGACGTTTTTTATGAAAACCGAGGTCCGAAAAATAAGGAATAATTAACGAATGCCTAACTTGTTGAAAAATAAACCTATTTTTTTTTCCAACGGGACCTTGTTCTTTCAAGTGTTAAAAACACACCATAATTTATTCAATTTTTCAAATTGATATTTAATACATTAAAAAAAATATTTTATGTGGTGTACTTTCTTTAGAGGCGGCGCGTGCATGCCGTAGCGGTCACGCGGAGCCCTATTTTCAGCGTCAAATTAAAATTATAAATAATGGAGATTTTTTATTGTAAATTTTCTCTTCTTCAAGAATCTATTTTCTGATTATAGATATCTCTTATAGTTTTTGAGTTATTCCCAAAAAGCTGTCGGGTAAAAACTTCAAATCACCACATTAATTAACCTAAAATAGTATACCTACCAAGTTTAAATTTTTTTCCTACATTAGTTTTGAAGAAAAATATTGAAATCCTAATTTTTTTCGTGCTCTTGACACCCTGTATCTCAGAGGTAAATGGGGTAAGGAATTGGCATATGGAGTTTGTCTTATTCTGACTCACTCATCCTGTATATGCAAGAATCCGAGAAATAGAACTTCACTTTTATGCTATACATTTTTAGAAAATGTGATTTAGAATTGAGTATCACGCAATATACCATGAAAATACGTTATTTCTGTGAATAGTACCTAGGATTTACCACTATGAGTTTAGTAATACATCCAGTCAAGACCTATTTAACAATTTAACCGAAAAAAAGTTTAATTTTAGGTTATGTTTCCGAAAAAGTATTATTTTCAAAAAACCAGGAAGATAGGAGTTACGCTCCACCTTAAACTCTCCCATATGAAGGCAATTTTTGTTTTGTTTCAATTTATGTTTATATCTTTGGGTATACTATTTTTCAAGAAAATGTTGAAACTAACAAAAAATTATATTGTATTTTTCACAAAAAGCGTGAAAACATACGGAAGTGTATTATATCTCAGAAACTTCGGTGAGCCTAGAGTAGGAAATCATCAGCAATTTGTTCTTCAATTCATGCCAACTTCAACTTAAAATATTTGGTGTACCCGACGCCAAAGGCTGTCCTACAGTCGCCGCTTAACCTATATGGATATGTGCAATAAAATTTATTTCGTTGATGTATTCCTGAACCGCGACTTTTTGAGGAAATTTCATTCCACTTATAATATTCATAAGGTCTTCATTTGCATTAGCAATGATTCTGAATTATAAAACACTGAAATCCTTTCCAGAAAAGTCATCATATGATTTTCTTTACTCGAAATTTTCACACATTTTCATACCCCGCAACGAACCCACACACCATTCAAGAGCTACTTACCAAAACATTAATAAGCCCAACTGATAAAAGCAGTTATATTATACAGATACTTTACATACACTAAACCAAATACGAGAATAATATTAGTGCCCAGAAAACATGAAATATCAAAATTAAAACTATGTTAACTGAAGACAAGCACAATGATTGGAAACCCAAACAGACAACACAATTATATTTCACCTTCTTGAGCCTATTGGCGCCATCGGAAGTGCTGACAGCGGAACCTGTGGATGTCGCTGGCTGCATTTGGGGCCCTAAAGTGGAGGGGATGTGTTGTGGGGGTACATTATCGCTTATAACATCTTCAGCCATACTTTCGGAGAGTTTTTTCGCGGCAGATAAGTGATCGTCAACCGTTTTCGCGGTACCTACACCCGAATCACTAACAGTACTGTGCGAAGTACTCAGAGGCTCCGAAGAAAGGTAAGTACTTTCTTCGCGCCATCCCGCAATACCACCGGGTAAGCTATACATCATATACTGTGATTGAGGCATCGACGATTCGGACGATTCCCCACTGGGTTTGTTGGAGGGTGAGCCTCTACCGCTAGAACCATCTGAATCACCATCCCTATCGGGTGGTTCCTCTGAGGATTTCCTACTATCTCCCGCAGCTTGCAGCTTGGTACTGAGAGCTAGGTCTAGTTGCCACAATTCCTCAGCTTCGTCATATATGCATTTTGTTATCCAAAACGAGTCCATCGATAGATTAGCAGCTAATGCAGACATTTTATCACTTTCCGAAGATGCCTGTACTGGTGTTGCAACCTTCTGCTGTAACTCTGGTGAAATTTCTTCGCGAATTGAATGAACGTACCAGTTTTCTTCTGCTTCGTCATATATAGCCTTGGTTATCCAGAATGATTCATCCAAAGACATGTTTGTGGCTAATACTTCAACTGGATCAAAATCGGCGATTTTCGATTTTTTACCCGAAAAAATATCAACAATATTCGTTATCACGGATCTGATTAAACCGGGTTTCTTGCTATCAGATTCATCCTTAGACTTTTGGCGTTTCAGTTTTTCTGTTTTTTTGCCTTTACTTGGAGATTCAGCAACGATATCTTTTGATGTAATTTCTTCGATTCTTCTGGATTCTGACAAAAATTCTTCAGTACTACTTTTGTTTTTACTTGAATCACTGATTTCGGTAACTTGAAGTTTTCCGACGACCTGTTCTTTCGGAATATCTTCAGATACCCTTCTTTCCTCGATTATTTCAATGTTTTTATCACCATCATCTTTGGATTTTTGACGTTTTGATTTTTCCTTTTTCTTGCCTTCACTTGGAGATTCAGCATCGATTTTTTGCCTTGTGATTTCTTCGATGCACCTGGTTTCTGATAAAAATTCTTCAGTGCCAGTTTTGCTCTCACTTGAATTAGTAATTTCAGTAACTTTAGGTTTCTCAACGGTTTCTTCGAGTAATTCTTCAGTTTTCCTTCGTACAATAACCACTTCAACACTATCATCTACAATACCCATTTCACCAGCAGGAGATATTTGATCTATCACATCAGAAACAGTTGAAACCTTCGGTTTAGGTTCTTTTGGTTCCTTTTCAGTCTCTTTCGAAGCTTGATTTTGTTCTTCCGAAACAATTCCATCTGATCCAAACAATTTAACTTCCTCTGCTGGTGTCAATTCTGCAAGTTTCTTTATAACTTTTGAACCATCATCTTCCTGTGAACTTTCTTTGTCATAAATCAAATCCTTCGTAACATTGGTTTGGTCGATATGTTCAACCACTTCAGTTTCTGATATCGTAGGCACATTTTGCTTTTCCTTAGGTACTTCATCATTCTCACTATCAGAAGTTCTCCTCACTTTTTTAGATTTTTTATCTTTTTTACTTTTTTTAACAGGACTTACTTTTGATAATAAGTTACCGATGAAACTATGGTCTTTGGTCAACTTTTGTTCATCAGCTGTGCCTATTTTATTTTCATGTGATGACGTATCTAAGGAACTCGCTATCTTTTCTTGTTCAATAAAATCACGAATATCTGATACATTCTCAGTCACCACCAATTCAACTTTTGGCTCTTCTTTTGTAACTATACTAGGCTCAGACTCCTTGACCGGTTTGTTTTTCTTAGATTTTTGTTTCTTCTTTTTATCAGTATCGTCTTTGGATTTTTGCTCATCCTTCTCTGGTTGACGGTCCTTTTTACCACGAACTGATTTCTTTACAGAAGAGAGTATGCTTCCAAAAATTCCAGTCGATTTTTCATTTTTGTCCTCGATAATTTTCGTTTCAGTATCCTTCAAGATCACTTCAGATTTTACTTCTTCTTGAGACACTTCAGTAGGTACTGTCTGAATTTCTTGTTTAGTTACATTCTGATGTTTTGCGGGTTCTTCTATATTTGTTTTCACAATAGAAGCCCAGCTTTTGATAGGTGAACTTTGTGTACTTTCGACTACTCTTTTTTCAATTTTTGTTTTGATTATTGCATGTTCTTTTTCTGGAATTTTCACCTCATTCCGTTTAGTGTCTGTTACAACATCGTCCTGCTTTTTCTGTTCTTTATGTCTCTCGGACCTAGAGCGTGATCGTGACCGGTCCCTGTGTCTGCTAATAGGAATGAATCCTTCAGAATCCACTTCGGGAGCATATTCAGGTTTGTCTTCACCAATGACAAGTATTTTTATATCAACATGTTTGGGTGTCGATGGCTTCGACTGGATAACTAGCTCCTCCTTAGCGTCTTTCGATTGACTTTCTGCCAAAATATCTGCATACGATTTCGAATGCATCTCATTTGGATTTGTTGTTTCAACTTCTTTTTTAATGAAGTTTTCAGAGGCGGTTGTTGTTGGTATTCTGTGTTTTTCAATACTTTGCTGACCGAAGATTTGTCTCTCATCTTCCATAGATTCCGGCACTTGGGGTGTCTCTGACTTTTCGCAAACTAGAGGCTCATCAGAGGTAACTTGAGATTCTACAACTTGGACAGAATCATTCGCTCTCTCAGACTGAATAGCAGTTGTTTTGCTTTCATCAGCATTGTACTTTCGTACTGTCTTCTCTTCAACGTCAACTAAATAATCTGAAGAAGATTTGTAATCGACTTGTTTTTTCTCTGGTTCGACTCGCTCTTGCACCTTTGTTTTCTCTAGAACCGGTTTCAAAATATTTGGATGAGGCGAAGATGACCTACTCCTTCCGGTACGTGCAATTTCAGCATATGATAAATGATATCCCTCGGGAGTTTCATGAACTTTATTTCCTGCGTCAGTATCCTCGGCAACGATTATTACAGATTCCGATGGTGAAGCTTTCATAACCAATTCCAGAGCAGTTGAAACCTCTGAAGTCAGTTTTTTATCTTTCTTCTGTTTGGATTTCGATCGTTTTTTCTTTTGTTCCGATTTACTTTCAACAGTGAGACTTTTGTGTTCTCCAGTTTCTGTGGGAGGAACTATATTACTTTCAACGGTTACATCAGTGGCAGTATCACCACAGCTCTTCTCGACTTCGAGTTGATTATCGGTTAAGGGAATAATTTGTTGTTGTGATTGAATCTGCTCAGTTTCAATATTTATCGATCTAGTTACAGTTGTAGCGATTGGGCTTTCTATTTCAATTGATGTATCAATCTGTTCCTCTTCGAAAGGCTTAGATTCCTGGATGAGAATGTTGGAATCAACTGCTGGTAATTCTTTCGGAGTCTTATCGCGCTTTCGTGATATCCTTTTAGATGGCTCAGCATGTTCTTCTGTTTCTATTATACTACTAGGTTCTGAAACTGGCGTATCGCTGAGTTTGGATCTCGATCTTGATCGCGATTTTTTACCTTTCTTCTTCACTACAACAAATTCCTCATGTTCTTTCTCAACTTTCGGTTCTTGGATGGTTTCGGATTCTGTGATTTTTATTTCGACCACGGGTTTGACTTCTTGTGTCAATAAAGGTGGGGAACTTCGTGCAAGTTTTTCTCTCTGTAAATTACTAGCTACTATATCAGCATAAGTTTTGTCACCCTTCTTAAGAGCTTCCCACACATTTACTGGTTTGTCCTCAGTAATTAATTCCCTATCCTCACTTTTAGGCTTATCCGTCTTGTTATTTTCTTTCGTTACTTCCTTCTTTCCTTTTATCATATCTTTATCTACACTAACTTCACTAACCCTTTTCTCTTCACTCATGAATTTTTCGGAAAACGCTTTCGGATCATATTTCTCTTTCGAATCTGACAATTTAGGTACATGATCATCTACAGGTTTAGATACTCCGGAATCTTGTTTTTCCATCTTCTGGAACTCCAGCAATTCTTCACGAATATGGAAGGAGTCTTTCTCACTTCTCTCTACCCGACATATTTTGGTAGTGGTTTCTTGGATACCACTGTTTGTTAACTCAGAAACAACATCCTTGGGGAGTAAACTCTCTTCTAACTGTTTTTGAGCAATATCTTCCGCTTTTGTGTCGACCACTTGAACGTCTTTTTTCTCTGTGGTTATGAAATCTTCTGTGGGTTCATGTAAAATTTCATCCACCCATATATTGCTAGCATGATCAGATGGTATTTCGATCTCAGAATCATACTGCTCATGGGAAGTGTTATCAGTGTAAATTGGTTTGCGATAATCCCAGACTGTCGTGTCCACATAATGTTCTTGAGGATGTTCGTACACAAAATCTGTGTAGTCTGGTGGTATTTTTCGATCTCCTGCGCCAGGTATGAACTCGGCTGCATTCGGATTCAGTCGTGAATATTCCGATTTGGGGACGAATTCAGTAGCTTCGGTTGATAGATGGAAATCAGTTGTATATTCTGATTCAAATTTCGGAACGAATTCTGTGGCTGTCTCCAGATAGGCTTCGAATTCTGACGGTTTCTTGTTATCGGTATGTGTTTGTGTTGGTTTTTTGTCTAGAGCAGTATTTTGCTTAGGTACCTGATCAATTTCCTTGTTGACTCTATTTTTTTCTTCTATTTTAATTTCAACAGTATTATCGAATATTGCCTCCTGAGAATTTGTTTCTTCGTTTTGTTCTTTTTCTTCAGGTAAGTTTTCAGTAGGTTTCTCCCTTTCGCCGCCTTGTGTAATTATTGGCTCTCCCACCTCACTTTCCTGCTCGAAAGTCTCCAGGTCTTTTTCTGTCACAACTTCTAGAGGAGATTCATCAATAATGGAAATAATCATTTCATTTGTTTCTTTCAATCCTTCAATATTTCTTACCGAAGTTGTTTCAATATTACTGATTTCTTGGGAAATGAAGTCTTTCGTTTCAATACCTCTCACTGGAGTCAGGTCAACATTACTTATTTCTTGAGAAATGAAGTCTATGGTTGTATGAAGATCAGAAACTGGTTCATTCATATCATGCCCTGATATCGTTTCCAAAATTTTCAAACCTCGATTTTCGGTACACTCGTCCTCGATTGCTCCTTTGGTTACATTATTTTCTGTCGTTGTCTCGCAAGTCGAATTAAATATTTCTTCAGATTTATCTTCATGGTGGTCGATAGAAGATTTCGATACACTTTCAGTTTCTACGGTATCTACTTCACTTAGTGAATGAGACTGAGAACTATATATTTCTTTGGAAATGAATTCCTTTGTAATTATAGATTCTGATGGAATATAAACTGAACTAATCTTTGATTCTCCCTCAGTGACTTTGGTCTCTGTTTCGAGTAACTTTTCATTCAGAACTTTCTGCTCATACCATTCTGATTCAGCTTGCAAGAAAAATAGCATGTCATATTTTAGAGCCATTTCTTCGGCTTGCACTGGTTTTTCAGATTTTGCCTCGTAGTATTTCTCCTCCAGTTTGGACATTTTCATAATATCATATTCGAACGATGTTTCCTCAATGGGTTTTTCATTTCTGATAGACTCTATGGTCTCCACTTGACCTGTTACTTCGGTTGCCCTATTCAATTTCAATACTTCCATATAGTAAGTATCCTCTGCTTCTCGAAGTCTAATGATATCATAAATTAAAGTATCGCTGACGAACTTTATCGATTCCTCCGCTGTACTCGAAGTTTTTTCAGTGGAAGAAACCATGGTATTTTCGAGATCATTCCTACTATATTCTTCCAGTAGAGGTTTTTTTGGTAGCTGTTCTTCTTTTTCAACTTCTTCAATAATCTTCTCTGAATCCTCATCTGAGAATGCCATTGGTTCTTCTAGAATATCAAGGAACATATCAGTCGATTGGTCAATCGGTAGGCCTTTGTATTCAACTTTGATGGTTACACCAATCGGTTGAGCCTTGGTTGTAAAGTCAGATGCTTCAGGAGATTTTTCTTCTTTTTTCTGTATTTCTGATGACTCTATTGTGAGCTCCACAGGGACTGATTTTTCGCTTTCTACAACTGTTATTGCTTTTTCTTCCAATTCATTATCAAATTCCTCTTCATCAGACATTTCTATGGGTTCATCAAGAATATCGAGGAAAAGCTCGGTGGATTCGTCTATAGGAAGACCTTTATATTCTACTTTAGTTTCGGTCGATTTTGGAACTTCAACAACGGTATCCTCAGATGGTTTATCTAGTTTTTCTAGAATTTGTTTTTTTTGTTCGACATTAATTGTTATAACTTCTTTTGTTTCCGGATGAGTTTTTTCATCGGAAATTTCAATAGGCTTGTCAGTGGGCTTGAATTCAATTTTCGAAACTGATACAGTTCGATCAGGTGATCCTTTCTTTTCCTTCCGACTCTCGGACTCCATCGATTTTTCTACTGCCTTGATTTCTTTATGCTCCTTTTGAGCCACTTTCGCGGGCTCTTCTTCATCGGAAAACTCCATAGGTTCATCGAGAATATCAAGAAATAGGTCAGTTGTTTTATCAATTGGAAGACCTTTGTATTCGACTTTTTTTATTTCTACTTTTGCTTCGGGTGCTTCTAATGATGCTTCTTTTTGCATGCTTATTGTCTTTATTTTTTCCTCTGACAGACCCAATTTCTGAGAAGACACTGTAGTAATTATCTGCCCCTTTTCAACAAACATGCCGATTCCTTCTTTTCTAGTTGTCGTCGATTCTATAACATCTTGAAGTGGTTTCCCAGAAGGTGCTTCCTCTGTTTCAAAGCACACTTCCGTCGATGTTTTTTCAGAAATTTCCAACTTTTCTGGGACATACTTTTCATGGACTATTCGTTCACTGTTTGTTACTTTGACTACCTTATTTTCAACATCTTTGTCGGACCCTTCTTCGTCGGAAAACTGCATAGGTTCATCAAGAATATCAAGAAACAGGTCAGTTGTTTTATCAATAGGGAGACCTTTGTATTCGATTTTCTTGGTTTCTGCTTTTGCTTCGAGTACTTCTGATGATGCTTTCTCCAACTTTTTAGTATCTTTCTTGGGCTCTTCTTCATCAGACAACTCCAAAGGTTCATCGAGGATATCAAGAAACAGGTCAGTTGTTTTATCAATAGGGAGACCTTTGTATTCGACTTTTTTGGTTTCTACTTTTGCTCCGGGTGTTTCTGGTTTCTCCGCTGGTGTTTCAAGGACTGATTGTTTACTTTTCGATATTTCAACCACCTTCTTGTTTAGCAGTTGCTCGTTTTCCTCATCATCCAAAATAATTCTACTCTCGGATTCCTTTAATTTCTCAAGTGCCACATGTACTTCACTTGGAGTTTCCTCCTTCTTTTCAGTATCTTCTTCATCGGAAAACTCCATAGGTTCATCGAGGATATCAAGAAACAGGTCAGTTGTTTTATCAATAGGAAGACCTTTGTATTCAACTTTTTTGGTTTCTACTTTTGTTCCGGGTGATACTGGTTTTTCCGCTGGTGATTCAAGGACTAATTGTTTACTTTTTGATATTTCAATCACCTTCTTATCTGGCAGTTGCTCTTTTTCACCATCATCCAATATAATTATACTCTTGGATTCTACTGATTCTTCAAGTGCTACATGTACCTCCCTCGGAGTTTCTTTCTCCATCTTTTCAGCGTCTTCCTTAGGCTCTTCTTCATCGGAAAACTCCATTGGTTCGTCGAGGATATCGAGGAACAAGTCAGTTGTTTTATCAATAGGGAGACCTTTGTATTCGACTTTTTTGGTTTCCACTTTTGGTTCAAGTAGTTCTAATGATGCTTCTTTCTGCATACTGGTCGTCTTTATTTCTTCACTGGAATGTTCTAATTTCTGAGGAGTTGTAGTTATCTGTCCTTTTGTCGATTCTATAACATCTTGAACTGGTTTCTCAGATGGTACTTCCTGTGTTTTGAAGCACACTTTTTCTGGAATTTCCAACTTTTCTTCAATGACTAGTTGTTTACATTCTAATGATTCAACCACCTTCTTGTCTGGCATTTGTTGTTTCTCATCGTCCAATCTGATTATATCCTTTTCAGCATCTTTCTCAGGCTCTTCTTCATCGGAAAACTCCATAGGTTCATCAAGGATATCAAGAAATAGATCAGATGTTTTATCGATGGGAAGACCTTTGTATTCAACTTTTTTGGTTTCTACTTTTGCTTCGGGCATTTCTAATGATGCATCTTTTTGTATGCTCATCGTCTTTATTTCTTCCTGCGACAGTTCTGATTTCTGAGAAGACTCCAATGTAGTGATTATCTGCCTTTTTTCAACAACAATACTCATTTTGTCTTTCCTGGTTGTCGATTTTATAATATCTTGAAGAGGTTTCTCAGAAGGTGCTTCCTCTGTTGATACTTTCTCGTCACCTTCTGACACTTTCGATTTTTCTTCATCATCCAATTGAATTCCACTCTCGGACTCTATTGATTTTCCTAGAGCTACATGTACATCAATCGAAGTTTCTTTCTGATTCTTCTCGGCATTTTTCTCAGGCTCTTCTTCATCAGAAAACTCCACAGGTTCATCGAGGATATCGAGAAACAAGTCACTCGATTTATCGATAGGAAGACCTTTGTAGTCGACTTTTTTGGTTTCTACTTTACCTTCTGTTACCTCCAAGTGTTCAGGTATATTCTTGAAACTAGTTTCTGTGCAGACTTTTTCTGGCTTTATCAAATTTTGCGAGGGACTTGAGTCTTTTCTTCCAATGAATTCTTCGAGTGTATTTTCTTTCATGATAAACTCTGCAGTAACGGACTTTATTTGTGATTCTTTCGTTGCATGTTTGGAAGTGATATCGACAATTTTCGCCACAACTGGTATTGTTTTGCCTCCAGATATCGCGGAAACTTGGTCTGACGAGGGAGAAAGTGAATCTTTTACTTTGTCTTCTAAATCATGTTTCTTATGCTTTTTCTTCTTTGATTTAGTAATTGATGGTTCTACTTCATTCTCAACTTTTCTTGGTATACTTGATTCTATTGTAACACCTTTGGCGATTTGTTCATTCTCGGATTGGCAATCTTCAGAAACTGTTTCTGGTTCTGTGGGTTTTATCTCCATAACTTTTTCTACTTTATCCTCTAGATGTTGTTGTTTCTTGTGCTTCTTCTTCCTTGACTTGGGAGTTGATTCTTCTACTGTTTCATTTTCAGTTGGTGATAATTTAGCAGGAATAACTTCTGATATGTGCCTTATTTGCTCGGTGATTTCAAAGGCGAGTTTCTTTTCTTCATCGACAGATTCATGCTTTTTCTTATGTTTTTTCTTCTTGGATTTCTTATCCACCGATTCTACTTCAATTTCTTTCTCAGCTTCATCAGGTAATTGAACTTCTTCTTCTGGAGTTTGAGATTTTTCCTCTTTTGGTTCAGTAATCACATCTGAAACTGGGTCAGGTTGTGTTGGCAAATTTGAGCTAACGATACCAGCCCAAGATAAAGAAGATGTATGTGCAGTTTCGTTCACATTGACAAATTCTTTCGTAGTATCTATAACAATATTCGCATTATCGATTTTGGGATGCCCGGAAACTATTTCTGGCTCTGAGGTATCGTTCTGACTGTCTAACTTTGGAATATGTGGAACCTCCCCAGTTTCTTCGGTTAGTTTCTGTTTTTTCTTGTGTTTCTTTTTCTTTGCACTTTTTTGTTCGGTGGCATCTTGGATAATGGGTTCATTCTTGTCATGTTCCATAGGTATAGACGTACTTTCTTTTATTTCCGTCTCACCCACTTCATCTTCAGGCTTTTCAATTTCTAAAAAGTCTGATGTATGCAAATTGGTTCGGACAACATTTGCATATGATGTAATTGTTTCTATAGTCTCTGCTGATACAATTTCGTTTTGGGATTCTTTCGTATCCGGTTTGATTGGTGAGAGATCTTCTTTATTGTCATCCACTGTTTCATCCACTGACTTTTTCTTCTTTTGTTTCTTCTTCTTAGGTTTTTTATCGTTGTTGATATCTTCAGTTACTGGGATATCTTGGGCTTCTTCTTGAGTTTCCAACTCTGGAGGAGGTTGTTCATCAGTAGTTTTAGATTCTACGGTTTTTTTATGTTTAGACTTTGGCTTCAGTTGACCCTTATCATAAATGTCATCATACGTCTGTCTTGAAGGCAAAACTCCCCGCTCAATTTCTATGAGGTGGAAACTAGCATCTTTGCTTCCCGTTACAGATTGAACGGTTTTTTCTGGTTCGAGTTTTTTCACTTGTTTGGTGTCACTTGTTGCGGAAATACTTTGTTCAGTTTCCTCAGCAGGAGTTTCATTCTGATTATCTCGATGATGCTTCTTCCTTTGTTTCTTTTTCTTGTGTTTGATGGTATCAGACTCAATTATTTTTTCATCTTCTATTTCTGGTTCGAAAGCTGTCGGAACTGATTCAGTTTCTGGCTGTACTTGCACCTGCTCCAAATCAAGAGCTTGTCTTTCTTCTACGTGCTCCAATTCAATTGTGTGTTTTTCTTCATGTGGGGAAGATTTACCCACAATATCCGCCCAAGAAGTTGAGAACTGATGAGCAACAACTTGTGGTGATTGATTCTCAATTCCTTTGTCTTCTAAGATTTGTACTGGAACATTTCCAGGCATTTCAGAATCGTGTTTACCCTTTTTCTTGTTTTTCGTTTTTTTCTTCGGTTTGGAAGGTTCAATTTCAGTTTCTTTTCCGACTGGATTTGGCAAGGCGCTTTTTCTTTCTTCTGAAAGGAAGTCGATATCAAGTTCAGTTCTTTCCTTGAGTGATTGATCATTCTCATTTTCAGACGTAGGCAAAAATTTCTCGATAGCTAATGAGTCTCTTTCTGATGGCGGTTCTTCAATAGGAATATTTTCTTCAACGCTGTTTCTTTCAGGTTTATGATCATCAATTTTCAATTCATCTATTTGTTCCACAGTTTCTTTGCTCACTATTTCGGCCCATGACTTACTCAGTGTTTTCTCAGTCTGAATTTTTTGTTCTGTAATTTCTACTGAGATTCCCCTCTCTTCTTCTTCACTTTTATCTATGATTGCGGGAACTTTCTTTTTCTTCGATTTCTTTTTTCTACTCTTTTCCTCTTCATCATACTCCTTATCATTTTTCTCTTCTGGTGAAATGAGAACTCTTTCTGTCTCCAAAAAATCTTCTACTGAAGGTTTTTTGACATCTGTTTTATGGAGTGAATCTGGATTAACCATAAATTCAAGTTTTGTACTTTGATCTCGAATAGATTTTTCAGCCATATGTTGGCGATCCTCATTCTTTTCAACTGGTTTCTCAGAATTCATCTCTGCATTCCTGGAATCCTCGATTTGGTGTTTCTCTACCTTAATGAATTCGGTCATCGAAGTTAGGAGGGTTCCCGTTTTGTTTTCGCCCTTATTGTCTGAAGGATGTTTTTGGATGTCCGCAGGGGTGTCTTCATCATCTGAGATGATGATTGCGGAATCTAGGATGTCAAAGATATTCATACTTTCGTCGATCGGCAAACCTTTATAAGCAACTTTTTCTGCAACCTGGGGTTGTTTTTCTTCAAGCGCTTCTTTGATGGGATCGACTTTCTCCACATTTATCCAATGAGATTCATCTTCGGAAATACTTTGAGTGAGAATGTTCGTATCAACAACTTTGGATGATGTACTATTTTCACAGATAGGTTCTAAGATCTCTTCTTGGTTTTTGCTAACACTTTGAATGAAAATGAACTCTTCTGCAACTTCCGTATCATCTTCCGAGACATCCTGAGCTGGTTGAGTATGTTCCACGATGTTTATTATTTGTGGGGTTTCTTCGAAAGTAACAGATTTCCGCTTTTTGTTCCTCTTCTTATTCTTTTTCGGTTTCTCTTCTACTTTGCTTTGAGATGACCTATTGATTTCAGTATTTTTGTCAGTATCATCGATTTTTGTATCGTCTTCAGGATCTTTTTTCGAATCCAAGGTTGTTTGTTCATGATACTTCTTGAGAGTTTCTTCTTTAAGTTTTAGCAGCATATCCTCTATGCTCTCTTCATCTTTGTCAACTTTGAGTTCTTCAGTGGGCACCTCAGTAGTTTTTGTAGCCTCCAAGTATTTGATTTCGGGTAAAGGTAGTTCTGGAGATAAGGGTTTCGCAATTAAATCTTCAATTCTACTTGACGTGACGGTTTCGGTGACCAAAGTAATTTTATTAGTTACATGAATTACGTCGTCGATTTCAGCTACTCCAGTCTTGGATTCATCGATACTTTCTGATGAATTTCGTTGCTCATTCTTGATATTTTCATTTTCCTTCTCGATGAATATCTCATTGACCTTTTTCTTCCCGATTTCTAAAATTGGTGAAACTATTTCATTCTTTTCTTGGTTTATTCTGAAGTCCCGCACAATTATGGGTTGATTTAACCAAACAGGCAATAGTTTCGGTTCAGAATTTGGAATACAAGAAAGGTCCGGTGTATATTTCGACAATGTTTCTTTTTTGAGTTGTGTTAATATATCAATATTATCACTAGGCTTCTGAATGTCCACTGGTGTAGTTGTTTCTGAAAACTTCGACTCGGATTCACTGCTGAGTTCTTGATCAACAGTGGACGAGATTGTGTGCGATATTATTTTTGATTCCTCCATGAATGAAGTTTTTGTTCCATAGGAAACCTTTTCTGAAGTTTCAATTTGTTCAGCATCTACGAATTCCATCCAAGATTTCGTTATAGGATCGATATCTGGTAAACTTTCTATTGGTTCTATGTTGTTCTCAACTAATTCTTCATCTGAAATAACGATATGTTCATCCGATGAATCACTAACATTAGGTTTTCCATCGCTAGGTAAATCTTTGCAATCATTTTTTCTGGAATCACTTGTGGCATCTTCTTTTCTCTCGATTTCTGAATCATTATCCATAAATTCTGTCTTCGTTACTACAATTTCTTTGGATTTCTTTCCCTTCAACACACTCATAACGTCTTCAATGGTTTGTATTTCAGTGTCAACAATAGAATCTACTCTTGACAGTGACGTTTTTTGTGATTTGATGTTCATGTCAGGGGAGACATGACCAACTTCAGAGGTCTGATCACTTTGTGATGGAACCTTTGAATGTGTACCTTGGAGTTTCTCTCCATGGAATTGGTCGGAATGACAGTCCGATGATTTTTTGGATTGGTAGACGATAGTTATAATTTTTTTGGGTCTTTCTTTTACCGAACCAAATATGGCTTGTTCCATTTCAATGAAATCGAACGAATCTGAGGAAGGTCTGTTCTCTTCTCTGTCGTTTTCAATATCATCGTCTTTTCCGTAATCTGTTTTCGAATCGAGAATCGTCCAGGTTTCTTCACTTCCAGGTGATAATGTTAATTTTTTTGGTTCAAACACGTTTCGCTATTCACTACTTCGCTTGTATGTTCAGTTTTCATTTCTTTAAGAATTACTTCTTTGGTACTGCTATCAATACTTTCTTCAGAGTCCCCTCTTTCTATGTGATGTATTTTCTCTAAAGGGGTATCGAAGAATTCCATTTTTAGTGACACTACGGGTTTTAATCTCACCTCTTCATGAGTGATTAGAACAACTTTATTTGTTTTTTTCAATGGAAGTGAGGTATCAGATTTTTCCTCGAGAGAATCTTTCACCGTTTGTGATTCTTTCTCTTCGGGGAAATCTCTCTCAGGAATCGATGATATCGTAGAAATAACAGTCTCACTGGATGAGGAACTGGATGTGTTTTCGGTTTGAGATACGGTAGTGATAGTGTTTTCAGTGGTTCTCATTACAGATGTTATATGTGATAGTCGTTCTGTTACCTGCTTTTTCGTTTCAATTTCTTCTTTTTCTTTGTCTTCCCGTTTGAATTGTATTTTCATTTTATTCTCGGGAATCGAGGCTTGCTTCGAGGTTTGCGAAACAGCTGATGTGATATATTCCTCGGGAATTTGGGGTTGTTTGAGGGTTCCCGTTAAAAGAGTAGTGCTGTTTTTATCAGCAACATTTTCCAACGCAGCTGGTATGACAGACTCGATGGTTTTCTCAATATCTTTTCTGCTGACCTCTTTCCCGGCTGGAAAATCTTTTTCAAGTTTCTTTTTATGTTTATTTTTTTTTGATTTTTTGTGATCTCTGGGCTTAATTGCTATTTCACTACTTTCTTTCATTTCATGATTTGTGCCAGTGTCATCTGTTATGTCAACTGTTTTTACCGTAAGCACTTCACTCTTTTCGGTAACAGTGATCATTTCTTTTTCACCTTCTGTGAGTGTATTTTCCAAGGAGATTTCAGTCCTTTGCGGGAACATTTCTTCGTCAACTTTTGTTTTTTCGATTGTGATTACTTCTGTGAGTTGGTGAGTTTCTTGTACCTTTTTCTCATCATCATCATTAATAAGTACATCTTTTTGTGCTTTCTTCCCAAGTTTCTTCTTCTTAGGTTTCTTTGGCACATCGGTTTCTGCTTGAACAGCCTCGGGAGTTTTTCGATGGAGGTTATTTTCTGCATTTTCTTGTATTCCTTGACCAGTCATTTTGTTTCCTTTCATAATAGTAATCGTTTTTTCTACATTTTCGAAAGATACCTCATCTCCTGTTGTTTGTCGATTAACTTCTTCTCTCGACTCTTTTCCAGCAAGAATGGTTTCTCCTCCAGTACTGATTTCTATACCAATTTCTTGTTTTTTCTCGGGAAGCTTTTGTACTCCACTGATTAGTTGATCCTGGGAAGTCTTCTTCTTATGCTTATTCTTCTTGGGTTTCGCTTGCTCTTTCTGTTCCGATTTTTCAATGGTATTATCATCTATATCCTGTTTCATTAGTTCGACAACCCTATCTCTTTCTTGATGTTTTGTTTCTTGGATATTCCCGGATTCTCTTTTCTCAACTTCTTTTTCTCCTTTGTGAGAATGACTTGTTTCATGAATCCTCTGCAGAATATCACTTCCGATGCTCTCTTCTATTTTTGCTGTAGATATGACAGTTTCTAGTTCTTTGCCTGAATGCTTCTTATTTTTTTTCTTTTTTATTTTTTTATCTGATTTTTGTTCATCAGTTTGTTGGTGAGGTTTGTTTTCACTGATTTCATCTTCGATACACGGTTCTTTCTCAACAACTTCTGACTGTTCAGTTGAAACTGATATTACATCAACGGGTGCGATGAAAACATTTTGTTGGTTTTCAGGTTTTTCCGTACTTTCTGATATTTCATGATCAACGAATCCACTGAGAGATGAATCATGTCTTTCTGATTCAAGAAAATCAGACACATTGATTTCTGATATAGTAATTTCATCAGAAAGGACGTGTTCTTGTGTTGATAACTCATGAATCTTTTTCTCCTCGTGGATTAAACTGGTAGAGCTATTCTTTTCATTGTTGTCTTTTCGCTTTTTGTCTTTCTTTGGAAGTTTTGGAATTGGAGCATTGGCTGCTTCTCTTTCTTCTTCATCAGAAATATGTCTGATGACTTCTTCGATGACGAAAGCTGGTGTGGTATTTGGTTCTTTGGGTTGCTTGGATTTTTTCTTTGGTTTCCTCTTTTCTTTCTTGGTATCATTATGGATGGTTCTAGCGTGGGAATCATCTGAAATAATAATTTCTGTACTACCTTGAGGTTCGGACGGTGTATCTTCAATGTGTTCTGATACGGTTACCGATTCAATTATTGATGGAGGTTTGACATCGGTTTCATTTTTCGCTATATTCTCGACAGTTTTTGTTTTGATTTCTTCGATAACCACTTGCTTCGGTTTTTTCCCAATTTTTCTTCTTGGGCTTCATTAGGTTTTCGTTGTTTTTTTGATGCGTTTTATATGTGATTCGTTTTTCGATTCGACAGCTTGATCGTCAGCTTTCGCTTTTCGATCATCTGTTTCTTAGGCTTACGTTTATCATTCTTATCTGTATATGGGGCATCTTCTCTATTACTAAAATATTTTAAGTCTTGGGTTGAGGAAAGTTCAGGCATCTCGCTGTCTCCTACTTGTGAAGTAGGCTCTCCATGACTGCTTGGCGCCTGAACGTTTTCATTATCGTTACGGCGGGATCGTTCATCTTCCTTAACGTATGTCTTTTTATGTTGCCTCGGGACAACATCGGGGATCTTCTCTGATCGAGAATCATCCATCCTTATTTTGCGCGTTTCGTGCTCCCTCGATTGAGACTCGGCATCTTCCTTTTGCATGGACGGTCCATGCACCGGAGACTTTTGTCTGAGAGCGGGTCGGACGTTCGAAGGTTGCACTGTTGCTAAACTGGATGGCTGGAGAATCTTAGCACTTAATCCCTGAGACAAAATTTTCGCGTAAGAGAAATGCGAACCAGCAACATCGGGTTTCGACGTTTGTGTTGGTGGTTCTCGTGACATTTCTTCGTCGCTAATTCTGGTATGTTCTATAGTCGCTTTCTCTGTTGACGGTTCCTCTGGAGGGATAACTTGAACATCTCTAGTGTTGAGGTCGCTCCTAACATTTTCTGTTGGGGTATATGGATCTTGCTCCTGAATGACGTGGTACTGGGGGGAGCTGTGGTACGTACCCAAGCCAGAACTCATCAACTGTTGCCCTGAAGCAATAAAGTTTACCATATCTGGTAAGGGCTGGATGTAATCTAAGGTAGTCGTTTGCATATGCTGGGGTACATATGTTTGATGCACCTCTGTAGTGCCAAAGTGACCCGATGCATACGAAACTTGAGAATAGTGTTCCCAGTTTTGTGCCTGCGGAGGAATTTCGAACTGGCTGTTTTGTACATTATCAAATTCCACTTTTATTTGAGTAGTTTCATCCATCCTTGGCCCACTCATTACTATTGACTCATCAATAATTGCTTCTGGCTCACTTATAGCTGTTACTGAAGGCCGGACCTCAGAGATTTCATCAGCTATTGGTTTCGTGAAAGTTTCACATGTTTCTTTCTCCAGTGGAAATTCCTTTTCTACGGACAATCTGTACTGTCCTCTCAATATCTCTGCGTACGAAGTTTGCCCAGGTAACCACATGGGGCTTGGGGAACGACCACGAACTTTCTTTTCTACATCGAGAAGGCTGGATTGTTTTGTATTCTCGGAGCTGGGAGAGCGTTCTCTCATTTTATTTTGAGGCACAAGCGATTCTCCCGATTGCTTTGTACTGTCTAAGCGCGGTGAAGGTTCTCTGAGCTCTCTTCGAGGCAGAGGCGTTTCTTCGAGTGTCACCATGGTTTTCACTACGGAAACGTTATCCTTCCGACGAGGAGAACGGCTGCGTCTGGGTGATTTAGTTCTACGAGGAATTATCGGCTTGTCTACTTCAGTTATATCTGGCGTTGGTTCTTGAATCAGAGGAATATTTTGTGTGATCGCGACTTTCGAGATTTGGTTGGCGTGTGATGGTTTTGTCTCAGGGGGAAGCGTCGTATTCTCCAGCTTTCTTGTCGAAACGTTTTCGTGTTTTTCGTAGGCAGGTGAAGCGGATCGGCGTTCTTGAGATTTCGAGCGACCGGCGGCGATGTCCGCGTACGAAACCCCAAGAAGGGAATAGTCTGGTTCGGGTTGGACGGAATACGGGTCCATTTGTCTGATGGTGGAGACGAGCGTAGAGATCTTCGTCCGGTTAGCTTCAATCCGCGCCTGTTTACGTAGCAACAATGCAAGGTATCAGTAACGCGTTACACAAAAAGTACGCGCAAGATGGTGGCTGAGACGTGTTCGAATCAGGTGTTGAGGTAAGGTTTGGGTCATAATCGATGGAGTTGAGTTCTAGGTAAGGGGGGAAGTGCTAAGTGCCAAGTGGGTCTTGGTCGGGCACGCCCCTCTGCATTATAAGCTTCATACGTTCGTTTCGGAAACTGAGCTTACTCTGCAGGGCTCGCGCACGTTCCTTGTACACCTGCACAGGGATAATGGAAAGTAAGGAGTGCAGCAAAACATATAAAAACAAAACGCTCCGTGAGAAATAATCAACTATGAGCAAACATAAATGTAATCGATTGTGTTCGCTTTCTTTCTCCAGCTCCCAAAGTACCATAAGCGATGAGTGTGTGTATGATTGATGCAAGAAAGAGTATCGGTGAATGAGAGAGAGATAGTGAACACAAAACCAGGTGAGTGATGTGTTGAACTCAAGCCAATGCAAGCAATGTGGTGAGAATGGTAAAAGCGGTAAAGCAGTAAATGAAGCAAATAGTAAACCAGTAGAGCCCGAAACCAAAAACAAACACAATCCCCGCTGCCGGGAGGAGAGGGGCGATGGAAACACCTTGATGAGCGTGTCAGCCACCTCTAACGCGCCCTCTTGGAATGGATCAGTTTTCATCAAAATGTTTCCAAAACAAAATATTGAAATGAACAAATTTTCCAACTTTTGTTTCGAAGGTTTCGAGACTGAAATATCTAAAGAGAAAGTTGATGGTGAATCATTCGTTTGGATGTTTTACTAATTTTCGCTTCACTACAGCTGCAGTGCGCTTTGACGAAAGATGGACGTGGCATGAACTGACCGAATTCTGATTGTCATTTTCCCCTACACCCAATTAGTTCATTCTACGAGTTGATATACAGTGCCTACTAATAAGTTTTTTGATGTCGAAAAACATTAGGAAATCTTTGATTATGTCTAATATTGCCATGCTATGAAAAATGATGATAGACACTGTATTCACTGAAACTACTGATGTTCTGTATGGAGGACACCAACACAAAGATGCTGAAGTTAGATAATGGCACTTATGGTTATTTTAATATTTGGTGATCCGTCTTACCTCGTTCAGAAGTTGTTTTTTTTATTATTCTAGGTTGTATAAGTACGCGATTGAAACAAGTTGGGGGATGTTCCCAGTAAAAGCCAACTGCTTAATGGATTAATTCATAAAAATTGTAGAAGAAATGCTTGTTCGGGATTTCCATATCCATTTTTCTATTACAATATATTTATATTCGAAAAAAGGGAAAAAAAGGGAGAAAACGAACTCGAACCCTAAGGAATTTCGATGAAAACTTGTTGTTCCATTTCATTCGAGAACATTGAGTTTATATTGGAAATGAAAAGGTTGACATTATGAACTCTAGTCGACTTTATTGATATCACTGCATTTCATACAAAAATAAATGCAAAATCCTGGAGTCAGACGTCAGATTCCGAGAATATTGTATGGAAAGATCGAGTCATGTATCATATTTTGTGGGCCCACATTTTTTATTTTCTTAACAGAAGAATATCGCTTATTGAAATTATCTGAAATACACCATTTAACGAAGTTGGTCTACCCGAAATTCGCAATGCAGAAGGGAATTCCAATTGAGTAGCGATATTATAATTTCAGTCATTCATCGTTATCGTCAAGATTAGATATCGAAATATTTCACAAAGGGCTAGATCCCGAAGGTATTTTTTCATTGATTTGAAAAAATGCAATATTTATTGACTGCGTTGAAAAGATGTTGGAAAATGTATACTTTTTCATGATCACTTTAGTATGTTTTTTCGTGGAAGTTTGTTAGTAGCTTTGAATCCGTTTAGTTGAATGCATAACTTGAAAATTAATAAAAACCAACACTTACACTGAAATTTTACTTTGTTCAATTTAAAATTGGGAAAAATATAGTTTTTTATTGCCAACTTCGAATGAAAAAAATCGGGGGACACAGGAATTCAATATTTCTTGAAATAATATTTTCATCTTCATTTTCAAGATGTTTTTTTTATCAGCTTACTTCTGACAGGCAGTTGACATGACATCTGACAGACAGTTGATATGACATAAGACTGATAGCAGTGGTGCCAATTGTGCACTGTTGCCAATCGAATAAAATTATGTTGGCAACAGTGCACAATTGGCACCACTGCTATCAGTATCACGTCATATCAACTGCCTGTCAGAAGTAACCTAACCTGTACTTGACATTTCTGACCACATGGGGATAAAATAGTCTCACAATTAGAATTTGTAATAATTGTCATTTTGATCTTTAACTAGTTATTTTAAACTGTAGTATATCATCGTTCATCCTTCAAAATGTGTCAATCATCATACTTTAACACATTTATAATCATTCTCATATTCAACCTATATTTTTATAAAAACCTAATTTTAATCTTTACAACTTTCTAGTTTTCCTGATGATGGAAATAATTAATAAAATTTCCGAAAGCTTGGACAACCTTTGAAGACTTCTCTTTTATTTGCTGCGAAACCCCTCTATTAACTAGTGTGTGCTACTTAAGGTGAAAACACTTAGTTATTTTTTATTGTTTTTCAAAAAAATAATATTGTGAAGCTTAGTCAAATCTATTCAGAAACCATATTATCAATATTTCCCAATAAAAAAAGAAATAAATCTATTTGGGAATATTTTGATTCTTTCAGGGTTTCGAAATCACATAATCAATTACCAAATTTCCCCGAGGTAGTGATTTAATATTGAGTTATTACTGTATAGTTTGAAAAAAACACTTTTGAACTTTTTCAAGCCTGACAATAAGTAGATATGCCATTTTGTTAAGTTGCAATTATAATTGATAAGTAATAGTTATTCTTTTATTTATCGCCATTTTTTAAAAGAATCTGTTCTCTGCGTAAGGAAGTTTTAACGATCATCAACGTTATCAAACATTCGATTTAGTTGAAATTTGGAAGTTATATGTTTCCCAACACCTCAAAAAATAATGAAACCGGAATATTCTGAAAAACCCTACTTAGTTTTATCGGAATTTTTGGGGTAACTTTTCAGAACTGTAATTTTATATTCCACTGTAGGACAATGATGAATCGCTATCTGAATAGGTTCGACTGAGCTCTACAGTATAGTTTTTGTATCGGAAAAAAAATAACGAAGTTGTAATGGTGTTTTTATCACACACATTTATTCGGTAGACCAACTGCGCTAAATAACGCTCCCACGAAAGTACCGATCCACCCTATCGTCGCAAACCCGTCCCTACGAATCGAAACGGCACCAACAGCTCATGCCACTCCCATCTATTCTAAACAAAAACAGTTAGGAGTTAAGGTCACTTCACACGCGACGTACCTGCTGGTCGCGAATGGCCTGGTCTCTGTCGTGCGGCATGTAAGTGGGCGCCATGGCGGTGCGCAGCTGCTGCTCCACTTGGACTATCTGCTGGCGCAGCTGTTGGACTTCCAGCTGGTACTGGTCGACCTGCGTGATGGCCGTCTCTAGCTGCGCGACTTGGTCTTTGATCGCGGTGTGCAGGTCATCGAGTTCTTGGAGGAGCTTCTCGGCCGATTGGGTGACCCGGGTGTCGCTTTCGATTCCCGAGCGGAAGTGGAGCTGTGTAGAAAAGGGGAAAGTAGGATTAGAGGTGTTGGTTCTTTCATGCTCATTTATGCATAAATAAGTATAACTCGAAGGTACGCAAATTTACAGTTTTTACTCAGATCAGTAAATTTAATAATCCTTGTCACTTTGAGCAAATTGAGAAAATTATTTCTATGTATTTGATGGAATTGAATGTGACCCGAAAGAGTTAGTGTGTTGGCTCTTTACGGATAATTTTAAGATCCGTGCATGCTACTTTGCTACTGTTAGAGTACTTTCAGAATATGCGGAACGCGGAGTAAGGAAATATCAAATTCAAGTGTTTGAGCCAATCAAAACATCTCAAGTATTCAATGGGGTATTGTGATTGGCTTAAAAATAATTATTTGACATTTCCGCACTCCGCGTTCCGCATAGTCTGAAAGCACTCTTAGATACACCCACGTCTTTCTACTGAAATAGGGGAGCTCCACACAAGTAACCAACTTGAAAAAAAAACTTTCAAAAACTTCTGCCTTTTCAATTCTCTCTAGGAGAATATACTGGAATTTTTTTACAGTTAGAATCGTGACAGTAATGACATAAGCTGACAAACCTCAGAATTATGTTCATAAACTTTCATTATTAGCATTGGGTCTATTCTTGTTTAGAAAATATTGTCCTTGTAATTTTGTCGACAGATCTGGCTTTGAATTTTTAAATAGGGGAGTTCCGCAGGTTGCCAACATAAAAAAAACCTTCAAAACTTCTGCCTCTCCAATGGCCATTGTTTGACTTTGGTTGGCTTGAAAATCGCAAATTTGATATTGAATTAGTTTAAGTCGTAAACCATTTACATATTTCTTATATCAAATTTGTCATTCATACGAGATTTTCTGTCTAAAATTTTCAACAGTAGGTAGCGCAAAACAAGGTCATCAGAGTTTTTGTAAAATTATTGTTCTGTGTCTACTGATAAAGAAGGAAACTTTGGAAACCCTACACTCAAGACATCTCTGCAACTGAAAGACAGAGAGATCTTCCAAGGACACTCCATCCTGAAGAACTGCTCCAAGAATATCTTTAGGGAGTGAAGTCGTCATATTTCGAGAAAAAATATCGTTTAAGGGAATAGGGGAGTTCCACAAAAACTTCAAATCTTCAATTGTAATAATTTCACCAGGGTTGTGTAAAGAATCACAAATTGAATAAGCTGGATCATTTATTTTTAGTTCCAAAGTGTTTAAATTTTTGTATATAAAAAAGAACTAATTCGTGCATTATCTCCTGTCATCTGTCACGAAGAACGCCACTTCTTTCTCTTGTGGCTTGACTACCGTTGATGCCAGATGTTATTATGTTTTGTATTCTCTTCAATCTTTTTTTAATAAAATATGACGACTTTACTCCCTAAAGTTATTCCTGGAGCAGTTCTTCGGGATGGAGTGTCCTTGAAAGATCTCTCCGTCTTTCAGTTGAAGAGATGTCTTGAGTTTCAGGGTTTCAAAAGTTTACTTCTTCATCAGTTGAAACAGAACGAGAATTTTACGAAAACTCTGTTGTCATTGTTTTGCGCTACCAACTTTCACATTTTTAGATTCAAAATCTCTATGAATGACACATTTGTTATAAGACATATATGAGCGCTTCATGACCAAAAGTAATTGAATTAGTATATCAAATTTGCTATTTTCCATCCACTACACCCAAAGTCAAACAATTGTCATTGGAGATGCAGAAGTTTTTTTTTTTAAGTTGACAGTACACGCTTATCGCGTACTTATTGGATGCCTCGAGATGGGTATGTGATGTAAAGTTTATCTCAGTAGTTTTCAAATTGGAATAATTGTTTAATTTTCATTACTGATATTTCATAATATAATATATTATTTTTTTTGCTGAATCAATAATTTACCTACTATCGGTTGTTATCGTTGAATATGAAAAAATCTGCGCAAATTAATTTATTTTGCATTTGAATACATTAAAAGATTCTCACAATATATATTTTTCAAATTTTCAGATTGTGGACGCCGAAAAAAACAGAAAACCATGTTGAGAAACTGATATTTATCCTTCTTGAAAAATTATATTCGGTCGTAGAAGACTGCGATATGGGCACACATGCAAAACATGTAATTCTCATGTGTGCATTAAAGAAAAATAGTGAGTAAATAAGCTAAAATCCCTCGTTAGCTGCGAAACTACGGAACATAAAATCTCAGAACGGAAGCTCCGCTCATTTTCTTTGCAATTCAGATTTGTTCTTCAGTGACCCTGGGCCTTTAAATTGGTGGTGCCACAGTTGCCGGCTGTAGTATTTTATCCCATAGGCAGCGTTGCCTTTTCGTGAGTTAATTGGATTTGAATGTCGACATTTCTGAAATATACAATGGATCGCCAATATGCACCGACATGATGCATTTTGGAAAATTAATTGTCATAAGAAATGCTGACTATTTTTTGTACAGAGTTGTATTGGACATTATTTGATTTCTCGAATCTTGATGAACTAACTTCACGCCAGAAGTCAATAAAACCAAAGGTCATGACGTATTAAATAAACACGATTGATAATGTACATTTTCTGAAACAAATTAAAAATATGTTTTCCAGTATCTATTCTGTAAATGAAATGTTTATCGTATGTAAGTATCAAGTGAAACTGAAATTTCATCATTATATGCGATAATGAAACAAATGACATTTCTGATTTTCAGTTCGTTCTGATTGAAAATACAGGTTCTGGAATGTAATTCAGGTTGGTTTTCTCGATTTTGACGCGTATATTTTCTTGACCGTTGGCTTCAAAGTATTTTTTCATTGAATACATATGAAATAGGAAAAGTGCGGAATTAATTGAAGATATTATTGAAAAAAATATCTCCAATTCTATTGGTCACATAACATATCCTGTCCACTATAATAAGCCTTGAATTTTCACCCAATTCTCTTGAATTAGTTCAAAAGATTTAGCATGTTTCAGGATTTTTCAGGTGTAATATTTTCAGGATTTCATAAATAATGCATGAAATATAAATATTTGAAATACCACAAGGTGATCTTTCGTTAACCTCAAATGTGATCAATTTCAAGACACATTATAAGTACGTGGAGTTGAGAGCGAAATACAGGGTGTAATTTAACCTCTTACACACCCGTGAATAACGACTGTATAATGCCATTTTACATCGAATTACAATGGTTAAAAATCGGAAAAAAAATTGAGAACATATTTTCTTCTTCGTAAAATTCGACAAAATTTTGGGTAGCGCCGCCCGCCTAATTTCAGGTGACCTGCTCAAAAGAAAACTTTGGCAATTGCCGAATGCAATGAAGATTTAAACATTCAACTCGACATTTGAATGAGGTAGAATGTTGAACTGTGTGGTAAATGTAAACATTGCAGGCTGCCTGAGATAGATATTCAATTTCAAAGTGGAGAAAACATCTAACCTTGTTATATCAAAACTGGTGATAAAGTCAGGACTAGTTGACTTCATATTCTGCTTTGAGGCACTTATCATAATTATCACTGCTAAGAAACAAACGACACAAACACTATTGAAAAAGGAAACATTCGCAATTGCATATTGTTTTGGGAAATCACGGCCATTGTAATGATTCAGACATCAGGTGAACTGAACACTGTTGCCAAGTAAGATTCTCACATGCACGATTTACGAACAAAAGTTTGTTAGATTCTAGTAGTGTTTTCTGATTGGCTGGTGAATAAAAGATCGTAATAAGCAACCAATCAGAAAACAGTACGCGATGTGCAGGATAATTGATTTGAACATTATTGTCTTTGTCTTTTGCTGGCTTTTGGAACAAAACACCGAGCTATTCCGTGCGTATGTTGGAGAGTAGAAGACAAGATGAATCACTCGTCGCATTTATGAATAAAGTAGTGAATTTCAATTCTGGTTGGATTCCGGTAGTCGCCAACTGGCGGGCATTCAAAAGATATCTAGTACGAAAACGCCCGCACAGTGATTGGCGACTCCTACCAGAATGTAAATTTACTACTTCATTCATAAATGCGATGAGTGATTCATCTTGTCTTCTACTCTTCAAAATACGCACGGAACAGATCGGTGTTCAGTTTTAACAGCCAGCAAAAGACAATAATGTTCAAATTAATTCTCCTGCACGTCGCGTGCTGTTTTCTGATTGGTTGCTGATTACGACATTTTATTCTCCAGCCAATCAGAAAACACTAGTAGTATCTAACAAACTTTTGTTCGTAAACCGTGCATGCGAGAATCTTGCTTGGCAACAGTGTTCAGTTCACCCGATGTCTGAATCATTACAATGGCCGTGATTTTTCAAAATAAAATGCAATTGCGAATGTTTCCCTTTTTGATAGTGTTTGTGTCGTTTGTTTCTCATCAGTGACTGTGATAATTATGAAAAGTGCCTCAAAGAAGAGTATGACGTCAACTAGTTCTGACTTTATCACCAGTTTGGATATAACAAGGTTAGATGTTTTCTGTATACTTTACCACACACAGTTCAACATTCTACCTTATTCAAATGTCAAGTTAAATGTTTATTGCCGAAGTTTTCCTCTGAGCAGGTCACCTGAAATTAGGCGGGTGGTGCCAGCCAAAAAACATGTTTACTTTTTTTTTCTTCAGATTTTTACCCACTGTAATTCGTTATAAAATGACATTATACACTCGTCACTCACGGGGGTGTGCAAGAGCTTAGATTACATCCTGTATATTCCCTTAGTGAATATACCTGTAGTTTCTCAACAGACAATGATATTTTGGTCTTTTGAATATGAATGTCTGCGAGCATTTTCTCCCGCAGGCCATGTTGGTCCCTCAAAGGTTTCTTCTTGTTCTGCTGAGATTCCAGAGCGGTCTTGGTTTTTTCTATCCAACTTCTGACATCTTTGATCTTCTTTTCGCATTGCTCCCATTCTTCAGAAGTCTCTTGTAGAAGTGAGTTCTGTGAAAATATCAAATCATTATGCATAATCCAAGAATTAGTGGTAGTGTAACAATTTTTTTTAATTTCGTATTGTTGACCACATATTTTCTAGAACCTGGTCTGATTGAAAGCTCCAAGTGTAGGTATTATTCAGCAGAACATTTTTATTCTCGACATTGCTTTATTTTCAACTAGATGACCGACAGACGTTGTCCTGTCCAAATTTCTATATTTCCTAAATTTTGTTCCCTGTAAACTCTCGTCCGCGTGTAATTTCTTTTTTCCCATGTTTTTTGTGTTGTTTCATCTAGTTAATGCCCTCGACTCTGCCCGCTTTTTGTTAACTCGTTTTCGTCTTATTCCGTTTTTTCGTTATTCCATTACCGAGTTTTCCCGTTATTCCGTTTTACCGTTTTCCCGTTATTCCGTTTTACCTTTACCTTTTCCTTATCCCTTTTTTTTTTCCCCGTTTTTCCCGTTATCCAATTATCGCTTCCTCTTGTTATCCCGTTATCCCATTATCACGTTTTCCCGTTATCCCGTTATCCCATTATCACGTTATCCCGTTTTTCGTTTTCCCTTATCCATTATCGTGTTCTCCCGTTTTTCCCGTTATCGTTTTCTTCCGTTATCCCATTATCCCGTTAACCTGTTTTCCCATTATTCCTTTTTCCCGTTATTCCATTCATTCGTTTCCTGCGGTCCAGCCGTGCTCAAGTTATGAGCTTACCAACACAAACAGACATTCAAGAATTTTAAAATATTGAAAACTTCAAAATAAGTCCTCGAGTCACGCTAAAATTTGTGGTTATGTACCTACATAGTTAATATAGGTAAATAGAATGGCAGATCAAAATAAATGACAAACCTTCGCAAAATGTACCTAATTTCACTTTAACCAAGACTTTCTTAAAATCCACAACGTTTTTTTACGAAATAATGGAAAACTATTTGAAATATAATAACTTACCCTTTCCAAAATTATTGCCTCAACTTCTGTCTTGGCTTCTTCGGCTTCTTCCATTTTATGTGGCAGGTCTCCAACGCTGGTGACATTACCAATGTGCTCTAGTTCTTTGGCCATGTCGCTCAAGTTCTTGGTGGCGCCTTTACAGCTCTTCACAGCGTTCTGAACGAATCAAACATATACCAATTGCAATAATTTAAGCTAAACGGGAATTGCAAGATTTTAGGAAGGGAAATAAATAATCTGGGACAGATAATACCCCCAAAATATGGCGCATTGCAGAAAATATGATGTAAGTCACGCGATTCATTCAATATCGAGACATTCATCTTCTCTTAAATGAGGTATAAACATGAAAATTTCCGGTATAAGTGGAAAATCAAGGATCCCAAATTGCATTTGGAGTATTATACTTTAAGGAAATGTGAATTGGCTTCGACAACATAATCTTGTTTACTGAAAAAACTACACATGTATCGTGAACTAACGGAATCAATCACCTAATATTGGATTACCATTCATATTCGATAATTTCATTATCTATGATTCATTAAAAAAAAACAATGATGACGGAAAAGTGCTGTCGATTTTAATTTTATTCATATACAAATTGCAATGGCCTGAATTATTTCTCTGGAAAATAATACAGCAGAAAACCTGTGGTTCTATAACCGCTTATACTTCCTGTGGCGTTATCGTCAGCAAAATAAAAATGAAATTATTTCATAATATGGATTCATATCATATCGCCATGTCTGTGTTATTTTTTAGGGAAATCATTCTGATTATTGCAATTCTCTTTAAATGACAGGACCGTGTACTTAAACGAGTTTATCGGAAATGTTTGGCTTTTTCCATTTTGTGAAAATAATGGAGAAAACCGTTAGGCTAAAGTCCATAATTAGACTTTTTTTCAGAAAATTTATTTCAGTGATTTCTATTGCGAAAACAAATCGTTTCTCCTCATATGTTTTTTGATTACTTTATTACTGACTAAGAAATGAATGAAGAAACGAGGAAATTCATAAGGCATTCAATCGAAAACCGAATGCTAACCAAAATGTATTTTTCTTTGAGCTCGTCATATGATTAAACAATGTAAATTTTTCAAAAAGCTGGATTATTCAGTCCCAATAATGAGAAAAATGAGAGTTACCCTGGTATGTCAGTATTCCATGTAACAATGGCCACAATTTTCATTGAACCCAAGAAACATATATTCAGAACTGTAGTAAATGTTTTTTAAACCTGATTTTGTGATAATTTTTTCCAATACATTGGATTTGTTTTTGTAAATTAAATTTTTTATTTAAAATATATATTTTCCAATAATCCTCTTGATTTTGTCAGCAATGGCACTATTTTATGAAATCTGGAAGATAAGAATATTTATTAAATGAGCATGGTCCAGAAAAGTAATCAAAATAATTCACCTTTCAAATTCAAACTCCAATCTTTGACCTACTCAAATAAAATATTTCATCTTGACCTATCAATGATGTCTAATCTAACCCTAGCACTCGATAGGAATACTCCGATCACGACAAATATTAAAATGAAATATTTGTTTGTTGTGAAAAAAAAAAAAATTAGTTTGTCGTCCAAAAGCAGAGCTGGCAATTCGTTTTTGAAACACTCAGCAGATAAACATTCGAGATCATGGGGTATTATGCAGTGTAAGAAAATGACCTTTAAAAAGTTTTGCGTATTATCTAGATATTGAGACGTAGTGTTTCTTTCGAATGTTTGTGAACATCACACCTGAACCATACACTGAGTGACATTATTTAATGTGTTGATACGAGCAATTCACAATGAATGAGTTTGATGTAGGTAACTGATTGATTTATCTTGACAGGCAAACATTATTTTAATACAAGTAAAGTATTTTTAAATAGGTAATAGTATTGATTTATAATAGTATTGATTTGTTTTTCAAACCTCAATTCTACACCAAGAAAAAAGTTTTTGGCGATTTCAGTGATGTGTAACTGGCATTTAAAACGCTGTCTATTATTTTTTCTCTGTGATTTCGTAGTTTATTTCTAGGCAATACGCGTGGGATAGCTCATACAAACTATTTCAGACATGAGTTAATATTTCTTATTATTGACGAGAGACTGTATGAATAGGCCTAATTTTTAATTAATACAAGAAGTTAATTATTCTGGTTTATATACTCATAACAAACGAGACGAAAGTTTTAGAAAAGGTAAACATAATATACAGTCGAAACTTTCGTCCTCTATATATTTCAGTGGACGCGTGAACGCGTTTCTCATTCTGATATTAGATACAGCAATTTTGAACGAATCAAACTCAAATGTATCTATCATTTTAATATATTTCAAAACGATTTTGTGACATTACTCTAGGTTGAGTAATGAGTGGTTCCACAAATTCTCTATTAGAGTCGTCAACAGTAAAACTGTAGCTTCTAGAAACGCTCTGTTTTATTAGAAATTTTATTCTTTTGTGTAACTGTACTATCCACATAGCCTTCTGCAATAGCAGATGACTTCCATTCTCCATGTTTTTTTACTGTAAGAAGGTCTCCTCCATAATTCGCCGGCAGCCTTTGAGGATCGGCGACTGATTTAGTTAGGCAACACACCATACGAACACCATACATTTTAACAGCGTTTCTAAACTGAGCTACGATCTAACTAGTCCCATAGCTTCACAAAATATTTAGATTTTATACTATATACTCAAGCGTTCACTTACGTTGATCATTAAAAACTGGATATCTGAAGCTTTCAATAGAAAATTAATTAAATTTTAGATTTATTTGTTTTATATCCTTTATTTATTGTTTGATGAACGCTATTAATTTGTGGAAGTTCGAAATATCAACGTTGTTTTTATATTTTAAGGTGCTTTTTAACATAGAATAAATCGACCATAATATAGAAGGTTTGCAAGACTTCCTCAGAGAAATAGGCCAAAATGACGTTTTCCGAGTATTTTGTTACTTCATTCTTTCTACACCATTCTATAAAATATATTGATTTGTTTGAAAATATGAACAGGGTGTTCATAAAATCAGATGTGGAATCATCTGCGACTCGAAGATGACTATATTGTATTTCTGCTCGTAAATATATGCAGATTTTTCTCGTAATACATTTTCAGTGGCCTTTTGAGGACTGTTTAGGATGTTTGGAGGAGTATTATCAAATTCGCCAGATGAATTTGGTTATGAGATAGAAACAGATAAACTGCAATATAATTTGAATTTAAAATTATTAAGTATACAAACATTAATAACAAAAACTTCTTACCTTGTAAAATTGAATTTGGTTTTATAATATAGTAAATAAACTTTTGACATTAATCTATAACATATAGTTTTGCTATATGTTCTGTGATACTTTTACCAAAATCGACATCCACGGTCTGTTTACTTTAAATTAAATCGATGACAATTGAAGAAAATTATAATCAAAATAAAGAAACTGTTGATATTTTTTTGCACAACAAATATAAGCAGAAATAATTTACTAGTATTAGAAAAAGATAGCATGAATGGTAATTTAAAGTAAAACGTTTTATTTCGTTGGTAGGTACAATTTTTGATGTATTTTACTTTACGCACTAGTGCGTAAAGAGTTTTACTTTACGCACTAGTGAAAACAAGTTAAACTTTACGCACTCCGTAGCGTGCGTAAAGACCGTACTTTACATACGGTAGTGAAAAACAGAAATTGCCGGTATGAAAAAAAAAACTCGCATTCTACTCACCGAGTAATCATGTAATTTCACCTTAGCCTCTTGCAGAGTACTGAGATGTAGGGGCTCCTTGAGGAACTCCTTTTTCTCTTGAACCCATTGCATTACAGCCTGGTACAGAGTCAGGAACCTCTGCCAAGCGTCGAGGGTTTCACCCACTTGCTGCCTCTTCTCGTCCAGCCACGACCTAACCTGCGCCAATTGCTCCGTCAAACCATCAACGGTTGATTTCACCATCGCCTTTTCTTCGTCATCTTTCGTTTTTTCAATGATTACTTTACCGTTCTTGGTCAACTTCTCCAGCCTGTCGGCCATACTGCCAAGTTCCGATTGGATCTGTTGTAGATGTTCGTGAAGAAGCTGTGGTTCGATGGATCGGTCTTGAACTTTGAGTTCTGCCTCTTTGATCCAAGCCTGGAGCTCGTCCACGTCATTGGTGAAGTCGGTTCTGATGGTTCGAGCCTTTTTGAACTCTCTATCTTTCTCGTCCATGGCGCCTGTTATGGATTCTGCTAGAAGCTCAAGTTGGTTGAGCTCTTGAGCGATATCGGAAGGTACCAGGTGCTGCGATCTATTGTACTTGTCTTTTAGGTTGAAACTGAAGTCCTTGACCTCTCTTATCTCGCTGTCTACTTCTATTTGAAGTCTCCTCAAGTCTTCTTCGGTGTGGGATAAGTTCTTGTCGAAGACGTAGAATCTTATTACTTTTTCTTTGAGATTGTTCAAGTCGCTCTTTTTCTGTGCTATATCGAGTAGAGCCTTCTCGATTTCCTTCAAGTCTTTTTCGGTTTTCTCGAGTTTTTCTGCCAAACTATTCGAAAGCCTGAAACGCAACAAAGTAACTGTATAAATACCTGATCAATATGAAGTCAATTATAAACAACGTGGAACGTGTTTTTTGCTCTTGACTACTGCTGCTGAATTTTGTTTCGACTCATCTGGTCGGACTATTTTTAATTCTTGACCTCACAAGCTGTGCCAAAATATCACGCAGCGGCAACGGAGAAAGCATATTTTATTTGAAATGGGGATTTGAATCATCAAGTTGCTTCAGTGTGGAATGTTAAAAATGGGACGTTCGGGGTGTCATGTCACGATATAAACTTTACCTGATATTCTGCCATGGGCATTCTGTGGATGTAGCGAAAAAAAAAGTTATCCAGAAATAATTCTATTCTTGTTAGTTGCTGATGTGTTGAAAAAATTTAATACAATATATAATATATAACCTAATTCGTAGTATTATGAACATTCGAAAAAACAATTAGACAAATCGGTCCAACTGTTGTTTTTATAAAATAAAAAATTAAAGTTACTCTGACCGGGATTCGTTAATGTGACCTTCTGCTTGGTAGGCGACAGTGTAACCACTGAGCTAATTCCTCTTTGGTAATAAATTACTCGATGGTCTTTTTCTTCGCCAAATTTCTTATATATCCGAATTTTCCAATTTCCCGCCAAATTTCCTAATTTTGAGATGCATTTTTAGTAAATAGATATGGGAAAATTAATAAGGTTTCAATAATGAAATAAAAAATGAAATTATTCCTTCTAAAATATAGACAGATAGAATTTGTATTCAAACTCGTCTATGGAGAACAAATTGTCAAATTATATGAAAAAAGGAAAACTTCTGGATATCAATTTATCATGCCAACTTAAACTGTGTACGTTCAATTATCTCGTTAAAAATAATACGAAACACTTTCCCAATTAGGTTTTCAAAAGTAAGAGGGATCAATGAATAGACAGACTTGCTGTTCCCAAAATATAAACAAATATTGAAAATATCGATTTATCGTGAAAATTTAAAAAATTATACCAAATCGTTTGAGACTATGAGGCTAATTGCGATTTGAAACTAAATTAAATATATTTGCTTCTCCTGATTTCATTATTCTTCTCATCTACTTCCTTCAATGTGAGTTACCCATTTCCTTGAATATTTTTCTTGTAATAAACTTAATTTTTCTTGAAATATACACTATTTTAGATGTCGGCACTTCTGCAAGATATGACAAATATTTTCAGAACCGAGATTCAAATTTGAAAACATTAAGCTCTCAAATCTGCTCTCACACAACCAATCCAAATATAATGATTTGAAATTCAATTTGCTACTGATATACAGGGTTATTTAGGAGTTTATCAACCTTTTTGTCATTTAAAAATCAACTGTGCCTATATATTACAAAATGAAACATCACAAATGAGCCTGGACTACAATTTTGGACGGTTTGCGAAATCCATTTTTTTTCGTAAACTGCTTCATCGACCTTTTTCTTCAAGTTCATATAAATATATATATATATATATATATATATATATATCTATATCTATATACATATATACATACATACACAATTAAACCGATCTAACCATTTGCAGGTTGTTAGTGCCGACTTTTGGCACACTCTGTATCGCTGGGTATCAAATTCCAAGTTTTCAATCCATATTCAAATTGAAAACTTCTGATTCTCTCTGTATACTCCATTAGCAACTTTATTTTACTCAAACAATAATAAAAAACATAAAATATCATTTCACGAGGGACATCCAGTGAAGTTTGTTTTCACATTTTCTTTCTATTAGTAATCATTTGACTCAGCGATGATTTCTCATTCTGAATATTCCAAATTAAAGCATCTCTTTTCTCTAGGCTTTGTATGAAAGATTTGGAACCACCATAAATATAACATGCGAAAACATGCCAAATATTTTAAATGGATATTAACTCATCCGCCATTTTGTTACCGCGATGTTAATTTTATTTCATTTTATTTATTGTTTAATCAACAGAATACATCCAATTATAGATTACAATAGTTCACTAATTAATTATAAATATGAGAGATAGCATTATTTCTAGCAGAGCTTTACTCATAAGAGAAAAAGAGGAAAAAGAGAAACATGAAAATTAACTACATCTAAAAAATTAAATGAAATTGAACCAAAAATGTATTATCCGCAGTCCCAAAATTCCCCGATAACAATTTTGAATAAAATCGAGTCAAAACTCTTGGAGTAGCAATTTTGAATTTTTATTATATGAAACTTGCAATGCATTATCACTCACATCATATTGGATAATTAGTTACAAGATTTGTCCCTAAGATATAACTGAAGTTAAGTGTTAATCTAAGCATATAATGAGAATCCAAGAAAAAGGAAATGAAAAATGAAGTAACATTCTATAAACTCTGCATTTATTTTGGTTTCGTCGTAGACTATGGAGTAATAAAAATAAGATATTTCGCAAGTTTCTGGGACTATTTTCAGGAGTCTCGTCATATCTGGCGCAGTGACCACATCTGTAGAATGAATTTGTATAGTAGAATGAAATACAGCCAACATTTTCCATTTTAATCGTGTCTGGTTTCTATAATTAGCTACCTGTTCTAATCACATCCTGATGTGATTGACAGGATGTGCTTTTGTAAACAAATATTTCATTCTTCATATCGAATATGAATTTTCTGAAATATTTTTACTGAACCATATCCTGTTAACCACGCCAGGATGAGATAAGAGTTGGAAGTTAATTATAGATAAAATAATTAATAAAAAACCTTTTCAAAGACAAGCTTTTATTCAAATGCGCTAAACGTAGGTTATTCCGTGAGTTATAGATTCGAAAGCTTGTCGCACAAAGTTTTCAGTTCGAATACAAAAGCGACAAGCTTTTGAATCTATAACGCACGGAATAACCTACGCCACACATCCAAAGCGACCCCAAATACCCCCACATACCAATTTTTATTGGAATCGGGCTATAACCACAAAACTCGTCGCCATATTGGAGCCGCCATCTTGAATTTATGAATTTTGACAATAAATTCATAATCTTCGACCCAAAAATTCCCCAAATACCAATTTTGAATAGATTCGGACCATAATTACAAAACTCGTCCGCCATTTTGAATTTATGAATTTTGACGAAAAATTCATAATCTTCGACCCCGAAAACCCCTACATACCAATTTTGAATCGAATAGGATCATAAACACAAATCTCGTCCCCCATCTTGGAGCCGCCATTTTGTTTTTTCTCTAACAAATTCCACAATGTATTGTTACGGGAACTATGAACACCTGCCAAATTTTACGGTAATCGGACAACTAGAAGTGGGTCAAATTTCACTTGTAAGATTTGATTACACACATTGGGACAGGTGAAAGTAAATAAAAGCTAGTAAAAAATAGATACGACTGAAATGAAAAATGTTGGCCGTACTTCTTTCTTGTATACAAATCCGTAACAAAAACCAATTCCGCACTTCATCATTTTCGAATACAATTCAAATATTCAAAACTAGTGTTGCATTAAAAATCTTTAATGACGTTACAACTTTGATCAATAAGAACGTCATAGAATTGAGAGATTCAGGAAAGTTTCTGGTAAGGAAAAGCCTTGATTATCTTTTTGTTCTTGCGTATGTTATGATGAATCTCAAAAATAATAAATGATCCTTTTCGCCAAAATTCCAAGACAGAATTTTGATCGAAGGAAATCATACTTAGTTTAATTTATTTTTAGTATTCCGCGGAAAAAATATATTCGTTGTTTTTTCATGGTTTAAAACATTTTCCTGTTCCTTCTAACTGCAAAGGAAAATACTGACAACAACCAACATACACATACAGGATTATATTGTCAGTTGAAAAATGGAACAGCGAATCAACAAAATCTGCCTGAGATTACAGTTGTTTATTGGGTAGTACATTGAATTGTCACCAATTTGACGACCAAATGACACCAATGACAGCTGAATTGGTTTGCGAAGTTGAAATATTGAAGAAATCTAAATTTCCGGCTATGATATCATATTAACTTATGCTAGGTGTTCAGCTCGTAGTTTTAATGACGAAAAACTATGCATGTGGATTATTGTTAGCCAAAGTATCTTTTTTGTTCAAAAGAAATAATTTTTGGGATTTGTTCCATTTTGAATTACTCTCTAACGAATCAGTATCATAATTGGACGACTTACAATGCAACATTCATAGATTTTCCCAAATGAAAGTTATTTGGGCTGGAATAGACTGGAAATAAAGTCAAAAATATAAAAATGAAGAAAATAGAAAAAAATGCAATATATCGTGTTTACAAGGAACTGAAGATATATTGATTTATCTAGAATTTGGCGTAGAATTAAACTCTCTACTTTGGTTTGATAACAGATAGAGCAGTAGGTTTCTATGAACTTTATAGCAGATCCGTTATTTATTTTCATTTGAAATCGGACACATCAATTGGCATTGATGATAGAAGTAGTTGATTCAAATTTCATTGAAATCGATCAATAAATAATTAAATTATTGAAAAAAGGATATATTATTATTGTCATCAACTCATCGGCTTTAAACTAACGTAATACTATAGATGAATGTGAAAGGAAAAATCTACTCAAGTTTCTACATATAAATGTAATGTTAAAAAGTTGAAGGAATATCTCAAGTTTACTGAATAGATTTAATGATCACTGTAACGTCCTCTCTACCTGCTTTTCCCCGTCAATTGAAATACCCATTGTTGCGTTTTACTACGTATTTACTGTCTGAAAAATTCTAGGTTTAATTTTTTTTCTCAATAATATCTCTTATTATACATTTTCTAAATTGAGGAATAAAGCCCATTTATTATATATTAGAAAACAAGATTTTCAACATTTTATGTAAAATTCAATTAAAAAAAACTACCGATCGAAATAACAATAAATCATTTTTCATTTGGATTTTTGGTAAATCGAACGCGCTTTTTTCACCTCTTTAGTTCATCAACTAGATTTAAAAAAACGAATACCATGTATGACAATTTTAAGTAATTCTAAATTGAGGTTTTCTGGATGATAATTCATTTAATTAAAAACGTGTTTGCTAGTTTCAATCTTCAGTAGGGGTTATTAGGAAATAAACACTAGTTATTTAAGTCGCAGTCGATTCCACTTGGCATATCATGAAACTGCCGTCCACTCCATTGCAAGAAACCACGTGTATTCACCTTCAAATCACTGGCTCACTAACCCTAGTTGCTAGTTGCAAAATAAAACTTTACGTAAGACACTCTTTCCACGTAGGACCATCAAACAAATACGAATCCACGTGAATAACCAAAATGAGGGCACTATTAGTCACAAAACACGACGTTTAATGGATATCCAGTAGAGGGAGGGATCAAAATCGCGGTACCAGGTGCTTGTTCACCCCAGCAGGTATGCTATCCAGCCATCCAGTGTGATCAAACTGCAGTTCGGAATCGAATACGGGATGCCGACGTGAATTCGGAGGCGCCGCGACGCTTCAGTGCGCACGACCCACATATTACGTTACGTCCATTATTTAGATACAATTGGCACAGGGTGTTATTTTGTAGAATGCCAGGTTTCCTCAGGTTGTTTTTGTGATGCACCTTGGAGGTGTGCTTGAACTTGTGTAAGGATAAGAGGATACAACAACTATTGTGGAAAAATAAATAGCAACAAAAAACTACAGAGTTCTCAAAAAAAAAATCTCCTGCCATGCATGCATTTTTAAACAGCTACAACAACGATAAATCCTTGGAGGCTATAGTCCAATCTATAGAGATATTGACCTAACAAACATTTCAAAACAGCTGAAATTCTGGATTCAGGAATTCGAAAGTATGAAATACCCATTGAACAATTCTTTACTATGCCACGGCGCTAAAAATCCTTACAAAATCCAAAAACTCTCCGAATGTTCATATTTTGAGCTATAACTTCAGAAGTATTGGAGATAAGGAAAATTGTCTTTCATAGAAGTTGTAGCTCGTCATCTTTTCTACAAAAATGGTTTCAACAAATTTTGACGAAAAATCATGTCGTTGGAGCGATTTTCCACTTGTAACCTAAAGCCCGGTTGAAATTGCGCGGGAACGAAAAATGGTCCCAATTTGTATATAACCGGACTAGTCCGTCGATGTTCCTTACTACTAGAGCTGCTTAAAAAAATCTAAAACACATGAAGTATAGAAAAAACTCAACCAGTTTCGAAATTCATACAAAATGCAATCATAATAAAAAATGTGTTCAAATATTTCCTATTGAATTTTTGTGAGTGAGAAGACATTTTGGTTAATAAATTCGTGAGAAATCATTGCCACGTTACCCCTTGGGTTTTTGTGATCTTCGAGGTGGATATATTAGCCCTGTCAAACCGTATTACTCTCGGTTTTATTGGAAAAAAGTATTTTGACATGTAATTCGGGTTGTACATTCGATGATTTAATTAATAACAACCCTTGTAGAAAAATAATCGGCTGGTTTATAACTACATTAAAATTTGGCCTCTCGAATGGCATTCGAATTTTTTGAATACGAATTGTACTTTTCAATTTTAACACGTTCAGCCCCGGGTGACTCACACTTGCGTCACTTTTAAATATGCTACCAGACAGCGTGTAACATATTTTCGTCACGGTACATGAAATCGTTTCGGACAGCCTAACGCAGCATATAGGCACGTTACAATGCTATTCTTATGGGAAGTGAATATGTGATGTCTGTGGGGAACGTAGGTGTTTGCTGACTGGGTACAGCAAATCTGCTTGTCAATTTATGGAGCATATTTTGATGAGACCATACATATAATAAAAAAATATCTGTATTTATAGTAGAAAGAGTTTTGAAAAAAAGACAAAAATGTAACCAAAAAATCAATACTTTCATATTTTGTTACTTAGATGAGTTGAGAAGAAACATATGCACCACACGGTCCACAGACACACAGACAGATATACTTCTGTGTGAGAAATTAGAAAAAAAAGGTCGCAATTCACGGAAAAATATATATTTGGGGTGATGGCTATAATATCTTTCATATTAACTCAAAAAATGCTTCCGGTCCGAGGGAATAATTTTTTTTTTGGATACCGGAGCTGAACGTTTTAAATTCCTGGAGATATGTACAGAATCTAACTTTTACGTTTCTGAATATTTTACCTAGGAGTTTTCGAGGATCCTCAGGTATGGATATATGGAAACGATTGTATGCCGTGGGGTTGGGGTCATTGTTACATAAAAAAAGGAGCCGGTGATAAAATCAGTGATCGGGGACTGGCGCTGCTCCAGAATACAACCGGCACGTCATGTTACGGTGTTACTACATCTGATAAAATATGCCTGATATGTTACTTTTTCTAGCGGACAAAAAATACATTTCTGAAGGTAGACACTTCCGGTAAAAATGTCTGCTTGTTTAGTAATTTGACACAGTTTTTGTTAATTTTTTCTATTTTACTATTGGGAATTCAAATTCAACTTGGCCAACATCATAAAATGTACACATATATGGTTATATTTTCACCGTTAGAGGAAGTAAGACCCATGTTCATTGGTCAATGATCGTTCGTCTCTCTCTTTAGGTGTGTTAAAATCATGAAAACAAGTATTGTTCCAGTACTGCAACCAGAGGGAGCGTCTAAAGAAACTTTTGCTCTATGATAATTAGTAAATAATTTTGTACTTTTGTAATTTGAATTGTCTGATCTCCATCTTTTTTCCCAACTTTTCCCTACCTCTCCTTCTTCCATTGCACTGAAAATAAAAATCGCATGTTGCGAGATAATAAAAAGTTACTTAGGATTTTCCCGAAATTATATATATACAGGGTGAGTCAGAATAAGACCGACAAACTCCGACTACAGATTCCTCACCTCATTTCGAGGTGAAAAGTTGCTATCAAAGTATGTACTAAAATGCATCCCCTCTGAGATACAGGGTGTCGAAAGTAAGAAAAAAATTAAGATTCAATTTGTTTTCTCCAAAATTCCTGAAAGAAAAAATTTGAAACTTGGTACACTAATCAAGGTTTATCTACGTGCTAATTTGAAGTTATAATTTTTCATTTTCGTGAACCAGTGGCGTAGTTACGATGGTATGTGGTCATATCTTCCTTCATATTTTCTTGGGACAAGTGAATGGACAAATGAGCGCTCATCGATACTCAATCTAAAAGTCATAACATTCCATGTGCCTAAAAGTGGAGGTATCTGAGATAATTGAGAAAAACTGAATATATATCCTTAGTAGAGACATAATTTCCTATGTGCAATAATCGCATAATGCTAATTTCTTACAACATATCGGAATATGTGTCAGCCTCCTGAATATTTTTTCATTCTTCATATTATTTGAGTCAATGTCGCGGATTCACTGATATGTTACCATACTTCCTTGCACATGATTGTTTCAACAGATCAACTGACAAACAAACCAAATCTAAAATTCATAATACTCCACTTAGATAAGAGTTGAGGTCTGAAATAATTTTTGCGAAAAACTCAAGATAAATACTCTTAATTTGTTGAAGTTTATGTTTGGAGTATCATTATCAAAGCCATTTCTGATTGAATTATCTAGGAGAATATTACCCAATCAACATGTTTTTGATGAAGAAAAATAATTATTGTATTGATGAAGAAAAATAATTATTGTATTGATGAAGAAAAACAATTATTGTGTATTAATATCTACTTAAAAGATAGAAACGGTTAAGTGGGTACACTACATAGAAACAAACAAGGCTTTAAAGCAAATGTTCAAATGGACCACCATTCTGTTCAATACATAATTAGCATCTCCGTATCATCGACTGTCGCACGCTTCGGAATATTCCTGGTGTATCCTCTTAACGTTCATGCTGCTAAAATTCTTGCTGTTAAATCTTCCACAGATTCTACAGGTGTTTCATACACTAGGGATTTAAGGTATCCCCACAAAAAAAGTCTAGTGAAGTTAAATCCGGAGAACGTGCAGGCCAATGTATGGGACCACGTCTACCTATCCACCGATCATGGAATGTTTGATCAAGAAATTGATGAACGATTAGTTGGAAATGGGCTGGTGCTCCGTCATATTGATACCTCATTCTTTGACGAACCAATAGAGGTACGTCTTCAAGTAGCCCAGGTAAAACATATTCATGAAACAGTCGGTAGTTCCGCCCTTTCAAACGAGGAGGAAGAAGATATGGTCCAACGATACGATTTTCGATAATTCCTACCCAAATATTCACTGAAAACTTTTGTTGGTAGCCTTTTTGAAACATTCCATGCGGATTTTGTTCATCCCATAAATGGGTGTCCCTACTATTGAAATATCCATCTCTTATGAAACATATCAGTGAATCCGCGACATCGATTCGATCAAATAATATGATGAATGAAAAAGTGGAGTTATCGGTCTCATTCTGACCCACCCGTACTATGTTTCCGATTCTCCCAACATTAAAAAATGTTCTGGAGGTTGACACATAATCCGATATGTTGTAAGAAATTAGCATCACACGATTATTGCACATAGGAAATTATGTCTCTACTAAGGACATATCTTCAGTTTTCCTCAATTATCTCAGAAACCTCCACTTTTAGGCACATGGGATGTTAAGACTTTTAGGTTGAGCATCGATGAGCCAAACTGATGTCAAACGCTCATTTGTCCATCAACTTGTCCAAAGAAAATATGAGGGAACATATGACCACACACCATCGTAACTGGTTTACGAAAATAAAAAATTATAACTTCAAATTAGCACGTTGATAAACCTTGACTAGTGTACCAGGTTTCAAATTTTTTCCTTCAGGAATTTCGGAGAAAACAAATTAAATCCTAATTTTGTTCGTATTTCCGACAGCCTGTATCTCAGAGGGGATGCATTTTAGGACATACCTTGATAGCAACTTTTCACCTTATATATATATATATATATATATATATATATATATATATATATATATATATATATATATATATATCGAAATTTTGATGCCTACCATTTTTTAGAGAAAATCACGAGCTACAACTTTTATTCCAAACATTATGTTTGTACATCTAAAAATTAAAAAATTCTAAGTTTTTATTTAATTTTATTTTTAGAGCCGTGGCATGGTAGATAATGGCTCAATGGATACTTCATACATTTAACTACCTGAAGGCAGAATTTCAACTGTTTTGTTGTAATTTTTGTTAGATTTTGGTAAAATTTAGTTTCTATTTATTGGATTAAAGTGCGTCATTGAAATGAGAAGACACTATAAAATGACGTTTTTACAAAAAAAAAATTCTTATTCCTTCCTGAGCAAGATTAAACCAGCATAATAATGCAAAAGCCCTTCAACTGCTATCGTCAAACTAATAATTTCAAACTCATATTCTGTAGATTATCACTGGTTTTCAGTGCCGGATTTAGGGAGGGGTTATGTGACTATCAGCCCCCGGCGGTAAACTCTAAGAGGCGGCAAAGGGCAAAAAAGCAAGCAGCAATCTTCAAACAAACGCGCAAATCGCTGCGGTACATTATTTTCTTTGAAGAAGAAGAATAAAGAAAAAAAGGCCGCAAGCCGCATTCATTAATGGCACAAATATAAAATAAAATATACTGATTGCAACGTAGAAGTAGCTCTGAGAATGTTCCTATCCCTGATGATTAGTAATGCCGGTGGTGAAAGGTCATTCTCAACTTTAATTAAAAAGAGTGAAAAATTACCTTAGGAATTCGATGGTAGAGGATACTTTGAATTGAATTAAAAGTGTGACTGTGTGCACGTATCGATATAATCGATGAAAGAAAATCGTATTTCGTGCATAAAATAATTTATAAAAATCGTAGCAAAACGCTTTCGACCCTTAGGTCATCATCAGTGCGTACCTGAAAGTAAGTAATATTGATAGAGAACAAGTTAATGAAAAGTTTTTTTGGGAAAGAAAATTTAATGTAATACTATGTCATTGGAGTAGCTAAAGACCTAAATATCATGATCATGAGGCTTTTAAGTTGACAACATGAACATATCAAAGCAATGAACTGAATACATTTTCATTATCTTTAAGCCATTGTTTAGTTGATACGGACCCAAGTGACAAGATCGTTCATCTGTCAATCTTGTCACTCGGGTCCAGCTATCACACCTAATGTTTAAGTAATAATTAAAATAATTCAATTTTCTTTCATCGATACTTTGAATAGCCTATCAAATTATTTTATGCACGAAATACAATTTTCTTTCATCGATACTTTGAATAGCCTATCGATTTTGAATATCAACAGTGACTTGTTATTAGAGCAGAATTTTGATGATGCTATTGATGAGTTCGCATAAAAAAATCCAGAAAAGTATTAATATAAAAAAAAAAATTGTTGTTAGGTGTATTAAATTTGTTTCTTTATATGTAATAATTTTATGGAATAGTCATATGTTATAAAAAAAAAACAATAAATGGGTACTGTGAAACTGACAACTAATACTAATTGGCGGCGGCATCGTAAGAATTAGCCACCGGTGTAAGTAAGTATAAATCCGGCAGTGCTGGTTTTCCTAGATTATGTCGATTATTATAAACAACAAATTATAATGTATACTGAATATGTATCTATATTATTTCATAATGATGCCCCAGTATGATGAAACGTTATTGAAATTAAGATATTTATATTCGGAATTTATAAACAAAATAGAGAAATCACTGCGCAACTTGTACCCCAACACAGACAAATTGAGTCGCGGTGATTGTACTTTGCAGGTGTAATACGTTGTTTAACGGTTATTGTAGGAATTTGAAATTGTTTTTTTCAAGAATATCCTACACGCCCATGCAAATTCCTGATTCACACAGTTATTGGGTATGGCAAAAATAACTAATAAGAAGGGATGCTATAATTGTTGGGAAGTCCAAGTCCGGAGTTTTCCGTTAGTAAATATTGTATCTCACAAACTCATCATCTTCCAACCTATTTTATACACGAACCGATGCCAGTTCTATATATGATATATACAACCATTTCGTGTCTAGACAGAAATAATTGACCCGATTTGCATGTGCGATAACTCTCAACAATCAACGTGCGTGGGTTAACGAGTAAGTGATTGACCAAGCGATGAATGGAAAAGTCGCAGTGACATTTCACAAATATGACTGAGAAATGATGAAATTTATTTGTTTCCTTTATACATATCTCGATATTTAGTGAGACTGAATATAGGGTTGAAAGTTCACAATATTGATTTTTAAAAACCAAACAAGTTCACCTAAGCTGACTCTCACTGAAATTGACATTTTATATTGATTAAAGTAGTCCATATCCTCAAAGTAGAGCCTTCTAATGAAAGGAGGGAAACTCCAAGGCACTCTGCACAAATAAAATAAAATCTTTTTCTTTCTCAAACATAAACATACACTTAATGGAAGGTTTAGACAACGTTACCCAATAACTAGAAACTGATAGGTATATAAAGTTCATCCATTATCAATTGCAGAAGCATAAAAACAAGTTTCCCAGTCTTGAGGCGCAGTCCTTTGAGCAGCAGAGGCTGAGATAACTAATTTTATTTAGATATTTAAATATTTAAAAAAAACGTTAAAATAAAAAAATATGCCATAAACGAGGAAGTATGTATTAATAGGCAATCAGGTCATCATAATTTCATTTTCCCATTGTCGGAAAAAAGCCATATTTTCCAACAAAACACATCACAACTATAGAATATTAAAAAAAAACTATCCCAGACCAGAGACGCTACTGGCTTTCATTCACTCAGACCTCCTGAAACTAGTGATTTATTAGTCTCAACCTATAAACACACCGACAAGCATTCTCATTGGCTTGCGGTCGCTCAAACAGCTGTCACTCAAACCCACATTAACTATCGGCTCTTTTGATCTTCGTTTGATGTTCCGTTCGCCGACGGAGAATGTTTACGAGTTATACGCATTATTTTTCGTTCCGTTTCTTCGCATATTCGCTCGTGTTAGCGAAGTGAGTTTTTTATTTGCTCCCTATAGAAACAGCTTCTGCAATTGAAAATGGTTGAACTATACTAACTCGTTACGGTCCTAGTGGAGAAAATTTTACCGACAATTATTAATTTCTGTAACTATTGATATACAAATTATACAATCTGATACCTGAAAATGGTTTCAAGAATACAGAAAAACCATCTTCTTATTGAGATAAGCCTTAGTTATTAGTTGAAAGTTGATATATTTTCTGGTAATAATTCTTAGTTTTTGTATAGTTCTACAATACATCTAAGAGATTCATTATTATTCATTACCGATAAGGCTAAGCGGTCTACCGACCACAAGCAGGGACGTACTCGATACAATGAAATTTTCACGCAAGATTATATGTTCAACTGACGGCCTGTCCTGATAATTTTAAGCGAATTAGTTAATTAGATAATCCAAACCTAATATGAAAAGGTTAAAAATTAATCAAATTAGTCATAACTATCAAATTACGTGGACAAATTTTAATTCGCCCATTAAAATGTAATATAGGAGATAATTTACGTATTTTCAAATGCGTACATGGAATCCCCAGCCCTTTTTCTATTATATTCCACACCTCGAACACTGGGCCATGATAACGGTAAGGATTAGCAATTATAATAAGTCTGTTAGATGTCTGGCAGAAGTATACTAGTAGTGATCCCATAAACGTTTTAATCGACATGATATTGCTGAACTATTAATTATTAGTCTTGGACTTGGGCCCAGTTATTAGTTCGTTCAAAGAACGATTTATGCAGAGTTACCTAAAACTTTGCCTAATAACTAGAAACCAAGAACTATAACTAAGAATGCTGTGGTGTTTATGCTATTCATAGTGGAGAAATTGAAAATTACTGACAATATTCTTGGTCTGTAAAATTATTTAGACGCACACATTATACAATTTGAATACGAAGATGGTTTGAAGTAGATATATAGAAAAATCATGGTTAGTGTAAACGAAATATCCCAAATTGGCGCATGTTCATCTTCTTTGTAACCCCCGTCGCAATCAGAGGGGTGTTATAAGTTTAACGTGTGTATCTGTATGTGTCATCGTAGCTCCCAAACAAAAGAACCGATTTTGATTTGGTTTTTGTTTGTTTGAGAGGTGACTTGATCGAGAGTGTTCTTAGCTATGATTCAAGAAAATCTGTTCAGCCGTTTGAAGATCATCAGCTCTTTTCTAATTAATGAAGCGATGTGAGCAACTTCCACAGGTCTGATCGATTCGAAATTTGGTATTCTGTTACTTCAATGATATTGCAAAAACATGATAACCTTGACCTGACGTGCAGCATCACCTGAAATCTGCAGGATACCGAACTCCTCACCAACTTACAGCAGAGGTATCGTGTTTGGGCTAATTGGAATGGTCTCAATGAATAGGTTATAGATAGATGATCATCAGGGTCTGATGATGGAGCAGGAAAGAGAAATGAGTATAAATTGGTAAGGGATTCTAAGCTAATTTCACTCGTTCAATCGATATGAAATTCTGGTATATGATGTAGTACCGTTTGAGGCGAACACTAGACGTTGAAACGTGACCCTATTATGCGCCCAGGTACTTAGACTGTGAGCGCCAGACCTTACGCAGTCCCCATGCTGACGTCACACAATCCGTGATACTCCGCGTTACTTAGACGTGATTTATGAGGTCGATAATCGTTTATTTCTCTTTAACGGCCAATTTGAAAGTAAATTTCAAAGTGGACTATCCAGAAGTAGATAATAAAGAGGTCAACGGGCCCATTATTGGAAAATTTGATAATACATAATTCAATAATGGTGCTAAAAACAATTGCCAATATGAATGAAGGTGAAATTGTTGCTCATATTTGAATTTGAATTCGAAAAGTTGGCGGTGATTTATTTGTTATTGTCAACATGCAGAAAGGTGAAATTCACTAAATTCCATCTGTCAAATGTGAGAAGTTAGGTTATTTGTAAATGTTGAGAAGGTTGAGAAGTTAGGTTATTTGTAAATGTTGAAGAAGGAGTATTTTTTCGATAAAACCGGCTATAGTTTGTGCAAAGTCGTACCGAAATGAGTGATTTGGTGTTTGTAGTTTAAGCTGGTAAAAAAAACGGGGATAGTGCCTCCTTGAAAAGGAGAAAGTCATTATATCTCGGAAACGGTATGAGACCACCGCGTTCTTTTGGATTCGTGCTCAGGAGACAAAAACACTCAAGAAAAGTCAAACACCTATTTTCAGTTAGCATGAGCACGACGCCTATACATTTACCTTCATGTTTATTGAATGATTGAACTAAAAAAATACCTAATCAAACACACATAAATGATCGTCAATTGTACTTGCATTGTGAAAATAATCGAGTGTTACGAATGTTCTGATGTCAGCATGTGGACTTCGTACCTCGGAGTATAATAGGGTCAGGTTTTAACGTCTAGTGAGGCGAATTAGTGTATGAATGTGTAAAGTGAATGAAAGAATGAATGAGATTGAGTGGATGAATAAATACGATGTGATATGGTACGGTGCTGAATATAAGAAAGCACAGTGGGGTACGGTACGAACTACGAACGTGGAAAGTGATTAAATGGCATTAAGTGAATGAATGATTACGATTTGGTATGAATCAGTAGGGTGCTGAATAGAGTATGGTATGGATGGTGTAGTACGGTACAGACTACAAAAACAAAACATAGTATTATAGTGTTTAATGCATTTTTAACCCCTTATGCAAACAGAGTTTTTTTGTTTGAAATGTGACTTGATCGAGAGTGTTCTTAGCTATGATTCAAGGGATGATGAAGATCTCGTGTCGCAATTTCGTGTTTCATCCCGGAAAGTATTTGTGTGAATGTGAGAAGTGTCGATCGTGGCGTGTCTACTAGTAATATATAGAGTTTAAAAAGCATGAAATGAAAAATAAAAATTTAAAAAAACTCCCGATACAAAAAACCTCTAAAAACTAAAAAAATAATATGTATTGGCCCTTTAAGTTCAATATGGGTAGTGATATTTTGATTCAGCGTTGTCCCGTCGGGGGACCGTTAAGTAAATGGAATAAAAACAGAATACAAATAAAAATGATAAAGTAAGAAATTTTAATTACAAGTAAGCTCTCTAGGCGACGTAGGTAAATATCAAAACAACAATATCAACTCGTTGAGTCTTAACTAATTTACTTCGAAACATCGTCAACGACGTCTGCCCTCACGCGTCGTCTACCGACGCGACAACGCTTGGATTAAAATATTACTTCTTATATTGAACTCAAAGGGTCGATACATATTATTTTTTAACTTTTTAGAAGTTTTTTTGTGTCGGGGGTTTAATAGATTTTCAATCTAAGTTTTATTGATCTGAGTACTTAGTTCTTAAATACAAGTTGGTCAACTTTCTAGTCATCACTCTCAGTTATTAGTACTAGTAGCGATCCTATGAACGCTCTCATTGACATGCTATTGTTGAACTCTTAGTTATTAGTCTTGGTTTTAGGCTTACTTATTAGGTAAAGTTGCAAAAACCTTCCATATTGTACAAATAAAATTGCTGTAATTCTACGATAATATATCTATATCAGAAATTAAAAATTCTTTATATTCTTTCAATATGCTAACTCATTTTCAATTGATTATGGTACGACAGGTTTCTGTCTATCAAAAGACTTTTACGATCTCTCGATTTGACTTCGGAATGAGTTTGAATGTAGATTGTTTCAGGAAAAATCAAGAAAGAGAAATTGATGTTGAATAGAGTGTGTAACGTTTAGTTGAAAATTGACGAGCAAGAGACGAGCTTTCCATTCGGGATTCACTTAACACCGAGACCTGCGGGGGTCAATTGTATTCCTCTGAGGCAAGAGGTTCCTAGTTATATTGACTTGTGTCTTTTACAAGTTACACTAGTTTATTAACTACATTTTTCGGATACGTGTCTGTCTGAGTTGATTCGTCCGAACGTTGTTCTGAGTCTGTTTACTAGTGTTTGCATATGATAGTTTCTCTTTGTATTTCTATAATATGGAGGGGTTTTCTCAGGTCGCAGTGTCCAGTAAGTAAGTTCAGATTCAGGAGATCGGTCGTCAGCTTTTGATTTAGGTGCTCCATCGTGACTGTAATGTATTTTTACCAATCGATTTGTTTCCAATATATTTGGTGTTCATGTTTTACCCACCCTTTTATGAGGTTTCTACGTCGGGTTTTACTGATTCCAAGCAATAGTTATGGGCCAGTGGCTTTGAAGGCACCTCCAAACTAGTTTTGACTTGATCTGTATGGGGTTGAGAGCTGTCATTGCGCTCTGGATGTCAGATAGACTGTATATATGCCATATATTTATTAACTTCAAATATTGATAATAAGGATAGCCTATTTGAAGCCAAAATCGAGCGCTAAAAGTGAATGCGCATGCGCCAAGAAATAAAGACGCGATTTTGTTCGTCTAGCTCGTTCTAGTAAAAATGTTGGCTTATTTCATTTGTTGCAAATTCTCATTATAGTAACATAACCACAAAATTGTGACATTTCTTTTCACGTGGCGTTTGGTATTCTGGTCAAAATGACAAATGAATAATCTAACCTTGAATATTTATGTCAAAAGTTGCGCATGCGCAGTAGTTTCAATGGAAAAGGGCAGACTGATTTTCGTGACTTCACCTTGTTAACATGGCGTCTTATGGAGTGTTATCCATATTGATAGTAAATATATGATATATACTATACCCACTATCATGTGTCTCACCAGAAACTATTGTTGTACACTTACAGAGTGCAATAGTAGGATTCCTACTTGGTCTTGCCCCATATCTGTTCCAAAAACTGTTTTTGAGTCATCTGTGTACTAGACTATGTTACCAGACAATAGTGTTTCTGCTTCCTAGTCCCATTGATTCCACTTGAGCTGTTTCGAATAGTTTTTCGTTTGTAAATATGTAGTCTGATGCCATCTTCAGTTTGGCACAATATAGACTGCATGATTAATTTTGGTATGCCCAATTAGGTTTTCCAGTTGCCTGTTTTCTTGACTCTGTATGTGCTAGTCCTCGCCTTTCCCGTGACTATTGAGTCTAGGGGGAGAAAGTCAGGATTATTTTCTGAGCCGCGGTTAGTGTGCTTTTCATAGCACTAGTAATGCACTCACAGCAAACCTCTGGATTTTCCCAAGTTTATTTTTTCCTGTTTCTGGTATGTTTTTGGCACCACATAAGTGAGCCATGTGGGTTTTATGATCGCAGTGGACGATTTTCTTTTATTTATTATATGTTGCAGATGTAGGTTCCAGGTTCCAAGTATTTGACGTGATCGACAATTAGTGTTTTGCCGAAGAATTTGGGTAATTTTTTACCCTCCAGATTTCTTTTGTGTGTAAAGGGAATGAGTTTAGATTTACCTAATGCCCCATTCCTCTTTTGCATTTTGCATCAGACAGAGGTAGTTTGGGCATACACTATATCATCCACATACACTGGGAATAACATTGTTAAGAGTGGGTTATGATAAAAATAACGTTTCTCATATAGGAAGCGTCATTTCATCTCCTAGTATGTAATGCTTACTCTATTTTTCACCGAAATAGAGATTTTTACTATCAAGGCAAAAGAGTATTCAAAATGATAATTGTTCGTTCATTGCACGAAACATTTTTAGAATTGTTGAATCATCGTTATCGTTCTAAAATAGATTCAAAATGATGTCATTCACACATTTACACATACGAAATTGTTAGAATGAATGAGTTAAACGTTAAATTATGTAAATTCTTACGAAAGACGTTGAATAAATTGAATACATTTTACTTCAAACTATCTCTGTGTTTGTTTCTGACCCTTACACGTTCGTAATTTTACTATTTTACTAAAGAGATTGAATGTAAATGATGCTGAAGTAGCTTTTTGGTTTCATATAATTGCCAACTCTGGATGTGTGCCAAAGATTCCGACATAAAAATAATTCAAACTTTTCAAAATGAGGAATGTGGTCAATTTCCTGTGTTATGTCACAAATAAGGATATGCATCATTACCTGAAAATCCCGAAATGAAAATCCATATCAAAGTCCGTATTTCACTCTAATTATTAATAAAAACAAATAGAATTCAATTCGGCAATACAAAAATGGAAAGACGAACACAGTTTATATTTTTGGGGAAATATGACACCTATCTGGAAAATAAGTATGTGTTTGTTATGTCCGACGTTTCGAATAGATGATGTCAAAACTCAATCTTTGATATGTTAGTAAACTGTAAACTTAGTGAATGAGGTCAATATAATTTGAAATGAGTGATAAAAAATAATGATTTCTCCTTAGTCAACTTCAATGAGTAATGTCTACATCTAAACAACGTCATATATTCATGCCTTCAACCCATGGGTAACTAAAGATCATAAAAGCATTAAACAATAAAGGGTTGAGTATATTCAATTGCAAAAGAGGTGAGTATATTCAACTCATTATAGTGTATTACGGATTTGGTAGTCATCTGTAAGTTAAAGAAAGTCAGTGTAAGTGTAAGAAAATCCGTGCAAATCCACGGGGGAAATCCTTGGAAATAAAGGAAGTTTGGGAGTCTACTGTACAAAATTTTGGTAGCGGTTTGATCCTCCACTGATTTTAAAAAATCTCGTTTTCCGACTCATAATGAAAAAAACATAAAATACAAAATACCAAAATTTCGAAATAATACAATTCGTTACATCCTACTTTGTATAGATAGATTCCAACTCGAGAAAACGATAGATAATTTTGTGAAAACCAGGTCAATTTTAACACTTGAAACGGCCATTACCCTGCAAGAATATGTAGGTACTAAAAATCGGAGCACGTAGCCCGTCTGAATGATATAAAATGACTCATCATTCGGAAATGTGTATGCGAAATTAGAAAAAAAAACCTTGAAACAGAAATGTCTTATAAATTATCTCAACTTCGCGAATTGTTATATCAGAAACGTAGGTATGACATCAGTCGAGTGGAAATACATGTGATGTTGTATATTTCTGTATTTTATATTTCCATTATTCGAGGTGGATTCATTTCGTATCTTGCTTATTCAAATCGACGTTTATTTCAACCGATGACCTAATTATGACTATTTATATCAGTTCAGATTTATGAATGTAATGCTGTGAAAAATCGAAATAATTTATGGAAACTCAGTTTCGAGAATATAAGATCCCACCAACAATATTTCCGTAAAAAAGTTGAGCTTGGGTATGAAACGGTTCAACCGTGGAAAGCAGTGGAATCTATTATTGATTAATTAGTCAAGTTCAACCTTTTTATGAGTGAATATAATAAGCACGGACTTATTATTTCAAACTAAAATACGAAACATCGAATTAATAGGTCGTGTTATATTCATTGGTTCGCTCTTTTGCATTTCAAATGATGCTCTAATTGAAACATTCTCATTTATGATTTTATGAACATCCTGTTCATATTTTCAAACAAATCAATGTCCTAATTATTATAAAGAACCCCGCACCAACTACATGGAAAAATGGCTCTCAGCCAATTTTGAAATTTTTCGGGATATTGTGGTACAAGTCACTAGAAGTTACACGTGCAACTTTAAATTAGTTTCTATGTCTAGTTTCGAAGATATGAATTTTTGAAAATCATAAAAAGGACTGTTTTACTAAAACGTAGTACGGTTCACTTATCCAAAAGTATTATTTTTTAGATGATTATTAACTAAATAATAGCATTGCTGTAATAATAGCATGTCAGTCAGTCGGTCGTTAAGACAAAAGATGCCGCCTATTATACAGGGTGAGTCAAAAATACCAACAATTTAGTATATTTCGCCAATCTTTATCATTGGTCCCATTAGTGGGACTGAGCATTTTTCATTGAAAATATCTTTATTGGGAGTCTTTTCTTATGACAAGAATACTTTCTTTAAAAGTACTAACTTTCTTCCAAAACACTGATTGTTTTAAAAAATGTTTGTTTTTTATACTTTATGTTTTTAACACTTAAAACAGCCTTTTTGAGACAATAAATCCGCTTTGAAGCAACTACTAGAGGAAGACTTATAGTAATTGCTTAATATGATTAGCTACACATTTTATACGGGGGGAGTATATAAATTAGGTTAGTTGAAATAGGTTTTGCATCTAATATATATGTTTGCTAATTATTCTTGAATGGACCTGTCAATTTGAATTCTATTTTTCAGTTATTCTCTAAAGTAAATTACCCTACACTCGTGTAAGTTTCATTGATTTCCTATGTCTGGCTTTTGAAATATAAATATTGAAAGTTGATACTCTATAGAAAATATTATGCAATCTCATTTCTTGATGGATTAACGGCGTGGCGATTGACACGTTGGGGAGGATTCATAATTACTACCTATTTATAGATATTCGTGGAATCGTCACGTAGCGTAGAGTACGACTTATATGGATCTAAACACCAAATTTTCATAAAGCAGGTGGAAAACCACCTACCATCGTGTCAATAGCCAATAGCCAATAGTCACACGGTTTAAGGTCATACGGTTTTCAACGGCGCAATTGTTTTACGCCGCAAGATCATATTTATTCCATCAAAAAATAATATTGGATAATAACAATTTTAAATATTTATATTTCAAAAACCAGACATAGGAAATTCCTGAAACTTACACGAGTGTAGGGTAATTTACTTTAGAGTATAACTGAAAAATATGATTCAAATTGACAGGTCCATTCAAGAATAATTAACAAACTTATATTAGGTGCAAAACCTATTTCAACTTATATTTTGTATAAAATGTGATTGCAGCTTTTTGTAGCTAATTATATTGAGCAATTACTAATTACTAAGTCTTCCTCAAGTAGTTTTGGCCTCGAAGTGGATTTATTGTCTCAAAAAGGCTGTTTTAAGTGACATGTTAAAAATATGAAGTCTAGTATAAAAAACAATTTTTTTAAAGCAATTAGTTTTTTGGAAGAAAGTTAACACTTTTGAAGAAAATATTCTTGTCATAAGAAAAGAATCCCAATGAAGATATTTTTAATGAAAAATGCTCAGTCCCACTAATGGGACCAATGATAAAGATTGCTAAATTGTCGCTATTTTTGACTCTGTATCATAGGCGGCTTTTTTGTCTTGACGACCGACTGACTGACATGTCATTTGACTTCATTTAAACCAGCAATGCTATTATTTAGTAATTAATCATCTAAAAAGTAATACTTTTGGATAAGTGAACCCTACTATGTTTTAGTAAAACAGCCATTTTTATGATTTTCAAAAAGTCATATCTCCGAAACTAGACATATAAACTAATTTAAACTTGCACGTGTAACTTCTAGTGACTTGTACCACAATATGCCAAAAAAATTTAGTCATATAATTTTAAAATACACAAATTCCAAATTTAAAAGCAGACCCAATAAATAAGGACCGACTTGGATAACAATACTTTGGTTCGCCTTTTATTAATAAATCTATTTTCTGTGTGTGAGTGTTGAACTGATTTCTCGGGTTTCCGCCCGCGTATTGTGGTATTACGATTTAATATACGATTTACGGTATTATATACGATTTCACGACGTTTCGGCAGTCAAGTTCGAGTCATCTACCAGACATCCAGTCATCCACCAGAACGGGATAACGGGATAAAGAAAAAACGGGATAACAGGAAAACGGGATAACGGGAATAACGGGATAACGAAAAAACGGGATAACAGGATGACAGGATAAGGAAATAACGGGAAAACGGAATAACGGGATAAATAAAAAACGGGATAACAGGAAAATGGGATAACGGGAATAACGGATAACAAAAAAACGGGATAATGGGATGACAGGATAAGGGGATAACGGGATAAAGAAAAAACGGGATAACAGGAAAACGGGATAACGGGACAACAGGAAGCGGAAGGAGTCAAAAGCATAGTCTAGATGGAACAACATAAAGGAAAACATAGAAAAAAAGAAATTCTACGCGGACGAGAGTTTTCGGGAAAAACATTTTAGGGAACATAGAAATTTGGACAGGACAACGTCTGTCGGGTCAGCTAGTATATATATATATATATATATATATATATATATATATATATGTCTATGTGAGTGTTGAACTGCTTTCTCGGTTTCCACCCGCGTATTGTGGTATTGATCTTAAAGATACGATTTCACGACGTTTCGGCAGTCAAGTTCGAGTCATCCACAAGACATCCCCTGAAGATGGCAAATGTGATTTTGCCGAAACGTCGTTAAATCGGACCTTTTGAGGAGCAATACTTCAATACTCGGAGAGAAACCCGAGGAATTTCTTCAGATATTGAACTTGCCTTATTTCTTGTGCCTACTGAAATCCCTATTTTGGTCGTTCCCTAAACTGAAAAGACCATCATACCAACAAAATTAAAATAATATTCCCATAACTCCGCTAATAATAATACATTCTCAGACACGGATAATATTCGATAGATAATTTTTTTACATTTCTAGAAACCAATGAAAAATTTCAATTCAAATCATTATGTACGTTTTGTCCACTTAAAACATTATTATAGTGAGAATAATCTAGCTTGAAAATTGCCGCGGGAATGATTTGAGGTATTTTGTTTTTATTCTTTGACAACTTATATTTTTAATTTGTATGAAAAGTGAGAAATGAATCAAAACCCGTTTTGGGAGGAAGTGTGTTTGTGATCGTAAATTCAAAAAATAATCTACAGAATACCACACGAGAGTTCGTTAAAGTAGAAAATAATTCTCCAGATTTCTTTCTCAAACTTGCTGCCGTTTGGCAATAGCCACATGAGCCCGTCGGGCTCTCTAATGTCTGACAACAAGTTTTCGAAAATCTGTCGAATTATTTTCTCTTCATTCTCACTCTCTTGTGGTATTACAACTGAAAATTCCACAAGAAAATTATTTTCAACCGACTTGAATGCCGACTCATATTTTTGTTTGTTTGTTTGTCCGATTGTTCTACTCAAATATTGACATTTTTCGACGCCATCTAGTGGACGAATGATATTGAACCATATAGATTGAAATTTTAATAGGTTTCCAAATATTAATTATAATAATAGTGTTATTCAAATTAGGAAAATTGGCATTTGACTCACCCTGAATATGAACAATATGAAAATTGTTCCACACAGTAATTTGGAAATTCACTTTGATTTCCTTGGTTCGAAGTGTTATTCAGGTATTTATGGTGCTGGTTAAAAGTTGGACAATTATTCACATATTTTTTTCAAGGGACAACTGATATAACAATCATACACTGAACACGGAAATGATGAGATTCTGTCTTTTTTTTCCTTCGGGATAGTCCTCTTGGTCACATAATCACGAAACAAATGAACCAACAAATATCGTAGTATCCCAAAGATAATAAAAGAACGGGGATTCACGAAATACGCTGCCATCTAGTGATAATCAATGGAAACATCTACTATAGATATAATCTAGAAGGCGGATTACGCTGATATTTTGATCCCACATTTTCAGGTATAAGTTCATTCCCCAAGGTTTCTACACATCTTAAGCTTGACTTTTTTTTAGATGTTTACCTAACAATTGCATTATGATAAAAACGATTGAAGAACTGGTGCAAAAAGGTCGTCAAATGGGGACTGCAAAAAAACTACTATAAGATCAATCATTCCAGCGAGATCAGACCAGAATTAGATGGGAACAGTTGGTGGTTTTTATATCAAATGTTCATGAGATTTATTTACAGGGTATTTCCTAAATATGCTCAGAAGTCTAAAAGTTCTAAATACTTTCCACATAAAGCTAAAGATGTATGAAGATGCCCCCAAAATCGATTTTTGAATAATATCTCAGAAACTCTTGAAATTTTGTACACCTTTTGCCAATGCATGAACTTATTTTTCTGGGTGATAGATTGGAAAGATGATATACAAAAAGGGACCTCCTTATAAATTTTATATATTGATATTTCCATTATGTTCCATTATTTTTTCATTCTCGTTTGCCTCAAAATCCTCTATTGATAATAGAAACAATGATAAACTGTTCATTGAAATGCGTTTTTGTTGAGAATTCGCCTTTTCATTATCGAGCGCGAGGGGTTGTCATTGAAATCCATCGATAACTTTTTTGTCACATTTTAATTCGATATTTTCAGGGATTTATCAAATTATTGAATTATATTTCTCGCATTTTACACGAAGTTCATAACTTACATAAAACCTGACGGAGTTAACGACATATTTTCGTTTTGGAAATTTATATCCCACTACACAACACAAAACAAAATTGAAAAATTCTTCTATTTTTACTAGCTTTTATTCAACTTCAATTGCCCGCCCTAACAAAGTACTTACCTTTTTCTACGACCACATATAATAACCCTCGGAATTGTTTAAAATGTATGAAATAACATTCTTATTTATTAATTCGATAAAATCGTCATTTTTTTGGTTGGTTGCCAGCTACAAACATCAATATTATTTATAATATTTCGTTGTAACAATTTGAAATATTTGAATGTTCAGAATAATTAACGTAATTATTTAGAATGGCCCTATTATTGGCCTATTGTGAGAAAATGCAATTTTATCAGTGATGCATACAGTGTCACTAGTCTTTCCAATGCATTCGAGTGAAAGCTCGTCTTTTACTTGCATTTATTCCTTTTCTACTCATTTAAAAAAAAACATTCATTGTTGATGTGTAGTTTTTATTTTATATTGATGTGTTCATGTTTAGGTATAATTATACGTAGGGAATGAATTGAAGCACTGCTTTTTTACAGTTCGTACAATTGAAATATTTTCGCTCCGAGCATCAGTAACAAACACCATTTGTTCACACACTCCCTGTTATATAAACTATTGCTAATAAAATATTGTGAAAAAAGTTATAATCCTCGAGGGATATTTATAAATTCGTTAAAGTCTATAAATATTTCCTAGTCGGACAAATGCATAGATAAATCTCAGACTAACCCAACGAGCTCTATCCAGATGAAATTGGCAACATTCCAAAAGCGAAATTATTAGATATTACCATCGTGTACATTGAATCTAGGTTCAACGAATGCCTAAACATATGCTGTAAGGGTTACTTCTTTGAAAAAAGCCATTCCTGCTAAATTGAGGTTGCAATCGAAATTGTAATTTTTTTTGCCAGAAGGTTCAAATAATGATATTGTTATCTATTGAGCTTTCGTAAGATGTTTATTTCTTTATTAAATGCATAATATATGGAAAGTGGTTATGTTAGGTTATAATTATATATGCAGGGTATATATCTTCATGCGTTAACGCGATCTAAATACAGAGTGGGCCATTGAAAACGAAACAGCGGCTCTGTTGGTCGGCAGAACCGAATTATATAAAAACGCTCGGACACGTCAACTACATTTTCGAGGGAGACATCGTTCGCGATGAAATTCACCCGAAATACATTCCATCCCTTGGAGTTCTGTTCAAAACGAGACCTCACATTTCGTAGCATTTCCTTCGTTATTCGACGGCATTCTTCAATAATTCTCCTTTGCAAATATTCCAGAGATTCTGGTTCGGTTGCAAATATTTTGTTTTTCGAGTGATCCTACAGGAAAAAGTCGAGTGGGGTTAAATCTGGAGATCTGACTGGCCAATCTATAGAGCCTCTTCCTCCAATCGAACTTCCAGGAAACATTCTATCCAAAAACGCCCTAACAGGTTGTGCATGATGTGAAGGTGCCCCGTCTTGTTGAAATATCGAGTGGTCTTCATGGTAACGATCGTCATTTTCAATGATGTCTACTAATTGTGGATAAACAAATTCATTCAATAATCCCAAATAAGTTTCTCCTGTCAGGTTACCGTCGATAAATACTGGTCCAATCAAACGGTCCCCAAAAATACCGGCCCAGACATTGAGTTTTTGGGGAGTTTGAGTATGGAGTTCGTGGAGAACATGTGGATTGGAATCAATAACGACAATTATGACGTTTCACAGTCGAATTCAGAAAGAATATAGACTCATCAGAAAAGCAGATGTTGAAAAGGAAATTCTCATTATCATCTATTCTCGTAGTCATAATTTCACAAAATTCCTGTCGCCTATCAAAATCATCTTCATTCAATTGGTGTACCAAATGTATTTTGTAGGGGTGGAATTTATGATGTTTCAGGATTCGGCGGATACTGATTCTACTGATATTGGTAACACTAGCCAATTTCCTTGTGCTCAATGTTGGGTCTGCATGAACTTGTCCTAAAACTTCAACAGTAAATTCACGTTCTGGGTCTCGTTTCTTGTTGGCTACTGATCCAGTTTGACGAAATTTTTGCACTTATTCTAGAACGTATTTTCTAGCAACAAGTTTATCCGGATGCGTTTCATTGAACGAATTAGCTGTACGGTTACCGCACTCATCATTCTTAAAAAAATTGTTATTATTTCAACTCTTTCCGCGATCGTATACACCATTATTGCGGAAAGATATTCAGCAGCTTTAGTCAAGTAATTCACTCTAATGTCGTTCAGTTTGACACTGATAGACGTCCACAATTGCGATTTGGCGAAAAAAATTATCTCATACATTTTTTGTTGTACTCGCATTTGAGTCGAATTCGAGAAAACGTCTTTTTATCGATTCTTAAGAACCTTACATTTTTTTCGATCAAGTAAATGAGGATGAAATAAAAATTTGAAACGGAATTGCATGTTATTTGTTGGTAAACAGTTAGATCATTCAATTCTTCGACAATGATAATTATCTTTAAACAGTTGCATTGTTAGATGTTATTTTTATTGATTGAGTGAATAAAAAGTGATTTCCCAACTTCAAGTTCCTATATCTCGAAAACGAATCGATATAATTAATTTATTTTTGTTGTTTGATATTAAGAAGGAAAATACCTTTCAAATGAAGTTTCATTTGCCATATGTTGCAATTCAAAAATTTAGGCGTGGCGGTCACAGCTCCGAGGGATGGAATGTATTATGGAATGTATTTCGGGTGAATTTCATCGCGAACGATGTCCCCCTCGAAAATGTAGTTGACGTGTCCGAGCGTTTTTATATAATTCTGTTCTGCCGACCTACAGAGCCGCTGTTTCGTTTTCAATGGCCCACTCTGTATAGAGAACTAAGAGGAGCATGATTCTGAAAATTTGTAGAGACGGTGAAGGAAACATTGAGAATCCAACAAAAATATTTTTGTTATTGTGACATTTCCTGTTTCTCCGGGAGTTCGTTAACTTTGTTATTTTCAGTAGGATACCCTGTATTTTATAAATTCTTTGGATTCCTCATGATTCTTATTCAAATTACCCAAAATGAACCGTTTTTGAGTGTTCGAGTTTTTCTAGAAAAAGTGACAAATGCAGCCTATCGAACATACGCCATTTTCATGTGAATTTCAGTTTCAAGTGATATGCAGCGACTGAATCAAATATACTGAAGGTTGAACGGATCACTCACCATTATCACAACTACTGAATAATTTATAGGGTGCGCAAATGAGTGGGTCCCGAAAGTGAATGAGAAACATTGAAAATCTCAATTATTTCAAATCGAAACCCCATTTTTTCTTCTCATGATTCAATTCTATTATGAAAATGAGCCCTAGTTCTGATTCACTTCCCTATACCCAAAACCCATAATTTCGGAGATATTCCATAATATTACTTAATTCTACATATCAACTGCTTAAAATTTTAATTTTTCTAGTAAGCCGAGCATATCTACCGACAAATGAATTGAAGTTGTTTACTGTCAGATTCATCATCTGAAAAAGTGCAATATGGCTCGTGTTGGGTATAATAATCAGGATTTCGTAAATTTATTAGTGATTTATGGCGAATGTAATGAGGTTTTCTCAAGAACAACCAACCAAAACCATCTCCAGACATCATCCGAAGAATAATATTCAACCTTACGAACTGTGTGGATTCTCCGAAAGATTATTAAGACGGTGGTGGACAACGAAGAAAATGAAATTACAGTGCTTGGATACTTCGCAGCTTTTCCAGAAGCATCGTTGAAAGATGCTTCACGAGATTTGGGATTAAATAAAATGCAGAAAATATTGGCGAAACACAAATGGCATCCTTATTCTCATAATTTAGTTCATGGTCTGAAACTATCCGACTATGAGAGGAGGGTGAACTTTGCAGAGTTCACCATTTGGAAGAATCACGAAAATGACCAATTTGTGAATAACATTATATGGAGCGACGAAGCAAAATTTACCAACAGGCGAAACTCACCCCACTGGAGCGATAGAAATTTCGGGAACGTCAATTTCGAGACAGTTGGAATTTCAATGATTACTGTGCTGTTAGAAACAATGCACAGTGATGCTCCACTTTTATGATGACAATTTGTATTAGTATTTTAATTTGCTACCTCGGCCCAAAACTCTCCAATTTCTTACCTGATGATCTCAAATTTCTCAAACAAAATACTTCGAAATTCAAACACGAACTCAAGAAATGGTTACATTCCACGCCGAGATACCTTATACATAATTCATTCCAAAGATAATCAATAATTAAAATTACTAGTAAAAAAATTATGATTTCATTTCCAAGGAATAACTTAACTTTATCTATCTGTTACAGTTGAACTATTTTACTACTTATATATATATATATATATATATATATATATATATATATATATATATATATATATATATATATATATATATATATATATATATATTATATATATATATATATAATATATATATATATTATATTATATAATTTTTGGATCCTTTTTTATATCGCACAAATTATAATAGCATACTATGCTCATCGTCATTTTATTAATTTGAAAGATATTCCATAATTTGATCTCCAATTCATTCCATTCCTTCTCAAGAAATACTTATGTATTGTATATGTATGTATGTATATGTATTGTATGTATCTATATGTTTATGTGTATATGTATGGATGTATATGTGTGTATATGTGTATATATATATATGCATGTATATACAGGGTGTTATTGAATAATTGCGACAAACTTCATTCTGCATGAAAAAATAATGACAGTTTGCTATATAACTTTTGTCAGCAAATGCTGCTTCGTTTTCCGAGATACGGAAATACGCAGATAGGCAAATGAAATTTGGTTAGTTATTGCGCGTTTTTTGACCTGCAATTGAGAATTTTATGTTCATTATTGGCGCGCATACGGGTAATGATCTCAATTTTTTTAAAGAAAAATGGTACGCCACTGAAATATTTCAAATCATTTTTGAAATCCTCGTTCAATTTGTGACAAAAAATCTCACTTGTCTTTTTTTCGTATGGGGCGCCGTTTTTATGCAAAAAAATAAAACATCTTGACGTTTTTTTTTCCATTTATTTAATACATTATCAAGAACTATCTAATACAATAACGTTAAACCAGAACAATAACAGAAAATAACACTATTAAATAAATAGGCGCAAAACTGCAACAAATGTTCAATATAACCTTCCTCAGACGTGATACAAGATTCAACTCTCCGCCTCATTGATTGTCGTATTCCTGCAAATATTCCTGGTGTATTTCTTATTGTGGACTAATGTCTTGAGAAAACCCCAAATGCAAAAATCTAGAGGATTTAAATCCGGAGATCGAGCAGGCCAATGTTCCGTACCTCCTATACCTATCCAACGATTTGGATATACTGTATCTAAGTGGTTACGTACAATAATGCTGAAATGGACTGGTGCACCATCATATGCATGTACCAGAAGTGTTGTCTCAGCTGTAGAGGAATTTCTTCAAGAAGAACAGGTAACTCTTCCTGTAGGAAATTGCCGCGGGAATAATTTGAGGTATTTTGTTTTTATTCTTTGACAACTTATATTTTTAATTTGTATGAAAAGTGAGAAATGAATCAAAACCCGTTTTGGGAGGAAGTGTGTTTGTGATCGTAAATTCAAAAAATAATCTACAGAATACCACACGAGAGTTCGATAAAGTAGAAAATAATTCTCCAGATTTCTTTCTCAAACTTGCTGCCGTTTGGAAATAGCCACATGAGCCCGTCGGGCTCTCTAATGTCTGACAACAAGTTTTCGAAAATCTGTTAAGGTAGGAATCGCCTGTGGTAGGAAATATGGACCGATCAAATTATCATCAAGTATCCCAAGCCATACATTCACTGAAAACTGATGCTAAAAATGAGCTTCAAAGATTCCATGTGGATTTTCCTCAGCCCAGAGTTGATTGTTATGGAAATTTCGTATACACTGTCGTCCAAAATTAGCCTTGTCAGTAAACAAAACGCCATTTAAAAAATTAGGAATTTGAGCCATTTGATAAAGAATCCAATGGCAAAAAAATAGGCGCGGAAAAAAGTCTCTAGGTAGTAGAGCTTGCACACGTTGAATATGAAACGGATACAATTGCTGTTCTTTAAGAATTTTAAATACAGTGAAGTTGCTAACATTCAGTATGTTTGCAATTTTTCGAGTACATGTTTCAGGTGACTCCGCAATTAACTCGAGAACTGCTTCTTCTACGTCTGACAATTCCTCATTTGTATAATTTTCCATTATTTTCGATAAAAGAAAAAATAATTACTTATTATTATTAATATTATACCAAAATAAAAGCTTAAAAATGAAGAAACGCTAATTTGACATTTTGTTGACATATTCGTATTTAACAGAATGTTCACAGTAGCCTACTAGCATCGCTACTAGATAATGTATTAAAGTAATGACAAATACGCTTAAGATGTTTTATTTTTTGCATAAAAACGTCGCCCCATACGAAAAAAAGGCAAGAGGGATTTTTTGTCACAAATTGAACGAGAAATTCAAAAAATATTTTTAATTTAAAATATCTCAGTAGCGTACCATTTTTTTCTTTAAAAAAATTGAGATTATTACCCGTATGCGTGCCAATGATAAACATAAAATTCCTAATTGCAAATAAAAAAATGCGCAATAACTACCTCTTGAAACTCACCAAATTTCATTTGCATATCTCGACCGGTTTCAGAGCAATAAATAAATAGTCAGTTTGCGGACAAAAGTTATAGAGCAAACTGTCATTACTTTTTCATGCTGAATCACCCCCTGAAGTTTGTCGCATTTATTCTCTAACACCCTGTATGAATATATGTGTATATACATACTATTTTTTGGATTGTAATACTGAATATACCATGCCACGGACGAGGATTCCTTTTTGAGGCTATGTATTTATTCAGCTTTCATATATCTTTATCTGGATTTTCATATATATTATTGAATAAATTTATGATTATTATATGTGAAGTATCTGTATTAGTGTAATGATCTGAATCATTGGCTGAATGCACCCGGAAGCAAAAGCCAATAAAATAGATATAATATGATAGGTAAATTATACTTGTTGCTACGGATTATTTGGAACAGCTGACACTAGCGGACCATAGCAAAATTTGGTATCAACATGATGGAGCACCCCCACATAATTTAGATGGTTTTTTTATGACCAATGTATTGGAACGGACGGTCCGCAACTATGGCCACCGCGGTCTCCCGATTTAACTCCAATGGATTTTTTCATTTGGAGTTATATAAAAAATGGCCAATAACTAAAAAAGAATTTCAGCAGAGTTCGCACAGCCTTCAACTCTATTCCACCTGAAATGATAAGACGACCTGTAGGAGACGTCATACGAAGATGTGAAAAATTCTTAGAAGTTGAAGGCAATGTGTTTGAACATTTTTTGACATGAAAATAGGAATAATCATATATAATATCACATGTTCTTGTGAAAACTTTATTACATTCGCCATAAATCACTAATAAATTAACGAATTCTTTATTATTATACCCAACACGACCATATTGCATCTGACATCTGACAGTAAACAACTGTCGGTAGATATTCGCAACTTACTAGAAAAATCAACATTTCAGGCAGTTAATATGCAGAATTAAGTACTATTATGGATCAGTACTAGGGCTCATTTTCATAATAGAATTGAATCATGGGAAGAAAAAAATGGGGTTTCCATTGAAAAAATTGAAATTTTCAATGTTTCTCATTCACTTTCTGGACCCACTTTTATGCGCACCCTGTCAATTATTCAGTGGATGTGATAATGGTGAGAGATCCTTTCAACCTTCATTATTCATGATTTAGTCAGTACATATCACAAAAAATTGTAATTCACATGAAAACGGCGCATGTTCGATATGCTGCATTCATGAGAGGAATCAGAATCATGAGAGGAATCCAATAATTTCATAATATACAGGGTGTCCTATTGAAAATAACAAAGATCACTCCAGGAGAAACCGGAAGTGTCACAATAACGAAAATTTTTCTGACCGTCTCTACAAATTTTCAGAATCATGCTACTTTCAGTACTCTTTATATAGATCGCGTTAGGAAGATATACCATATATAAAGCAGTTTTGATTGACTAGCTAAGAATTTCCAACAATATTAGGTGTTATAGTCAAAAGGAATTGTAAAAAAATGCGTTATGTTATTTTTTAAGCTTTCGGAAAATATTAATTTGCTATTTCAAGATTTTATGGAAAGTTGTTAAAATAACAATTAATCAATGAATAAAAGTTATTATAGCAACGTTACGTATGTAGGAGAGCATTTTATTTTTGAAAATCACACTATACAGACATAGCTTTACCTATATCATTAAGGAACAATAAATAATATAGTTTTGCACAAATCGTTAGCACATATTGAAGTATTTGCGCCCAAATTGGTCCACGTCTTAAAAAATTTACAAGAAACAACTCTGAAATAGAATCACAACTTTTCACATAAACAAAAACACCGCTGGAAAAAAAATCCAATGTCATGAAGAAAAACTGGAATGTTGCGTAGGGCAAACATCGAGATATCTAAACTGTAGAATAATTTCATATAGAAGTAACTAATATAAATAAAAAATTATGAGCGTTACCTAAACAAGCCATTTCTACTAAATATTCAAGACGAAAATGCTCGACTCATTCAACATTGTTATTTGCTTCATTTTTACCTCATGTACTCACAAACGGAGTCCCGAAATCCTTGTTAAGCTAAAAACGCAAGATGGCACTGATCCAGGGCGCCACGATAACAAAATTGCAGTAGCATTCATTCATTGAAAATTCCCGTGTAGCACTGCCTCATGTATAAATGCGCCCTTGTCCTATCTACCTGCGTTGCCCTATTTTGGTTAAGAAGCACACATGATTGTTGTATTTCAATTAGGTATCGAGTTAACTTCTTTTTGTGTGATGTGCTTCGACGCGAAAACGTAATTCGCTCGTCGGTCGAACTTTCTTGTGTAACAAAATACAGAGATTTGAATCGCTATAACTACGAGACTAATAATGCGTAAACAATAGCTGAGAACACAACGGATAGATCATCTCATTGAAAATGAAAGCCGACTACAAATACCATTAAAAAACAACTACTTCCCTGGCTAATGCTGCGACGGACGTTCGATCACATAGTATGGATGATCGTGCAAAGTCCTATGAGGTTACTTTGCAAATGTTTGCTGTGAAATGGATAAATATGAACTTGGCTGACCACCTGTGGATCGTTTTCGGGGTATTTACCCCTCATCAGTACAGAGTAAGTCAAGCAGACAATGATTTATGTCTGCAAACCAGAATGAATCGATCAAAATCCATTCTTTTCTTAGTTTCCGTTGAGATTGCATCAACAAAATGGGAACACCATTAGCAAACGCCACGTCGACTCAACTTCTGCAACTAACATTACCAACGTGACATGTTATCCTGAATATTAGGATAGAAGTCTGTAAAACAAGGCAGAAGTCTGTAGTACATCAGTAGCCAGCTATATTTTAATTGAAAATAAAAAACGTCTTCTTCCTCAGACGTTTTTCATTCTCTTCTTATCTTTCAATCGTCTTGTATTACGGATATATTATGTTTGTAGTATGTACGTGTTTTGTCGCGCAGTATTCGTTTTGTCATCGAACCAGTGTAGGCGCATGCGCGTGATTGTTACGAATGAGCTTTGTGAAAAGTTATAAATTAGTGTAGCATGGAAACGCGTTAAGCTTGCACATTGATTCAGGTATCATTGCGATGAGCTCGCGTAGCACTATTAGGATCCAAAGTTAGACAATAAAAATATAAAATGGAGTCTCATATGACTCGTAAATATGCTTGTAACTATAGAAAACGCAAGTCAGAGAAGAGCTCGGTCGAAAGGAATCCAATAAGTCTAAAATGTCCAGTGGCGAGCGAATGCGAGAGCTACATCAGCGTCGAGAAGAAATGAAAACACAAAGCGATTACGTAGCTGGCCCATCGGACATACAGCTGCCAGCGACAGTCCAAATGTCACGAATCATGTGCAGAAAAAAATCCCGACGTTTCCACGAAAAATCTATGGCGCGGACCCAAAATGCGCCTTTCAATTTTTTGAAACTTGAATTATGTATTACTTTTGTGTATTTAGTATATTCTTTTTGCTAGAAATTATTATGTCAAATCATTAATTACTTATTTCCATGTAATAATTAATTTCTTTACGTTAATTGTCCAGGAAAATTTAACTTATAGAATAATAAATCAAACATGTTGCGCAAATTATTTTGTATAAGCGATAATTCAAAAAGCTCAAATGAAGTGTGGAAAATGACAAATCATCTCAATATGTATTTTGAATTCGGAATGAAAACAGCAACCTAAAGTTAATAACTCCAATATATTGGAAAAATAATTTTGATATCACAATGAATAAATAATAGAAATAGAGTCTTTTTTCAATGGGACTATAGTTTTACTATTTATATAATTCGAATGCCTCAGCAATCACAGAAACTAAAAACTATTCCCGTCGAGTTCGAATACTGTAATTCCCAGGGAAAACATACAATAATTATAATGTAACATAAACATTATAAACATTCTACTGAATGTGAGAGCTATGAACCTTAGTCCATGAGAGTCAAGTGCGAGGCGCCGACGATATTGTTTACTTTTCGTGTGGAATAAAACTTGCGTGTGTGTTAGGTATCAGTCCCTCAGAGCCACTGGTAATCACTGGTGGTCACCCACCAAATTTCCAGCATATGCAATTAACGCTGTACTGTCTCACTGTCTCACAGAAACCTCCAGTCACACGTTCTAATTTGGTGGCAACTAGAGAACCAGCGCAAGCGATTTAGAATTTTAATCAGCTGTAAATTGTCCTTTGTCATTTTTTTATAGATTTTTTATAATTTGTACTACCTATAGTAAACAGAGGTTTCAATTTAGATATTAGCAAGTTCCAGTTGCTTTTATTCATTCTATAGTAACTGTACAGTTTTTCTTCATCATTCACTAATTGAGGAACTAATTGATAAAATTCTTCTCTTTGTTCCCTATCGAGAAAAATTTCTCGCACCCACATTTGTCGTCGATTTTTCATGCGAGTCCTCCAATAATAATATAATATTAAGAGTTCATCCGAGTCGGAAGAAGATAACAATTCCAATTTATATTTATAATACAAATTAATAGCACGAAATAAAAATAATTAATTTGTTTGATTTTGTTTTGCAATTTGCGGCACGGTATAGATTGTTAAAAGTAAAAAGTTTGGTTAGAGAGTGACAAAACTAATGTGAAAATTTTTTTTGGAGGTGGGTGATTGCTGTGAGACTGTAGCCGTTATTTTTGTCGATTGTACTAGTTGGAGGTGGGTGGTTGTGGATGATAGTGGTTTCTGTGGGACTGGCACCTTACTTCGTTACTTCCAAATTATTATTTAATAATTGTGGTTTATTAAGTGATTCAAAGTATGCTGACTTCATCTACTAGTTCTGACTTTATCTAACAGTTTAGATATGAGGTTCGTTTGTTGTGTAAAACTGATGTGATTGCAGAGATACAGTTTGAACACGTAACTGGTAGCCTGCAACGAATGTTAATGAGGATTTTCAGATTCTTTTTTTACATTTGTCAAACAACCAGTCAGTTCAAAATTCCACATATTCAAATGTTTATTGTATCCGGCAATTGCCAGGGTTTTCTTACGGCTTATGTTAAGCAGGGCCGGATTAAAAGGTGTGGAGGCCCTGGGGCAACAAAGGAGTGGAGGCCCCTAATTATTTTTAAACAAGTTTTTTTTTTATTTATTACGGAACAAATAAAATTATTTCGACACGAGCATATGTAGGTATAATAAAATACAAGAAATAAATTAAATTACAGCGTAAACAAAGGGATTCTTGCGAGCTTTTTTCGGCGAAAAATCTTTGATGATTTCGGCCAAATCCAGCATCCGGAGAAAATCATTCTCAATGCTTAGAAGCGATAACTTTGATAGGCGGCTTTGTCTCATCGTAATTCGCCTATTTTTTTCATTTTGGAAAATGAGCGCTTTCCAGTGCAATTTGACATCATCACATTCTCAGTTGTAATATCACAAGAGAGTGAAAATAATTCGACAGATTTTCGAAAACTTGTTGCCAGGCAATAGACAAGAGAGACCAACTGGCTCGAGTGGCTATTGCCAACAAGTTTGAGAAAGAAATCTAGATAATTATTTTCTATATATCGAACTCTCGTGTGGTATTCTTTAGATTATTTTTTGATGTTACGATCATAAACACATTTCCTTGCAAAATTATATAATGTAGTAAACCGGTTCTGATTCATTTCACACTTTTCATGCGAATTGATGATAGACGTCAAATTAAAAATATAGGTTGTCAGACAATAAAAACAAAATACCTCAAATTATTCCCGCGACAATTTTCTAGGTAGAATATTTCCACTATTGATTGGCCAAAACGTATATGAATTATTTGAATTGAACGTTTCCATTGGTTTCCAGCAATGTCAAAAAATAATGACTGTAATTTCAATGTTTGAGAATGTAGCTCTGAAATTTTAGTTTTCAAGAATTTGACAGTAGAACATCTTAGATAGATAGATAGATAGTCACACTTTCAGATTTCGGGGATTTCTCCGTTACAAGCGCGCCACTCAGCGGACACTTGTCAATGCCAATAAATAGGAAAAACAGGTACCTATAGACGGGCAAAGTGTTTGTAGAATCGGCAGAAAAATAGTCAACAGAATTTGAACTTTTGTTCTATTATGGAATGCGCACAGGGCTCTTATAAATAATTTGATGCAATCATTTTCATAAATTGATATATTATTTTCTTTTGCTTATGATTATTGAATTTCATTGTGTATCTAGATCGCTTGTGTCATTCGAAGAATACATCGACAGAAAACCCTTCATTTAATAAAAAAAATGTATATATTTTTTTAAATTCAATTGTTCTTGTTTTTACAGCTAATTTCGATACGATATAATATTTTGTATAATAGTATGATGTTTTACTTGGTGATTGTTCCTCGCATATATACATGATTCATCAGATCGAAGATTAATATCAACCATGGATTTTGACAAGAATACGAAACATGTTTTTGAATGTTTAAAACGAAAAATGAGAGGAAAAAGTGAGAGGAAAAAGTGGGAGAACTGCTCTTTCGTTGTCAGATTTTTTATATATAATTTTGCATATCCTTCGGTATTTGTTAGGAAATTTTACCTAAAAATTTATATTGTGGAGGCCCCTCTCTTGTGGAGGCCCCGGGGCTGCAGCCCCGTTTGCCCCCCTCTTAATCCGGCTCTGATGTTAAGTTAGGTTTTAACCACTGTTCTTTGTTATGGCATTATACACTCGTCATTTACGGGAGTGTAACAAGTTACAAGTTTACATCCTGTATATTATAGGAATAGGCGATCAAATTGAATCAATTAATAAACCTGTGTCAATTGTACAACGTGAAAATTATCCGTTGTGATCGTAATAAAAAAAATAACCACCAATGGGATTGCCCGTCTGGGACTCTCCAACATTATCTTTGTGCGTTGTCGAAAATTTATGCGACAATTCAAAAGTTAATGGTAGGTTGGTTGGTTGAAAGCTGACGAGCCAGAGACTCGAATTGGAACGAGTGGGCTGTCTATACGCAAAATGAATGTGTTATAAAATGATTTACAATCGCTACCTGTACAATCAGTACCTGTGAGTACAAGTAGGTTTTTCGTTTATACATGTTTTCTTTTATCATGGCACTTGATTAGTATTATTTATTGCGTATTCGGAATTTTTTCACATTGATTGAAAATCGTGGAGTGAAATTGTATGACCGTATATTTTAAGCACTTTTTTTTAATTCACATTACAATTTCTCAGGATATTATTGATCAATAGGAAAATAAAATATAATTTAAATGGAAAATCAAGTCAATTGTCACTTACCTCTCATAGGTGTTGTTCAACTGTTCTAACTTTTCTGATAGGGCTGTTGCAGACGAACTGGAACACTCTTTCAGGAATATTAATACGGTTTTGGACAGTCTTACGACCTCTTCTTGGTGTGTTTTCAAGGAATCTGCTTCGGATTGCAATTCCTGCAAAAAATTAACAAGTGTGAATACTAGATAAAAATCATGTAGCAAATGAACAATTTATCTTTATAAAGGGTGTTCACAGATTCACTGCATTTCCTTTTCAACCCTTCTTTCATGTGACGTCGAATGGTTCAAAATTAGTAATGTTTCTGGTAATTCCAGAATTCTTGTAGGGTAACTGCATTTTTTATAATTCCTGGTATATTTTTTGTATATGATAACCAACCACAATTATAAAAAACAAAATCAAGAAATACAAACACTTCTGATTATTTTTATTTTTCATAGGCCAAATTCATAGTACAATTTTCTGCCTAACTGAATATTTTTTCTATACATAAAAATAATAATTTTTCCTTTATATGAAAAATAGATTTGATGTATGCAGTAACAAATCAAGACCAATATATTTTTTGGCTTCATTTCTTGGTTGATTTTTTTAATGTGAAAATTTATTGCAACAAAAAACCGAAAATTTGTCCATTTTGAGATTAAATATTTCATTAGCTCACGTGGAACTAGATAGCATCCATTAAAAATAATATAGTAGTGTCATATTGCAAATCACGAATAAAAAACGTTACAGATCTTCAAACTGAATTGAATTCTGTCAATTTTAGAGATACATTTTTTTCTTTAGAAATACCTAAGTTTCAATCTCGTTATTATATTGAGTTTAACATCGTGGGGTTGCATCAGTTTATTCAAAGAATTTCATGTTTTTAAATAACTGAAGGATGAATTTTGAATAAATTAATTATTATTATATTGATTTTTTCATTCGATAAATGAAAAGATATACTGCAAATGATGAATAGCTATGAATTTTTCGTATTTCTCATCTTTGATTTCTGAAAATCAGTTTCTTTCAATAATCATATAGATTTCCAGAACTCTTCTTTATTTCATGTAGACACTCCGCCTTCATAACAATCAATTTCAAAAAAAAAAAAAATTCTCGGAACATAGTTTACATTGACAATTTACACAGTTATCCATCTATATGGATAACTAGCGTATACCTATAAGTTATTTCCAAACTACATTCCGTTAATTTTGAGTAAGAACATTGAATTGATGGATATATTAAGATATATTCAATGTTTCATGAAAAAATTCAAACAAAAGGTTTCATCCACGTATTTATTATATTATTTTTTATACTGATTGAAATGAACATATTCGTTGTTGAAAAAAAAATTTCAACTGTCCTGTTTCTATAAATACGTGAAATTCAAAATCAATTTAAAAAAAACAACGTTGAACTTGAATGATTTCCAAACTATATTTTATTGAATTGGATATAATAATGATCCATAGTTGAAGACATGGATAGTGCGTCATCAACCCAAGCAGATTATTCTAGAAAGTTGATAATCTTTAAATATGGGAAAAACTGATGAGAAAGCCATGTGAAACTGAATGAATGGACTGTTTGTGATTTCCACATCAAAAATGATTTTTTCGATTTCCAAATTTAATTATTCTTACATAATGGAGAAGTAAAATAAATTCCTGGGAATCATTATGCTTTTTATATTTAGTGGAAAATAACGTTTTTTCCTTATCGAATAATAGTTTATAAGTGGTATGTTCTTCGTGTAAATTCAACATTTCCAAATTTTCAAAATTTAACGTTTCAATAAAGGATACTATTTTTAACGTAATTTTACAAGATTTCACCACATTCTATGAAATGGAAGCGATAATAAAACGTTGAAATGTTATGTTATCAATATGGTTGAAAACGATATAATTTCGCGAGAGAGAAAAACTGACAAATATCGTTTTCAAACATTTGGTTTTCAATAATTTCAACCGTTGTTTCAACGTTCTTTACTCACTGGGCTGATTGAATTGCAAATCAAACACGCAGAAAATAATATACTGACATAAACAGTAAGTAGGTTCCTTGTCAATATGAAAAATTATAGGGACATTTACATAAACTTTTTGATCCCAAGGAACCTACCGTTCGTGTGATTATTCAGTTGTTTCCTGCATATTCAATGAACTTATCGAAAACATCAACTCTTCATTCAAAACTAACGTTTCTTCAACCGTTTTCATTGACATTTCTTAACCGAAATTTGTTTAAAAATGTTTCAAAAATTGTATATATCATCGTTCATAATACGTTATTTCCAAGCTATATTTCATTGATTTGGAAATACCGAACAACGAATATAACCGGTATCCTCGTGTAGCGTAAGTTATAACGATATAATCATCACATCTTTGTTTTATATGTCTTTTCAGTTATTTTGAATTGATGCGGCCGATACTTGATGAAAATACATATTATAGTAAACAAAAAGAACTCCCTTCGCTAAATGATTTTCACTGAACTGGGTTTATAAAACGTGTTTTGCTATACAATAGGAATAGGTAATCATTAGGACTGAGACGAAGTAGAACGGAGATTATATCCATTGCCTGTTTAATCTCCAGTAAAACAAATTCAACAAAGGAGAACTATTTAAGTTGATCTGGTCATCAAGCAAATATTGCGACTTTTTGCATTTATAAATTTTCAAACTTTGTAGAAGATCGCATTTCTATATGTAATATTTCGAAATTGATTTGTTTGAAAATATGAACAGGATGTTCATAAAATCAGATGTGGAATCATCTGCGACTGAAAGATAAACTCTAGTCACTATCTTCCATCGTTCAAGATAACCTCTTGTGGGGTATTCATGTTGAAAAGGGAAACATTCTCAATTGAATATTGAATAGAAAGATTTTTCTGTTAATTGAAAAATCCACGATAAAAATGAAGTTATTTTTTATGAATGTCTAACAAAGCTAAAGCCACGCTGGACATTGAACTACATCTGATAGATATTCTGAAAGGACCCTAACTCAAAAGAAAAAATCTGAAATTGAAAATTTGCATTTTCATTCAGATAGTTATTTGATTTTCTATTCCAGTCCTAATTGTCCAATGTCCAGCGTAGCCGGGGAAGTAGTTGTTTTCTGTTAGACATTCACAAAAAATAACTTCATTTTTATCGTGGATTTTTCAATTCACAGAAAAATATTTCTATTCAATATTCAATTTCAACATTTCGAAATTGTTAACAAAACAATAACAACAAATTTCCACCGAGAAAAACACCGTATATATATATATATATATACGTATATATATATATATATATATACACGTATATATATATATATATATATATACGGTGTTTTATATATATGTCACGCCGATAATCCAACAGATTCAGCAAGATCTCACTAAAGTTTCCTAATTCTCTAAAAAGGAAAAACATTGTAGAATTTGTCATTTTGAAAAAATCACTCTTTATTTTTCTGTAATATATGAATGAGATACAAAGTAAAATCATCATTGGAAAAAAACATATTTATTAACTACCAATATTTATTACACTCTATAAGAACCTGTGTAAATAAAGTGAAGTCACAAAAATCAGTATGCATGCGCAACTTTACAACTTTGAATTACGGCTCATGATATGCTTGTTTTTATGGCCTGTATACTGCGGACTCGAGGATTATAGTCACAACTTCGGTGGGCAAAACTGGATGTCTCACTCTAAATTATACCACGAATGCCCGAAACTATCAACAATTAATTAACTTTGCGATGTACGTTGAACGGCTGTATGATAACTCACATTAACTTGACTTCCTGACCACGTGATCGACCTCTGTGTTCTACGATGGCTGGAAATAGAATCCCCGACTCATAACATAAATATTTGAGGTGAGGTTATATATTTGATATTTTGACCAGAATACCAAACGACACGAGACAAGAAATGTCAGAATTTTGAGGTTATGTTAAATGAATTAAGCATACTTCAACATTTGTCCATGTGAAATAATGACTACTAGAACGAGATGGACGAACAAAATCGCGTCTTTGTTTTTTATTGGCGCATGCTCATTCACTTATAAGCGCCGGATTTCGAAAATCGATGTTCAATTGTTTTGGCTTCACATAGGTTATTCTTATTATCAATATTTGAAGTTAATAAATATATGGAAAAAACCTGTTTTTATCATAGTATGTAGGTCCCATCGCTTAACATTTTTAGTTATCTGATATTAATGTACTTCTGACAGAGGATTCCCCTCGATTGATTGGATAGTTCACAAATGCAAATTTGGTTTTTTGTGTTACGTATTAATATAATTAACAAATTTTAATTTATCTATAAATGTGTGTTCTATTACAGTCCATCATTTTTCAACCTTTTCCCGAGACTTTGATGATAACACAATATTGACTTTTTTTATCAAAATTCATATGGTATTTCTGGAGATGATCAAAAAGTCGAAACACATCAAAATTGCTTTCAGTTACTATCATTTGTAGAAGTCATAAAATAACTTTAGAAGAATCTGTGAACTGAAACATTTTTGTACCTCTTGGTTAAATAATATTATTTCCTTGACACTTTTTTGGGATTATAACCTTTCACAATCTGAAAACAAGTATGACATCAGAATAACTCACGCATTAAGATCTATCATTACACAAACAAAACCGAAAAATTAAAAAAAAAAGTGTATACAATATATTTTGTTCTTGCGGAAAAAGTTATATTGGCGAGACATCAAGACTTCGCCAGGACGAACATCGAGATTATATTAAGGATCGACAGATCACAGGTTCAAAATTATCAGAACATATTTTGACATCCAATGGCGACCACATAGTAGAATGGAATAAAACGACAATTCTAGCCAAATAACCCTATAACAAGAGCAGAAAACTAAAAGAATCCGCCTTCATTCTACTACCTGATGAAAACTGTACCACAATTTCTTCTTATATGGATCACACGTGGAAACCCATACTGGAAGAAGATCTTGCATTTGGGGGAGCGATAATGGATTGACTCCATTATACGAACACTCCATACATCAAATAAATACAACATCGTCTCTTCATCCTTTAGACATTTGTCAAATAATTATTCAATTTTTTTGTAATATACCACGTTTTCAAGTGATTATATTAACACATTATTCTCATATGGATCACACGTGGAAACCCATACTGGAAACCCATTTGGCGGAGTGATAATGGATTGACTCCATTATATGAACATTAGTCAAATGATTATTTAAATATTTCTTTAAACGGACTGAAAAGTATAAAACAAGCCCCTTGGTTGGTTGAAAGCTGACGAGCCAGACACAGGGTTGGCACTTAGCTTCCCTTGACACTGCGACCAGCTGGGGTCTATTGTATCACTCTGTCGTCAGGGGTTCCTCATTCAAATAGGTTTGTGCCTTTGATTAGGTTTGGTAGCCTGTTGATAAGGTTCTTCGGATTCATGCCTGTTTCCGGGCTGATCTCTCCAAAGGTTCTGTGTCGCCTACTACTTAGGGCGTCACAGTCGAAGATAATATGAGAGGCTGTTTCCTTCTCTTCATCACATAGCCTACACTGCGTACTACCATGTGTTTTCTTAGGCCGCAGTGTCCAGTCAACAGACCTATTATTATACGTGCCTTCGTTCTGGTCAGGTTCAGGAGGTCAGCCGTCAGGGTCCGGTTTGGATGCCCTACCATGACTTTGCTGTGTATTTGCCCGACAGTTTGATCCCAATATTGTTGGTGTCTTCTTTTTATCCACTCGTCGATCAGGGTTCTGCATCGGTTTTTGCTAATCCCGTGTACAGGTTCTGGCCTTGTGAATAGCGTTTCAGATGCTTGTCTAGCTATCTGGTCTGCTTTTTCGTTGCCTTCAATGCCTCTATGACCTGGCACCCACATCAAGGTGACCTTGTTGTGTTTTGCCAGCTCGATGAGGTTCTGGAGGCAGTCCCAGACCAGTTCAGACTTTATCTGTATAGAGTTGAGTGCTTTGATAGCACTTTGACAACAAGCCCCATATAGATGTATATCCACATAGAGATTGTCCTGAAAATTTGTGATTGTATATTTTTAATAGCTATGAAAATAGTTGTAAGATTTCAAACAAAAAACGAGGGCCGTCGTTGAGAAAACTCACACTTCATATCATTTGCAGTGCAATAAAATTGTTAGTGACTTAGGTGAACTATCCATGCTTCAATTATTAATTGCAAGCATCCCACGTTTTTCGTTTTGAACCTTACAACTATTTTCATAGCTATAAAAATTTACAATCACAAATTTTTAGGACAATCTCTGTGGTTAGGAATCAGTATGGGGATATAAATCTGTATGCCGCTAGAAGAAATTATTTTATACTTTTTAGTCCGTTTTAAAAACGTGGTATATTTTTTTAAATTTAAATAATCATTTATACTTTTTAGTAAACGTGGTATATTGAAAACAAATATTAAATACATATTTTATACTTTTTAGTCCGTTTTATAAACGTGGTGGGTATATTGAAAAAATATCTGAATAATTATTCATTTCATTCAACTCTGTGATTTTTGGAAGTGTTCTTCCGTTCTATGTTCGGTTTTTTTTATATGCTCGTTCCTCTTGCTTTTTTCTAGAGCCTTAACCTCACTTTCTCCCTCGCGTGATGCCTGTAAAGCCGAGAACCGCTTGGTTCACTCAGAGTACACTCTGATCGCAAAACAACGTCCGCTCGTCACTAGTATGGAGAGATTGTATGATCCTAACCACACTTTTTGTGATCCGTAAAAAACAGATAGACAAGAAACCGATTTAATATTGTATTGTCATACAGTTCTGAGCCATTTCCGAAGTTTCAAGTCTCTAGCTCATCAGGAAGTTAGTTCAAAATTGATTGCAAGATTTGTACCAACATACGCGAGCTAATAAAAACGTGGTAAAAAGATCACGTTCGACAAACATTGCGAGAAATACAGCGATAGCTGAAAAACTTTCATCCAGTTTCAAAAGATTTTTGAATACGAGAACGGATACAGTTCTGGAAACGTCAAGAGTATATAGAAGTATCTGATCATTGAATAATTTTTTCTTAAAGGCTAATCTTAGAATACAAGTTATTGATATGACTAACTGAATATTTTTCCATTCGTGAAAAATAATTTGATGTACGCATTAATTTATCGTGGCAAAGTAATTCCTTGCTCTTCTATACTTTTATAGATTGCCTGATCCATTTAATTTTGTTTTCAGAATATAGAAGGTTATCAACCCAAAAAAGTGTTGAGAATGAGTATTCCTCCACAAAAAATAAGCTTCGAACAATAATCATTATTTTCCTTCGACCTCATAAAACCAAAATCGCTCACCTCAACAGTCCTCCTAGTCGCCACCACATGCTCCTTGCTCCTCACCACGCAATCCACATGCTTCGCCTTCTCTTCAATGCCCGTCAGCGAGCTCTCGAAGTTCTGCCATCTGCCCTCGAACGCTTCCCAAACTTGAGCGAGGCTCGTCAGCGTGTCACGCCTGCCTTCCAGATTCGACACCAGCGACGTCCATTCTTCGGCGACGCGGTCGCTCTGGCCTTGGATGTTCTGCTTGTTGCGTTGGTCGGCCTGCTTGGTGATCTCCCTGACGCGCTCGAGCAGTAGGTCGAGTTCCAGTTGTTGATTCTGAAAAATGGGGAAGTATTCAGTTTCGGCGCGAGGTACGTTATATGGGGTTTTGTGGTAACTCTTCTAGCATGAAATGAATGTTTTATGTGGGGTCCTCGAGGGGTAAAGTTGTAATACAAGCTGATTCCGACACGATTTCCTGTTTGCGATCTCGAAAAACTGTAAACTTTCTCGGTAACAAACTTCATCAATAAATCTGATTTAGATCGTGGTAGAATGCGTTCTTTTAAATTATACAGTGCTTCTCAAAAGTCCCCTCCCCCCCTCTTATTTTGGAACGATTATACATAAACAAGTGAAATTTGGAAACTGAATATTAAAGGTTGTAAACTTCCCTACTAGTGATGATAGATGACGAAATCGTCAAAGATGACGTCACAAGGCCATTGTGACCAATAATTTTAAATGGAACTCTACGGCAAGCGACACCTCTTTTAAAAGGTATCGAAAAAACCTATTCAATGATACTAATTTTGTTTGTGTTTATGGCAGTTTTGGCAACTCGCTTTTAAAAAACGCAAAGCTGTGATGGATTAAATCAGTTAATACTAAAATTCCAAATTCAAGCTCCGCCTCTGGATAGTTGTCAAATAAGCTGACGTTTTTGTTAGTCTCCCTAATTCGACGTTTTTGTAATTGTCCAAGTTTTTGTACATTTAATAATTTGTGTATTGTTGATCGAACGTTCAACTGTTTTAGCAGCTTTTGGTACGTTTAATATTTTTGTACATTTTAATAATTTGTTAAACTGTTGTGAGCCGAACGTTTAAGTGCTTCAAGAAGCGAAATGGTACGTGCTTTAGGTGATAAAGTAGCAGCGATCCTAATTCTTGGTGAAACTGGACAAAATATTCATGCAGCAGAACGCATTTTTAATGAGAGGTTTCCCGATCGCCCCGTTTCGAGGACTTATTTAATGGAGCTTCTTCGTAAGTTTGAAACAACGGGTAGTATTAATGATGCGAAACGATCTGGCAGACCACAAATTTCTGATGAGAAAAAAATGTATATACTGGCAGACGTAATAGTTAATCCTACTTCTTCAACAACTCACGTTCCATCTACCTGTGAAGTCAGTCGAAGTACAGTACACATGGTGTTGAAAAAAAACAAATTTCATCCATACAAATTGAAAAAGGTTCATCAACTCTCAGACGACGACCCAGACCGAAGACTAGAATTTTGTGAAAATATGGAAACTAAAATTAACCAACAGCCAGACTATGTCAAAACAATTTGTTTTAGTGACGAAAGTACTTTCTATCCAAATGGAAATGTAAATACATAGAATGTGAGGTATTGGCGTGACGCAAATTCTCACCTGTTTCGTGAAACACATACCCAATTTCCCCAGAAGGTGAATGTTTGGGCAGGTATCCTGGAAAACCACATCGTTGGGCCTCTTCTTTTAAATACTAATTTAACTGGTGAGGTTTATCTGGAGCTGTTGGAAAACGCAATAGAACCGTTAATCCTTGAAATTTTGGAAGATAATCCAGATGAATTCGGCAATTTGGGAATAACATTCCAACAGGATGGTGCTCCTCCACACTATTACGGTGCAGTAAGACGGTATTTGGATGAGGAGTATCGTGATAGATGGATTAGACGACGAGATTCAACGGAATGGCCAGCTCGATCACCGGACCTCACACCTTGGGATTTTTTTCTGTGGGGGTACCTTGAATCGAAGGTCTACGCCACTGAACCTGACAATATTGACGTTTCAAAACAACGTATTGTTGCAGAATGTGAGGCTGTTTCCGCAGACACATTTGCAAAAGTACGAGAAGAGTTTAAAAATAGTATATTTCACTGTCAGGAAGTGAATGGAGGTCACTTCGAGCAATTTATTTAAGTATATACTGATTCTCAAATCTGTAATTAATATCATACTGAATGGAATTTAAATTTTAATGTTCACTAATGAGCCATTAAAACTGTCACAAACACAAACAAAATTAGTATCATTGAATAGGTTTTTTCGATACCTTTTAAAAGAGGTGGCGCTTGCCGTAGGGTTCCATTTAAAATTATTGGTCACAATGGCCTTGTGACGTCATCTTTGACGATGTCGTCATCTATCATCACTAGTAGGGAAGTTTACAACCTTTAATATTCAGTTTCCAAATTTCACTTGTTTATGTATAATCGTTCCAAAAATAAAAGGGGGGGGAGGGGACTTTTGAGAAGCACTGTATATCAAATAATGATTCTTCTGTCCAGACTAGTACGTGTACATCATCGGAAATTCAAACGTGAAATTAGGGTGGCTAATTTGACAATGTTGGTGTCAAGTTTTATTACATTTTATTTCTGACTAATAGACACGTTTTGACCGCGTTATTACCAATGAACCAGACGCTACAATGAGTAATTGGGTTTTGCAAAGTTCAAAAAAATCCAAAATTGCACAAGTAATCTCCTTCCACAATAAATCACTTCACACCTATATCTGCATTTCGAAACTGAGTTCTCATCATCAGTAGGTAAACTACACTAAATAAATTGTTAATGTTCTTACAATGTATACCTGGTATTTTTAATCGGGTCATTTTATACTAATTACTGTTCCTCAAATCGCTAATGATTCTAAGATGTTCCACGAACATGTGGACCATGCTATCTACCAAAGAAAGAATACGTCGAGTGTAGCGGATCACATGATCGAATCTGGTCATAAAAATTAATATTCATGATTTGAAAATGATCAAACCGGCCAACGAGAGTAGAAAATTAGATTGCCTGGAGAGTATAGTTCTCCACAAAAACCATAATAAAAATCTACTTAATGAGCATTCAGGGCCGATGTGTTCCACCTTGTTTACTTTAATCCCCATAGAACCATCAAGATCCCAATAGCAATTTGAGAAACAGTAATCAGTGTAAAATGACCCGATTAGAAATACCAGGTATATATTGTAATAACTTCACAATATATTCAGTGTATTTTACCTACTGATGATGATAAGTTTAGTTATCGAAATGCGTATATAGTGTGAAGTGATTTTTAGTGTGGTGAAGGGGTTACTTGTGCAAATCCGGTTTTGTGTGACACCACAGCGTCTTCTCGCAAATTTCCTTTTTTCTTCACAAAATGGAAATGTATATAGAGAGAAAGAGAAATTTGTTACGAATCCAAGAAAGCCACCATCCGCCTACAGATGTTTCATGGTTTCCCTCTCGTCAGGACGGCTTGTGGTCTTTCTCAAATTCGTTTCAAATATCTCATAGTGCTAATACGTAGCGGCAAGTACGAAAATGTGAAATGCACAAAATTATAGGGGTGACACCTATAATCTGTGTGGTGAAGCTTAGACCTGATGATGTAGAATTTTAATGACACGAAATTTCACATTAATAGGTCACCAACAGATGTCAGTATAGGCCAATCCATACCAATAGTCGTACTCCTCGTGCGTTGAGAGTAACGCAAAACAAATAACGAGAGAAAGAGAAATGGATTCGTAACAAATGTCAAATAACGAAGGAGAACGGAAAGTTAAATGAATATTATTTCCCGCATAAAGTATATAGTAGAACAAAAACCAGTAAATAACTTCGCCGACCGCTTGTTGCATAAATTACAATAAAAATTTATTGATTATTCTTATTGCTATTAAGGCTTTTGCGGTCACCAGAACACTGGGGAGGTGTATATGTTTGGGTGACTCTGTATGTATTGATGCAACATGGTAAATTGGAGAACGTGAAAGATAAAAAATCCGCCTATGGTCGGTATATAAGATCAAAGCGGCAAATCTTTTTATGTTTTTTTCCGGTTTTTCTGCTCATTCAACACTATAGCCAAACATTGTTAACACTTATGTTGGACCTGAATAAATGTTGGAATGTTAATTTTTTTTCAACACTAGTCAATTCTTTCCCAAAAAAGCGTTTCTCGTCACTTGACACATCGAGGAGTGTAATACTGGCATAAACAAGTATGGTTTTTCACAGACGTTAGGAAATTAGGAGTCAGTAGACTGATTGGTTGGATCAGGTGGTCTAGCTGACCATGACATTTTTACATAACCATTCATTAGAAAGGGTTGCTCCCGCAGAAAATGTACCGGTGGAATATATTGAGAAACATCTGCGAATAATCCACACAGTGGGTTTTGTTGATCTAAATATAAATTAGCCCATTAAGATGACTATTGAAAAATACCCCCAACACAAATTATTTCTCCCAACACGAGGCAAGTAGAATTTTGATCGCAGTCCATCAGTCCGAGTGCGTTCATTATGTTGTTATTGTGATGATATTGAAGAAGTTTCATATTTGAATTATATGCAATTGAATTATTGGCAAATATATAGGGTTTTCCGTCGGATTTTTTTTTTAAACATCTCCGAGGTTCCTAAAATTTGAGAATTAATTTCGATATCCCCATATATAATAATATCTTGATACTTAAATGCTACACTTGTAGCGATTATAACTTATCGTAGAGAGTAATATTAAATAAATGAAAAAAAAAAAACCATTAAACTCAATACTGTAAAGAATCTCACGCAGACGGAGGCATCTTCTTTAAATTAAAATTGAAAAATGAAGATATATTATTGTTAATAGTTAACCTCTTGAAACATAATTTTCTGACAATATTTTCTGGTCATCTAGTTACCATCTTTTTTAAAGTTCACTATTTACGCAATCAGGTTTTTCGATTTTTTGTTTTTTTTTATTTTACAATTTTTAGTTAAGATTATAAGACGGTAATAATCTAAATAAGTCATTAAGCCGTTTGTTAAAGCCGAGTTTGACTGTACTTAATTGAGTTTCTATTAAAATATTCATGTGATAGGTTATCAAAAATGTAACGAAAACGAAATAGTAACTGAAACCTGAATAAACCAACTAACGAGCAAATTAACCAATTACTGATGTATACGCTTTTATAACTTTTTCACAATATGGCGACTGGTTGATTGAATTTTGATTACTGGGGTAAAAATAGGTCAGAATCAGGTCAAATTGCTAGAATCTTATCGTGAATAAATTTCCCCCGACTGGTTCTATTTAAATGTGTGGAAGTGGATATATTGGTTGTTTGATTATAGTTTTCGACTTGAAACACTTTTTGAAATATATATTTGAAGATATCATTCTGCAAAGCGACTTCTCCAACAGTTTTAGTGTACATTTATCGAAATGTCCCACTTTTGTGGAAAAGGCTATAGTCCGTAAAATAAAGGCATGGAGTAATAAACCGCTTATCATAATCCAGGTAGGTATAAGTACGAACTGCTATAGGAATAAACACTTTTTAACAAAAAATTAAACCGACGAAATACGGAACTGAAAAGTAAAAAATAAAATAAACCTTTTTAGTCTCAATAACTAGGCTCCTGAACTAATGTAAGTAACTGATTCTGAGTCGGCGCTAAACAAACAAGCAAATGAATTAGGTAAGGCGTAAAATGATGGCATCAAGTTGCGCGGTGACATTCTGACAGTCGGTTAAATTTTTTGTTAAAAAGTTTTTATTTTTCAATTTTTTGAGGCTGAAATCTACTAATTACTACCTACTTGTTTTTTTATTACTTCCAAAATACTTACTTACCCACCTTACTTCAACTATTACCAGTTAAATAATATGATTATCTATTTTTGCTATTTGTTGTTATATAAATTATTTTTGTTGTTCTGGTTAGTTTATTTCATTACTTTGTATATCATTCCATCCTCTCATAGAATATAATTATTGTGACGGATGAGTAATAATGACAGTAGCGATCTGTCATTATCAACTACATATGTGTGTGCCAATGTTCACAAGTGAAAAATCAATTATCCCCTATTTTTCTACCCGTAAGGGTGGATAATTTCATTCGAAATCCAAATATGAGGTATACCCTATCTATTAAAAAAAGAATCATCCAAATCGAAGAACCCAGTACAAAGTTATGCCTGATAGAATTGGTTAACGGACCAGAATTCAGAGGGTGAGTGATCAATATCCTTCATTTTGCTACCCTTAGGGGTGGATTTCAACTTTAAAATTCAAATGGGACCAACTTCGAAGTATACCCTATCCACTGAAAATTATCGGAATCGGACGTCTCAGTAAAAAGTTATGCGGGATCATACATAAAAAAATTAAAAAATATATTCGCGTCGACTAGAGAACCTCCTCCTTTTTGGTTTCGTCGGTTAAAAACCCATAATCTTTGGATTTTGCATACTAAGTGAGTGTTTATTTACGGACTATAGGAAGTCTGAATCACTGTTGTAGGACCCTCTGTATATTCTGGAATTCATTCTGATGAAATCATTGATAAACGGTTTATTGATACCGATTGCTTTCCCGAATAAATCAATATTGAATAAGTCATTACTTGCAAAGAATCTCCCAAGGCATGGAACAGGTGGTTTATCGATTACTAAAATATAAGTCCTTTTCCCAAAGTAGAATAAATTTCACAACAATCTACTACTCCAATTGAATTTGTGGAGATGACGAAAAGTGTTACCAATTGTTCATCTTATCTTAAAAGCCGGCATTTATCTACGATTTTTACCTTTTTATCAACTAGGGAATGAGACATTCTTCGCCGACATTTGTCACTTTTCAAACTATAACATAAAGAAATCACAATTCACTGATAAATCACAATTCCATTCACATATCACAAAATTCCGACTAGTAAAAGTTACTACCGACTTCAAGTCGCGCTCGCCTCAAAGTTGGCGATAAATTGAATTTAGCAACAAATTATAACTACGCTCGTCCAGCGCTACTTCGCGTCCTTGTGTTTCGTTTATGGAGTGCATTGAAATGTTCTATCAGTGATGTCAGATCCTGATATCAGAACTTTAAAAATAGAATGCCATCACTCATACTTCAAGTTGTTTACCTTTATTTGTTTGGTTGCCTACGTTCAGGCAAGGTTTGCCGGGAAAATTAATCAATGTTGAAAATATATTTGCAATGTGGCAAGTTGATGAGAATGTCTTGCAACTCTTCGGATATTCATGTAATCAAATGGAAATCTGCTTTGGACTTTGAGGAACATTTGCATGACTTTAAGTTTTAGGGCAGCAGATATTTTTGTACCCTAAAATGTTCACGGTCCAGCTATAGTCATCGTATATTTCTGCCTGCCAGCAGTGTCAGCAGTGCTATCGCGTGAAGTGGTACGCAAAATGATATTTTGAAATATAAGAATGAGAACAAGGCTTCATCGATATACATTATTAGAATTTATGATAATTCTATTTGATAACCAGACCATTGTAGCTTAAATAATGGTCCATTCAAACAAGTATTGAATAAATCTTTTGAAATTAACTTGGGAAAAGGTTAAGGTTTTCAAATAGAAAATGTAAACCTAAATTATATGGTAACCTAACCGATTTTTCAAAAATTTTCACAGACGATGTAGAACACCCTAAAAACCAATACCCATTCTAATTTTTCTCGCGGAAATTATTAGAGTTCCTTTTTATAGGAAAATCACTTTTTAGGAAAAGGTCAAGAATATGGGACCACCCCAGATTTTCACAAAATTTTCACAGGTGGTTCAAAACACGATAAAAACTGTATAGAAATCGAAATTTTTTCGCGGAAACGATAATTTTAGGAGTTATGGGCCCTCGAAGGTCCATAAAGTGAGGTTATGGAACGTCACTTTAGGAGACTGTGCATTGATATAAACAAACCTTTTTACATTAAAAAAGTTACTGCACACTCATTTAACGTTTCTTTAACTCTAAGAAAAAAATTTCATATAATTTTTCAAAAAATGAATATGAAAAACCAAACGTTGGTGACTGTGTTTTGTTTATTCGAATCTTGTGGATCTTGTCATTTTATTGGTATGTCTCCAGAGAGAAAGAAAAACGACTCAAATTCAATGCGACATACCTACATATTGAGCATATAAATGATACCGTTACAGCATAAGAAAAAACGATCTAATAGACCTTCACCCGCGGGAAACTCGCTAGCAGTGATTAAAAACTATTGGTAACTCTAAGAAGGGTCGTTTGTTTTTAAAATAAAGTTGCTTCAATAATTGTTTTCACTGCAAATGAAGTGCCGACGAAAAGAAGGACAAGTTGAAGCCATATCTAGACACTCCAGTGTTGGAATTGCGAAACCACACTTCATGGGGCCATTTATTTCAAAAGTGTATGGTCGGCACGAAAATTTTGATTTGTGACGGGTTATCATTTCAGTAGTAGTATTGAAAATTTCGCGATAATCCGGATTGGCCCTATTTACTTGACTAGTTGGCAACATGGCATGTCGATAAAACGCCAAGATCAATGCAATCATCAGTGTTTGATTTTTGGCATTTCAAATGAAAAATTAAATAAAAAGTACTTGATGTTTTTTACAAGCTTTTATTTAACTTCATTTGTATGTACCTATGTATGTTTAGTTTCAAATCTTGCAAGTGAATTTTTACCCACTTCTAGTTGTCAACGTGATTAACGTGAAATTTGGCAGGTGTTCATAACTCCGGTGACAATGTATTATAAAATTGTCATTGAAAAATACTTGAGTTGTGTTCAAATCAACCACTTTTCTTTGGATACACATCCTATCTCTAAATCCGATCAAGCAACTTTTTTCAATAGCTTCTTTTTTTTGATCTAACGATTTCTTACGAAATGACAAAGTTATCACTCAATAAACACTTCAAATACACTGCTTTTTCCAATACATGTATTCTTTAAAGAAAAACAAAAGACTATTTAACGAAGTAGGATCAAGTTTTTATCTGACAGCGCTTAACGGTGCTCAATTTGAACATTTAATCAAGTTATTTTTCAAACTATTTCCGTTAAAGTTGGTATTTTGAAATCGCAAAATCATTTATCTTCATTTGTTTTAATCTAACCTACACCCAAGCTAACTTAATGATTACCGAATCGTATCACAAAAAATATGCTCTTCTACATCTATATAATAAAAATCTCGATTCTTTGTAAGCGCAAAACGTGAGAACGGCTATACCGATTTGAAAAATTAGGAAAGATGCCCGGAAACTGGAAAATTCGGGTATATAAGAAATTTGGTGAAGAAAAGACTATCGAGTAATTTATTACCAAACAAGGAAATAGCTGAGCGGTTACATTGTCGCCTACCAAGCAGATCTTGGTCAGGGTATCATTTTATTTTATTTTATAAAAACAACGGGTGGACCGATTTGGCTAATTGTTTTTTTTATTGTTCGTAATACCCCAAATAATGTTTTTAGGGAAAGAAACTATTTTTAGAAGAGTCATTGAAAATTTCTCTGTCCTGGAAAAGTTTTCAGGAATATCCCAGACAGCACAGAATATTCCTAGAATATTCTCTAAATATCCAAAAAGAGAAGAGTATATTCTGAATATACATGGAATATTCCTAGAATATTCACATGCCTCTAGCATATTCCAGGAATATTCCAATATGCATATTCCTGGAATATTCTCGGGAGAATGTACCACGAATATTCTCCTGAGAATATTCATGGAATAATCAAAATTGAATATTCTGTATTGTATATTCATGCAATATTCTCCCCTATTTCTATAGAATGAACACCAATAACCATTTTCGAGTTCAAAATATGGGAGAAGTATGAGAAAAAGTGCGAATAGATGTATTTGATTTGCAAACAGAGTTTTTGTTCAGACAAGCTGACAAAAATACACTACTGTACTGACCAAATTATAATTGGTCGGAAAATATCGAGGTGCACTTTCACGACCAATCAAAACCATTCCGCGCGCGTCAGCGTCTGTCGTTCATCCGGTAGCTTAACCCGATGGCGGAGCTGTAAAGTTGAATGCATTTTGAATTGACATTTGACATCTTTTGTTTTTTTTTACTGGTATGGGATATTTTTGCATATTTATGTGAAACTAATGTGTTTGGAATTGTTTAACAAATATTCTTAATAATCACCACAGTGTGGTAAGTACATTTTTATGTTACCATTCATATCATTCCATAAAAATTTCATTCGTATATCACTGATCATTTCTTCTTCAAGGGCAAAATGCCTAAAAGAAAAAGAAGCAGTGCTTGGTATAAGGAAGTACACCAGGAAACTGAAAATATTCTTAATACAATTTTCACACAAACAAAAGCATGCAAAAGGACAGTTAAGTATTCAAGTTGAAACCATTAGTGATAGAATGGATTTAAGTTTTTCTGATTCAGATAGCAGTAGTTCGATCTTGCAATTCTTGTTTTTCAGAGATATCCCTGTAGTGACAGAAGGAACGGGTTAATAAAATATGTGTTATTATTATTATAACTATATAGAAATAGACCTGACAAATTCATGTTGTTTTATTTCATTGTAGGGAAGGGGTGCGCAGTCTGCGGAAATCAAATGTTTTTTTTTTGAGTGGAACCTGCAATTCCAATCCGCAAATGCTCTGAGGAAAACAATTACGTATTGCACTACTACATAATTGTCAGGCATAATTGTAGACGTTCATATTATTTATGTAAAAGTGCCATTCAAGATTTTATATTTGAGGATATTCATGTGGGAAAACAGTTGTATTTTTTTTGATTTTCTTAATTCCTGAAATTTTAGGGAATGAATATTTTCTTCTGATAACCCTTCAGGATATTTAGGGAATATTACTATCATATTCCTGAATTACCTACTTCGAATATTCTCGGAATATTCATAGAATATGTTCATGGAATATTCTAGGATTATCCTTTGTGGAATATTCATGGCATATTGTAGGTAGTATATTCGGATATACAAAAATTCCCTTCTGGAATATTAATGGAATATTCTAGAATTTGGTTCCAATATCTAAAATTTTCTCCACCAGCACATTCTAGGAATATTCCACAAGAGATATGTATATCGCTGGCACATTTAAGAATATTTCAATATCCGAAAAATAATATTCTATGAATATTCATGGAATATCCAGTGCTGTCTGGGTATAATATAGAATATATAATAAAAATGATTGAACGGCTGGACCGATTTGGCAATTTTTTTTGGGAAACGGGATAACGGAATAACAAAAACGGGATAACGGAATAACAAGAAAACGGGATAACGGAAAACGGGAAAAAAATAAGGGGATAATGGGATAACGGGAGAAAGCGATAACGGAAAAATGGAAAAATGGGAAAACGAAATAACGAGATAACGAAAAAACGGGATAACTGGAGAAAAAGTTTTCAGGAAAAAAATATTAGGGAATATAGAAGCTAGTTCCATAATAAAAAGGGAGGTTATTGCTATTAAAAAAATATCTATGACGTCATACTCCTTACACAAAAAACCCTGTATGTATGAATTACATTAAAAAATATGCAATTAAAAATATTACTGGTTCAAGAGTTTTTTCCATAATTCCCTGAATTTCAACAAATTTATTCATTACATTACGAAAGCACTGTATATTAATTATGTAGCTTATATTAATAAATTCTCTTTTATCGCACTTTTTTTTGCAGTACGGAGAACAGACTATTCATATCCTGTTTGTGTCGGAAGTGTTCATATAAGTAAATTCCGATACCAGATTGTCGTCTAGAATATTCCTCAAACGGTTATTCGAAAAATAATCTTCCTCGATTCTTGAAACTGTAAGAGTCATATGATGATTTCTTCATGTTATTTTATCGGAATCCGATCCTTATCAAAGTAATATTGCATACAGTTTATGAGTTGATTATTTACCTAAGTTCGATCTATAATAAGGATATAAACGATAACAATTCATGGAATCTCTATATAGTATATCATAAAAGAATGTATTTCATGCGTGCAGCAAAATCTTACAAATATATTTTTTTATGATTGAAAAAATTGGCCATAGGGAATAGGGCATGAAAAATTAAATCCTGAGAATTGATAATGAAATTCAGTGATGTGAGTATATAGGATGAAACTCCTAGGGGGAAAATGATATTAAAAACTTTTGAGCACCATAATCTCACTTTGTACTCTTCCGATACTCACATAAGAATTAATCTTCTGAAATATTTTTATTTTCTAGTTTCACGAAGCAGTGCTGTAGTCGGTATGCGTAATGATTTGAATGTATCCGCTCTAATCATACATCAATTATTATAATTTAGTGACATGAATAATAATTAGTATAAATCGTTCACTCACCTGAATGTCGTTGAGAGCGTGCGATATCTTCTGGATATTGAAATGCAATCCAGCCAATGTAGACACGGGCTCATCGGAAAACTTCGTCCTCGAAATAACAGCTCGGACTTTATCGAGCGCTTGGCAGTAATCTTTCCAAATTTCAGCATCCTGTTCCAGCTGAGCTCTTTGAGACTTCGCAGAGTTCAAAGTATTCTTCAAAGTCTGCGTATGCTGCTGCTGTTCCCTACTCAACTCCTCCTGTTCGTAAGGCGTCAAGCTAGGCCATATCTTGTCGGCAGCCTGTTGAATAGTCTGAGATACCAGCTCCTTGATATTGCTCTCCGTACTGAAGAAGATCTTGTGCTCTTCCAAGTCCTGTAGGATATTCTCGAAGTCGACTCCATCTTTGTGTGTGGCCAAGCGAATCTCTGCTTCCTTCACCCAGTCATATAACTTCTGTTTCGAAGCTGCATACTCGTGTCTCAAAGTTTTGTTTGATTCCAGATATTTCTGGCGCTCCTCCAATTCTCTTGGTAGAGAAGCTATGAGTGAATTCGCCTCTTGTAACTGTTCTTGCAGGGATCCTGGCAGACTGTCATCGTGTCTGGTCGCTTCTTGTATCTTCCTTATCTTATCCAGATAAACATTGATTTGTTGTGAGAGCTGGTGATGTTTTTCTAGTTCCTTATCTACGCTGTCCACATCTCTACCCAGGAGCGGTCTGGATCTGACAGTTGCCTCATTATCATGCAGCCAGTCAAGAATTTCTTCTAGTTCAGCTGCGAGCTTCCTGTATTCAGCTGCAGTATTTTCGTGTTCCTGTCTTTGTTTTTCGACAGCTCTTCGGAGGTTTTGTAGAGATTGTTTTAGCGACTGAATTTGTTCTGTGATTGTGTTTCTGTCTTGTGCGGAACCATCGGTAGCGATTTGTTGTCCTTTATCAGCTGCCGATGCGAGTAGAGCCTCACACTCTTGGATTTTAACTATTACTTCGTCATACTTTTTGATTTTTTCTTCGACTGTTCCACCAGATTTTTCAATATCACGAATTATCTCAGTGAACTTGGTTATGAAAGTCATTATTTCTGTGATGAGTGCTAGGTACTGTTCTCTGAGGAGAAGCAGCTGACGGAGTTTAGCTATTTGATCTTCTATAGATTTTATGAGTTCATCTTGAAGGTTAACAACACTCTGCAACTCAGTTGCACTTGCTGCAGGGACATTACCCAGCTTAGCCTTGTTGTCTTTCAAGTCCCTCAGGATTCTTTCGTACGTAGAAAGTACGTGCTGAACATCTTCCACTTTCGGTCCGAGAGGTTTGTTGAGTTCTTGCAGTTGGCTCTGTATGTCTCGTATCACTTGTTTGCTTTCTTCGATACGTGCTTGAGCTTCTTTGATTTCTTTGATGTTTTGTTTCAGTGCGTTCGTTCTATCATCTATGATTGCTGCAATCCTACTATGTCGGTCTCGTAAACTATTCAGGGTATCGTTCAGTGTTAGTTTGTCAGATTCACTGATGGTTGGTAATATCGCTTTAGCTTGTTCTGCGATCTTCTCAATATCGCCTTGAACCCTCTTTGCATCTTTCTGCAACTTTTCGTATTTGACTAGTTGTTCTTCAAGAACTTCTAAACTAGCTGCTCGTATATCCGAGGAAGTTGCGACTTCTGCTTCTTTGAGCCAATTGATGCATTCTTCTATGCCACTCTCGAATTGTCTCCTCCCTTGGAGCAGATCTTGTAGGGCCTGTATTTTCTGAGTCGATTCTTGTTTGAGATTGTCGTATTCCTCCTTGACTTCATCGAGTAGGTGCTGCAAACGTTCGCGATCATTTTCGCTGCACTCTTTTAGAACGCTGTTGCCAAGTTTCAGTAGATCATTCAGATCCCCGTCGCTGAATTCCTTGATGTCGGCTTCGTATTCCATGTATTGCGCAATCTCCCGTTCGACTTGATTGGCTTGAAGGGGTAAATAACCAGAGAGCTTGCGAACTTCCGCGTTCTTAGCCTTGAGCCAAGCTTTCACTCTCTCCAAGTTGCTTTCTAGATTTCTCCTGGTGTTGGCAGCCGCGGTAACGCGTTCAATTTCTGACTTGATTTTTTCGACCAACTGCTCTTGTTCGTTCTCCAAACTTTGCAATGAGTTCTGGAGTTGGTTGAACTCTGAAGGTTCCAACTCGTTGGTCATATTGGTAATTCTTCTCATTAAGGTCTCTTTGAGAACCAGTTTGTTACCGGCTTCTTTCAGCAGATCCGATAAAGAGTTAATTTTATCTTCTGCTTTGCGGCTTTCGAAGCCAAGGGGTTCAGGTCTCTGCAAGCTCACTAATTTTTCCCTTATCCAGTCTCTAGCTGATTCAATCTCACTCCTTGTATCATCGATACCCTGTCTTGTACTCTGGAGTACTTGTAGTTTACGTTGAAGTCTCTTAGATATATCGTTATACCTCCTCTCGATGGATTTAGTTTGTTCCTCGACTTGTTGAGAGTCCAAGTTATTGACTAGTTCTATAACTTGGCTAGCCAATCGCTTGACTTCGTCCAATCTCTTTGGCCCTTGATCGTCGAATTCTGCTTCGAGATCTTTTATCGCAGTCTGCTTTTGCTGACAATTCAATCCAGAGCCTTTGTCTATGACATCTATTCTCTTCACCAAGTTATCGAACCAGTTGTTGATGACCTGTATGTGCTGCCTATATTCGTCGATAGTCTCCAAGTCTGATCGCTTGTGAGCTATGAGAGACGTCAGATCGTTCTCTAGATTGTCGAGCATCTTTTCTAGCTCGTCATTTTCATCGCCTACTGCTCTCAATTCGGTCATGAGATGGTTTCTGCGCATGCCTATTGTTGCTAGGAGATCGTTCATGTTATTCAGTTCTTGTTTCGCAGCGTCGGCCCTCAATTTGATTGGACGTTTCTTCCACTCGTTGACCAATGCCTCTTGAGTTTTTATCCATTTCTGGAGTTCTTTCCTCTGCTTGTCTTTTTCTTCAAACTCAGCAACTGAAGTTGTCAAGTCGCTGAGATGAGATTGTACCTGGAGAAAATTCATTTCGAAAATTAATAAACATTCAACTAGTTCATTTCGATGCATTGTAATTGAAATAATGGTTATTTCCAAACAACCCCAAACTATCTTATAATAAATATGCTTGGTCAAATATAGTTGAAAATGAGGGATCAAAAAAAATGTGGACGATATTTCATAGATATCAAATCGGTGCCTTATTCAAAAATATTCCTTGTCTCATGAAATATTTTATAAAGTCAAGGAACACCAAAGTTGTATTATTTTTTGTCCTTGTAAATTTAACCATTGTATTTGTTTTTTTTATTCCACCAATTGAAAGAATAGTTTTGTTTTCGACAAGGGTATATTATACATATTGCTTAGGAAAGAAAATTAATTTCATAATTCTCTACAAAAAAAATGAGTCACAACACGAATAGATGATTTAGTTGCCGGACACCTCTTCATCAACTTCCATTAATTCTTTGGAAATACGATTCTTTTTCTTTTTTGTCTCTTTATATTCTGTATATTCTTACGACTTCCAATGATCCATATGATTGAATTCCAGCTCAAATCTGTTATTGTTTTCTGAAAACTGAATAATTGTTGAAATATTTTTTTTCTCAAGACACATAAGCTGTGGATGGAGGAAACTTCAACTTATTAAGGTGCTATGAATATTAATGAAAAATAATTGTGAAATCTGATAAAAATTCTACAAATATGATTAATGCTGTTAGTCTCAATTTGAAAGTTGATATTTTTCAAGTACAAAATATTACACTATTATGCAGAATGTTTCTTCCATTTTATAATCTTGCTCTAGGGAAATATCTCATGTGGTGATCCTAAATATATTTTTTTAATTCAGTTTAAATGAATACAAAAACGTATTTTTCGGTTTATATAGAGATTTTTTGGTCTACCCTTGATGAGAAAATTTATAAATACATTTTATCGATATGTTTTTTCATTAGATTGAATTTTGGACTAACTGCAAATCCCCATTTAGCAACTGAATATTGTAATTTGTTTTGATTTACAAGGTGTTCTATTCGCGGAATAGTAACTTTGGCGTAGCATTAGATCCACCCTGTAAGAATTGGAATTATCTGAATATGATATCTATGATATATCTTCTACAGTTTCTCATCATCCAGAATTTCTTGAAACTTTGATAACAGAAATGATTCATTTCGTCCATTTCTATCACATAAATCAGTCAATTCAAAACTGAATCTCAAAATTATATACAGTATGTCCCCACATGGAAGCATAGATACGTGTGAATGCTATTTTTCTGATTTGGACACCCATCTCCATGATTTAGCATCTACTTGGTCTGAAACTAAGAATTTTCAAATAAGAGTCATATATATTTTTCTATTATATGATATTCTAGAGATTTTTCTTCGCGATTTCACGGGAATAAACTACATTTATTATTGAAAAATAGCATTAAGAAAAGCTATTCAGAATTGATTTTTAACAAATCTGTAAAATCGTTTAATTTTGACTTTAACCAAAGATACAGTTCTACTTGATCAACTTCGTTCCAACCAAATGCATTTCTTTTCTAATAGATTGGTTTGGTTTGACTTAATGTTCTTTTACTGTAAAAATAATCAATTATTATTATAAAACCCCTTTTCAACTCTGGCGAGAATTAACTATAAACCAATATCTCTCATCACGAATATAAATTAGATTTTCTAAAGAAATCAGAAAGAAAAAATGAAAAAATATAAACAGAAAAGGCAATCAGTAATCTAACAAATGAAATACCTACACCAATGTGTTGACAAAAACGTTATCATCGTGTTAGTAGACCTAGCAAAATCATTTGAAACGGTGTATCACATACAACTTCTAAGTAAACTATGAAACATTGGATTCGAAATAGAATAATTTTGAACAACTTTTATTTTCAAGCTTGCATTCCGAACTGCATTTCTGACTCATCCTGTAAAGATACAGCTTTTGGGTAGAGATGAAAAAGGCTTATTGTCAATATATAACTGGTTGCCAGTTTTTCTCAAATCTCAAATCAACTATAAGCAATTTATTGTCTGTTTTGGTAAATACTTATGCGAATATGACAATGATGAAGAAGAAGGAGAGGAAAACGAATTGAAAGTTCAAAATGATAATACTGATGCTGAGCAAAAAAAAACAGATATTGAAAATGCAGATCAAAATGGAACAACAGATGGTCTGACTCTTTTAGGAGAAGACAATCGACTAAACGTAAAAACTAAGGCTTATCTGAACAATCTCGACAGAAATCAAAGGCTTTTTTACGCGACAACTTACTTTTCCATTAAACAAACCAAAGAATATGACAAATTTTTAATATTGTCCCATTCATTCCAGAAATACCTGCCACTACAAATCAGAGAGGGAGATGTTCTTAGTAAAGAGAACAGATCAAAACGATATAGTTGTATGAATTGAAGCAAGTTCGTGTTGTTGAAGACCTGACTACAGGGTGTTAGGACTTAACACACCACACCTGTAATATCAGACATTATTCGTTAGATTGGAAAAAACAGTATTGGGAGCATCGACTATCTGAATAGCGTCGAACCGGATATGATCTATGGAGCGGTCGACATAGACCAATTTCCTTTCTTTCAATACCGGAACGTGGGTTGTTTATCCAGGAAGTACTACCGATCGGGAGGGATTTCGAAAAAAACAATAATTTACCATGAAATAATAATGCACTCATAAAATGTGTAGACTGTACATATATATTTGATAAAAAATTGACACACTTATTTCCTACGTTCTATAGACGAATAATATGAAACAATATTCATACAACAAAAAGAGTGTAGCTTATTGGTAGTTACTTTTACAGTTGGCTACAAAGTCGAAATAGATTTAGTAAAAACAATCTTGACATCAATTACCACAAACGGCTAGAAATAATTCTCTTTTGAGATCTTTGTTAACTTGAAACCATGGAGATACTTTTACAGACACATGCACATTACAACCAAGGTTGGGTTTGCCATACACATAAATATAGAAAAAACTTACATTTCTCACCCTGTTCCACACTTATTCACTGGAGTAGGTTTTGATTTTATTATTATTTCGATTAGTTCCGCGTCAATTGGTTATTTTATTTTATTCGCCCGGTATATTAGTATAGCGCGATATGGCTATGGTTTTTCTAAGAGATCATGAACTATAGAGTTGCGGTTTTCCCTTGACTTATCTCGATTCGGGAAGCGGTGACAAAAATAGGTAATTTGTGGAAAACTCTACTGTTTACTCGTGTTTTCACTTGGAGCTTCAATACTTGATTTGAATTTGCTGAGTTTAATGTTTTCTGACGTTCACTACATTGATTGGAAAACTCTCATCATTATTTTACGATACTGTGATTCGATGGACTTCTGAACCTCACTTTTGAGAGAAACATATTACCGTGTAACAACTATGATATGACTAGCTTTGCTACTGTTTTAACACTGAGTGACTTATAACCTCATTTCTGAACGTACTTGCTTGACTTCTGAACACCGAATGAATGTTTTGATATGAAAACTCGCGCTTTTTATACTATTCCACTCTAGCTCGCGTCATGCGTTAATTTTCCTTCCCACGCTCGTTATCTCTAACTTGTCCGCAGCTCAATAATTAATAGCTTTGTTTTTGTCATCAAAAAAATATATAAAACATAATTTTATGCCTTTTCGAGGAAGAGTTATATTTAATGGCTGTCATACTCGGTAAATTTATGGCGCGTTCTGTCGGTACAATTGCAATAAAACCGTTCGATGATAACCCATATCGCGAGGCTATATCAACAAATTAGAACTAATACTCTTGGTTACCATCGTTAATTTTTCCTAGATGAGTTATTTATGAATCCGGTGTACAAGGGTTATTCTTGATAATTATTTTTAAGTGCATTTAATTGTCTTCCAATAACAACGTATGGTTTAACGAGCTTATGCTTATCAGTTCTTTCAGTCAAGCATGTGAAACCTATTTGAACTTGTTTTGTAGGGAAGAAAGTTTTCCTGTAATTTCAGGGCGTAACAGTGTGTTTAGAACAATCACTGTTTGTTTTTTGCATGACTGTTCGATTTTCCTCTTCATTTTGATTTTTAATAAGGTTAAGATTATTTTTGTTTGTGTTGTACGATGATTTATGAGCCAAAATATTGAAACAATGAATAATCAGAATTCTGAAAGGTTAATAGTTTCAGACGAAGCAAGGACTGAATCATAAAGATAAATGTCCAAATTAAAAAAAAAAAAATTAACCTACACCTATTCATGCTTTCATCCGGAGACATCCTGTATAAGTAGGATTGGCCGAAGATCATATAAGTTTTTCAAGTTTACCCCATAGTATCACAAACACCGCAGTTAACTCAAGCTATATTCAACTACAGTGCAAAGTTATTCTATAATAAAACCAGCTAAACCTACCTTATCGACTAGTGTGTTCAGTTTACCAACGAAACCACGCGACGTTAGTTGGTCCAAAAGCAATTTCAGTTTGTGCTGCTCTGAAGTTGCCGACTCCTTGTGCGTCTATGTGCAAAGCAAAAAAACGTGCAATAAAAAAAAAAAAAAAAAACAACGAAGTGTTGACTACAAATCACGAATGCCAAATGCATACCAGATTATGATAATTGTGGTCACTTACCTGATCGATGAGGTCTTCTAGTCGCGCTCTACATTCCAGTTCTTTGATGGGCACTGGTGGAGGTAAAGTATCTCTCGGACTGCTAGGACGACTGATCGAAGCAGTGGCGGCTTCACAAGCTTGAACTGCCAGTCCCAGACGAGATTTTTCGTTCTGAAGTTTGTTGTGGAGCATCTACACGATAAAATGGTGATATTAACTAAATTCAGTTCATTTAATATTCAATAGGAAGTTTCCCGCAAAGCCACTTACAGATGATACCACCACTATATAATCAAAACAAGATGCTCAGAGATTTACTGCAACAGTAGATTTTAACGGATATTTAATGGTATAATTGAAAAATATGTTGATAGAACGCGTTGCATTCCCAGTTAGGTTGAAAATTAACTCAACTAAAACCACACTGGTAACCCTTCAATAGAAGAACAAAGCTCCAATTCTTAAGGCCAGTTCGTCTTGTCAGAGCAGACCTAGAATGGAGCCAGAAGTTAAGTATCTAGGAGTTAACCTAGACTCTGAACTATTTTAGAACCGGTACGTGAAAAAGGTCTCTAGCAAGGCAATATCTTCACTAATGATATGCAAAAGCATTGCGGATAAAAATGGAGCTGTAACCCATCAATACTACGGATATATATCATGATAGTTAAATCAATGATGCACCTGCGGAGCAATAATATGGTATGACAGGACCAAACTGGTATGCCTTTGTTAAAGTAGCGATGAGATCAACCCCAACAGTAGCATTAGAGGTTATTCTAGACTTCACGCCACTCTACATCGTAGTACAGAGAGCTGCATGAGAAGCGCATCCAAGGCTGCACCGAGGCCATAATGAATAAAGGACCCAGAAAAAGAGATGGTACCTCCTTTGTACTGGCAGGGTCCCGTATTGTGCCCAGTGAATTAGTAAAGTACCTAGGAGTTTGGCTGGATGGAGTTTGGCTCAACGAGTATATACGCAAACAATGCGAGAAAGCAGTCAGCACAGTCGGTCATTCTGTACGCCGCACCGGTATGGAAGCGGTTGTCGGTGAATATAGGAAGATGCTCGTTTCGACACACAATGCTCCTACGTACAATAACAGCCTATAGGACCGAGTCCGCAGACGCACTCTGCGTCGTTGCCGGTGTCCCCCTAATAGATATGCTCGTCAAAGAAGGAGGACGTCTAGACGACCTCACAGAGGTAACCGAGGATTTGAAGCGTCATGAAAGAGACAGGACCGTTACAGAGAATGGCAAGTAAGATGGGAAAATAACAAGATATTGGTGCCCGACATTGGAGCCTGGATAACCTGCACCCATAGGCGAACTTTCAGATCTTTTACTTAATAAATAAATCAACTAATAACCTGTGTATCTACTGCCAACAATTATATGATGTGGAACATACTATGGCACCACGAGATAAATCGCTTGGAACAGAAATCAGGAAGGGAGGCAGTCCCGGAAAGCTTTATTGAATACATGCTCCCCAGCAAACATGAATGAGCGGTAGATAGACGGGCCGTTGCTGTTAACTGCAGCGGCACACCGATGTCGGTAAATAATTGGTATGATATCAGTTTTGCCGCTCTGGCTGAACATACGCATATTTATTATGGATGTTTTGAATTTAACCAGAAATTACCCGTTAAAGATTTGCGATAATCGCGCCGATGTCGTTTTGACACAGTATGTGGTATTACGCGCCGCAGAGCTGCGACCTCTGTAATGAAAATGCAACATTGGCATTACTGAATATCACGTTGGCAGTTGGCCCTACTGCTGATTTCGTGTAGGATGTCAAATCGGGAATTTTTCTTTTGTCAATGTGGTAAATGGTCATGAAGAATAATCACAGTGGCAATTTTTTTTTCAGATTTGTGTGTTGTCATTTTATCTATTCGGTGAAATATTTTTCCAGGCCGGTTTGAAATGCAATATCTGGAAAATATGGATGAGTATCTTGGAAAACATTTGAGATACAATAAAAATGGTTGAAATGGAGAAAAAGTTGTCTGTTTAGGTAAATAGGAACAATCTGGCTCTACAGTTTCAGAAATCCTCTACAATTAGTGGCTTCAGAAAGTGAAAACAGTGCATTGTATAGATCTAGTCCATGAATCAGTCGATTCTGAATGTTTGGTGAATCATTGTGTATAATAATGACCTATCTTCATTGAAGTTTCACTGTTTTCGAAGATATAATGCTAGATTGTTCTTAGGCGCTTATATGGGCCATTTTGTTTTCATTGAAACCATTTTTATGCTCATTGCCTTCCAAGGTACCCTATACTTCCATGTACTGCATTTTGAATTGGACGCCCCTGTGTATTTGCATAGATCATTGATGAAATCCCAACAGTGGAATGACGCGGTTGATTAGTAGGATACCCGCAATCGCACCATAATCTGTACCATGCAATATCAGTTCATCTTAACTCTGTCTATCCGCTGAAGCCCCGCTATGTAATAAAGCGGGTGGTAGTCTGGAGGCCTACTGATGACCGTCGCGACACGGGCTAGCCGGGCCGACGACGTATTATGATTATGGCCCGCTTATGTTGTCTGTCGGTTGTTTTCAAAGTGCCTCTAGAGGCCCACGCGTAACATGTTTGCTGGGTTGAAGCGATAATAATTTCTCGTGTCCTCGCCTATTATATGTTTGAATAAGAGCTAGGTAAATCAGATCCAAAAATGTCATAAAAATCAATATTGAAAAAAAAAGAACATTGAATCTATAATCTAATAGCCGTATAGAAGACAACTTGATATAATATGAAACAGTTTTAGATATTATTCAAATTAACATAGGAAAAAAAAAACATTTTTACCTTTTCAATCAAACTTGAAAAAAGTTACCAAAACAACCCTTTAGAAAGTGCTTTAATATAGTCAATACGTCTGGATAGACATTCATGGGACGTTTCAAGTGAGCTAGATTGCAAACTTGGTTCTTACCTTTGCAGTTTCAAGCTGACTTTGAGCTGTCTTCAGATTCTCAATAGGTTTCTCAATCTCTTCAGCCACTATCGGCTCATATTCATCGAGATTCCTCATGATACTCTCCAACGTGTTTTCGTATTCTTTGAATTTAGCCAGTGAATCGACCAGTCTGTTTTTGATTTGTATAGCGGTTTGTAGCAAGGAATTGTAGCTGTCTTGAACATTATCTAGTTGTTTTTCTATGGTGTCTTTTATAGCAGGTGTAGTTGCAACATATTTATGTATTTGAGCTTGACCACTGCTCTTCACGTCATCAAGAGTAGCCTGGTACTTTTGAATTTCGTCAAGAAGTACCTCGTGCTGGGCCAGTTGTTCTTCAGTTTGTTCCCTGTTGGTGATGTATAAGGAATTATGAGCCATGAGCTGGAATGAAACTTGTAACAGCCACTTCTCCGTGTCTTGTAATTTCTGGTGGTAGTTGTTGTGATCTTCTAGTTCTTTTTCAACCGATTTTCGGAGAGCGTTACATGTCTTTCTCAATTTGGCATGTCTTGTTTTCAATTGTTTCACTTCTTCGAGTACCGCAGGTTGTTGCGCCCAAGAACTCAAGTCTACAGCATCGGTTTCAATCCGAACTAACTCTGTCTGCTTATTTTCGATCTCAGCCTGCACGTTTTTGTACCTCTCGAGTAAAGTCTTTATTTCACTAAGCTCTCCTAAAGTCGATGGTTTATCTTCGAGATTCTTCTCTGTTATACTCAGCCATGATTCGAACTTCCGTTTGTTGGTGTTGAATTCATCCCAGCGAGCCAAACCAGCTTTGAGCTGTGCTTGAATGGACTTGATGTCCATATTCACTTGGTCCCAACTGTTTCTCAGTGTTGTCATGTGATCCCTCAGTTCATCCTGTTTTACAGCCGGTGCTGTATTGATAGCTTTCGCAAAAGCATCTTGCAGCTTCGACAGAAGTTCCTGACCCTCGCCCATGTTGGAAGAGATGTTGCGAATAACTATGATATTTTCTTTTATCTTGCTCTCGTCATTTTCTCCTGCACATTTCTGTATAGAAGTATGTGCAGACTGTAACCAATTCTCCAGCTCAGCTTTGATTTTCAAGAATTCCGTCTGATCGCCAAGGTTCTTTTCTATCTTTGAAACTAAACTTTGGGCGTTGGTGAGGAGATTGGTATATTCGGTTTGCAGTTGGACAGTTTTGTCTCTCACCCAACCAATAGCACACAGTTCGATGAGAGCTTCACAAGAGTCTGTGAGGCTTTCTAATTGTGGTTTGAGTCCCACGATCTCTTCGAGGAGTTTGCGACATTTGTCCAAATCATCCGGTGTATTATTATCTGAAGCTTGTACTCCTTCTAGCTGTTTCTGGAGTGCATCTATACGTTTCTTCGTAGAATCATAGTTGTTCTTGTATTCTTGCCAAGCGTCCTTACAATACTTCAGAGATTTCTGTGTATCTGTACAAATAAACTGTAAGCCCTCCCAGTCAATATTCAATTGCTCGATTTCATTCCGGATAATGTCTTTTCCATCTTCACCGGTAGTTTTCATAACGACGATACTGACTTCGATTGTTTTATGAACCAGTTCATCACTCGCCAATGACGCAGCAATTGCAGCGATAGTTGCTTCTTTTTCTAGTATTTTGTCCAACTCTTCATGGAGATTTGAGCAGTTCTGAATCTCTCTCTGCGATTCTTTTATCCAACTATACGTTTTGTTGTACAAAGTTTTGTACTGCTCATGCTGTTCTACTTGGAGTTCGAGTTCAGAGACAGATGAATTCAATTTCTGTTTGAAATCATCGTACCTTTGTGAAACATTCTCGTAATCTGTTGTTGATAGTGAACTATCTTCGGCCAATCTAGATCTGAGCTTCCCTACCAAATCACTATGCGATCCAACTTCTTTGAGGACCGACTTGTACTTCTCTATCTTGGCCTTCTTCTCTCCAAGTTCGTTGAGAAAACCATCATCGAACTGTACTTGTTGCTCTTGTTCTTGCAACCATTCTACTAGTTGTTTATATAACTTGTCGATTTCTTCCAGTTGATTGGCTCTAGCTTGAAGTTTATTCCTAGCTTCTAACACATCGTTCAGAAGTTTTTCCATGTCTATTTTGAGGTTTTCCGTGTCTTCTTTGATTTTAGCTGCCCCTGATTGTTCTGTGTTCATGCTGACTCGTTCTTTGAGTTCTTGTATGTATCGAAGTTTATTTTGTCCCTGTTCCAGAGATGTTCGTATGTTTTTCACCACTTGTAGTTTGTTATTGATTTCTGTTAGAGAACCGTGCGCTTCTGAACAGCTGGCTAGCTTATCTCTGGTTCTGTCAATCCAATCTTGGCATTCTTGGTACAAAGTGCTATGCTGTTGGTGTTCTTGGTAGTGTAACTCTAACCTTCTCATCACCTCTTTCGCCAAAGATAAGATCGCATTGTACTTCGTCGAAATTTGGGTTATTGCATTGCTTACTCTCGTATCAGCGCAAGTTTCCAATAGTACTTGCGCCTTCATATTGAGTCTATCAAGTTCGGTTTGCCAATCGAAGAGATTCTGCAACTGTAGTTGGAATTGCTCGAGCACAGCTCTCTTCTCCTCTAGACTCTCTTGGAGTTTATTGTAAGACTGAACCATTTTCTCGGTTTGACCTAACCATTCTAGCGCATCTTGGTACTGTTCCTCGTACTCAGTCCACTTCACTATACCGATCTCTAATAACCCTTTAGTATTATTGAGATTTTCTGCATATGTATCGAAGTCCTCTTGTAGCAAGCCAACTTCTTCTTCTATAATTTCTTTATCTATGTCATCAGCGAATTGTATCGCTTTATCTGCCTGATCAATGGCTGCATCGAGCTTTTTCTGACCCTCAGCAACTTCATTCGAAAGTACCTTCAACTGCGACAACTTGCTTCCCAAACTTTCCTTGTCTCCAGTTGGTTCGGAACATTTGCCGAGTTTTTCTTTAGCTACGCGTATCCACTGAACGAAATCATTGGCAGCGTCAACAAATGCTTGGTGTTTCTCCACAACTTCCTTCTGTTTATTGTACAAGTCCTGTGCCTGCTTGGAAAGAATCTCATATTTGGCCGATATTTCGGATGCTGGCGCAGCTTGCTTGAGATCTTCAGCTTTGGAAGTGACTGATTGTATCATGGGTTCGAATGATACAATATCCTGAACGATGCTGCCAGTTTCGCGGAGGGTAGCTTTTCTCTCTCCGATCGGTAAACTACTGAGACCTCCTTTCTTAGTTTTTACTATTTTCGGTTCGGTTACTTGCTGTAGTTTGGCCTCACGGTCTGTTATCCATTGTTGGAGCTGAGTGTAGGAACTATCATAATCAGCCCATTGCAGCAGCGCTGTTTCAAGATTGACCTTTGCAGTTGACATCTTCTTGGCTATTCTATCCCAATCGCTTTGGATTTCCTTCAGCTCGTTGTTTATTGCTTCACGACCGTCTGATCGGGTATTCCGCAAGACTTTCTCCCCACAGTTGACAGTAGCATGAACCAAGTTCTGCCCCTCTTCGCGCCTTTGAATCAAATCTTGAATTTGATTGAGATGTAACTGAAGCGTTTCCTTACTGCTGTGCGACACAGCTTCTGTACAATTTCTGATTAGATCACGAGCTTTGTCGATCCATCCTCTAGTTTTTTCCAAATTGTTGGCATATTCTTTGTGCTGTTCGTAGTTTGTTTCAACTTTGTTCAATACATCTTTAGCTAGGTTGATTTCCACTTGGTATCTTGAATTCAGTTGTTGCAACTGGTTGTTAACGTGCGTTTCCAACGGAGATTTCAACAGAATACTCGCAGTTTTGTTCAAATTCTCAATTTGGCTTTTTCCTTCGACAAGGCGTTCCAAAATACTCTGCACCTCCTTCACCTGCTTCTGCTTTTCATCCACTGTAGACATCAAGGCAATTTTCTGATTCTTGATCAGAATTGTTATTTGCTGAAGCCAGTCAGAAACTTTCTCATACTCATCTTTATATTCTCTCCAGTTAGCTAGAACAGCTTCAAGTTGTTCTCGTTGTTGTTTCAGATCTTTGAACAACCTCTCGAAAGCTTCTTTCAATGCTCTTATATCATTTTTGATAGACTCTTGTCCTTTGATGCTAGTGTTAGGTAGAACTACCTGAGCAGTGTGTTCCAGATTTTCCAAGAGCACTTCACCTTGTGCTTTTTTATTCAACAAGTGATCTAAGGGTCCAGCGAGCATGTCTACTGTTAATTTGTCACTCAATGGCCTTTGTAATTGGGGAACTTTTTCCTGTGCTCTTGTCATCCATGCTTGGACTTCGTCATGAGCTTCTTTGTAGGCTTTGTGGTCTTTGTATTGCACTTCTCTCTCTACTAACAATCTCTGGAATAGAAATAGAATTTTGAGTTTATAATTTCAATGATATATTGATTATATACTTACAAATATTTTTTGAGCGATGGCGTCGAATCTCTCTAACATCGTTTGGGCTTCTACAGCTGCTTCACCGCCTCTCTTGCTCTGCAATACTTCTGCTGCTTGTGTTCTCATATTGTCAACTTCAATTTTTTCGCAACGCACTTTCTCTTCCAATGTCTTTACCCTACCTAACTGAGTTTTCTTGTCCGTAGCTGAAGCTTGGAATTCTGACAGCTCTTCGTACTGACCCTCCATCCATTCGATTGTTTTGACGAGCGCTTTTATTTCTTCTAACAGCTCCGCCCATTTGGTTAGGGCATCATCAAGCAAGGCTTTGGTTTCTACCATAAAACTTGCTAGACTGGACCATTCTTCTTGGAGTTCGGCTAGAGCCTTGTTGATTGCTTCATTCCCTGAGGTGCAGTATTTGCTAGAACGTTTTGAGCTAGTTCAACCAATGCTTGCATTTTCGAGAATCCTTCTTCTTTCTTTAGCAGCAGCTCCTGAGTGGTTTCGAGCTTAGATTTCAAATCTTTCTGTGATGCACCATTGATTTCCGAACAGTATGCCAGTTTTTCCTTGATATCCTCCATCCAATGTTTGGTCTGGTCTATTTGAGAGTCGAAATCTTGGTGACTGGTGACGTATTGCTGCCAGCGGGAAGTCAGATCCTTTATCTTCTGACATATCTGCTGATACTTGACGCCAAGTTCAGAAATTTGCGATGGTCTTCCCATCAAGCCTTTGTTCAGTTGTTGGGCTCGTTCAGTGACTTGGTCGACCTCCAACTCTTTAGCCCTTATTTCTCCCTGTAGAGATTTAAGGGACTCTAGTTGATCTTTTTTCTCAGAAGCAGTCGCCTTGAGATCGACTGAGTGGAGTTTGGTATCGGTATTACGGATCCATAAGAGGCAATTGTCTTTCAGAGATTCGTATTCATTCCAATTGTCTAATCTACTTTCTATTTGCTTGATGGCATTTTCGGTTGCAGCTACTAATCCAGCCCATTCTTGTTGAGAGCTTTCTATTTGTGACCGAATATTCGTTTGTCCATAATCTATTGTGCCCGGTATGACGTTGTCTCCCAAAATTTTTATAGATAATATTCTTGATTCTTCGTCAGGTAGAGATGCTTTCAATGCCTACAGAAAAAAATATATTATGTTCTGTAATATTTGACTAATTGCAATGTTCTACATAAAATGAAAGTGTATTGAAATACTGAAATCTCTGAATGAAAGTGAATATTCTTAGAAGCTGTAATTATAGAAAAAAAATGTAGAGAAAACTCGAAAAACGTACCAGATATAGAACATTATATATGAAGTAATGATGAAATTTCTTGGGGATTTAAGGTAGATTATAAACGAGAAGATATGCAGTTTGAAATGGAAATTTTAAGTCGTTCAAATGAATTTAGCATATCAAACTCTCATTCAAATTTGCATTTCAGTATTTTTTTATTGAATTAAATATGGATCATTGAAGTTTATTTTGATACCTTATAGGAAGCAAACTGAGAATAATGTTATAGGACCAGTCTCACACCTATTTCGATTACGTACATTCCATGATATGAATTGAGAAGTCGATTGAGTTTTATTCTTCGAGTACCTATTGTTACGAAAATCCATTTTGATTTTTGAATACCCGAGTAATATTGGGGTTACTCGTACACATAAAAATCGCCATGCATTTATAGATGGATGCATATTAACTTCAAATTCGGTGAAAATTGTTCATCGTTCCCAAGACACGTAGTATTAATGTAAATTTTCTTTCAGGAAAAGTGCCGAACTTAAGACTATAAATATTATTATATCTATAAATATCAACCATAAGGTATTTTGGAATTAGGAATTCAAACATTTTATTACAGGATGTTTTGAAACCCATAAATTGTTCGGATTAATGAAATTTCGCGGGTTATTATCGGATTACGAATCCTTATTTCCTTCTCTCACAGAACAAATTACCTATTGAGTGTTTCAAAACAAGTACTCGATAATTGATTTATTTGAAAATATGAACAGGATGTTCATAGAATCAGATGTGGAATCATCTGCGACTGAACGATAAACTTCAGTCACTATGTTCCATCGATCAAGATAACCTCTTGTAGGGTATACATGTTGAAAAGGGAAACATTCTCAATTGAATATTTAATAGTAAGATTTTTTTGTCAATTGAAAAATCCACGATAAAAATGAAGTTATTTTTTGTGAATGCCCAACAGAAAACAACTACTTCCCCGGCTAAAACCACGCTGGACATTGAACTACATCTGATAATAGTTGTTTTCTGTTAGACATTCACAAAAAATAACTTTCAATTCACAGAAAAATCTTTCTATTCAGTATTCAATTGAGAATGTTTCTCTTTTCTACTCGAGAATCATTTGCAATTTGATTGCTATGCAAAACTCAAATGAACAACTAATACTTCAATAAGTTTTTTCAGATATGAATTCATGTTACAGGAGAAAAGTATTCTAAATTATATTTCGAATTCAGTCTTTCATTATGGGGTTGCATAAGGAATATAGCAACAATTCTAAAATTCTCGTCTCAGGCAATTTCAGCCAGTACAAATATTCTTTCATATTTGTTTCCGGAGGGACGCCTGATTTTTATTGCATTCGTCCAAATATTTATTATCAAGCACTCACATGAAACGATTTTTTCCTATTGGATGTTCGTTTAAAACATACACAACGAATCTCGTGAATGTATGCTTTTCCGTATTGGGAATTCAAAATTAGATGCCAGCGCCAGAGTGGCGAAAATGCAAACTAGACATAAGTACATTGTTTGTCTGTTTCCTTAGAGGCTATTCACTTGTTTTGAGTTTTTTTTAAAATATTTCCATTTTGTATTCGTTTCCAGTTTTTTTTGTGTAGTGTTATTAATTTCAAGACTTTAGTGAAGTGGTGCATTTTAATCTTAAGACAATATCACTTGCAAAAAATCACTTTGAAGGGACAAAGTATGTTCTAATTTGCTTGCAAAAAAATATTTTCTGTAGTTTCTGGACAGCTCAGTGAAGTCATCTAGAGTTATTAATATGCATTATTTTGGAAAAATGTTACACATTATTTGTGAATGAAATAAAACCAACAATTTCTAATTGAAAAAAAAAACTTTTTTTTTTTAATTTCATCTAAAACAAACAAGATGGTGTGATAATGTGGCCTTATTGTTTGATTGTTTAAAGTTTTAGTATAGAATACCATTTGTAAGTATTATAAGTTGGCAATGCCCCATCACTAGTTGCTAAGACAATTAGTTCTGTCTTTTATTTAGTAAATACATAACACTCATCACTTAGATATACATATATAGTCACCCTTCTTCCATACTGTATGAATACTCTTCGCTATGTTGGATAATAGCTATTTTTTCTCTTAACTCTCTTTTCTTTCTTCTCAACTCTCTTTGAAGGTTCTCTTTTCACTTTTTTTGGCCACAGACGATACAGGAAGATTTTGGAAGGAACTGCATTTTTCAAGATCCCAAGAGCCCGTCGTCCGTCTATACGCTCACTCAATCCTAGACTAGTCTAAACCAGAACGTTACGTTCATATTCTCACGGAAAATGATTAAAACTTATTCCAGTACAACGGGATCGTTTTGCTCCAGAGTCACATTGAGGTACACAACAATAATGATTTAAACTTGAATCACTCATTGTTTTCACTCGAGGACGTACAATAGTCAATAGAACATTCGTCAGGTAAACCAGAATTTCATTAAATGTCAACAATCACAAGTGATTCGACAAGTTTCAAGTATACAATGGCTAAAATCATATAAACATTAATGCTTCAAAAAGTAAACAATGTACTTATGTATAGTTTCAAAAATCGATACCCTATCGGCATTATGACGTGCTTAGAGAGATTTATCTTGTGAATAGACAATATCATGCTGCTTGTAAGCTGCGTCCAAAGGATTCACTCCTTCGTCACCACTTGCGAGACGTTCTTGTAATCGAGTACCAGGTCCGCAATACTGATATCCTGGTAGATGTAATTCGAATGGTAACTTATTGATGAGCGTATTAATAACATCTTCTCCGCTATACGTCAACATGAGGACTGACGTCACAACGGTGACATCACTCAGTTATATAGAACCGACGTTCCACATTGTTCCACGGTGTAACCCTGTGTCTGTGTACCTCTGTGTACCCCTGTGTACCATTGTGTACCCCTGTGTATCCCTGTGTACCCCTGTGTACCCAGAGGGCTTGAAGAAACTTCATACCAAAAAGGAGCCCGTAAATTTCACTAATCCAAATATTATAAACTATGAAACGATTCTGGGATAAAGGGTTCCGCTTTCCAGTTATAGTATTTTTGCGGTTCAACAATTTGTGACTTAACTCCTAGAACAGTCTCGCCGGAATAATTTCCCAGTATTAGGAAGTTTTTAGACAACGGCTGAATTCCCTGGTACCAACCTATAATTATCGTGAATAGGCTTGTTGATTAGTACTGTTCTCTTCTGAGCAAGAAAACTAATAATAGCCTGGGATTGGTAGGCTATCTGAGTGAGTCGATCCGAAGTAAAATTTGGCATACCATGATGGACAACTTCAATGATCTTTATTTAATTCATTTCAGTAAAAAAAAACGTTTTTCGGAACCAGTTAAAAATAAACCTTAAACCTCTTACCTTGAGTCTCTCCAAATTCGACTGGAGATTGGTTCTTTCCAAATCGGTATCACTCAACATCGCTATAGTATTATTGGTAGCATCAACCCACTCTTGACCTTCTAAAACTGCTTTGCTGTACTCCTGGTGGTTGGCAACAATAGCTTCATATTTTTCGACGAAGGTTTGTGCTCTCCTCAGAAGTTTATCATAATGTTGATTCACATTAGTTACCTGATTGTCGATCTGATCATTTCTCTCTGGTAAACTCTCCACAATTTCCTTCAAATCTCTCAGATCTTGTTGGTGGCTGGCAACTTCGTTTGCCAGAGTTCGATAGATTTGAAGTTGTTCCTTCTTTTCGTCCAAGGAAGCCTTTAGCTCCATGACCTGTGGAAGTTTTCGTTCCGCTGATTTGAGCCAATCCGTAATTTTGGAAAGACTTTCGTCAAAGCCGGACCATCTGATCTGTTTGGCCTTGAGGTCACGCTCGGTTTCGTGGATTTCATCAAACAATGTTTCTAGACCCTTGCGAAGTTCTTGTAACTGGCTGTTGATTATTTCTTTGCCTTCAATGGAGGTTGAAGTGAACAATTTTTCGCCGGATTCGATTGTGTTGTTGAGTAATGAAGTTGCGCTGGGTTTTTGCGATAGTAGTTCCTCAAAAACTTTGGCTTGCTGGTCGAGAGAATCGCGTGATCCACTTTCAATGTCTTTTCTGCAACCGTGAACCTGGAATTGAAACTTATTTAGTGTTTCTCTCATTGCCGAAAACTCATATTTACCTTGCTTGAGCAACACTGATCCAGTCGAACTTGCCGATACTTGTCATTGAATAACTTATGATCTGCTACAGCCTGTTCGCATTTCTTGAGAATTTCTTTGGTGGTAACCTGTACAGATTGGAATCTCGATATGATCTGCTGCACGTTGATGGAAATTTTTGTGTCTCCACTGCTCTGCACCAGTTCGGCTGAATCATCAGACATCTTATCGAATTCTGCTTCATTTTGACGCAAATTCAAGATGAGAGCCTATAATCGGAAAATTATCATTCATGTTAATAAATTATTTGAAACGTGAGAGGTGAAGATAGGAAAAATGTTAAAAGATCAGTGCACAAAGTACCACGAGTGCTTTTATGGAAGACCCATCACCTAGCAAAGAAAAACGAGAGATCCATCACCTAGCAGAAACAAGCCTGAAGGATAATGAAAAGAGTTTTATCTCGAAATTATTTGGAAGAAAAACGAGAGTTATAACTTTTTTCATCACCAAAATACAGAGTGCGTCAGTGAAGTATTGAAATAGGATATCCAGTTTGTTGGAAGAGATTCAGATATATGATTCACACTTTATGTTTTTTTTTTTCATAAATGCGATGAGTGATTTATTGTGTCTTCCACTCTTCAAAATACGCACGGAACAGTACGGTGTTTAGTTGTAAGAACCAGATAATCTTGGAAACAGTAGTTCACACGTTATTCTCAATCACACTAGGTCACAATGATGGCCGATACTATTTTGAAAACAATTCAATATTGTGTCTTTTGAGTGTTTTGAAATAAAGAACTCAAACCTGTATTGAAATAATGATTTAATGTTAATAAATATTTTTTTTACAATTTAAACCATAAATTAAAAATAATTTTTTTTCTAAATTTAATCATTGGTGAATTCTTACAAGACGAGCATTTTTCGAATATTTTTAATAATTTGTTATAAACAATCATTATATCATTCTAGATTTCAATAAAAACAACTTAACCAGCCATTTATACCTAAAAGTTAAAAAAAACACCACAAATAAAATTATAAGCTGACATCACAGTTCCACGTAGTAAAGACCTATTGTTATCTAATATAAAAAATAGGTTGAACGTCTGATTGATTTTCTTGGACAAAAATATGGTTTAAATGATCATCAAGCTCATCGGATGAGAAAATTGTTGTAGTTGGTTAGATCCTCGATAGATAAATCTATTTGTTTGTGAAAACCCAAGATCCATGAAATACCTGACTCGATATATGAAGCTGACATTGAATTGGCACATTTTTTTTTCACTTGATACGAGAGAGATATCCAATTTCGTTACATCAGTGTTGCACTTTGCATATGCAAGATCCAGAAAGTCCATACAATAGGTATTTTTCCTACGATTGATGTTTTTTTGGCTGATTAGACACTACTGTTATGGCTCAACTGTCTTCTGAATATTGAAGTGGCGATCAATTCGTCATCGAGTTCAAGAATATTTCGTGAATATGTTTTAAAAAGAGTTATTTTTTCCTGAAAAAGCTTAAATTTTTATGAACATTTTATTGAAGCACGCGATGACTAGTTAATCGAAAGAATCCAAGGAATGACAAATTCTTTATTCAAGATCTGACTCATCAAGGAATTGAAGAGTCTATTTGGTATTATTATGTTTTTCCTACGAGTATGTGTGAAGGTGAACTTTTTTTAATGATTTGTCATGTGGAAAGATGCCCGTTTCCGCTCTAGTGCGGTAATAGTATATTGTTTAACAAGCACGGAATGATACTCATTTCCCACGAGTATGATATTTGCAGCATGAGCCGTAGGCGAGTGCTGCAAATCATACGAGTGGGAAATGAACATTCCGTGTGAGTTATACACTATACTTTTTCTACGGCTTTAACATAAAATAGCGAAATTAATTTACAACAGAAACTTGAACTTCAATTGATCAAAGTATGCAAGTAATACATTTTCTGAAGTTGACGCGGTGACCTTTCCCTTTTGCCAATATGTGAAGGATTTGTGGGCTTTTCCATATTTCTCTTTCGATACTTCCGGAATCAAGTTTATACATGCCTAAATTGCGGCTGCAATTATGTCTGGAGGAGGTAGTTCGTCAATTTCACTGCTCATCATACCTTTAAACTTTGACAAGTTTTGATGAAACTGAATTGACAGATGTCTTAAGTTCTCCTTGCTATCCATGGGAGACGTGATTTAATGACCAACAATAACACAATGACTTCATTGTGTTATCAGATAAGGAAATGAAATTGAAAACATACAATGTACTTCATTGTTTAATCAAAAGCAGTTTTAAAAATGCAGTTTTGTATTATAGCCGTAGAAAAAATACTTTTCCTACGACCATATAGGAAAGTAACACATATCGCACTCTCTACTCCCATGGAAAGTGACCTTTATTCTCACACGTGCGGAAAGTACTTTCCGCACTAGTGCGGAAAGTAACTTTCCGCACGGCTATCAATAAGCCGTCAAACCCGTGAATCATGTAAGATTAACAGATGTAATTATTAATTGCTCTTCCTTATTGATATTATTCACATAAAAACTGGACTAAAAACTAATCATTTGTAGAAAATAAAGAAAAGAAGAAAAAAAAATGTTGACGCCGAGAATCGACCCCACAACCTTGCGGTCATCTACCGTATACTCTTCCATCTGAGCTAATTCAGATTGGAATTAACGTTATCAGAGATATGTATATCTCGTAAGTCGATTTACATTAACAATAACCAATTTACTTTTAATTTTTATGGTTCCAAATAATTCAATTTGTTCCCAAGTTGTATCTAATAGGTACTTACTTATTGTGATTTTTTCAAATAAACATTAATTATCGTTATTTCTTTATTTCACTATTAAAGTAATTCTAAATTAATGTGCACTTTTTATAGAAACAATATTCAAACATAGACTGTCACATATAAAACGTAAGATTAGTCAGGCAACTCAATATACACGATCTAATATTTACATATTGTTTAATAAAATAGGTGGTCTTAGGAAAAATAACGTACATTACTCGCGCAAAGTGATTTTTCACACTCGTGTGATTGCCGCACTCTACTTACGCCTCGTGCCACAATATTTCCCACTCGTGTGAAAAATGTCACTTTTCGCACTAGTAATGTAATATACTATTTCCGCACTTAGCGGCTTGACCGAACTCCGCTCGGCGTCGTTCGGTCATCTGCAGTCACGTGCGGAAAAGTACCTCTTTCCGCACTTGTTAGGTAAATAACTATTACGTAATAAATGTCTGTATACAAAACAAGAGCTGATGTAATTTCCCACAATTTTCTTTTCACTCAATGACGAAGAAAATCCCACAGTTGGCACTCTGAGCTGAAAATCTGAATATTATTGTCAGAAAATCATATAATGAACTGGTACTTTCTGGAAGTTTCCCCATGGACAGTAGGAAAGATGTGTAAAAATAGATGTGTGCCATATAGAAAATATTGTAGAGTCTTACTTGCTCCAAATGATCTGTAATAGAAACGAATTCCTTCATATCTACTTTTCGCAATTCAACCACCCTAGCTAGTTCCTATAGATAAATTAAATAATTGAAAAACACTTTTCAAAGCAATTTCGTATCGTGATGATTACCTGGTATTTTTCTAGCTGCTCTTGTTTCTCCTCTACCGTAGATTTCAGTACGTAGTTCTTCAGCGAATTCTCTGCTTCAGCTAACCAAGCTAATAACTTATCCAGAGTAGTCTCGTAATCATTCCATTGTTTTAGTCGACTCTCCAGAGCCGATCGTATATCCATCAGGGTTGCCACGAACTTCTCTTGATCGAATTTCAGGCTATCGACATCTCTTTGCATAGTTTCCTGAGCTCGAGCCGGCAAAACAGATATTTTATGTTCTACATGATTCAGCAAATCGCGTAATTTGATCGTGTTTTCTGGCATACTGTCTTGTATGGCGACAATATTATCCAATCTCTGTTCGATGATCTGTTTATTGCCTCCGTAGTCAATGTAACTGTTGAGTTTATCCCACAGTTGTTTCTGAGCGTCTTGCTGAGCTTTGTGCAAGTCGTAAAATCGTTGGTAAATTTCCAAGCAATCTTCGAGCTGCTTGATATTGCTCTGAGCAGCTTTAGTCAAGTTTTGATAGCGATCATTCAGAGATCTTATATTGTCTTCTATGTCACGTCTTTTTTCTTCATTATTCGTAAGTTGAGATAATGTCTGAGCTTTTTCCGTTACTCCTGTGAAAAATGAAATCATTAACCTAAACTAATAATAAATCTAAAAATAGAAAATATAATAAAAAATATTTTCTTAATCACATGTCCAACGATGGGATTTGTCCAACCTACAGGGTCCCTCAAGGTCGATAGTAGGTTGGACGTTTGCGGAGAACGGGACATAGGATTATTTTGAAGTTTTGGTTTTTTGGGTAATTAGTTCAACTCTATCGAACTAAAATATTTTCAGCGCGGCGGCGTTCCCGCTTTCATTGAAAAGTAGCATCAACTTTGATATTGCATTTTTCGCTTTCCGATAATTTTTGTATATTTCCTTATACCTATCTCCAGCAGTTTTCGAGATTGTGATTGATTTCCTTATTTTTTGTGCAAATTTTTTTTAAGGATGATGATTTTTTACATGTTGAATGCCATGTTGTCCGAGAAAATGAAATTAGCATTTTAATTACAATACCTTGCCACCAGCCGTTGTTTGAATGTGGCGAAATCACTTTTTTTCGATTATCTCATGTTTTTTAAATGGCATCTCTATGGGACACTCTCTGCAACAGATTGTTTCGAAGGAAAGGAATCGAATGATACCAACATTTCGAATATCTGTCAATTATTTTCAGATTTATCAGTATTTCTCTGAATCTTTTATTCAAATTATGGACGTCTGATCGAAAAGCTATCTTTCGATGTAGATAACATGTTTTTTTACAACAAATAACTTTATGGATTTATGCAGAATGAAAAAACCTTCTTCTTTCTATATTAAACCAACATATTTTAGGGCCATATAGAAAATCAGCAAAATAAAAAATCAGCAAAATGAAAAATTGATAATACCATCGATTCACATGAAAGTTATTTTAACCGACGAAATCAAAAAGGAGGAAGTTCTCTAGTCCACGCATAACTTTTTACAGAAGAGTCCGATTCCGATGATTCTTTTTTCATTGGATAGGGTGTACTTGACAAAACAATTCCACCCCTAAGGGTAGTAAAATGAAGGATATCGATCGTTTACCCTCTGAATTTTGGTCCGTTAACCGATTCTATGAGGCATAACTTTGTCCTGGGTTTTCCGATTTGGATGATTCTTTTTTTATTAGATAGGGTATACGTCATAGTTGATCATATTTGAATTTGAAATGAAATAATCCTTCCCTGTGGGTAGAAAAATAGGGGATGATCGATTTTTCACTTATGAACATTGGCACACATATGTAGTTGACATTGGCAGATCGCTATTGTCATTATTTTTGTTCTCCTACATCCGTCACAATAATTACATCCTATAACAGGATGGAATATACAAAGAGATGAAATAAACCAAACAGAACTATCAAAAATAATTTATATTATATAACAATAAATATATAAAGTAGATAATCATATTATTTAACTGTTAATAGTTGAAGTAAGGTGGGTAAGTAAGTATTTTGGAAGTAATCAATAATTAAGTAGGTAGTAATTAGTAGGTCTCAGCCACAAAATATTGAAAAACAAAAACTTTTTAACAAAAAATAAAACCGACGAAAACAGAAACTGAAAAATAAAAGATAAACCTTTTTATTAATAACTAATCTCCTAAACTAATGTATGTAACTAATTTTGAGTCGACGCCAAACAAACAAGCAAATGAATTAGGTAAAGCGTAAAATGATGGCACCAGAATGCGCGGTGGCGTTTTGATATATTTTTTTAAGAAATTCAATGATTTTGGTGGATTTTTTGTTTGGCGCCGACTCAAAATTAGTTATTAATAAAAATGTTTATTTTTTACTTTTCAGTTTCTGTTTTCGTCGGTTTTATTTTTTGTTATATATGTGATAAACACTGCCTTGAACCATACAAGGTCTTCAGATGGTATTTGGATTGGTAGAAAACTGATATTTTTGGGTGTAGTTTACCAATGTCCTATGTATCAGTTATGTCTGAGGGAATTTGTTCTCTATTATACGGGGTCGTTCAAAATTTGTGATTTCACCGATAGATACAAAAATGGTGAAAAGTGCATTTTTTTAAATGGAACACTTTGTATATTATCAAAAAATATCATCATAGACAATTGGAGTTGCTTTCAAAGGATGTGTCATATTTCTATACCTAAATAATCAGGTTTCAGAAATGAAAGCAAGTTTCTATAAAAATCGAATTATTTTGCCATATTTTGTATTATGTACCTATGAAATACCATGGAACATATCATCATGGAAATTCGCCAATCGGTGCATCAATAAAAAACGTTTTCCGGCGACCTCGTGGTAATGAGTCTGTTTAGTCTACATGAAATCGATCGATTAATGACCCCAATTAACGTTCAATTACTCTAATAATGTAAAATTGTGATATATGCAGCCAAACATACACCGAAATCGACCATTAGTAACCTATTAATGGTCGATTTATCTATTAATACATCATTGTGGTATAGGCAACTAAACATACACGAATTCAAATTCTATTCAAATGTCAAATCATATTACCCTCGCGCTGTCAAATTTTTAAATTCAAATATTTTAAGTTTTTTCCTAGTTGAAGCAAATAGATATCGAAAATTTCACGTTGGCTCCAGGAACGAAGTCGACGGAAATTTTTTGTAACCAACTCGTATATTGAAATGGCGATTAATGATCTCGAACATTAACGCGCTCTCGTGTTAAAATATCACGATCATTAATCGCCACCATTAATACACTAGTTGATTGAATAACTATTAACGGCAATTTGATCTGGAAAGAATCAAAACGGAAGACAATAAATGAAGTTTTGATGAAATTGTTCAATCTTCATGGTCAATGCAATCAATTTATAGCAAGAACATGCAGAAGGTTCAATGAAATGTATCTCGATTTACAACCAATGAACGAGAGAAAATTTGTACGATTACAAAATAATTTCAGCAGTTTTGGGTCAAAACTGAAAGCGAAACGAAATTTATGGAAACCTGTAACTGCAAAAGAAGACATCATAAATGTGTTGGCCTATTTTCACGTATATCCCCAAGCTCCCATCAAAAGTGCAGAAGAAGATTTAGGCTTAACTCATGCTTCTGTTCTAAGGACCCTTCATAATCATGACATGCGCCTTACAAGTTTACGAAAGTTCAAGCCCTGAAACCAGAAGATCATCAAAATAGGATACACTTTTGTGAAACCATTCTGATCCGCACCCAAGAAAATCCTAACTTTTCAAAGAAAATAATGTGGACAGACGAAGAAGTTATATTTCCCAGGAAAGGCATTTTTGTGAGAAGAAACAAACATTTCTGGGCTGACAAGAATCCACATATTGTCAAGGAAACGGGATTTAAGAAAAAGTTTAGTTTTAATTTATTCTGCCTTCGGAAAGATAACCAAACAAGACCTGCGCCAACGAATGATCAATTGCATCGAGGAGCTAGATGCCAATGAGATAAGGAGGGCCACAAATCTTTCTACAAGTATCCGGATTTTAAAATCTTTGGAAACTAAGTATGGTCATTTTGAACAATTATTGGGATCGTTTAATAAAATTTTATACATATTATGTAATTGTATTAACAATTTCATCAAAACTTCATTTGAATAGTTATTGCCTTCCATTTTGATTTTTTCAGATCAAATTTTCGTTAATGAATGCGAAAACGTTTTATTATTGATGCACTGATTGTCGAATTTTCATAAAGACATGTTCTATGAGATTTCATAGCTACCTAATAAAAAATATGGCAATATAATCCGATTTTTATAGAAACTTGTTTTTATTTCGGAAATCTGAATATTCAGGTATAGGAACATGATACATCATTTGAAAGGAACCTAAATTGTCTTCTGAGATATTAGAAAATATACAGGGTGTTACATTTAAAAAATTCACCTTCCATCATTTTTGTATCTATCGGTAATATCACATATTTTGAATGACCCTGTATAATACAGAACGAATTCCCTTAAACATAACTCATACATTGGTGAATTACACCCCAAATTCCTGCTTTCTAATCCAAAAAATAATCGGAAAGCAATAGCAAAGCGAAAAATGCAATAATATACAGGGTGTCTCATTTAAAATATCAACGTTGTTGCTACTTTGTAATATAAGCGACAAAAATAGTTTAGATCGATAGAGTAGAACTAATTACCCAAGAAACCAAAATTTCAAAATAATCCGTGGTGACCCTGTATGTTTTTGAATAACTTAAGAAAACACAAGTTATGTAAAATATATGAAAAAAGCAAACAAAAATAATTTAGAAATAAACTAGATGAATTGAAATTTCTATCGCCATCATCAGCATACAAATGTTGATGTAACTGATATTAAAATGCTCGATATCCGTGCTTATTCAGTATTTTTCTTGCTGATTCGTGACTTATCTGCATTTCTTGACTAATTTCTCTTAAAGAAACCGTTTTATCAACCTCAACCATAGCAAGAACGTTAATCTCAGTCTCTTGATTTATGATAAACCTCTGTTCCGCCTCTCGATTTCCTTCTTGCCTAAAACTATTCTCAACATACGGAAAATACTGATGGGCTGGATGTTGCCGATTGGGATATCTCTGGGCATACAACTCAGCAGCATTTCTTGAATTTTTATGACAGTCTCCAAATATTAATAACATATCCACTTTTTCACTTTGAGTATACATTATTTTGAAGAAAAATTGAACTGAAATTTAACGAAAATTAAGAAACTTTTACTGTCTGCTCATGAAGCTTATGTCACTGTCATTACCTAAGTGAGTGTTTTGTTTTCCAAAGAAGACTTGATAAAAATAACTGCACAATATTAGGCATCATGGCTATTCATGGCACACTTGACAAAAATAAATATATTATTATCTAGTATTTTCCTTAGTAACATTTAATTTATGTTCTTATTTTTAATCCAATCGCAAATAAATTAGTATCGTTATATTCGTCAAAAATTCATTTTCAGAAAGTGCTTGACAAAAAATGGTCGCCATTTGAAAAATAATAGTTAGACACGAAAATGTAATTTTGCCAACTTGTCTTATTTCTATCTATCGTACTAGTCACTGAAACTTTGCGACTGTAATTTTCTGACAGCCCTGAGGTCCTCAGATTAGTTTACGTCCGATCATAGCCACCTAGATGCAATATTAAAAGTGACTCTAAAAAAATTAAGTTGGCGCAAAAACTTTTTAAAATGTCACATTCTGATCCAGAATTGTCTCAGAAATAAAAAAATGTTACAATATACAGGGTGTTCCATTTAAAAATTCAAAACCGGCGCCATTTCAGGTGAAACCAGAAATGACCGGAAAATCCAAAATATGCGAAAACTCTCCTCTTCATATACCATTTACCTATACCAAATCTCATTTTTATTACAAACCAACATTTTCTGTCTGGAAATTTGTACATTGATTTGTGATAAATTAATAAATTATCTTTCATCGAATTGACTAACCTTCAATGAATCTTTTATGAGCCAGAATCTCCTGGTAGGTGGTCTTATGTTTCAGCAGTTTTCCTCGAACCTCTTGTGTAGAAGTCCAAGATGATGGTTCGACTTTCACTTGCTTTTCGATCGAATCCAACCAAGCCAACGCTTGTTGTAACATGTCCTGGTAATTGGATAGCTGCAAACTCTGCACTTCCTGCAGTTTCTGTTGCTCTCTAACACCTATAAGAAATTTAAGAATCAAATCGATTCAAATATGAACACCATGTTTTATACTCACCTTCGACTAATCTGTCCCATCTCTCCCTGATGCTTCTCATTTCATTCCTCACCAATTCTCTTCCTTCCGTAGCGGTGTCCGGCAGAAGTCTCTCGCCAAGTATTGTTAATGAATTGATATTGTGTTCACCTTGTTCCTTCTCTGACAGCAACAGCTGCAGTCTATTGTTCACTTCAGCGTTATTAGAAAGACCATCACCTTTAATTGCATTCAGATGTTCTTCCAGTGGTGCCAACCAAGTCAATACTCCGTCAACTTTCGCTTTATATTTCTTGTGATCATCGACTATACCCTGCCAACGACCGATCACATCTTTTGTTAGGCCGTGCAAATTCTGGAATCTATTACTGATCTGCGATACTAGAGGTTTTATTTTCTGCGATCCGCTGTTTTGCAGAAGGATGTGACTTTTATCAACAAATACATCTATGTCCTTCTCTTTCCCGGAAACTCCTTCGCGTTGCTTCTGTAGTAGGCCAAGTTTTCCTTCTTTTTCTGGCAGAGTGGCTTTCAGGGCCTGATCTCTGAAATGAGTCTCGGCAGTTTTGAACCACTGATTGAGAGCATCCAAATCATCCTCGAATTCGTTCCATTTCTTCACTGCCTCGGCTTGACTTGCAAGAGAGCCATCAACATTTTTCAGATGTTGATCCAGTAGCCCATGCAAGTCTTTCAGTTCTTTCTTTAGAGTTTCTACGCCCTTTTGAGCCGTGCTTTTGGCAACTTCAATCAACTTTTGTTTCAGTTCATCCAACAGTTTGGGCCCGTTATTCTCACTGGACATCTTGATAGCTGAAATATTCGCTATTCTCTTATTGATTTCGGGTTTTTCGCCGGTTGTATCATCGTACTCGTGGAGTTTTTCGTTTTGTTCTGTAATCCAGTCCTTGAAAGTTGAAGTCATTTTGTTATAGTCAGTGTTTTTATTTACACACTCTTCTAGATTTTTCAGTAGTTCTTCTGATTTACTGACGATGCTGAGGAACAATTGTTTTATTGATTGTAAATATATATTTAATGATTTGTCCTGAGTTTGATCAACTAACTGCTGGGCTTTGTCGCACACTGATTCTACTAGCTGCTGATGCGACATTATTTCTTGGTGCATTATCCTGTGGTTTTGAAGTTGCGCTCTCTTCTCTTGCAGCGTTGACTTCAGCTCAGTGTGTTGGTGCATGGCTTTTTCAACGTCTTTCAGCCATTTTGTTAGCTGTTCTTGGGTTGCTGTGAAATCTGAGAACTGGCTGAGACATTGGTCCAGTTTGTTGGTAGCGTTCTGCAAGTCTTCGCCAAATGTGTCCCAGATAGTTCTGAGATTTCTCAGCTGTTGTCTGATGATTTCCCGACCATCGGGAGATGTGTGCGCATACAGTTTCTCTCCTTTTTGGACCAGGTTATCGAACTCATCGATCTTCTGATTTCTCTCATCCACTAGGTCTTTGACTTCTTGCTGTCTACTCTGTAGAATGTTCAGATCTCCAACAATTTGGCATAGGTTCTGGAGCTCCTCTTCCTTGCTCGATAACCATATCAAGAAATGATTATATTCTGCATTGAATTCCTGATGTTCTTTGACGAAACCTTCGTATCTACTGATGTTCTCTTTCACTGTACCTTTGAGAGTCTGATACCTCGAAATTAGTTGGGAAACTTTCGAATCTGATTTCAGAGCTTTAGCCATCTCGGAGAACTTACCGAACTTAGGTTCTTTGCTCAGTATATCTTTTTCCAGAGATTTGAGCTTCTCTAGATGATATTTCTTCGTTTCCTCTGTATTTTTCAAACTCTGATCCTTCACCATACCTTCTTTCTGCTTCAACCAGGTCTCGAGACCTTCCATAATCTTGGTTACTTCGGTGTATTGAGTGTGTATTTCATTGAGTTTTTCTTGTGCGTTGCGGCACAATTCTAAGAACATATTCCATGACTGTTCTTGTTCCTCGAAACTATTTATTAGAGGAGGATGGCCACTTGGAGCGGTTTGGACCAAGACTGTTTCCATTTGTTTTTTACAAGATGCTATGATTTGATCTCCTTCGTCTTTCTGAGAAAGGAGATTCTCCACGATTGTCAATTTGGCTTCCGGGGTTTCCGAAGATGACTCGTCGACCAATAAGGTTGCTTCTGCAGTCAGAGCGCTCAACCAGTCATGACATTTTTCGATAGCTTGGTTGTAGCCTTCGTGATTTGAAACGAACTCCTCGTATATCTTGATTCGATGCTGTACTTCTTGTGCAAGTTTATTATATTTCTGTAGGTTGTCATTCAATCTGGACTCGGCGTCCGCATCTCCCAGGTTGCCGATTTTATCCTGCAGTTGCTTCAGAAGATTTTTATGTAGATTGACATCCTGGGAAAGTACTTTATAATTATGAAGGGTTTGTTTCTTATCAAGCAGTGTGGCTTCTAGTTTCATCTCATCTCCCAACTTCACTTCAGCTTCATCTATCCACAATTTCACTTGGTACAGACTATCGTCGAAGGAATGTCTCTGCATTAGTGTGCCTTCAACTTGTTTGTAGATAGAATTGACTTTATCAATCAAAACCTCAGATTTGTCGCGTAAGTTCCTGAGTTCAGCTCTGATTGAGTCTCTGTTTTCGGGTGTGACTCCGGGAAATATGGCCTCACCGTGTTCAACAGCTCTCGTCAATAATGCTTGGCCATTTTCTTTCTCTCCGGCAAAGTTTTTCAGTTCTTCCAAAGTTGCTTGGTTCGGTTTTCTCGCTATTTTAGAAAATGAATTCACTTTCTCTTCTGCTTGGACTAACCAGTTTTCAACATCCTGTATACACGTTCTATATGTTGCTTTGTAATTATTCAATTCATTGAGTTTCTCCAAATAATGGGCCAAAAATTTATAGATGGTCTGATAACGATTGTTCAGATGTTGAACATACTGTGTTACGCGAGTTTCTGGAACTTGTTTCACCATCTCTTCACTTATTGGAGTCAGCTTCTGCATTTCAGTTTCATAATCTTTGACACTCTGGTGCAATTCTGAAATATTTTTGATTTTGTCATCGATATTGTTCAGATCCATTTGTAAATTACTTTCTGATTTCACTTTATTTTCGGTGTCTTTCAACCAATTGGTGATACTTTCTGAAAGACTTTCGTATTTGTCATGCAGCGATATATTATCCTCCAATATTTTTTTAGTATTCTCATGTTCCTGATTGAGATTTTCCAGATCGAGTAGCAAGTGATCTTTCTCGGCTTTCAGTAACTTAACTGAATCTGGGCTTTCGATGTTTTCTAACAGTTCAATAGAGTTTTCTAGTTCTTTTTTGCGTTTTTCGCAGTCTTCTAAGGCTGAAGAAATTGGTTCCAATGCTTTGAGTTTCACCTGTAAATTATATTTATCGCTCACTGATTCCGGTAAGCACCATTGGATTTTTTCTCTTTGAGTTGTGATTATACGCTGTAAGGCTCCATATTTCTCATTATGGAACTTTTTAAGGAAAGATAACAATGAGTTTTCAATTTTGTTTGCATGTGAAACTATGGTATCATAACGTTTCTTCAGGAGTTGTTGTTCTTTAGCAATGTTACTATCCGCAAAACTAGGATATTTTTGTTTCATTTTCTGGATGTCTTGTTCGATTTTTTTAATACCACTCTCACAACCTGTCAATTCCAGTTTTAGTTGTCGTACTTTCAGTAGACGTTCGGCAATTTTATTGTTGTCGCCAGATAGATCTTCGCACTTGATTATTTCCTCTCTCAGACTTGCTACTTTGGTTCCTACATCCTTTATATCACTACGAATCGTTTTTTCATTTTCTCCGAACGTCGAAGTGAGACTTTCAAGTTTCTGTGCGTTAGCTTCCAATTCAGTGAACTGATCATCGATAAGCTTCACCAGCGATTGCAATGTCGGGATATCTTTATCATCTGTCAGTTTGACAAGTTGTGTATATTTATGAGGTATGCTCTGATTCAACCGCTGATGAGCAGGCAGTTCTTCTCGGTACTTCGCTAGCTTGGAAGCTGCAGCTTCCAAAGCATTCGGAGACTCGGCAGCTTTCAATAAAGCTTCGTTTTGTTCGCCCAGCCACAGTAATAGAGTAGTTTTCGTCTCTTCGATATGTTTCCAAATTGCTGCTTGGGACTCAGTCGTTTGAACTGTCTTCAATATCCGCTCGTATATTTTCGACCAGACATCGTTCACAATTTGTAAGTCTCTCCTCACTTCGGATTCAATACCGGGAATATTCTGTGATTTCTTTATCACCGACTGCCCTTTGGACTCAGCCTTATCCAGAGCTGCTCTAGATTTCTTCATCGTTTCCATGGCTTTTCTAGCCTTTTCACAATTGACATTGGCTTGAATCATATCATTTGGCACATCCAAGTTCTCTATACTCTTATCAATTTTACCTATGTCCTTCACTACACGATCTTTGGCTGCTTGGAATTCGTTCCAAGAAAATATAATATCTGATAGTTTCAGATTTTCATCTCTGATATCTTCATTCATTCTGCTCCAGTTGTTCTCGATTTCAGTTACCGAGTTTTGTATCGTAGATACGTTCTGCATATCTTCTTTCATGAGCTGCAGTGCTTCACTATGCAAGTCTTCCTTATTCTTCGATTTCTCTATTTGACTTTCCTGTAGCTTGTTCAATTGTTCAACCGCTTTAGGAAGATCGCTTGAATGGTTCACCTGATTTTGTATAGCCGCCAAATCCGATTTGGCTTCGTTCATGTCTGCGGTTATTTTTTCTTGCAAAGAATTGAATTTATTCCAGTGGAGCTTCAACTTTTCGAACCCCTCAATTTTTCTGGAGACATGTTCTTTCAAATTTATAGTCTCGATCTCAATTTCCCTCACAACATTGTCGGCTGTTCTCGGTAAACCAGTCTTCTTATCCAATATCACGATTGTAGGGTTCTTGTCAATTTCTTGAGCGGCTTGTTTCCAAGTGATTATTTTATTTATAATCATTGCTGTCTCTTCCACGAGTCGCTCCAAGTCTTCGGGAGTAACTTTGTCAGAATCACTTTCATATTTGATGTGCGAGAGTTGGTTAGATGTCTCCACGTGCCAGTTCAGTAGCTCACTCCATCTCTGAAGCTGGAACTTCTTCTCTTGCAGCTTATGTTCAATATTCTGATTCTGCGAAACTAGTACTGAGTACTCCTCTGTCAGTGGCTCCAATGCTTTCTGTGGCGACTGAAGCGTTATATCTTTGATCTCGCTATATATCATATTGAACACCGGTTGTCTTTCTGAATATTCCTGTAACAATGAGTGAACATTCAGAAGTGCCGATTCCACTTGGTTTGCAGGTATTTCATCAATTTGTGCAACATTGGCTTTCATCGATTCCAGCCAGTTGGAATAGTCAGCAACCTTCGCTTGGAAGTCTTGTTTCACCAATATCGCATCAGAAAGCTCGTTGACTTTGGCCCGCACACTTCCTGCAAGATGACTTATTTTCGATTTCAGTGCTTGTGTTTGTTCTTTCATCAAACTAGCACCTTCCGGAGTCACATTATAGCTGATTCTGTCCGAAGTCTGGGTTAAGGCGATAAGTTTGGCCTGTTGTTCAGATATTTCGTTGTTCATCGCTTTGAGTTTCGTCAGCTCCTTTTCCAATACATCTACACATGGCGTGTTTATGTTTATTGGGTGAGCAGTTAAGGTTTCTTCGCTCTTCACGACCCAGTTTTCTAAATATTGGAGGTTTTTGTCGAACTCTAGCCAGTTAGCTACGAGCTTGTCTGCCTTCAGACCCCATTGAGTCGATGTCTCTTGTACTACAGAACATCTCGCTTGAATCGAGTCTACTTCGTCGGGTGCATTGGTTTTTGTAGATAATGTTTGTGACAAACTGGAAACACCTTGCAGTTTTTGTAGCTGTTGATTCGTATCCTTTCCGAATTGTTTGCTCTGATTCTGAATTTGTATAGCTTCTTCCAGGCTCGCTGGTTTCGGTAAACCTAGCTGTATCTTCACCTCAGCGTCTTCAATCCAAGGTGTGATCTCTTGTAGACTAGCTTGGAATACGTCCCAATTCTTCAAGTCCTTTGATAAAACTGCTGTCTGACTTTCCACAGTCCGGTTGAGAGCTATGACTCTATCCTGGATAGCCACCATTTCGGCCTTCAGCTTCTGACTTTCCGGAGTTTCATTCGACAAGAGTTGTTGCGCTTCTCTATTCAGCTCCTCCAGTTGGTTCATTTTTTGCACCACCTCCGATTGAAGTTTCTCAATTTTCACAACTTTTTCTTTGGGAGTTACAACGTATTCATCAACAGACGATAGTAGATGAGGTGCTTCGTGTACTGTCCACTTCTGCAAATGATTCACAGTATTATGCAGAGTATTCCATTTGGTGTTGTATTGTTCCAGCAGCACTACTCTTTCGGTTACATTAGTGAGAGTAGTGCTGAGGCGCTGTTCTATCTGTTGCAATTCTTGGTCCAATTTTGGCTTCTGATCTGGTGCTTGCTTGCTAAGTTTGGCACATAAGTCCTGCAAATTTCTCAACATGTCCTCTGTCGCCTCTCTTAAGTGTATCGCCATTTCCTGTTTGGCCATGAGTTCCGAAGGTATGTTACTAGAGGAGAATTCATTAGGTCTCAAGCTCTTCAGATCATCCTCAGCTTTACGGAGGAGTTCGATGACTTCTTGTTTCTGTTCATCATAGTTGGTCCATAAGTGATGGGTGTCGATCAACTTATGGAGCGTTTCTATGGTCTCGTCATACGTTTCAGTCCATCCTTTTTCGAGGGTTTGTACTTCCTCTGTAATAAAACTGGGGGCATTCGAGTCTCTACCGAGCTCTTTGCCCTTCTGAAGGAGAGACATTACGTTTGGCCTCTGTTGGTCCAATTGGGAAATAGCATTTTCTTGTTGACGTATTGACTGGCTGACCGTTTCCAGTGACGGTGGTTGGCTAACTTTTTTAGATTGTTCTCGAACTTGTTTGAGTAATTGGCAAATTTCTCTCACTTCACGCCGGTAAGTATAACATTTCGAAAGGGTGTCAGTTTTCACCATGGTGATTTCTAGAGAAGGTATGAGGTTTTTGTAACGAATTATCAGCGCTTCTAAATTCTTCTGCTCTGATATTGCTTCAAGTTCTGGACAGTGTGATGTTAAAGAGTCCAATGTTTGTACCAACCATTTCATGTCATCCCGTTTGGAGTCGGCTTCTTTACAGATGTTCTGGTAAAAAGTGAATTCAGAATATCGATAAATATGAAATAATCTACAATTTATTAGGCTATAGACTTTAGAATAACTGATTTGTCACAGTTCAAAGTGACAATTGTCAATTCAAAGTGACAATTGTCAGTTTGAAGTGGCAATTCCAAATGTTTTTGAAAAATATTGTGGCCTTCGCCTTCGTAGAACTGTTTTTTTTTAAAAAAAGGTGAAAAATATTGAAAGTTCACGACCGAGGGTAGTAAAAAAGAAAGGTTTACAATAAAATAAAGCGACACTTAACGATTGCAGTCGTCTAAAACTTGGCGTTCACCTGCTGCAACGTTCAAAATATGTCAATAGAACTGGCCCAAAAAAATCTTAGAGTTTACTACTGACAATTGGAGGAATCTTTTTGGTCGACAGTCATTTTCAATAGGGCGGAAGGGCGCTGGGCCCACCAAATTTTAAATGTAAACATATAAAAAAAACGCTTAATTTTCTCCAAAACTGGAGGGCCCAGCGCCCTTCGGTCTCATTGACGGGCGGAAGAAATATGTGTCGTTTGAAGGCCACTAGTGAGATCCCTTCAATTGTCAGTAGAAAACATTCAGACTTTTTCGGGCCCGTTCTATTGACATATTTTGAACGTTGCATCAGGTGAACGCCAAGCTTTAGACGACTACAATCGACAAGTGTCGCTTCATTTCATTCTGAACTTTTGTTTTTTACTACCCTCAGTCGTGAACTTTAAAGATTCTTCACCTTCTTCTTTATAACAGTTCAGCATCCCTCCTACCATCACAGCGCCCCAGAAAAAATGTATGGCGGGCATGTCTGTAGCATTGTCGATATCGATAACACAAGTTCCCGTATTCAATGTGCGTAAACTTATAATACGTTCTTGAAGTGACACGCGCTCTTGGTCTATACGTATTCTCCTGAAAATTTCTCACAGTTGTGATCCTAAAGTTTGCCGCATCAATTTGGTTAAAAAAAAGCAGAAACTAAGCTACAATATTTGATAGGGATATTTCCTTCCAAGTTACTCTATACTACAACTTGAATACTTTATATTCAATAAAAAACTACCAGACAGATAAGAAATGTGCGATAATTCTATCAAGCTTATTTGTGGTAGTACGACAAGAATTACCATGAGTTTTTTCAACTGCTCCATCAGGCAGCACAGTTGTGAGAATAATTATTCAGATTGGATAATCATAAACGTACACGAACTCACCTGGAAAACTGCTTTTTCTTTTTCAAATTCTTCCATCGAGTTAACATCATTCAGAATGTTTTTCAATGCATCGTCCACGCCATCCATCCATTTGCTCATTTTGTTGAACTTCTCGTGGTAATTTTGCCACTTTTCTGGAATCTGCGTCAGCTGTCTGACCAATATCTCTACTTTAGTGTTGATGTTCTTCCACTGTTGCTGTGCTCTTTCCGTTGATTCCTGTACGCTCGAGTCTTGTGGGTGATTCTTCGTGTAAATCTCGGCAATTTTCATGAGATTATCCAAACTGCGTTGAGTTTCCATCAGAGGCCCCCTTGTCGAGAAGAACTCCTTGTTTCTTATGAGGATGGCGTCCACGTTTTCTTGTCTGCTGAATGCCATCTGCTCGCTTGTGATTTCCTTTTCTATCTCTTTGATGTAGTAGTTGAAAGTTGTTTCATCCAATCTGAACTCCAGGCGCATCAAGTGTAGAGGTGCGAAAGATAACACCTCCCTCCATTTTTTCTGCAGGTGATCCACTGATGCTAAAATGGGCGCGTGTTGATCTTTAGGCAAACAGCTGCAAAGATCTTGAGCACTCTGCACTAAGTCGTGGATCCATCGCTCGTTGACCGACTGGAAAAAGTTTTTGTGCTTCTCTACAGTTTCTTTGTTGTCTATTCTCTTTTCTTGTGTCAGTTTTTCCGCTTGATTCAACCAATTAGAGATAACTTTCTCACACTCTGAGAAGTTATACCAGCATCTAACAGCTTCTTGGAGTTTCTGCTCCCACAGTTGCCCATTTTGAGAGACGTAGTCAAATCTGTCGTTGAGTTGTTCCATTTTAGCGGTAATCTGCGCTACATCTGGGTTTTTAGTTTGATCAACAGACTTAATAATGTTGTTCATTACTTTATTCTTGCTGTCCAACATCGACCTATAATAAAGTGTCCTTGTGAAAAACTGCTTTACTCTGTCTATTTGTTCTTTCAGTTGTTCCTTATCACCTTCGAGGTTCAAACTGCTCAACAGTGTTTCTGCACTATCCAACCAGTTATTGATCTCCCTCTGGCCAGCTTCCAAGGATTCTTGCTGCACCAGCAACTGATTGAAGAGGTGTATCTGGGATGGAATCAAAGCTCTAACTCTCACCAAAGCTTCTTTTTCTTGTTTGAGAGTATTCATCATCGTATCTACTTCTTCTCTGGATAGGTCCTGGATCAGGGTCTGGAAAGCTTTACTGATGTTTTTAAACAAGTTCTCGATTTCTTCTACTTCCCCTTGGAGTTGAAGTAGTTTTTGTGTGTGTTGTTTTATTCTTTCCATCGACCCTAGGCTAGGCGTGTTGAGGGTGTCTTCTGCTTTTCTAAGCCAATTCGATAAAACCTCAACCCCGGCTCTGAAATCTTTTCGGTTCCTCAAAATATCACCAGCGTGGCTGTACTTGTTTACATAGGGGTATATTCTGTCCCATCTTTCAGTCATCAATTGGTACTGATCCCTGAGTTGCAAGGCAATTTGGCTTTCGCATGTAGCTATGAGGAAGCTTACTGTATCGCCGAGTAGTTGGTAGTTGTCCCTCCAAACACTGATGTCTTGGAAGAACTCCATTTTCTTTTCTTCCGGTAAGTTCACCGATTTTTCGGCTTCATTCAGCCATTGTTCGAATTCTACAGATAAACTGTCCCATCTCCTCCAGTAGGCAACGACTTCTTCCAACATGCTTTGCACACATCTGAGTTCCATTGAAACGTTCTTCCAACGTTCTGCTATGTCTCGCATGAACAAGTCTGTTTCGGCGATCTCTTTTTTGTCTGAAAATAAAATGGAAATGTGAGATTTGTATTGACTTTGTTGGGAAAGTTACCGACCTATATTTCCTTTTCGATACAAAATTTCGATACTGATCTAATAATTGTATAACTTTTTCTACACGTCCATACTTAGCAGTCCAGTTTTTCAGTTTGGTCTCGGTGAGTTGCAAAAATGCAATAAGGCAACACTGAAATGAGAAATACATTATTTCCCTCGAAAAATTTAAAATTTCGGGTACATGATTTACATCCAATTGACCCACTACCAAAGACACATTCGACAATGCATTATACAGAACTTCTTCTTTCCTCTCGGGAATGATTAATGGGATCAAAATATCACTAGTACTTCAATGAGTTTTTTTCCTATTATCCTTCGCTACTAAGTTACGGGCCCTCGAAGTTACAAAATGAAAAATGTTTTTTCTTTGATAACTTTTCAAGTGAGTATTGAAAATCAACCAAATTATGGTGATTAACGAAACAAATGAGTTCCTTCGATGAGGTTTCATGCATGATGGTTTGCTAGAATGTCAAGAATTTCATTTTTATTTCATTTCTATTCTATTCTATTTTATTTCGATCGTATTAATATAAAGTAAAATAAACTTGCAATCTGTCGAAATAACAAAGATCGGAAGTGTGCCTGCATCGAGATTACATTAAACATATTCCATGATATTTATTTTTACATATTTTTACTATTTTTACTATTTTTACTCTCATTTTATCATTGCCAACCCTTTTTGTTTTTTATATTGGAAATGACCACTAACATAGCAGGAATAAACATTTTGATTATTACACTTTTTTGGTAAGGTACACTCAGTTGATTTATTTTCGCCAAACTTTTCGCCCATTTTTTTAAACAATGTGGGAAAACTGAGGAGCAAAACACTTGCCGCAATTACTTTCGCATTGATATTTCCTTTGTTTCTATTCTTACCTATTTCAACCTACTATTAAGATATTAAAAGCAAACCGAGTCCTGGTTAAAAGAAACGGGGTTACTTAAAATAAAACCAAACATTATAATTGTATTAGAAAACGAGTCGTATCATTCAAATTAGAAAAATACCAATTGAACATTCTAATAAGGCCACTTCTGAATAATTTTTAGGAGCAGAAGATCTATGCTACCAGAAACGATATACAAAACATCAACTAATAGAAGTATTGCATACAAAAATAATAACACAAAATATTTTGTTGATCAAAATTTACTTAAAAATTATCCTACCGTCCTCCGATGTTAGCGTATCGTTTTGTACTAAACCAAATATAATTATTCTGGTCCCAAATATGACACTTTTCCTAAATATGCTGAAAGTGTTGTAACACAAATCCAGCAGAAATTAAGAATATTAGTTAGTGCTGAGAACTGAAAAAACGCAATCCAACTTATGATGAAAATTGAGAAAGATACATGCAGGATGTTCGAAGTTCACACAAAATTATAACTGTTGTAAATGAAAGTGACTCTGAATCTGATAGTGAATTAGAATATAATAATTTGATATTGGATTTTTTTTGAAAAATAGATGAAACCAGTACGGTATTTTGATATTTTCTAGGTCTGGAAACAGTATGAAATTTCTGTCACAAATTCATAGTGAATTTGCCATTAGTTGGCCGAAGCCTACTCTGAAATTTTGGCACTAGACACTCAGCGGGGGTTTGTAATCAAGGTTAATAATAGGTAGGTTCCGAAGCTTCCGAGTTGTCACCTATATAGGGGACCGCTGTGGGCCATTTTCGCAACACCCGATTTCTCACAACCTTGTGATACTGGTACCTAAGTCCTATACACTTCCAGGTGGAACCCTCCTCACCCTTCTAATGAAGGAGTTGAATTGATAATTTAGCAGGTCTAGCAATAACAGTTCGGGGCCACAATTTCCCTTTACATTTACATGGGGCGACAGTTCAATGGAACAAAGGAGAATGGCTGGGGATCAATCAAGGGGAGACCTGGGGCACGGATATTGTGGTGGCCTAGAGCTTATTGGGACATGCTCCGAGCTCTCACGGCAAAACATGTGAATGCTCAAAAAAACTTAAATTCATCATACAGGCTCTTATGGGACTTTCCAGCGATATCAGAATCAAATTCCCTAGATTTCAGGTACTTTTTCAAAAAGGGGAAATTGTGGCTCGAACTGTTCTTGCTATATCTACTAACCCAGAGTTTCAAAATGTATTGAAAAACTATTAAGAAAACATGTCATCGGTGCACCTTGATAAAACTCTACTTGAATAAGAAGTCCATTTGACCCTGAATTCATTTGTTACACAAAATTGATTTATTAATTTTTTTATGACATTCGCCGCATAGTTTCAATGCTTCAGTACGAGCTGAAGTGCAAGACAGATAATATAATGAACCTGAAATCTCAATCCAACTCACCTTATGTTCAAGGAATTTCAGTCTAACTCTTCGTTGAACAGCTTTGGGTCCAACGTCATTCAGTCTAACAGCCATATTATTCAACTGTTCAGAAGGCACTTCTCTGGCCAGAGGGCTCTGACAAGCTTGAGAAAATTTCTGTTGGACCGTCGGCAAATCAGCGAAGAACGCTTTATGCTCTTCCAACTTCTTACTGATTATAGTAGCGGTCTCTTCGTTCATAGCAGTGGGGATATCGTCGTAGAAGAGGAGTTTTTCGGCCTCAGCCAACCACTCTCCAACGAATTTGAAATCTCCGGGAAGGAGGGAGTCCAAGAGCCACAGCCAGTGGAGTAGCTGCTGTTGAAGTTTTTTCCACAGCCTGCTGATATCCAACCAGCTTTCCTTGGTTATGGATACTATACTTTGAGATTCTATGAGATGCTTTAGCTTGCTGTATAGTTTTTCTCTGTCGTCCACCTCTGCTTTGAAAGCTAGATACTCATTGTAACTACGAGGTAGGGCGTTTGTTTGTTCCAGGTGTTCTAGATACTGGGTCTTCTTCACTAACCAGGAAAGAAGGTTAGTGTATTCCTCTTGAATTGCTGCTATGGCGTCTGGTCCTGTACTCTTAGGCTCTGGGTATTTGTGTAGGAACTGTGCTACATAGGTCATGATAGATTTCTCGTCTGGTTTTGGTACGTCCACATCTTCGGGGTCCAATAATCTGGTGATTCCTAATTCGTTTTCAGCAACGTCGAATGCTGTTTCAAGTCTTGCTCTGTTGGAGGCTTTCTTCATTTCAGCGATATTGATCAAGTTCTTTTTGATGGCGTCTATGATAGCCAAGAAGGCGATTCCGTCCCTCCAGCTGGCGCCAAAGTCTCTGATTTGTATTCCTGAGTCACTAGGCAAGGCATTGGACACCCAATGCAGTAGTGTCTTTCTGGCACCTTGTTTCCATTTGTCCTTAGAAGTTGAAGTACCGGCACTCTCCAGGCTGCTGGTACTCTCCCACTGTGTTAGGTATTCTAGTTGTCTTCTGTTTTCTTCGATCTGTGAAAATTGGAGTTTAATTAGAGGAATTATCGTTTTGCAGATATTTTTGACAAGTAACTGAAGCGACAGACATAATTTATTCGATCGTGTAAAAAAATTAATTTTCTGCTGCAATAAATAACCATATCTGATGAATGATACTATAAATAATGCTTTTCAATCGTATACAAATGGAGTATAGGTATAAATTAATATTATATTATATATATATATATATATATAGATTAGATATATATATATATATATATATATATAAATAAAAATCGAAACATGCTAATATTCTAGTCGACCAGTTCAGCAAAACAAAAAGCCTTATCGGTTTGATCGAACCTTTCTAGTTTGATATTATTGAATAACTTTCATACTGGCCGACTGGTTGGAGTAGATTTGATTGCAATATATTTTATTCACGCGTTATGGTCCGTATTTTGTTTTCCCAATCTTTATGAATATAAAATATCTACCACAAGAATACCGTTCTAGAAGCATGTGTGGATTCAGTACTCACCACTTGCCAAATCACTGCATCCTTTTTACGAAGCTTATAAAATTCGAAATTCAATATTAAGGGTGCATTGCTTACATAATTCAAATTTGAAAACCTCAAAGAGTCTGTTATATAGAGTTTTTCCCAATCAAGTATAAATTTACATTCTGCAAATTTTTTTATTGAGATTTGGTAAGTATTAGTCTGGGAAAGATATTTGATTATCTATTTTTGTACGAAATGTAGCAAGGCAAAAACTTTTCACCAACTCATTTGAAATATAACAAACTCCTTATGACTATATGAAGCTGATCCTCAATTAATCCTAATCAATCTTACACTCTACTTATTCTAGATTAGTGCCAAATATCGTTTGAAGAACGTAAACTAGTATTTTATTTCTTATACTTAGAACAACTGTTTCTTATATTTATCTTGCTTGCTAGTCAATTACGTTCACCAAACTAACTAAACCAAATTATAATATTCAACTCAATGAAATACTATATCCATTTCCATATGATATACGAGTACAACTGTTGAAGAGATGATCCGTTCAAAGTTTAAAGGTTTTTTTTTTATTTGCGTTTGGAAGACTCGAGTGTAATTCTGTATAACAGCACTTTACATATTCTTCAATAAAACAAATACACTGGAATTTTAACATTGATGAATTATATACTCAGTGTGAGGAATGATTTGAAAAATATTGTCCACTTCGAACCCCTTACACCATCCCTTACGCGTTTTCTTCGCATTACGCAATGGAACCCGAGTACTCTTTTACAATCGTAAACAATGAAATATTTGGCGCTTTTAAATCTCAAGACAAAATTGCCTATAAAAATGTTCAACAAATACTTTTTTATTGTTGATCTGTAAAAAATATTATCGATAAAAAATTCTGCTTTCTCCGAAACAAAAACTACTTTCGACTCCTTTCAAATAACAGTCTATGGATTGTAGATTGTACCGGGGTCGAAATGGCTCTACCCTTCATCTATCAAGATCCGGAATTCTGAGAGTCTATGACAGTAGCTGAGGGTTAGATCAAGAAGTCCCTAACTAAGTGAAATAACGTAGCCAACAAAATTTTGAGGTTGATCAATAAGTTGTCAGACCTTCCATCGACATCAAATATAGATATTGTAAATAATGTCAACTTATCCCTTAAAACAACGGGTTCTAGTTCCCCAAAAGTTGTTTTCAATAATTGTACCAATATTACATTGAAAATTTTATACCAGTCATTTTCACCAATCAGATGCTTTATTTCGACATTGTTACTATGGTAACCAGCAAATTTTCTGAAAATTTTTCATCCACATAAGCATGTAGACGTAAAATTGATTGAGGGTAATTTCCCGGCACATGACAGCTATCATATAATTAGACAAAAATAATATTGAAATAATATTGACAATATATTTTATTTACTTGCTTTATAAGTTGGAAATATTACAATTTATTAAGGTGTATATTCTATAATATCATTAATTAATTTTAAATTCTTCAAAAATTCCACTTCTACCTCTTCATTCCTAAGTGGTGAATGAAACACAGAACCGGTGTTCTTTTTAACAATATGCCTGTGTTTCATGAAACAAAAATAATACTAAGACACCAGTTTATTTCTTTGAGTATTAGATTTGTGTACAAAAGAAGGGACAATATCACGCAGAATGTTTTTCTGCTCAGGATTTAATCCAGATTATTCCTCTAGGTATGTTAGATATTTTACATTTTTATGGTACCTTTTAATGTGCTGTGATTCTTTGCAAAAGCAACACAATTCATACGATTGAAAGTTTATTTTATTATCACTTTTTTACTAACTTATGATTGTATACAATGTTATGAGGAACTTATAATGCCACAAATAAAATATTGATTGACAGGAGTAGTGAATGTCAAATCCATGGCTAACTTTACAAAATATTTTTTTAACCGTCAACATACGCCAACAACATTCTATTCAGAATAAAATATCCCGATTTCCTGAATTATTTGAAAAACAAATTATTACCGCTAATATTAATTTTTCTTAGAATTAAACCTAAAAGAATATGAAAAATATTTGAGAATATATGTATAGGTATAGTTATATATTTTTTGCTGTATATCACCTTTGTTTGTAGTCAATATTGACATTTCCCTGAAACCTAGTAAGAAAATTATATGAAATCAATTATTTTTATATAATAATGTATCTGATATTATAAATTTTATTTTACTAGGGCACGGGAAAAATAAAAAAAAATATCCCGCAGTACGAACATCCACTTTATTTTTAATCCATTACATTCTAAATCAATTATAAAAAAAATTTTATATAAAAATTAATTTTTTTTTTTGGGGGGGAAAAAAAAAAACTGAAACCTATAAGAAAATTGTATGAAAAATTAATTTTACATAATAGTTTATCTGATATTATATATTTTATTTTACTAGAGAACGGGGAAAATCAGAAAAAATCTCCCCCAAAACTCCCATTACACACAGCCTTCTATTTAGTTGTGAATAACGTCAAAATAAATATTTACTTAATGTTTTCTATTTAAATATAATTCCGGTATAAAATTTTCTTACCAAATCCCCCACGTGCTTGAATTAATTGCGGAAAATTTGTCTCGTACATGAATTTTTAAAGAAAATTATCGCTCGTCGCTTCGCGATTTTCAAAATGTTCATGTACTCAAAAAATTTCCGGCAATAATTCATGCTCTAGGGAGATTATAAGTGAGTATTGTTAATAACAAATAAGAAAGTACCTTTTTGCAATAATTGAATTATCAAATATACCAGTTTACCAAGTGCATTATTTTTTTTTAATAATTAATAAAAGTACACTTTGTATTTTTTCTTACATTGTATATTATAACAGTCGTAGAAAAAAATAACCATTTCCTACTAGTATGATTTTCATAAGTGTATACTCGTAGGAAATATATGTCATTACATGCTTGTTATACAATATAGTATTCTCCAATATTGCAAAAATTACTTGGAACGATATAAATTATTTTTGGCGTGTCTTTGGATGAGGAACGGATTACATTATGGAGATTTTTTCTTTGTGAAGATGTTGTTTTGAAAATATCCATAATATCCCATTGAGTTGAACATGTACTAGTCCAAGCGTTTGAAATAAAAAAAAATAACGAAGGGAAGGAACGCCACCTACCTGGAAGTATAGGATTATCGTCCAAATCAGTCCAAGGACTACTGGCGGTCTCCCGTCCACCAAGTCGCTGGCATTTATGTTGACTAGTTTGATCCTTTTCGAAGTTAAGAACTGTAAGGCAGTATTGGCATTACTCAGGAAATGTGGTCTTCTGAGAACTCTGCCCCTCTCCATAGGCTGTAAATTGAAATTTCATTATCAATAATTCACAACATGTCGAATTAAAGAAAAAACTTGTTTAATTTTCAGAAACTGCAAAATGGTGCAACAAGGAAAGCTATGGTGGATATTTTGCAATATCCTTCGAACCTACGACCAAGGATCTCGAGAAGAGCATTTATAGGTCCAGAAGAAGTGTTTTGCCTCCCTTGCCACGCTGTGAGGATGATGTCCACGACGCACTCGACTGTTGTAAATGAAGGGGAACAAGGATGAATACTTTTTACTGGTAAATACCGAGAGTTGAACATCGTCCAGTTTTATTGTAGCACTAATTTGGACTATTTTTTTTTTCACGGGAAGATCAATTTGGACGATTCTTTGGAGTACTGTGCAAAAATTTTCTACCCAGTTGTATACCATTCATACTGTAGAAAACGCTCACTACATCCCATTGGTATTCATTTTACTGCCGAATAAGCTTTCCCAAACCTACTTTGAAGCATTCGAATTGTTTAAGCAATGTTGTGAGATTGTTAACATGATAGACTAAGACCCAGCAAAAAAACACGTATGATTAGCTCAAAGTTAAAACTTTTTGAGAAGTAGGCCAGTGTTATAAATATCAGGGCAGCGCAAGTATGGCGTCCCGTAGGTGTCCGCGTTGCGATGCAATTTTTTTTGAATGTGTCTTTAAGAAACGATGCTCTTGGGGAATGATCTCAAAAATAACTCTTGTTTTATATTATACATAAGACAGCCAAAGTATGAAGGAGTTGTATACCATACCGATTCAGCGTCTCAAACTGTCCGCCATACTCATTTAAAAGTGTCTTTTTTTTATGCTCTCTTGAAATACGAGCTCAAAGCAAATTTTTTCACCCAATGATAGAAAAAAATGTACCCGCCATACTGATTAAAAAAATGTCAAATTTTTCACTAATCATGTATCAGACGCACAAGTATGGCGTTCCGGTTTTCATGTCCCCCGTGGTCAATTTTGATGAATAGAAGCAATGCCATACTGATAGGAGGTCTTTAAATGGCCGCCATACTGAAAAACTATTTTTTTTTCAAAATATACATAATATCATTAGTAAGTTTTGGAAAATAATTCTCTAGTCTTCACATTAATGGAGAAGTGATATGAAATTAATTTGCAACATTTTAAGAAAAATTAGGACCTATATAATTTATTAAAAAAATGAAATGAAATTTACTGTATTTAATTTTTTTTAATAATTCATATAGGTCTTAATGTTTCATAAAACGTTGCAAATGTAATTTCACATCACTTCTTCATTAATGTAAAGACTAGAGAATTATTTTCCGAAACTTACCCATGATATTATGAATATTTTGAAAAAAAATAGTTTTTCAGTATGGCGGCCATTTAAAGACCTCCTATCAGTGTGGCATTGCTTCATCAAAATGGACCTCGGGGGTCATAAAAACGGACCGCCATACGTGTGCCAATGATACATGGTTAGTGAAAAATTTGACATTTGTGAATCAGTACGGTGGGTACTCAGAGACACCGAAACGGTCTGGCATGGTCATAATCGGTGATGAGACATTTTTTTTTATCATTGAATGAAAAAATTAGCTTTGAGCTCGTATTTCAAGAGAGCATAAAAAATTACACTTTTAATTGAGTATGGCGGATAGTTTGAGACGCTGCATCGGTATGGCATACAACTCCTTCATACTTTGGTTGTCTGATGTATAATATAAAACAATAATTATCTTTGAGCTCATTTTTTGACACATTCAAAAAATTGCGCAGCGCAACGCCGACACCTACGGGCCGCCATACTTGCACTGCCCTGTTATTTATAACACTGGCTTACTTCTCAAAAAGTTTCAGCTTTGAGCTAATCATGCTTGTTTTTTTTGCTGGCTCTTGGTCTATGACTTTGCGACCGACGGAAATCGTTTGCGATTTACCTCGGTGTTGAAAAAAATTGTCCGAATATTACCGTTGTTGGATGCAGGTTTCATCGCGTTGTCGATCATACCTTTCAAAATAAAGGAGAAGACCAAAACTTAGTTATGTCCGCTAATAAATATTTTTCCCTTCATAATTCATGCGGTAGAGAGTTGAAAGCGATGTACTCTTGGCCACTACAAAAATATCCGGTCATGCATGATATTGCAATGATAAATGTGATGCAATTAGGTTTTTTAGCCCGCTGCGCAACTGTCCTAATCACAGAAGAAAGAAGCGGGCAATCGGCGCGCAACTGACCGATATTATTTGTGTGTTGTTGGTGTGTTGTGGTTGTTGTTGGTGTGTTGTTCAAAATCAAATCAAATCAAATCAAATCCTTTATTCTCCTTAAAATGACAAAAAAATTCGTTTTGTATAGGAATAGTCAGTACTTATATCTAACTTTCAACTAGTTCGTGTGTTGTGCGTGTGTTGTTGGTGTGTTGTTGGTGTGTTGTTGGTGTGTTGTTGGTGTGTTGTTGGTGTGTTGTTGGTGTGTTGTTGGTGTGTTGTTTGTTTCTTGTTTGCGTGTTGTTGGTGTGTTGTTTGTGTGTTGTTGGTGTGTTGTTTGTGTGTTGTTTGTGGGTTGTTGGTGTGTTGGATGCAGGTTTCATCGCGTTGTCGATCATACATTTCAAAATAAAGAAGAAGACAAAAGAAGACCAAAACTTAGTTATTTCCCCTAATAAATATATTTTCCTTCATAATTCATGCAGTAGAGGGTTAAAAGCGATGCACTCTTGGCCACTACAAAAATAACCAGTCATGCATGATATTGCAATGATAAATGGGATGTAATTAGGTTTTTTAGCCCGGCGCGCAACTGTCCTAACCACAGAAGAAGGAAGGGGGTGATCGGCGCGCAACTGAACGATAGTATTTTCTGCTACCCGGATGAATTATTTGCCGCGGCGCGCAAGTAATTCATGCCATACGAATCTTTCCCAGCTAAGAATTATTTAAATCGAACATCACAAACACGGGATTGTGGAGTGAAATATTATTGTTGTTCAAGTTGTTGTAGAATGTAGAAGTTCTTCTAGAGTTAGAACGGGGAACCAGGAGATTTATTTACCTTAAAAAGTACAATCGATTGCTTTATAATTTTAGTTTAAATGTGTTCCAACTGAAAGAGATGTTATTTCAAATCTACTCTACAGTTATCGGTACCCCTTGTAGGCTAAATGTTTGATGAATCTTCCTTGTATTCATTAAACTGCTGTGTTAGGACACTAATAAACGAGAAATCGAAGAATGGATACTCTAGTTTTGAACGTACAAAAAACAAGATTTTCATTGTGGAGATATATTCAAAGAAACGACCATTTCCTGAAGCTGAGGTGGTTATTTGCTTGCTACGAGTGAAAAATTAAGTTCAATTTGTCGTCATGAGGATTACCAGATCTTTGAATTCGGAACATCTTCCAATAACAATATTATCAATATTAGAATATGATGAATAGGATAAAGAATCCTGGTAAACGTGACGACCAAACATTTGGGCATGTTGAGTGTGAGGTAACTAATACAGCACCAAGCGATAAAAAAAAATTTAGTAAAAAATTACTGACATATTATGAGTTGATATTGGAAAAAAACAAGTAATCTGCATATAGAATCCCATCACTGTTTAAGTGCATTATAAGGTCATCAATGAAAGGAAAAGGAGGGGTCCCAGATTGGACCCTTGTGAAATAAGCTGATTGAAAATTCTCACATTCAACATATTGTTTTGTTTTGAAAATTTTTTAGAATGCTCGATAATGTTGGGTGGAGAACCTATGCTCTCAAGTTTCGAAACAAGAATAAGGTGGTTAATGAAAGTCCGTGAATATTATGTCAATTTGACCTTGAATATGTATCTTAGGACCCAGAGATTAACTCAACGAAATGTTCAACTTTAATATTGCTCATCCGAAAGTCTACAAACAAAATTGAAATTGATTTCCCATGAGTTTTTTCAACCAAATATATGTTTGCCTTCATCACAAGCCTTTTTCCAAATTTTAATGGGACATTCAATGAGCGTTTTGAAAATCCACTTTTAATTGTTCAATGAGATAGCATGACATGGTAACCAATATAATTGAACCCAACTTTGACGATGAGAAGCGACCATATAAAACTCCATGAAAGGTAACACTTTTAACCCATATGAATTTGAAATGTTAATCCAAATAATAGCATTTCTGAATTTCAATTAGTAGTAAATATACGCAAATTAATTCTCAATAAATATTAAACAGAAATACAGCACTAAATTATTCATTTTCGTAAATTCTTCAAGTTAGAAAGCTCGCTCGTAGTATTCAAGTGCGATCTGAAAAACATTCATACTTGCTATAAGTTGTTGCCAGAATATGAAGGAAACTGGACCATGTTTGATGCCAGAATTGTAAACAGCGGACCGAAATCAGTGAAAATTTGGAAATGGCAATCAAAATTAGTTTTTGAGGTATTAAAATATTATTCCTTAAAATATTAGTGGCCTGTATCTCAACAGCTAAGCGCTAAGCCCATATTCATTGAACCCTGAAAGTTTGTAACACTATTTTGGAAACATCCTGTATAATATGCCTTGCACCCTGAGTTGCCAGAGTAACTTTTTACAACCCATATATTTATCGAACGTTTCAAGGTAATTTCAAAGGAATATAACATCATTGTTTGAGGATCACTAACAAATATTCCTCTTTTCAAAATAGAGATATTTATCAAGGGTTATCATGTTTATTTGCTAGGGATTACGTTACCATCCATAAAACTAAGAGAGAGGCATATCAGATATAACAAAATAATTAGTTTCGATCACAAAATTATTTACACAAGCAAATGGGCCATTAATCTTCTTCATTGCCGATGAATAAATAATTTATTTTTTATGAAAAACCCGATACCAATCGGAATCGGTCTACCAAAAATAGTAATGAAAACAGGAATTGCAATTAACGAACAAAATACAATAACACGATGTGAGATTATATATATACATATATATATATATATATATATATATCCTTCTCTCACACACACTGGACATCCTGAAAACCAAACATAACATACCAGAAGCTACCCTCAACCTCATCTCCCATTGTATGAAGAGTACATACTTCCGTTTCCAAGGCACATATTACAAACAACTGAGTGGTGCACCTCTCTCCAGTCTTTGCAAACCTATACATGGAAGAATTCGAGACTAACGCCATAGAGTCATTTGACCACAAGTCCATGGCTCGGAAACTCTTCATGGATTCCTAGATCACCTCAATAACATCCACCGCAACATTAAATTCACTATGGAAACCGAAGCTGACAACTCACTCTCGTTCCTAGATGTCCTCATCACAAAAATCAACAACTCCTTTGCCAACATAGTATACAGGAAACCTACCCACACCAACCGATACCTATACGCCAGCTCTCTCTCTCATCACCATCTCCGAACCAATTCTCCTAAATTCCCTCATCTATAGATCTACTCATCTCAACGATAATTACAACCAATCACAATAGTTGAATAAGCTAAAAACTTCACTACTTTAATACGGTTAAAACGACACACAAATCAACAAACCCGTTCCCTTAATCCAAATCCCCAAAACCCAACAGATACCCAATTGCACAAGGTTTTCCTCCCCTTCATCAAAGGTGTCACCGACAAAATTGGCAGAATCCTAGAGAAACGCGATATAAAGACAATCTTCACGGCAATTAATGAAATTTCGAGTCCCGAGGAATTTACGTAATACCATGTTCCGAATGCCCTAGGATATACATAGGACAAACTAACAGACGAGTGACAAGCCGAATTTACGAACATCAACTTGCCGTTCGGCACTTAGATCTTTCTCGGTACTCTCCAAAAACCGCGAAGAATCAGGTCACAGAATAGATTTCGAGCACACCAGAACCATTGTTTCTGAGAAAACACTACAGGCGAGAATCATTCGAGAAACTCAGATTGAGACCTCAGAGAGCACCGGTGTCGGGACCTGGGGAGTAACCCGGTTGAGACCCCGGCGTCAAGTCATAAAATCCTAAGTGAGTACCTTTCCTTAACATTACTACTATTTTTTGATTTTTTAGCATTCATAGAAGGTTGTGCGAAAAAGGAAGTTTTGAACCAGGCAATCATCTAAAAGGAGTGCAACGTACTGTAAGAATACCAGAAATTGAGGTAGCGGTTTTGAATTCAATTGAGCAATATCTCGGATTAAGTACACGAAAAATTAGGAACAATTTGAATATCTCACATATGCATGTTTGACATTTTATTAAATCGTTTTTCCGGATTTTTTTTCCAGCACTATTTCAAAACCAACAAGTTATATTTTGTTAAGATAATAGTTTCTGTCTATTGTAGGCGAAAAAACGTGTTTTGTTTCTTGATGACTCTCTCTGTTTGAAATATTTTTTATTTTTATTTTCGGGTATACCCCTATACTGAAAACAATTGACTGATAGTTTTTTATTACAAAAAAAGGAATTAATTGTTACTGCCCATTGAATAAAAGATAGGGTAACATTCTGATGTACTCAATTGTTCAATATTACCTTTCATTTAGATAAAGGGTGCGTTACATTTTTTTTAGGTCATTTACAATGTTTTTATTGAATATTTAGAAAACTGTTTCGTTAACTTGGGCCATATTTCGAAGATATTGACTATCATATACGATAGTTTCATCAACTTTGTATGAAAGCGTTTCTAAGATATGCATTTTTGAAGTTTACGGTATTGCGATATATGGAGTAACCTATCGCTTTAACAAAATTTTATGGAACCTTTTGACACATTCAATTCCATTTTAAAACTTTTCGAAATCAATTATTTGATACTATAAACAACACAAACCACACTCAACAACAATTGGAAACTCATCAGTATAGACTAAAAAAAAATCGAATTATAAATAACGACTTCTAACATAAAAAGTCGATTAATAGTATGGAAATTATAATATAACAAATCGAAATTGAAACTAATTAGTTATAAACAACAATTTACATAACAGAACTCTCAAAAAACAAACAATAACCAAAACCCAAATTCAAATAAAATTATTAATATTGTTATTGATTGGTCTATTTGCGCAATCTGAAACATTTCTCAATGGTTTATGGCTAGGGTACTTTATTGTTTCTATTTGAAATTGATATGCGTAATCCTGAACCTAGACTATTACGCATAGCGTCCAGATTTAGGAATGCTATAAAGTATAAATGTGGATATCCTTTAGTATTGTTCCTGATGCACCTGTAAATGAACGTATTCTAGGCTACTACTGTACCTGCAAAAGTGGAGCAAGAACAGTGGGATGCTGTTCCCATATTTGCAGCGAACTTTGCTACCTAGGATATGCTCGTCATCAAGAAACAATAAAGTACCCTAGCCATGAACTATTAAACAATGTTTTAGATTGCGCAAATAGACCAATAAATAACAATATTAATAATATTACTTATTTGAATTTAGGTTTTGTTTATTGTTTGTTTTTTGAGAGTTCAATGATGTAAATGATGTTCAATACACTAAAAGATTTTTACTATCTAAGGGTTCACTAAAGCACGACGCGTGTTTCGCTATACAATAGTTTCATCAGGTTCATTTCCATTTGTTATATTATAATTTCCATAATATTAATTGACTTTTTATGTTCGAAGTCGTTATTTATAATTCGATTTTTTTTTTAGTCTATACTGTTGAGTTCCAAATTGTTGTTGAGTGTGGTTTGTGTTGTTTATAGTATCAAATAATTGATTTCGAAAAGTTTTATAATAGAATTGAATGTGTCGAAAGGTTCCATAAAATGTTGTTAAATCGATAGGTTACCCCATATATCGTAATACCGTAAACTTCAAAAAAGGCTATCTTAGAAACGCATACAAAGTTGATAAAACTAACGTAATGATAGTCAACATTTTCAAAATATTGTGAGTAAAATATGGTCCAAATTAACAGTTTTCTAGATATACAATAAAAACATTGTAAATGACCTAAAAAAATGTAACGCACCCTCTATTTAAATGGAAAGTAATATTGAACAATTGAGTTCATCAGAATGTTACCCTATCTTTTATTCAATGGGCAGTAGCAATTAATTCCTTTTTTTGTAATCAAAAACGATCTGTCAATTGTTTTCAGTATAGGAGTATACTCGAAAATTAAAAAAAATAATTTTGAACAGTTATCAAGAAATAAAACACGTTTTTTCGCCTACAATAGACTGAAACTATGATATCATAACAAAATATAACTTGTTGGTTTTGAAATAGTGCTGGAAAAAAAATCAGGAAAAACGATTTTTTTTACCCGTATACACCCTAATGTACTATCATCAATAAGATTATAATTGAACATGTTTATGAGTTCCTATCAATACATTTTCATCCTTACTTTGTCTCATTTCGACTAAAAAAACAGTTTTTTTCTTTGTCAATCCCGATACGACGTTTTTACGAACTTTGGCCGCTTATATCTCAGAAACTAAACATACAAAATCATTTGAACTCACACTTTTTTTTAATGACCCATCCTACTTTAACATAATTAAATTTCAGCCAATTCGACCGAGAGCCAATTTCCCATATGTTTTCGTGCAGGGTTCTTTATTCACCGATGAAGCCAATTTTTCCAGGAACGCCATCCAAAACTTTCTTCATGCGAGGTTGAATGGGCATAATTACCGGCAGTTTCTCGAAGAAGAATTGCCAGCTTTGATGGAAGATGTTCCCATTTTAGTCAGTGCTCTGGCGTGCGAATATTCATGGTCCCCGGACCTCAATAGTTTAGATTATTTATTTATTTATTTTGTTTAAAATTACATAAATTATTTTTTCTCGTAAGTGGTCTAGCAAGATGCAAATTAATGAATTTAATTTTTTATCCGAAAAAGTAGAACGAAAAAAAAATCAAGAGACTAGATTTGCTCAGAAAGGAATGACTTGAAAAATAATTTTTACTTTAAGAAAAAGCAGTGGCGTATCACTTTTCTATTTAAAATGATTCAGTACAAATCGCGCACGAAAGTCACTGGTAAGAATAAAAAATTATGTCGTACGGCAAAAAAATACCTTTTGATGCATATAAGTTGCGTACTACGTTTCACAAGAATATCTAGGGTCATACCAAAGTTATCATAAATAATTTTTTTTTTAAACTTTAGCCCCCTGTAGTTCAAAAGTTAATACCTTTAGGATGTATGTTCATCTGGAGTTTTTTTCTCAAAATGAACCCAAGAATAACATCTTTAAATATTAGCATGTTATTGAGAAACATGGACCATGCCTTCCATAGGTAGAAAACATGTTTAGGAAATAAATATTGAGTGTACGTCTTAATTCAGTAAAATAGTACATTCTCACGTACGTGAAATTAGGTAGTAGCGATTTTTTCACAGAATTTTCAGGATTACGTAGATGTACTCTGGTCAAGTTTTCGACCTCGGGGACCCTCCGGAACATAGTTTCCCAGCCCAAAAACTGCAATTTGTTGGCACTTTTTTCAGTTTCCGGCCATTTTGACCATGAAGGAGTTATTTTTCGACCATGACTATCAATACCATTTTTTAACAAGAGAGAATTTGCTGTAGATATAGTTCTTCAAAGTTTGGTGTTTTTTTCAAATTTGCAAATGTTCAGCAATTTCTCTTGTTTTTCATAAAATCGCCCTCGTATCAACACAATTCACTTTCATATGGTTCAGCGAAGTGAATCTTTACAAATTGTACATTTTAGAAAGGTATGGGTGGGGGAATGGGGGAGTATGCATGTTCGAAACACCGGTAACAAATTTCTTATCCCCAGGCGATAGGGAATTTAATTGAAACCAAAATCGAGTGGAGTTTGAACAAATGTGTATTTTTTTTATGCAAATAGCATTTTTTACAACACACACAACATTAATATACAAGTACAACGTCTCCTTCCCGCAAACTCTCACCACATATAAAACACGTGGCTTTCGACATCCTGATACCTGAATGATACTACAACAACGAATATAACGTCACAATTTACATACCGAACGTTGGCCATGGTTATTTTATCATTGCAAAAAAATTGTAAATTTGAAAAAAATACCAAATTTTGAAAAGCTGTATCTTGGAAACTATTGGGTCTACGGCTCAAAGTTTAGCAAATTCTACCTAGTTTAACAAAGGTAACCATGGTCATCGTCGAAAAACCACTCGTTCATGGTTAAAATGGCCAAAAACTGAAAAAAGAGCCAAAAAATTGCAGGTTTTGGGCTGGGAAACTAAGTTTCGGATGGGCCCCGAAGTCGAAAACTTGACCAAAGTACCCCCACGTCATCCCGAACATTGTGTGAAAAAAGCGCTACTACCTGATTTCATCTACGTGATATCGATTCTGGACTACAATTTTATTGTATTATCTGTCAACAAAATAGAAGAGAAATTCTTAAATTCTGTAATATTCCTATTTATAAAACCCAAATTTCTTGTAACTTGCGGATATTTTTTTCTATACGGCTCGTTAGAATAAGTGAGTTCCTCATTGTCAATTCTGAGCCGTACCATGAGTGGTTTCACTCTGCGGGTGAAAACAATTATTATATTTTTTATGTTGAGAGAGAATTCATATATTCTACAATAATCTGAAAATCGATGCAGGCCCTCCTGTAAAAAGGTGATCGAAGGTGGCTACGATTCAAGATCCTAAATACACTTTCGATTCCTCAAAAAATATTCCTGATATTCATTAGAAAAGTTGAACAATATACTTTTTCAAGATTCATATTTTTCACTAAACAAATATCAACAAATACTATATAATTATATAATCGTTCACTTACCAGTTTCTCTCCAGACAAAACTTCCAATAATGCTAAGAGTTTAGTACCATCCTTCAAGTCGTCGATCAAGTCTTCTATCTTCAGCGGTGGAACTCGCTGAAACAAAAAAACACAAATTTGAATATTATCGACAGTAACTTCAATATTCATTGACTTAAAACAATGTCAAAATCATTGAAATTTCAGTTTTTTGTAGAATAAACATAGTTCAATTGTCGAGAAATGTGTTTTCCCTTCTATATATTTTCTAGATTAATTCTTCTTATTTTTAGGTTGTGTAAAATAATTAACAAAAAAACACGGCTTGAAATATAGTAGATCTGATTACTATTGTTGAACCGCTTCATTATCTGCAAGGTTTATATTTCTCATTAAGTATCAGATTGACAAAATAACAGAACCGCGATTTTTTAAATCCGTTTTAACATATGCTGTATTCCGATTGTAAATTGTAGACTTCTTTCGAAGGTAAATTTTTCGACTATAAATTCTCAGTTTGCATATCAGAAAGTATTCAGGTAGGAGGTAAATCATCATAGATAAAAATCATAACAAATTGTATTATTCTGTAATTATTAATAACATTATCAACTTGTTCTTCATTCGTTCATCTAAGAGTATTGGTAAGAGAGTTAAATAGAGGTGATTTTTCTAATGGTTTCATTTTTTGATTTGGATATATATATCAAAAGAATCTCAATCGGATGACAGCGATTCAACAATATATCTTACTCATAGAATCCATATTTCAATATCCGTATCAGATGTTTATATATATATATATATATACAGGGTGTCCCTGGACTTCCTCTTTTCCTCTCGGTTACAAAATGAAAAATGTTTTTCTTTGATAACTTTCAAAGTGAATATTCAAAATCATCTAAATTTTGCTGATTCACTGAAAAAAAGAATTCCTTCGATGAACTTTCATGCAGGAGTCAGTTGTTTTGCTACGAAGTCAGGAACGGCCAACCCCCGATGGTCCACACCCCAAAACTTTGAAATGACTGGGATTTGTCAATATGTTTTAACAAAACAAGGTTACCTGGACAATTCCCTGAATAAAAGTACTCGTGTGGAAAATCGATCGGATTAACGATTTTTGATAAAAATGCATTTTTGTTCGACGACATCCAACCTGAGATGTCTACCATTATTCGAAAAGATTAATTTGTAATGAAAATAGAAATGATAGGTACAATGTTCATAACGAATTTTTATCATGCAAACACGTTACCTTACAAAACTCATGGTGTAAATAATCAATCGCAAGCCTCAAGAGCAAACAGAAATGCAAAATCCGCTACAAAAACTGCTCGATATGACCCCCGTCTCTCTCAATACATTTTCTTAGTCGGCGCAAACACCCTCTCTGCACTTGAAATAGCATGCCAGGGTCATTTCGTATGGCTTCACAATGTAATGTAATTCTATTCAACAAGGCATCTCTGGTGTGAATAGGTGTAGCGTAAACGAGGCTTTTAGATGCCCCCACAGAAAGAAATCCAATGGATTTAAGTCCGGAGACCGCGGTGGCCATGGGTATGGCCCACCTCTACCAATCCATCTATTGGGGAAAATCTGGTTCAGATGGTCCCGCACAATCAAACTAAAATGAGGAGGAGCGCCATCATGCATGAACCACATATCTCTTCGGGTTTGCAATGGAACATGTTCCAAAAGTCCATTCAAATCGTTCTGAATGAACTCCAAATAACGTTCTCCATTCAATCGGTCATGTAGAACGAATGGTCCTATAAGATGGTTTCCTATGATACCAGCCCAAACATTCACGTTGAATTTCCGTTGGTTTTTGGTTTGCGATATCCCATGGGGATTTTCTTCGGCCCATATGTGGAGATTATGAGAGTTGATTACTCCATATCTACTGAAACCTGCTCCATCAGTGAATAAAACTCGTATCCTCTCTTTGCTTATCCAGCAACCAATTGGCATATTCCAGTCGTGCTGGAAAATCTTCAGGTGTCATGTACCTTCTGGATGTGATATGGGTGGAGCAGTTGTTCCCTAATTATTCTATGAATAGTGGACTTGGAGGATCATCAGCGACAGCTTCAAAAATATTTTCCACCAATACAACGGTACGCACAGCCGTAGGAGCGCCCTCACCACCTCGTTTTGGCAAAACTGAACCTACAATGATATCGAAATAAAACAACAGGCTCCAATTAATTATCCATTAGACATACCTGTCTCCCTCAAGCTGCGATCGACACGCTCGAACGTTTCTCTTGCCGGTAACGTTCGATTGGGAAAATTCTCGGCATACAGACGACGGGCTTCTGCAGCATTACCGAATGCTCGTCCATACAATGCATGCATATCTGCATATTCGTTGAATGTAAACTATTCGGCATGCTATTTCAAGTGCAGAGAGGGTGTTTGCGCCGACTAAGAAAATTTATTGAGAGAGACGGGGGTCATATCGAGCAGTTTTTGTAGCGGATTTTGCATTTCTGTTTGCTCTTGAGGCTTGCGATTGATTATTTACACCATGAGTTTTGTAAGGTAAATCAATCTTTTCGAATAATGGTAGACATCTCAGGTTGGATGCCGTCGAACAAAAATGCATTTTTATCAAAAATAGTTGCTCCGATCGATTTTCCACACGAGTACTTTTATTCAGGAAATTGTCCAGTTAACCTTGTTTTGTTAAAACATATTGACAAATCCCAGTCATTCCAAAGTTTTGGGGTGTGGACCATCGGGGGTAGTCCGTTCCTGACTTTGTAGCAAAACAACTGACTCATGCATGAAAGCTCATCGAAAGAATTCATTTGTTCAGTCAATCACCAAATTTAGATGATTTTGAATATTCACTTTGAAAGTTATCAAAGAAAAACATTTTTCATTTTGTAACTTTGAGGGCCCGTAACTTGGTAACGAAGGCTTTCAGGAACAAAAGTTATATGAAGTACTGGTGATATTTTGACCCCATCTATACATTCCCGAGAGGAAAAGAGGAAGTCCAGGGACACCCTGTATATATATATATATATATATATATATATATATATATATATATATATATATATATATATATATATATATATAAGTAGTTTCTTTGGAGTTCTTGAATCCTGGTGTATATTTTTTGGCTTGGAGGTTCTTAGGTTTTGGATTCATAAAATTAAACTAACTTCGGGAATTAGACGTTTCTCCCCTGTCAGAGGCTTCTTCAGTAATTTTTCATTCATTATTTACATACTAAGGTTTATGGTATTTGGTACTGAAAGATAAAAAAGTGGGGTGAGTGTGAGGATACAAAGTTATTTATATAAAATATAAAGCGTATAAAAATGGGGGCTATGTTAGGGTTAGGTTTACAATATAGGTAGTTAGGTACCTTGGTACCAACTGCACATAATTATGAGGGGTTTCATATGTTGTTAACAGTTGAATGATTATGTGTTTTTAATTGTTCGAATGGTAAGTATTTTCGGAGAAAAAAAGCGTTTTAGTAGATGTTAATCTTGTATGTGATGGGCTAATTAATAAGGTAAGTATTAAATGACATATTTGGGGGATTTTGTTTTATATTGTGTATTGTTGGTTCTAGTGTTCTTCTTTTCAGTCGAACGGTGTTTGTTTTATTAGGGTAGATAGGCGTAACAAAATAATGGTTGGTGTGATTCCTGGATTGGTAGGAGACATGTTAGTTTTTAAAATGCTTTTATACTTTTTAGTTTTGTTTTTAATTTTACTTAAATTATTGTGTGACAAATCTGGCTCACGTTATTGATGTCGGTTCTGTTGTTCATTGCACATGTAACAAATCATATAATCTACTTAAACAATTATATTCCCCATTCAAAAGTAGAGCTCCCAAAATGAAAAACTCAAACATCATTTATAGTATACCATGTAAAGACTGTAATAAGGAATATATCGGAATGACAACACAATTCTTAGAAAATAGAATCAACGATCAGACATTTATGAAAAATTCAAGCACCTAAATCAACATATTATTACTACAAATACTAAAATATTAGCCCACGAACACAATAAAGACAAGAGAGTAAACAAAGAAATGATATACATGAAAAAAGTAAATATACAGGGGTGAAACGTCTAATTCCCGAAGTTAGTTTAATGAATCCATGTTTATTTCCATCATCAGGGAGACTGCAATAGATGAAAAAAAAAACAATAGAAATACATATTCAAGTGCGAAACATTATGCTACTTACAACATTGTTGAGGTTGGTTTCAATGATGTTAAACATATTCATCTAACATAGTGAAACAAAAGAAAAAAACTTCTACAACCACATTAGCGTTGTTTAAAATTATATAAATATAAATGTGTACTTTATGTGGTGTGACAAGTGAAACTGACAGGTTAGGAATGAATCTCCCAATTATATTTAAGCCAACGGCACCTGACGGGTGTCACTTGGAAATAGTTACAGTGGTGCCAACTGTTAGATTAGTACCAACTGTTGTTGCCAGGTGGCGGTAATGTTAAAAAGAACTATTATTTGATATTACATTGTTGTCAATTTTGATTGATATCTAAAGACAATAAATAAGAGTAGATCTCACTCAAATGGTTGATATCTGTTTTTTTATTTATACAATTGTTTTCTTGGGAAATTAAAGAGATGTCTAAGAATGTTCTCTGACGCTAGCACTTTCACTGAATCGTAATACATATGGTGATCAAATTTATTCCAGAGCACATCTTTCAGGATGCAATCTGCAGTCACATTTATGAGAAATTATTCTGTTCGATAATGATCTTTGCGTTTGACCAATATATTGTTTATTACAACTATGACAAGGAATACTATAAATTACATTTGACATTGAAAGTAATGGAGTTCTATTTTCAACTTTAGAATGAATAGATCTGATTGTTCAAACTGTTTTATATGGTATTTGAAATTTTTCAGGATTGTGAAATAAAAACTATTATATTCTGAAATTTACCTTTCCGACTGGTCGCGCCATTGTTTTTTTTGTTGGAACAGTTCAGTGCAATTTGAATTTCGCAACATCTAATGTTCTCCTTCTTTTGGTAACCGGATATAATGTATCATTACTATTGCTATTATCACTTTCATAAAAAGTAATGTTTTCGCCAGGAATTACATTTTGATATAATATTTTTAATGTATCGTGAAGCGTGTCCTTACCGTTACAACTCTCAAAAAATCTATCACAATTTCCAAACGCGACACCTGTACAATATTTATTAAATAATATTGGGACTTCCAAACATACGTTTGATTTTTTGCATGAATAATGAGTTGCTTCAGTTTATAATTCGTCAGTGAAGTTATAGCTACAACAGTGACCAAATCATCATAATTTTTATATACTTAGCCATCATTTTGTCTTCTGCCAAATGATATCCATCTTTTCCGAACCATAAATAATATAAAAACAAAATCGCCAGAACTGACTGCACCTTGACATTAAAATTCATACAATTTTTCACAACTTCACCGACTTCTGGCAACGTTTTAATCCCCGACCTAGACTCCTGGCAATAATTTTACATGATTTCTGTAGTTGAAAACTATAACCACACAAAATTTCAGAGCTGCACTCAAATATTTTATTTTGATGAAAAATTAACGCGTTTTAAGGCCCGCCCACACCAGGAGCGACTTCTGGCTGTAGTGCTACGTGCTAGTAAGGGGGATTTTTTATATAATGAAATTCACTGCACCTTATCATTTTTAATTTTTGTAGCCAGCTCTTCGACTATAATAATTGTCAAAATTCCAATCTTGCCCTTGCGTATCACCACAACATCGTTATAGGAACACCTGCTAGAGACGCCATTAGCATTCACAAGAGTGGACAGATGATATTGTTACGGAAATCACGAAAATACCCTGAGTCCACCCCTGTGCTGTTACAACCGTCGCGTTGTCCCGGCCGTTGGGAGTGACGACAGGGTTCCAGATGTTCGATAACCGCAATTGGAAACTTCGAGAAATGGCCTTTACCGATGATGTCATGCTCCAAATGTTCGATAACCGCCATTCGAAGACTCGAGAAGAAAACCGACAGTTAGCGATGATGTTAGGGAACATTCTCGATCGCCACTGTTCTGGAAATTTCGGCAATCCTATAGATAGCGGGTCATATGCGACAAGCGAGTCAGTCAGAAGATAGTCTTGGGAATATTGTTGAGCATTGTAATTGGGAACAAGTATTGTATTGTTAAAGTATACTATTGAGTTGTGTTCCAAAGTGGAATAAACGGATTGAATTTATCGGACTATTTTTGAACCCCAGTTTCGTAAGAAGTGTGAATTTTAGTAACTATTCGAGGACAATTAATAGTTATTAGGGAAATACACCTTACGACGAGATGGATGCCATGATGGAAATGATTAAACAACAGTTCGCCGAGCAAAAGAGAGAGGATGAAGAACGTTAACAGAGAGAAAAACAAGAGAAGAAGGAGCAGAAACTGAAAGAAAAACAAGAGTATGGAGAACGACGGCAGAAAAAAAAACAAGAGGATGGAGAACGACGGCAGGAATAAAAGAGGAAAAGGATCGGCTGCAAGAAAATTTCCGGAAAATCCTTGAAGAACAAAACAAGGAAGGGGAACAACACAAAACACACTTTGAACAGATTGTCCAGAGAACCGAGGGGCAATTCGAAGGCCTAAAGGGAGATGATGATGGAATTGGGGCCGAAATCAACACAGTCTGGAAAACAATGAAAGGAAGGGACAGTGAGATTAAGAAAGAAGTCAAAGCAGTACGAGAAAAAGCAATGAAAGAAGTGTTGGTAGTGCATGAGAAAACTATGCAACATTCGAAAGAACTGGAAAAGAAAATTGCTTCGTTGAAAATCCAAGAACATCGTGACAAGGTTGCCACATCGCACAATTCCGTAAAACCGCCGACTTTCGATGGGCAGTCACCATGGTCCCTATATCGTAAGCAGTTTGAAGCTGCGGCAATTGCCAAAGGATGGGACGATGAGGAAAAGGCAATTGCACTTATAGTAGCTTTGAGGGAACCTGCTTTGGCAATGTTACAGACCATCGCAAGTATGAAGATCTTATTGCTGTTTTAGAATTGAGATACGGCAACCAACATCGTGAGCAGCTATACCGGGCACATTTAAAAACACATGTGCAGAAATCGGATGAAACTCTGCAGGAGTTTGGTGCAGACGTGCAGAGACTTATCCAGCTTGCCTACTCAGATGCCCCGGAGGATTTCAAAGAACAGTTGGCGGTGGAGGCATTTATTGATGGATTGAGAGATATCGAAATACAGAAGACCCTAAGATCAACACACATCAAGGAATACAGTGAAGCCCTTGTCCGTTCCTTGGAAGTGGAATCGGCTTCCAATATCTCAAGGCCGTAAGCAAGCACAGTATGGATTGAGGAACCAAATAAACAAAGCGAGAGCTTAGAAAAGATGCTCAGCAGAATATTGGATGAAAGCTCGTTATGATTTGAAAGCCAATTCAAGAGGATTCAAGGAAGGTAGCCAGGTTTGGCTGTACAACCCACGGCGGAAGAAAGGTATATCCTTCAAACTAACACCGTATTAGGGAGGACCGTACGATGTAAAGATGAGGATCAACGACGTGGTTAAATAATCCAGCGCAGCCCTAGAACTAACTGAAGGTTGTTCACCTCGACAGACTGAAGCCCATAGACAAGAGTTAGATACTGATATAGACCGCAAACTCAATGTCAAAATTTCCCGACTTATTTCATCGCCATCTACGTGGTTGGAGTCATGAACTAATCAATAGGCGGCAATTTTTGAATTCGACTCATGAAAAGAAATTACGAGACCTCTGTACTCAGCCAAGGAAACTTTTCTGCCGAGAACCCACGACCACCGTTCTTCATGTGGTATTGAAGATTCCTCAACCCAAAGGATTTCTCAGCATAGTGTGGTGCAAACAGGCAATATTCAATCAAAATGACAAACTCAGCTATCACCGTGTTGAAAACTCAAACCAGTGACTAATAGATTTTTCTCTGAAGAAATAATAAAGAACGTGATAAGCTGAAAAATGCATCCTCATCATATCCGGTGTGCTTGGTAATGAAAATAAAATGTTTGAAAAAGATAGCATCTGTATGAAAATTGTAGATATGATCACTTCATCGTACGCTTATAACTAACGCCCCTAAATGCACCATTTGATGTTAACTGATCATCATTAATGTGTGAACTACATTAATGTATTATTATATATAATTAGTGCAGCCACCATCGAAATGTTAATTCAGGAGAGATAGTGAAATACATACTTTTGTACAATTAACAGGAAAGCGATGCATATTAACATTATTTCCATTGTTACCACAGGAAGGCACGCAATAATAAAATACAATTTTGATTTAATACACCAAAAGCAAACAGAAAAATTATGAATTGTTTATGTTCCACACGTGGAAGATGACAAATCGGGAATGACAGTAAGGACCACCCCTCCTGCCCCGCAATTACGTGTTGATCACTTCAGTCGATCTCAGCATCCCCATACGGTTTGTAGTCAACACTACATCGAGTATGACCTTGATCATATGAGATGATACACCGTGCTGAAGCCCTATCATGGTGAACCAATGACTTTTGATCGGGACGATAAAAATTAAAGGGGGGGGCATTGTTACGAAAATCACAAAAATACCCTAAGTCCACCCCTGTACTGTTACAACCGTCGGTACGACCGTTGGGAGCGACGTCTTGTTCCAGATGTTCGATAACCGCCATTGGAAACTTTGAGAAATGGCCATTACCGATGATGTCTCGTTCCAGATCTTTCGGCCGTCCCATAAGTATATAGCGGGTCATATGCGACAGGTTAGTCAGTCAGAAGTCGGCAGTCAGTCAGAATATTGTGGGAATATTGTTGAGCATTGTAATTACGAACAAGTATTGTATTGTTGAAGTTTACTATTGAGTTGTGTTTCAAAGTGGAATAAAGGAATTGAATTTATTGGACTATTTTTGAACACCAGTTTCGTAACAATATTTTCTAGTTCGGGCGTAGTTTGTGCTCAATAAAATGCACTATCAAAGGTGAATGATAATTTGTTTGATGGAATGCAACTCTACATATTGAAAAAGGAAACATTCTCAATTGAAAAGAAATATTTTCCTGGAAATTTAAATAGTTTTTTTATAATATCACAGGAAACAAATACTTCCTTGGCTACATCTAATAGTGACTAGAATTGAAAACAGTTATCATGGAGTGTAAAATTTAATTTCTCAGTCAAACACTATAGAGTAGATACTATCAACTCTATTTCCATTGATCATATCAACACTATGTTGTAGAAAAAAGTACACTAGGATGGACGCTGAGAAACGGCGAAAAATAAATACCCTATAAAACCATGAAATATATAGTGTTCCGGAAATTTCCAAAAAACTCCAACAGGAACTAACCTTAAACAAAAATGCTATACATGTATAGTATCAAAATGTTGGGGGTGTGAGAATAAAGCTGGTTGACCTTCAACTTGCAGTCCAATGTTCAACATATAGCATTATAATACTTATAGAAATTCGGCTCCATAGCGATATTTCCATTGAAAAGAACTAGGACTCTATATATTTGATATATTCCGTTTTGATAGGGAGCTGATCAACACAATCCTGAAACGAGGCGGAGTCATACTCATTGCAGTCACCTGGGTGCCGAACAAGTTGTTGTTCCATTAACTACAGTGGAACAATTGTATGTGTCAGTGTTTTAGATAATCAAGTAACTATATTGGGAGGTGTCTATATACAACCTGGTTCTCCTATTATCAAATATAATGACCATTACTATTCATCTTATATGCGATAGCTATAAGAATTGCAAATCAATTTTATGTGGAGACTACAATATCCCTCAGGGGCTGTTTGGTACAACAATGACCTTGGACTAAATGTAGACTGTCCTGAAAATTCTCCTGCCTTTGTTTTGCTGCACTCTTTTAGTTATTATAATATGTACCATGTGAACAATGTAAATAGTAGAGAAGTATTTCTCGATCTCATTTTCTGTTCATATAATGACAATGACCTACATGTAGGGAGAGCAATAGATCCATTATTCCAGAATACGGTTTAACACAGTTACATTCAATTTCGAACGCGATACCTTGAAATGCCTTGACTATTCCAAATACTTCCTCGATTTTAAAAGTGGCGATTACATTGAGGTGAATGATTACCTAGCATCGATAAACTGGACAAATCTATAGATACTCACGATATTAATGCAGTAGTTGAATCATTTTACGAAATTATTTTTAGTGCAATGAAAACTTTCATCACTATAAAAAATTCAGTACTTCCTCCTTTCCAACATGGTTCACTCCTCAATTGAAAAGTATAGTAAATGAAAAAAAAAGTGCTCATAAACACTTCAAAAACACTGGAAACATTAAAGTTTATCAATTCCAAAAGGAAAGGTTACATATTACCATCCAAAATGTATTACGAAAATGAAGAGGGTACAAACAATGACGGAATTGTAAATTTATTTGCGAAATATCTTACTACTGTATACTCCGATAAAAAAAACAAATCAAATACTGCACTTTGAATTTTCTAATAAGTAGATGTTATAAACTATACCATAGATATAAAAGATATCATAGATTCAATTTTATCTGTTCCTTGGAAGTTGTCGTTCGGCCCAGATGGTGTTCCTCTACCACTACACATATTGTTCAACTTGTCACTAAGTACTGGAAAATTCCCAGAATTTTGGAAAAACAGTTTTCTCATCCCAATTCACAAATCTGCAGAAAAGAATGAAGTTCAAAACTATCGATCAATCTGAAATCCCAAAACTTTTAGACTGCCTTGTTACTAAACAACTCACTTGGGACACAAAGAGTATAATTATCAACCAACAACATGGCTTCAGTTCTGGGTAGTCAACAACAACAAACTTATCAATATACAGCAATTTCATTTTATTTGCGTTAGAAAAGAGATCGCAAGTGACTCTATTTACACAGTATTCTCAAAAGCCTTTGATAAAGTCAATCATGACATCTTATTAGCAAAATTACATGCTCTGGGAATAGAGGGAAATGTACTGAAGTGGATAGAGAGCTACCTTTCAGATAGTTTGCAGTTTGTTAGATATGCCGGATCGGTGTCCTCTAGCATTACTGTCAACTCTGATGTTCCGTAAAAATCCTACATCGGTCCCGAATTATCCAACCTCTTTGTAAATGATATAGATGATGCTATCTGCACCAGTAGCTACTTCCTCATATTCGCTGACGATCTACAATTATTTAGAAAAATAGACGATACATCAGACTCCCACCAATTGCAAAGTGACCTTAATAATCTCGTACGTTGGTGTGACATAAACTTGCTAGATCTAAACTTTGACAAGTGTCAGCAAATAACCTTTACCCACTAGAGTTTCAGTATAGAATTAAAAATAAAGCACTTAACACCACAAATACAATAAAGGATTTTGATAGCAAAATGTATTTCAAACCACATACATCTAATATTGTTGTTAAAGACCAGAAGATGCTAGGCTTTATTCAGAGGCAACATTTGACTTCTCTCTCTTCGCATTTAAATTGATGTATAATTCACTTATGCGTTCCGTACTAGAATTTAATAGTATTTTTTGGAGTTCTAATTATGATTGCGACGTTGATTTAATTGAATCAGTTCAAAATAAATTCTTACGTGGGTTATACCTATGGAGCTTATAGTTACTCTCAAATTCGTGAAGGAATGAATCTGAATAGTCTCAAGCATAGGAGAGTTGAACATGATCTACGCTTCTTGTATAAAATTATTAATGGTTATATTAAATGTCCTGATCTTCTATCAAGGAAATTTGTAAATTCTGTGGAAAGAATTCAATACTAATGGCTAAATAGTAAGATAAGTTATACTTTGTAGTAAATATGTAAGTAATTAAATTTTTTGTTTGTATAAAATATTTCCATATAAATTGTAAATTGGTTTGTCCGTTACTGAAATGAATAAATAAATAAATAAAACAGTGGACCTGCTGAGAACCATACCCTAAATTAAGTACTGTAATGAAACGGCAAAAAATGAACAAAAATGGAACTAACTGAATCTTCCATTACTGTATTACTTTTCATCTTGTTCTTGGGAAATAACACATAATTCTATATAGAAAAATACCCCAGAATATTTACACGATTCCATAGCTTACAACGGAAAATACCAGCTCATGGCCTCGGCCCAGTCAGAATAATTGGAAATTATGGTTTTAATGGAGATGTATGAGTCCTTGAAGCTGACGTTCTAAATACTTTATCGACATGTCCTTGAAGTTGAGGGCTGTTATGGAACGAATCCAAGCAATCAATTATGCAAATGGACATAGAAAGAATTGCTGGACATAAATTCTAATTATTTCTGTGTAAGTTTATAGCGTTCACTCTAGGAGACGCCCAACTTTGGTCGATTCAGATGATTATTTTATACAATACATGGGACAATTAAATTGACCCATATGAATTATATTTACACCTGACAAGTAACACTAGTTTACAAAATAAAATTGATTTTACGCAAAGATAAATTATACCGAATTCGTTTTATGTCTACCCCCTCATAACAAAAATATATTAAACGTATTTTTATCACGTCAAGTTTTTGAAATATACCCGCAAAAAGTTTTGAAGCAACGTTGTTTTGTTCGTTTGTTAGTGATATCTAGTGTGTCATTCGTTAAAGCCATATTTGAATAATTGCTAGGCGTTTAATTTGTTTTAAAAAGTTTGTGGTAAAATTATCCTAACAAAGATTAAGGGACCTATCACAGAAGCAGTGAAACGGGAGTACTTCCAATACTTCCAAATCTCGGTAAAGAAACTTGACAAAAAATGGGTTCCTGCAGTAGTGCGTGAAAATTGTAGAAGTATACTAACTAATAGGGCTTCAGGAAAAAAGGATATTTGCAATTCGGTGTCCATATGTTGTGGAGAGAACCATCAAATTACCATACGGACTGTTATTTCTGCCTTACGAAAACATTTGGTTTTAATAAGAAAAATAATATCCTGATTTTGCTTTGGTCACAAAACCTGTATTGCATTGTGATGGAGTTCCTTACTCGTCTTTGCTCAGCAGCCCAAGCGGAATAAATGAACCAGAGCAGATGGAGACTCAAGAATCCATTTCAATAAAACAAATTGCCAACAACAATGGGTTCCCTGCCCACACAATTCATAGAATTTATAAAAAAGACTTACATAAATCATTGTACCTAAGTCTATTATCCCTACAACATCCTGAAACAAACTTTTTATCTATTTCTTTCCTTGGTAAAGTATTCTATGACATACAAAATATTCTTTGCCGCTACAAAGATAATATTTGTATCTCTTTCTACGAAACTGTCAATATAGGTGGTAAATTGGTGAACACTAAAGACAAAAATACCCCTTTTATATGAATCAGGGGTATACAAAATCTCTTGTCCTCATCCTAATTGCAATTCTCAATACATTGGTCAAAGTGGCCGTAGGATACATACAAGGGTTTCGGAACATACCAAAATTATTAAGAAATTTATAAATACGGATCTTGAATCCTACAACACAAAAAGTTCATTCGTCAACCATATCCTAAATTCTAAACACCACTTCGATATTAATCAAGACCTTAAAGTTTTACACATTTGAAATAAATCACACTTTGAAAGATGCCTCTGTTAACTCTCTGAATGAACAGATCAATTTTGATTGTTTAAAATTGTTTAATTCCCTAAATTTTCTGTTGCCTTCACAATTTTCTCCACAAACTTCAACGTGTGGTTATTCGAATTACTCTGATCTTACACTCGCATTACCATGGAAGTTGCAATTCCACTTGTTGTGTCCCAAAGAGAGTAAACGTTATCTGAGTAGGAGAGTCTAGTGTCTAGTCCCCATAAGACAATGGTGACACTAATAGAAAAAGATGAAAGATAATTTGTGAGTCATAGTGACGTATATGGACATGTCATGGCCACCATTCTCTCTGGACAGTGGCGGACTAGCGCACTCCGCACTCTGGTATCTGTTACAGGCTCTTGAATGTATATTGGACCACTCTATATGTTACGTGGGCCACCTGTACTCATGTCCATGTACGTCACTATGACCCGTTAATGCTACAAGATTCTGATTGGCTAGAGCTTATTGGTACCTCCTAATCGGATAACGTTTACTCTCTTTGGTTGTGTCCTAACCCTCACTCTGCAGCCTACCTTCTACAACCTTTTAATGTATCACATAATCGTAGTTTTTAATTTTTCCTCTCCATGTAAATACATAAAAAACTATGTTTGTATCAGTTATTCTATCGATATATTATATTTTTAGAATGTTTTAATATTAGCTGAAGATGGTTCCGTCTGGTACCGAAACATGTCCCCCTCTCTCTTGATCATTTAGAGTAAATAAATGTTTTGGGGACGAGTTTGAAATTATTTCCCTCTTCACCCATTTCAAGCCAAAACATTAATTCTAACGATGATCTTGGTGGCTTTTATGGATGGTGAACCACACGTGATTTCCCAGAGTAAATTAAATTGACCTAGTTGGAGACCTACAGCTTTCAAAACGTAGGGAATCGTATGAGACAATGAAAAATTTAATTCAGCTAATAAAATATGAAGAACACAATTGGAAGCTGTGCCGAGATCTGGAAGTTGTATGATTACTTCTTGGTTTGCAAGGCGGTAATACCAAATATTGCTGTTCTTATGTTTATGGGACAGCAGGGCTAGGAAAGAGCACTATATAAAGAAAGCATGGCATGTACTAAATGAATACACGTCAAACAAACAGAATGTTGAATACAAACCTTTGATTGATCCGAAATATTTGATACAACCACCATTGCATATCAAACTAGGATTGATGAAAAATTTTATTAAGGCATTTGACAAAAAAGGATCTGCTTTTGCCTATTTCAAAGCCGTTGTTGAAAATTTCTTGGGCAACGATAAAACAGAGGATTATGAAGAAATTGTATCCAATTTATTGAAGAATTACCACAAAATGGGAGTCATGTCCTTAAAAATTAATTTTTTTCATTCACACCTGGATTTTTCACCTGATAACCTGGGAAGCGTAAGTGATGAACATGGTGAACGTTTTCATCACAATTCAAAGTCGTTTAAAGAGAGGTACCGAGGTTTTTGGATTAAAAATATGTTAGCCGATTATATCTGGTTTACCTTGAGGGAAACTAACCCTAACACATACAAAAGACAAAGTAATTAGAGTCATTTTCGATTTTTTTCAAGTTCCAAATATGTACAAAATGAAAATAAAAAAAAATATTTCAAAACATTTACGGCCTATTTTTTTTTCACGTCAGTACCCAACTAGGAGCTGATTACGCTACCAATCTACATCGGTTTCAACTTTGGGTGAAAAACTGTGTAAACTAGTTGGTGAATTTTGGCTATGTTGTACCAGTCGATTGTGGGTGTGTTAATGGTATAAAAGGAATTATACTTTTTCAACAGTTAGTATTAGACATCTAGGTATGGACAATTTCAAAACTTACTATGAAAATAAAAGAGTAAGAGAAGAACATTTACAGCGGATTACTGATAATTCAAATAAATTAATGAGTATAGTTTGTTTCACGATAAATAGTCCCGACTTAAAACTACCCATTGTATATTCCAAATTCGGCCATAAATACCCTCGAGTAGCCAATAGTAAATAGGGATATCGGGTAAAATGTAAATACTTTTTTGTGGTTAAATTTGTTAGTCTGTATTTTTCACGGGAAGTGTTCAGTTGTATTAGCTATATCAATTTACCAAATATTATACGTAGTACCTCGGTGTTTTTTTTTCTGTAAAATCTTGTTTTTTCGGAGAAGATGCTTATTTAGATACGAATCACATAAATAAATCGTATGAGTTCCTTCGACTAACCAAAGAATTTGATTGCCCAAATTCGGCAATGCCACTCAATAAGGTTATTCGTATTCGGGTAATGTCATATAGCGCCATCTCACAAAGTTTAGAGGTACCGGTAGGCTAACATCCCAATAACAACAATGCGAGTACCTTAAAAATTTACGAAATGGCGCTATACATTGTTAGCACGAGAGCAAATAGTGATCGGTCTATCGATTCGTAATAAAAAAAATATTGTTTAAAATCGCGTATTTTCAGGAAAGACGCCTATATAGATGAACTTAAAAAGCAAAACCCTATGTAAATACAAAATTCCATCCAAATCGTTAGAGCCGTTTCCGAGATACACGAAATATATTTATATAATCTCTTGGAATCAGAAAAAAAATACTATTACAGAAATAAAATTGTTGAGTCAGATAAAAAATCAAAAACGATGTGGCAAATTGTTGAAGAAGTGACAGGAACTGGTCAATCTAAACAATTTGAATACGATAATCCACTCGAGGTAGCAAATAGCTCCAATGAATACTTCACAAACTCCGCCCCTCAACTCTTGTCAAAACAGAAAGACATCGGTAAGGTAAATGGTTTTGAAAGGTCTATAGCCTTTCCCAGTCACACTCTGTTCCTGAATCCAGTCACAGAATATGAGTTACTCTCAATAATAAACAATATGAAGAACAAGAAAAGCACTGGTATTGATGAAGTACCCATACACATATTGAAAAGCAGTGCCCAAGAGATTGTTTGTATTTTGACCTTCCTTATCAATAAATCATTTGAGAAAGGAGTTTTCCCAGATGAACTGAAAATAGCAATAGTGAAACCACTGCACAAAAAAAAAAAATCAGACATATCTAACTTCAGGCCAATCAGTCTACTGACATGTATATCGAAAGTTATCGAAATAGCAATGGCTAATCGATTAGTGAATTTCTTTTCAAATTTTAACATTTTTTCTAAGAACCAGCATGGCTATTTGAGAAATAAATCTATTGAAACTGCTTTGGTTTACTTCAGTAATGAAGTCCTAGAAGCAATGGACAATCCTGTGGAATCTTCAGGCCTTTAATAATAATAATAATATATGTTTATTCATCATAATAATAATACATAATATATACTTATACAAGTGTGCTTGTGAATAAACAGGTGGGTCACAGAAGTAGTATTAACTACTTGTGTATGTGATTTCCATAGTATTTTTTTTTATTTTTCATTACATTAAAATGGGTAGAATTTGTATTTTTTTTTTAATGGTAAACATGGTAGAAAATTGTGGATTTGCCACATTCAGGTAGTATATTACATCATAAGTTGGCTCTTCTCATTGAGATTTTACACATATTAGAGGGTAAGTCACAGTCGGGGTAATTTTCTATCACAATCGGGGTAATTTTCCAGTCACAATTGGGGTAATTTTCCAGTACTAATAAAGAAGAGTTATGAAATATACATGATGGATACACACATTGATATACACAAATACACTAATATGCACACATACATATACATCATAAATTGCTCAGTTATATGTTTTTATCTCTGGTTAACAATTTCGGTGAATATAAGTCTATCTTTGGCAATCCATTTTTTCAATTCTTTTTTAAACGTTCGGTAGTTTTTTATATTTTTCAATTCGTTTGGTAATAAAGCATAGATTCTGGGTGCTAAATAATTGGTATTTCGTTGGCCGATAGTTTTTTCGCAACGTGGGAAGAAAATTTCATCAATTTTTCGAGTATTGTAGGGGTGTTTATGTAGAGTGAGTTCAATTTTTCCTTTTTGATTGTATAGATCATGATATTTTATTGCGGAAACTCTATAAATATGAAATTCGTGGAAACTCTTACGATTGGTTCAATTCATATCTGGAAAACAGAAAGCAAATAGTAGAACTCAATCAAAAAGATAATACGGCTAGATCAGAGGCTTTGAGCGTGTCTATGGGAGTCCCACGGGGTAGTATACTTGGTCCAATATTGTTTATTATATTTATCAATGATATCAATAAGGTTATAACAGACATAAACACTGCTCACATGATTAACTATGCTGATGATACCAACCTTTTAATAATAGGTGCAAACTTACCAGATATCATAAAAAATGGTAGCAAAATAATAGAACAATCCAAAGATTTTTTTCTAGAGAATACGTTGATTTTGAATAGTGAAAAAACAGATTGTATCATGTTTAAAATCAATGGCAGTATAGAAATACCACAAAATATAACCATGGACAGTAAAAAAATGATATTTAATACTTCAGTGAAGTTTCTAGGTATTCACATTGATTTTTGGACTAGTCAGATAGACTATCTTTGCAATAGGCTATCCTCGGTCACATACGCCATGAGAGTTCTTAAAAAGAATGTTGACCTGGAAGCACTAACAGCAGTATATTATGCGAATTTTTACTCTACTATAAGACTGGGAATAATCATATGGGACTCAAGTGGGATGAAAAGAGTTTTCCTATGCCAAAAAAAAAATTATCAGGATACTTTTTAATATAAATTCAAGAGATTCCTGCAGAGGACTTTTTAAGTTAAACAAACTACTGACTGTGATGATAAAATTCATTATCAATGATCCTCGACTTTTTGACATACATCGCAACATATTTAGGTACGAGAAAAGACAAAAAAAAAGACTTCTCATATCCCATTAATGCAAAATCCGTATATGAACGGAGCACCATCTATAGCGCAATGACATTTTATAATAACCTCTCACAAAATATACAAGATATTGTGGTGGCTAGCAGATTTCCGAAATCTGCCAGAGAATTTTTATGTAACCTAGAGCCCTATAATACCGAGGAATATTTTCTGGCCTGTAGCAATTTATGAATCAAATTTTATACAAAATAGTGCTATGTATATACGTATTTATCGAAAAAATATTTTTGATAAGATGTGAATGTCTCATATTTTGAATTGTTTTAATCTGTTTGAAACCGGTTTTAAATTTATATGTAAACCCATTGATTTTTACTACAAGTTTTTTTGACGTATTTCTCACACAAAATATTCTGCCACTTGAGAATGACCATAAATACTCTGTTGAAATAAATATATATATATATTTAAATATATATATATATTTAAATATATATATATATATATATTTAAATATATATATATATATATATATATATATATATATCTATGTATCTAACTATCCATATATATATATATATATATAAGAATTGCTTGTTCAAAGATATAAGATATACAAAGATTTTTTGTGTTATAGAATATATAGAAAAAAATGGGTTTCATGGAGAGGTTTCTATAATGTACGTATTATGACGAAGAAACAAATTCACATTGAATTTTGCCAAAATATTGAAATTTTGTTTTTGTCTCGAGCTGGAATTAGGTGAAATACCTGGGCGACCGAGCTTTGCTCGGCGTTTGTTTTTTGTAGATTCATGTTTTTTCGGAGATACTTATTTAGATTAACATGAAATATTCGGATAATGTTTTAACGCCATCTCATATAGGTGTCTTTCCTGAAAATCGCGATTTTACAACACAAAAAAACATTTTTGTATAACCTAACCTATCGGTATTCCAGACGTCGTAGGTGGATCTGGTATAACCTAACCTACCATAAAAAATGTTTCTTTGTGTAAAATCGCATTTTTTTCAGGAAAGACATTTATATAGATAAACTCAAAAAGCAAAACCCTATCTAAATACAAAATTTCATCCAAATCGTTAGAGCCATTTCCGAGATAGCCGAAATATATATATATATATATATATATATATATATATATATATATATTTCTGGATTTTTCTTGGGTTATTAGATTCGTTTATAGAAAGATAATAAAATTTATCCTTTTTTAAACGTTTCGCCCTCGTTTGGGGGCATCTTCAGTAAAATTTAGTCTAAAAATATATGTACATGTGAAAATAAAATTATTTTCAGATGTACATATATTTTTAGAATTATATATATTTTGAAGAATGTTATACAAAAAGAGAGCTTTCAGAAGTTTTAAAGACATTTTGTATGAAAAAAGTATATGTTTGTGACGCACTGGCAGTGCTATGGCTCCCACCCTATTATTATATTTTAATCCCATGGAGCATATGTGGCACCAATTAAAAGTCAAAGTTTAGGTCGGAAAATATTTTTCCGACCTCAAGTTGTATTGTTGTAGAATTAACACCAGGTAGTTGGAGAAATTCAGTCCGTCACGTAAATGATCTAAAAAATTCATATATAATCCTGATTCAAATATAATTAAACCGATTGTAATTAATTTTGATGAGGATAGTGACAGCGAAACAGACTAGCTATAGAATAACATTATAAATGTAAATATATATAAATAGAAATTAAAAATATGTATTATTTAGGTTATTTAATTCAATTAGATAAATAGAGACATATCATACGAGTATCATTACTTGTTTTCCTTAGAACCTCAATCCTTATTGAATTACATACATTAAATACATAATTATATAAAGTCCGACCCTTTATACTTTGTTTATTGCCAAGCTCTTGTCTACACAATGGGATCGCCCCAGGTAGTTCTACTGCAGTCATTCATTCGGAACCATTTATCGTGAAAAAAACTTGAATCTTTTGAATCTTGCAATGCTGCACATTGCTGTGAATGTAATGCAACACAAATAATCTTTTTTTTCTGACGATTATTTCGTCACGTTCAAAAATTCATCCAATAGGCAGACCGAAAATTAGATACTGAAAAATCGTCAAATTATTGGTCAAGTACAAATTGACGACAATTTTCTTTTAATAATAATACATTTATTGCCTCTTGAAAAGCAATGGTTAATATACAACTTTCACTCACTGATAAAAAAACGATAGTAGTTATAGAACGATCCATAAGCAAAAAGCAATGGTGTTAGGTAGCGTTATCAACTGTACAAGGGCATAGACTAAAGCAGTCATATCTGTTAAATAGTTTAGGAAAGCATGTTTCATTAGAGAATATATGGGGCAATTAAAAACATGTTTTGGAGTGTTTCATCTGAGTTTGGGTACAAATTGTGCACAGCCCGTTTGGTTCAATGATATGAGTTGAACCATTGTAGGTGAATTTGGCAGAGTGCGAATTTCATAGCCTTACTTGAGCAATGATCCTCAGGTATTTGATGGGCATGCTCAAAGAAATATATTTCTGAGGTGAATTATGTAAAACCCAGAAGGAATTCTACACAACAGAAATAATGATTGATTTTTTGAAAATATGAACAGGATGTTCATAAAATCAATATTCAATTGTGAATGTTTCCCTTTTCAACAGAAATAATGATCTTTGCAAAAGAAGTAGGTCGTCTCATACATGTTATCTCTGAATTTCAATAGGAAAGATTTCTCTTAGACTTGATAAGTTCCAGACAAAGATTGTCTCAAATATCATCAGCATGTAGAATCACCTCAAGTGTACTATTCAGGTATAATCTGTGAGAATGTTTAGTTTATCTCGTCTCACATAATTCTTGAGGAAAATCGGCGCACAGGGAGACAGGGTACCTATAAACCTGGCATTAAATTAAAAGTGCATATTTCCTTGTCGCCATCTGTTAAAACGACAGTGCACTACTGTATGCGACAAATAAGCACACTGCTATCCCTTCCTGATCCCCACCGCGCTCCCGACCGCTTTTATTTGCAGCCAGTTTTTGGCCGATACAAGACGCCTGCGAATTGCTGACGCAATTGTTCTAGTTTTGCAACGTAACTGTGTCAATAGATCACAATTGTTACGAGTTTTTGTGATGGCAGCTTCAAGTTCAGGTACGTGGGGATAATTTAAGAACGTTGGACAAATAAAAACTTACATATAATAATATTAAATTCGTGTTGATGATGTCTGTGATTAAATCTTTAGGTTTTTATCGAATTCTCCAAATCATGAAGGTTTTCAGTTATGTTCCAAGGCCATCCAAACTTTGATTTCTAAAGTTCAACGAAGCTTGATCATGGCTTATTTCAGAATCATGTAAATATGTTGCCCATATTCTGCCTTTTTTCAGAAAAATCAGTTTTAGAAGGCGAGGTCGGCACTAATTTATGATCAATTATTCCTTTATAATGTATTTCATTCTAGGAACAACTTCGAGCGCCATGCTCTTTAAAAAAAAAGAGTTCATAGACATAATGAGGAGTTGCGGAAACAGTGAAATTGGAAAACAATTTCAATATTTGTACGAAGAAATAAGAAAACGTACGAAATGTAAGGTAGGAGGTGCTAAAAAAATTTCATATAAGGCTCTTTACTCAAAAGCCCGAAGAATGGAAGTACGTTTTCAAAATTACAATGCAAAATGGCTGGAGGGGTCGATTTCGTTTCCTAGTAAAACTGAGAAAAGGCGTGGTCATCCTGAAGTCAGCTTTGATGATAGCTCAGAGAGAACGAAACGGTTAAAAACTAAAGAACGTCTCACGTATCTGTATTGACATATGCAACAAAGATGAGTTCAAGGTCAGAAGGGCAAGTACATGCATCAAAAATTCTTCATGAAATAACTTCTAAGTCTCCAAAACGGGCCACTAAATATAGAAATGCATATAAAACTTCCCTGGACTCATAACCAAATTCTATGTCTGTCTGTCTGTCTGTCTGTTCAAGCAGCAAAGAAGCTCTGCTATCCAAACAATCTACATGTTACAGAAACTGTTGCTAGCGTCCCACTACAGGATTTAATTGACCACACAACACAACGATTGATCCAGTCAATTCAATCTGTAATATCAACACTTCAAGATGCAGAACTAGACCAACTATGGCTATTAACAAAATGGGGTTTTGACCTCTCCTCAGGCCATAGCTCCTACAAACAAGCATTCCATGGACCTGACGCTAATGATTCAGCTGTGTTCATCACGTGCATCGTTCCCATTCGTCTGGTGTGTGAAACAAAGATCATTTGGCAAAATCCAGCTTCGACAGCGTATTGTAGGTCTCTTTAAATTCAATTAATCGAAGAGTCTACGCTGGTAACGATTGCAGAGAAAAATGGGTTACAAAACGAATTGAGAAACTTACAGAACACTACTCCAACATTAGAGAACAGACACGTAAAAGTGGGTCACAAATTGATATTCGCTAGGGTGGATGGCAAAGTTAGCAATGCCCTCACTGAAACGACATCAACACAGAAATGCTTTATATGTGGGGCTGCTTCCAAGCAATTCGATAATGTGGAAGAAATTATTGTTAGACAAATAAATACAGACAACTTGGAGTTTGGCTTATTCATCTTACATGGGTGGATACGTATGTTCGAGTGCCTTTTACACCTGGCTTATAAATTACCGATCAAGAAGCTTGACCTTAAACTCATAAAAAAACTGCATACAGTCATGATGGTTGTTGCCAGTGGATATGAAATTAATATTGAAAAATTTAGAGATTTGTTCACGAGACTGCAAGGTACTTTGTTAAAAAGTATCCATGGCACAACATGCCACCAACTGTTCACAAATACCTCATACACGGTCCAGAAATAATATCAGCCGCATTGCTTCCTATCGGGTAATTAAGTGAAGAGGCACAAGAGGCGCGAAACAAAGATTTTAAAAGGTATCAGGAACATAATTTTAGAAAGTGCGGCAGGGTCAAGACAAACGAAGATGTTCAATTTATTCTTGATTAGTAGCGACCCATTCATTACAAGTGAACGCAAAATAAAAAGGAAAAAGCCTCACCATTTCTCCACAGAATTGTTATCAATGTTAAAATCACCAACGGTTCGAACTAATACTAGGACGAATGATATGGATAAGGAAGAAGAGGAATTGGAGTCATCAGAGCATTCCAGTGATTCCGATTTATCCGAATAATGAAATCGAAATCATCATCCAAAAGAGAAGACAATTGTGTTATGATGAGGTGTGATTAAATTATTCCAATTTAGATATTAATAAATATTTGTATGATCGAAAATATATTTTATTTATACAAAGTAACATATAAAGACAATAATACTTTTTGTTGGAAACTAAACAAATACCAAAATATTTAATGCCAGGTTTATAGGTATCCTGCTCCACTGTGTATATCATTGAAGCTAAGCACATATAATATTCAGACTTCCTCCCGAAATCCTCTAACAATCTTGAGAATTTAGGAATCCTACTCCAATAATTACGGAAGATTGAAAGGGTGTTTCCATGAGAAATGAGACACACGGTATACGGAAAAGTCGATAAATGCCAATTGAAAGGGCACTTAACTTTCCCAATTAGTGAATGAACACGTAAATTTCGATCTGATTTAGTAGACGTTGAGCTTGGTACGGAATGGCTTCGATGCGTAAGCTGACAACCTATCCCGGATTCGTAGTGACTTCGCAAACCGAAACGTCACGCAAATAACCCTCCAAATGTCACGGGTCATTCGGGTCCAAGATATGTAAGCGATGTTATGTTTCGGTACTTCGAGCCTGATTTTCTAGAAACTCATTTGTTTGATTAAATATTGTTGAGTCTACACTGAAGAAACGAACTAAAGACTGAGCAACTTCCGTTTTGCCCAACGATGGTAATTGAAATATAATTCACATTGCATTTGTCTTGCGATTACTTATCAGAACGTCACGATTTCTTTTTGTCACGATTCATTTCATACTCATTAGCGATATTAGTCCTTGTGGTATCCACCGCAGTAGTTCTCTGGAAAAACGAAGTAAACACTTTTGTTTCACTTGAAAATGTTATTTGTCTGCGGTGAAAACAATCTACGCTGGAGAAAGATCATCGAATCATTTTGATGTTTTGAAGATTTAATATCCGTTTATCCAAATATCATTCATAGAGGTGCACGGTGTCCCTATGACGGAAAAAAAACAAACTCTTTTTTTTGCTTAATCGCCTTCTTGGCTGTTAAAAATCATGAAAAAAAAATAAAAAAAATTGTGAAAAAAAAAAATTGTCGCAAAGGGGTAGTTTTTAGAAGTAGGTGGTTGAAAAAAAAATCAGTGTTGAGCCTTTTTTCGCGGAATCATGGGAAAAATTAAAAAAAAACTTGTTACAAAGCGATGGTTTTTAAAAGGGGTAGTTTGCCAAAAAAAACACATTCAGGCCTTTTTTTCATGGACTTTTAAGGCTGACGAGAATGATGGGAAAAATATTTTTGAAAAAATTGTCGCAAAGGGATGGAACGAAAAAATAATCAGATTTGAGCATTTTTTCGCGTAATTGCTTCTAAGACTGATGAGGATCATATGAAAAATATTTAAAAAATCTTGTCACAAAGGGATGGTTTTAGTAGGGGTGGTTCGAAAAAAACCAGATTCGAGCCTTTTTTTCGCGGAATTGCTTCTAAGGCTGGTGAGGAAAATGCGAAAAATATAAAAAAACGTGTTACAAAGGGGTGGTATTTAGAAGGGGTAGTTAAACAATACTTCTTTTTGCTGAATTGTTTTCAAAGCTCACGAGAATCATAGGAAAATTTGTCGCAAAGGGGTTGGCTTTAAAAGGGGTAGCTTTGGTAATAGGGGTAAGTAACTTTGACAGTCACATTCTAGCAAAAATGTCGATTTTTTTACAAAATAATGGGGTGTTAATTCATTCTGGGTCAAAATATGTTTGATGCGTTTTTGATAGACTCTTGCAGAGGCTCACAATTTATTAAATATTCAAAAAAATTGAAAGTATGAGCAAGCTCATTTTTGATATGTTTTTATAGAGACTTCAGGCTATCCATTACACATTTTTGCAGAGGGGGAATCGTGGGGCATTTTTTGTAAGTCTAAACGAAAGTTAAAAACGTACGAACGTTCATTCTGATAACAGCACATAAAATAACTATTAATAACTGAGTAAATAATCGACCAATTTACCTTATCAAAACATGAAATAAAATACCTTGATTGACTTCTCACCTGAGTTTCACAGGAATTATTCATGAGATGTTTTTTCTGGAGCTAATCGAACTCGGAAGAAAAAATACACGTATGACACCGAAAAACGTACACGATATAATGGTTATCTTTGAGGGGCTGAAAAGCGCACATATTTATTAATAAGAAAAGGTTATCTGGTCTTTTGTTCACCCCCTCAAAAAGTTGGGAGCGTATACGAAAACTTTACAAAATTCTAATTAGTTCCGCTTTTTCATTATTTTGGGACCACTGTGCGGTGTAAAGTTTACAGGCCAATTTTCAGCAACCATAATGTCCACAATATCTGGCAGCTAATTTATGGCAGCCAAATTTTCAGCAAGGAGCAGCTCTAGAATGCCATTCGGAGAAGAGGGATGGTATCCATTTTCATATAGATATAAATTGAAAGTTGTTTGTCGTCCGTTGTGTAATAAGTGATTGAAGATAATCGAAAAAGATTTATACATTTCCAGTTGTAACTGCTCATTCAACCTACACTTTTTTCACAATTTTATATAATCGTTAAAAAAATGTTGTGCCATTTTATATCGAAAACTAGTATTTGCATGGTGTAGGAGTTCGCCGAATACGCTCTTCTCTCACATGCCATCATAGGAGCTGAATTCAACCCCATTTGACTGGATTTAATAAAAAACTTTTCAAGTGACCAATATGGCTCCCGCTAGGGTTCGAGGTGGCTCCCATAAATAATTCCATATATAATTATTGGTGTATAATTCTGTAATTTTTACGATTGAGAGATATACTGGGGGTGAGTATAAATTCTATCATTAGTTTGACCTGAGTGGCATACACTGCGCGCCAGAAGCGATGGATATACCGATTTTTGCGAAAAATAATATTAAGACGCAAGATAGGCCCAAAATTCTTACGGATTCGTGATCAGGACATCAACTTTAGTACCATTCCATATTTTCGCTGGAAAATTTTCAGTTCTGAAAAATCCGAATTTGTCCATGGAACGCCCGGCCCGGATTACGCCCGGCCAAATCTTCCGTAATTATTGGAGTAGAATTCTGTAAATTCCACAATCACAAAACACTACCCATCATCGCCATCGTCAGCATACAAATGTTGATGTAACTGATATTTAAATGCTCGATATCCGCGCTTCTTCAGTATTTTTCTTGCTGATTCGTGACTTATCTGCATTTCTCTTAAAGAAACCGTTTTATCAACCTCAACCATAGCAAAAACGTTGATTTCGGTCTCTTCATTTATGATAAACCTCTGTTCCGCCTCTCGATTTCCTTCTTGCCTAAAACGATTCTCAATATACGGAAAACACTGATGGGCTGGATGTTGCCGATTGGGATTTCTCTGAGCATACAACTCATCAGCATTCCTTGAATTTCTATGACATTCTCCAAATAATAATAACATATACACTTTTTCACTTTGAGTACACTTTATTTTGAAGAAAAATTAAACTGAAATTTAACGAAAATTAAGAAACTTTCACTGTCTGCTCATGAAGCTTATGTCACTGTCATTACCTGAGTAAGTGTTTTGTTTTCCAAAGAAGACTTGATAAAAATAACTTTTTAAAATTCGTTGACACCCATACAAATTATCGTGACACTTTCCTAAACGATAAAGTCAAATGACGGGTGAATCCACCCCTCCGGACGGCGAGTATTCGGCAAAAGTCATGGGCCATTCAAATCCATTTTTTTAACTTATTTATTTGATATCGGGCTATTTCTGCGGCCAGGGCTAATCACCGACGTCGGTAAGCACACTTCCCCCATCCGGAAATTTCGCCGAATCCTCTGTTGTTTCAGAGGTAGGGATCTTTAACGCAATCTTAACGTCCCCTTCGCATGACGGCATATCTATCGTAATATCTCATTGTCATTAATATTGGCGCCTGCAGCTGCGAATATTCTACTCTGCTGCCGTTATTCCGGGCATTATCAACACGCACTTTCCTTGGCAGGTAGTCACCCATCCAATTACTAAACGCGCCCAGTGTCGCTTGGCTCAGATTCAACAATGATATGGAATTGGAAAAAAGTACAGATTGAATAATCAGTTACAAATTCATTAAATATTTTCGATTATATTCAGTCATTTATTACACAACGGATGACAAATAACTTCCTTGTCTCTTCGCCAAATGTCAAGGAAGACTGTTCATTTCTAAAAAAAAATCGTGATAAACTTGGCTGCCCAAAATTTGCTGCCAGATATCGTGGGTATTTTGGCTGCTAATTTCATACCGGTATCATTGGTCACATCAGGCACAAAATATCAATACTGAAATTGGTATGGAGAGAAACAGCTCGAATGTAGAGTAATGGTTATTCAAAAGCGTGCTACAAGCTTACACGTATGCTGGCCACGCACCACCTTTGTGTACCGTGGTCTAGAATCAGTGCACCTCTATCTTTGCCCTTCTTTACCTTTGACGCCTGATATGAGACTAGTTCATTATAGGAGTTTATAGTACACAAAATCTATTTGGTATCAAATAAAATAAAAACAATTTTACACAAATGGAATGGAAAAAAAACAAAAATTCCTTGAAATTTGCTCTGCTTTCCCAAATGATCCCTCCACAAAATATTCGGTTTGTAAAATATTTGAAATGCAGTAGAGAAGAATGGATATTGTAAGATAATTCTTACCTTAGATAGATAAGAGTTGATCCAGTTAACGAAGGTCTTCTTTTGAACTCGTTCTTGTTCATCTGTAAAAAAAGAGATTATAAGTATTAGTCGCCCTGGTATCGATGAATATTCAATACATAATGATTTAAATATGATCATGTATTCCGAGTGGCACTAAATATAAACTTGTATTTCGAGAAGGTCACACATTATATCTGTTGAAGACAATTGCAATAAATGGCGCCATGTTGAGACACCCGTTTCTCAATGTAAGTTGATTGAAAGAAAAGCATACTAGTGCAAGTGGAATTGTAGGAAAAATCCCACAATTTTGCTTTCAACTATTGCCTATTGGGCAAAATATCTTGATATCACACTTTTAGACTTAATTTTCTCAAAATAACTCAATTAGCCTATAAGTAAGTCTGGTGTAAATATAACTTCATTTCAAAGGTCAAAATGAGGACAATTTCACCTTCCATATGTACATTGGGTTAATGTACCTATACTTTTAATATTTACACACAACTTTTTATAGTTTCTTTGCATTGAAACGAAATAGTGAAAGATAAAACTTGTTTCAACCCTTTTGGATTCGAATTATCGAAAATACTTTCTTAGTTCGTACCTACACTTTGGGGCATCAGTCACTTGCGCGCCGCGGTAAAAAATTCATGCAGGTATAGTCCATCCAATATCAATTGCAGAAGCTGTTTCTATAGGGAGCAAATAAAAACTCACTTCGCTAACACGAGCGTATATGCGAAGAAACGGAACGAAAAATAATGTGTACTACTCGTAAACATTCGCCGCCGGCGAAGGGAAGATCATAAGAGCCGATAGTCAACGTGGACCTGAGTGACTGCTGTCACCGATTCGTCTGGGCCAATCAAATCGAATCGAATGCTTGGGGGTGTGTCTATACGATGGGAGGTCATAAATCACGCGTTATATTTGTGTTTTAATAGCTCTGAAAGATTAAAAACCAGTAGCGTATGTGGTCTTGGTGTGTGCCGATCGAAATGCGTTTTAGGATATAATAACCTACATCAAACAATGAATGAAATTATTTTTCTTTCTTAATGTATTTGTATAAATAAAAGCTTGTCTTTAATTTTTTTCATTTTTCATTATTTATGAAGTATTTTTTAAATCTTAAAATATTTAAATAAAATTAGTTATCTCCGCCACTGCCGCTCACAGGATTTTGCCGCAAGACTTTTTTATGCGTCTGCAATTGATGTTGGGAAAACTATATAGTTTTCCCATTGCCTTAAAAACCGATGACAATACAATAGTTTCATAGCTATGACCTGGTATTCCCACCAAGATCGTCAGAAAAAAAATCCTAATTAACATTACAAAAATTTCGTGAGTGCGCTGGTTTGGCTCAGTACTTTTTACAAAAGTTAGTAAAAAGTTCAATCCCATGTGGATAAATAAATCGAAGAGTTTTTCCTCTATAGTTGAAAAACACGTTTTTGTAGCAATATGATCTAAAAAGTTAAAAGTAAAATTATAGTTTAATAAAACTAAAAAATATGTACTAAAAAGTTAAAAATAAAATTATAGTAAGATAAATAACATGTTTCACTTCCAGGGGGAAATAAAACCCGAAATATGGAAAATAATATATTGGGTCACCGCTAAAGTACAAATAATCTTGAGTACCCGCATGCTAACACATTTCTGCATCACAATCACCAACTAGCGTACAATATCCGAAATGAATGCTCATTACTATTGGATAAAACTTTTTATTTTGTTTCAATGTGATGATCAATAAGCATCAAGAGCAAATTTGCTTCCACCTCAAAGGAACTCCCCATTCCAAATTCAAACTCATCAACTCCTCCGCCTTGGGCAACAAATTCTGCTGCATGATGGTTTTAAAATTCGGTGAATCGAAAAGTAAAGACAATTTCATCAGAGCCTTCATACAGGGGGCTGGTACTTTTCCGTAATATAAACCCGGAATACTCAATATATCGTGAAATGGTAGCCTCAGCGTGATAACGTACATTCCCTGGTCGAAAAACTGCCCGTAAAGTCTTTGCTCGAATGCGTTATCGGTATTGAAAAATACCTTGCAAGAACGGACATCTCTACAGTCCACGTCATGCCAGATATTCAGAATGAACCCAGTAGATGGCCCCTCTATGTAGAAGAAAAAACTGGTGCCACTGTCTATGACGAAACCCGTCAAAATGTCGGAATTGACGGTATCTTTAACCTTCTCATCCTTGTTCCATTCATAAACATTCTTGTTGTGCTTCGTTATCTCACTGAACATACTCTTAGCCAGCTTCTCTTCATTATACACGATGAAAATCCTCTTGAAGATATTGGAAACCTGATGCAAGACCAGCGTGGCCGCCTGCGGTGCCATCAAATAAACCTGAACCTGCAGAGTGGTGCCAAGCTCCAAAAGAGTGGCCTCTGTCAGAATGCACTTTTTCCGACTATAACTGGATACTAGATTGATTTCATTTACAGTCGCGACGTCAATGTATGACATTTTATTGTAGTATTCACTAGGCTTGGACAGAATCGTTATATCCGGCTGATGTAACTGAGCTTTTTCTTTAAAATCCCAAACGTTGTCGACCAAAGAACTGATATCGTAGGTCGCAATGGCGAGCAAGACTGGGGAAGTTTTCTTGGCAGCATCTTTGTCAAAGTGCTGGAAATTGGGCCCTATTCTACTTATGTCCCTATCGTCATCTTCCTGTCCGAAGAGACTACAGCGAAGTTTTCGTTCGGAGGTATTCACTTTACCGTATATTTCGACAAAAAGTTTTTGTGTCTGCATGAATTCGGTCAATTTGAATTTTGATTCGGTAGTCGAAAAATACATGTGGGCTTCGTTGAAATACACTTTTGAAGCCGGAACTTTCGTCACAGTTTCGCACTGAGCGATCTGGGGTATTTTGTAGGAAGCGTAGATCGATTCTATGCCGTGATTTTTCAAAACGTCAGCAGGAAGGTTGTCGATCTTATTGATTTTGACAACCAATGGGTTCAATGCGAGTTTTTGTGTCCTAGTCAAGAGATGATCGACTGCTACGAACACGAATGAGCTTTTTATGAAACCCGTGAGATCACTGAGACCATACATCGCAGGATTCGAATCTGTGAAGAAAATTTCGGCGGGGACCTTCATTTTTATGTTTCCCGTGTCTGTCATTTTCGGTGCTTCCTTCTTGAGATCTGCATCCTTCGCTGCATGATCGGTTTTCAGTGATACTCTATGTTGTTGAAGTGGAAGAGAGCATGGTAGAACAAAATCTCTACACTCGATTTTTTCCCCGGTACTTACTTTTTCTATAGTGTCATTGAAGACATCGTAGTTCACCGGTAAGTGGGTCCATGAAACGACATCTTTGTTTGGGACATTAACACATTTCATGATGATAGTTTTCATGAATTTCTCTAGAGAATTGTGCTCTATTCGCGAAGTTGCGTCAGGGTCAGTTTTGATTTCTGTGAATAGTTTGTTGTCTGTGAAATCTTCGGGATAAGGGATGATTCTGTCAGATCTGATCAGGCTGTCGGTGTTGCCTATATTATCGTATATGTTGAATTCGATTATGTATTTATGGAATTGTTTTATCTCGCCAAGGGACAGCTCAGGTACGTAATGTTCCAAACAAACTGGAACCCATGCTCGTTGGTTTTCCACAACAGTCACTAAAGTTATGTGTCCATCATTTGTGAAAATTTTCGCCACTGGTCCCCAACAAACTACGTCTATGTCGTATTTACATTTGTTCGGGACCAATTCGTACTGGATATGAGCAGCTCCAATGATATTGCTAGCAACGAATGGTTCTGCTTGTTTATCGTCGACAGTTAAAACCAGTTTTCGCTTCTTTTGCTGGACACTTGTTGCTTTATCTTTCTTGATTTGGTTCCGTTTGGGCAGTTTCTTCTGAATATCGAATGCAAGTAGGAAGGAAATACTGAAGTTTATCATATTGATAAGTGTTCGTGTCAAACACTTGAAAACGTCAGTTACTTGACAATAGACTTCCCAAGTCCTGACGTCACACGTTTGACGAACCTTTCCAAATAAATCGATTTTACATGTTAAAACGCCATAAGATATTATTTATATGTTAATTGTAATGGTAATAAGTAATGGTAATAAGGATAATCGCGTACGTTTTTTATTATGTTTCAGTCAGATAGGTAAGGTTTTTAATGAAAATCCAAGAATTGTTATGTTTGTTGAGGTTATGTTATTTTTGGAACGTAGTTCCTTATCGCGCGTTGCGAACGGGGGCTAGACAGAATAAATTAAGGCCAGAAGTTGTAACGAGACTTTTGCTATGGTTATAAGCCGTGCGGCGTGCGCGTGTTTCTCTGTCCGTCTGTCTCTCTCTCTCTCTCTCTCTCTCTCTCATAGAAAGCAAGCCAGTTATTTTCGTTTCGTCTTTCTATTTCACATTGAACAGTGTGGTGTCGCGACGATTTTTGTTGAGTGTATACAGGTTTTTTGTACATAATAAATAATAAAAAATAATAACAATAATGAATCCTGACAGTGTTTCTGCACAAGTTCCGGATATTGCTGATGGAGTTAGGTAAGTAGAGATTTCATACAGACAATAATAAATGCTTATGTATTTTTAGCAAGTACGCATTATAACCTCTCTTTACTATTGTGCTAACCAAGTCATACGCGTTATAATCTCTCCATTATTGTGTGTTTAGCAAGTGTACGCGTCATAACTTTAATAAATTTAAAAGCAAATTATATTTTAATATTACAATATCAATGCGTATGTATTTAGCAAGCCGTGCGTGTTCTAACCTATACGCTGTTGTGTTTACGAAGTCGAGAGAGTATATATATATATATATATACATATATATATATATATATATATATACACACTCTGTTGTGTTTAAAAAGTCCCGCGCATCTATAACGTGTACGAAAGAATAGACAGACAGAGTGCATATATATATATATATATATATGTATAAAATATTATTATAACTTAAAAAAAAAATTTTTTTATTGCAATTCCTTCACTAATTAATTGAAAGGAACTTCGTTCCATCCGGGTGTCCCTTGACACCTCTCAAGTTTTTTTAATTGAAATATAGTTACTCATCTTTCAGGTACATAATGGCTTCAAAACATGTTTTAAATATATCTTCTATAAATGAATGCCTCGATAATGATAATAAAATCATTAAAAAGGGTGAAAATGCCTGAATTGTTTGGAAAGGTTCGCTAAGCCCCACCCACTTCTGACGTCAGAATCGAAAAATTTCTCGATATTGATTTCAATTTTGATAATATAATTGTCTAAAGATTTACAATGTGGCATTTTGAACTTTTGAATGGTTCGACGTATAATAATGGGACGAAAACAGTTTTTAATTATACTAACGATACTACTTTTTGAATTAAAAGACATTGTGATTGCTCAAAAGATGGCGCAAGTAGGCACATCAACTAAAAAATTTCAAATAGCATGGGGGGTCGACTGGCACATCGATGGTAAAAAAGAATTCAATTCCCTCTAGTTTTTTTTGTCGATAATTTTTTTCACAAAATGCATTTGAAATGTTAAGTATAACAAAAAACTGGAATATTATGTAGGATTTTCATGGTCATTAAAAATAAATGAATTGAATATTATTTGAATCGGAAATTGGATTATTGTATGGATTCAAAATCTCTACCTAATAGGCGAAATCACTGATTTTTTTAAAAAATACCACAATATCCAGAACGATAAGAAACGTGGTTGGATTTTTTTTCATTTTTTTTAGAAGTAGTTTAAAAAAAATCCCAAAGAAATGTTCCTGTTTGAACACTGCGGAAACCGCGCCAGGATGTGACGTAACAAGTTCAGAACTATCGCCGATCGCCGAGTTGCCAGGCGTTATTCATAATATTTCTTTACAATATTAGCAGGCCGAAAAAGTAATGACATAGCACTCGGTATGCATACATATTATTCAAGAATAACTAAATCAAGAACAGCAATCAAATACGAAGTCTTCATTTCAATATAGCACATGCTGACACAAGTTCTGTTTTATTCATAGGATGAAACAGAATAACATTTCCTCAGAAGTTTCGCAAAATAGTGACACTGGCAACTCGCCGATCACCGAGAGTGCCAGGAATTACAGCGTTGCCAAGCGTTATTCATAATATTTCTTTACAATGTGAGCAGGCCGAAAAAATTATGGCATAGCTCTCGGTATACATACATATTACTCAAGAATAACTAAATCAAGAACGACTATAAAATAAATCTTGTTTAAAGTTTCTGGGTATATACATCGATAATAAACTTGAATTCGAAGACCACGTTATGCCAGTAAAAAAAAAATTAGCATCAGGCTGCTACGCAATTAGAGTGGTATCAAACGAACTTTGTCCAGTCATTGCTAGAAACACGTTTTTCTCCCTCTTTGAACCTCACATTAGATATGGAATAGCTTTCTGGGGTTTCAGTAGCCATCATTTATTACAATCTCTTTTTGTCCAACAAAAAAGGGCCATTAGGTTCTTGTGTAGGACTAAAGCAAGAGACCACTGTAGACCGCTGTTTATCTCCCAAAGAATTCTTACCATAACTAGTATTTTCATTTTGGAAACTGCCTGTTCGATTCATAACAGTCTTCAAGCACAAATATGACTCGCACTTACGTGAGCACCCGAAGTAACAACCTTAGCCTGCCAATCCCAAAAACAACTCTAACAAAATATTCAATTATATATGAAAGCAGGAAATTATATAACCACCTGCCAAAATATTTAAAAGTATTAAAAAATCCTAAACACTTCAGAAAGGCAGTAAAAGACTTCCTCACGCCAAAAGCAAACTTTGACCTGCAGGAATACTATAATGAAAATTTCGGACCTCAATAACCTAGTCCTACTGTGTTACTATTTTATTGATTCTAAGTAAGTTGTATAGTTGTGTAGTGATAACCCGTATGTTTTGTAATGTAATTCATTGTTTCCCCTTTTAAACCTAACTTTATTTTATTGTAACATTATTTTATAATATTTGTTTCTACATATGAGCTATATTTTTACACTTTACATTATATACTAACATATTATACTTATTTACATCTAACTTTTATATATATATGACACTATGATGTTCCCTCTTAGCTCAATTTGAAATTTGTAAAATCAAAATTATACTCACAGATATTTCGTTGGTGAGACTTTTCCTTGGCTTACAAGTCCAATTTTTGTTCACTGGGTAAACATGGTTGGGAAGGAAAGTTGGGATAAGGAAGTATGAGCAATTTCACAATTTCGTCAATCGAAAGGACCAGCTAGCCGAACCTAGCACCGTTACAGAGTTTTTAGAACAGCTAAAAAACCGCCGAAACTTGTACACCCCGATGTGCACTTACTCTTAGATGGTACTGAAGTATTGTTTTTCCACTCTCTCTCTAGCGGAGAAATACAATGCTGCCGGACTGTGTCTATAGTTTTCCTTTACTTAACTAAATATAACAAAGGGCGAGAACAATGATCTTACCACAAGTTATTACGTATTTGAAATATTTTGGTATTTACTACCTTGATTATAGTCTTTATGTGACTCTCCCAGTCTAAGGTATCACTGATTGTCATGCCTAGGAATTTAATACTGTTGTTCTGATTGATGTTATTGTTATTAATCTTCATAGTTATACTTTCAACTTGTTTTTGTTTTGTATGAAAAATAAGGAACTCCGTTTTTGTTGTATTTATGTAGAGCATATTTTTGGAAAACCAATATGCAATTTTTGTCATTAGATCATTAGATGTACTTTTATATCTGCTACCCGTAAAAGGGCCCCATTTTCAAGCTAGCAAGTATGCATACGTTCTTAACTACATATCACACTACTCATACTCAAAATTTTAGCTTTGCTAAAATGACGTACATTTGCCGGCTCTGGGATTTTGGACTATTTTAATTGATTTCGACAAAGCACCTCACGCTTTTTGGCATAGTCATTAAATATTGAAATTATTTTTTACTTTTTAGTGCGTTAAAAGCGTGTTCTCATCCTTGGAGAGACTCCCATGGAAAAAACGGAAATTAATGCTACATAGAAAACTACGTTGTCAGCTGGGGTCAATATCAAATTATGTTATTAATATTTATAATTAGTTTTCACCATACATATCATGTATTGAATAGCCTCAAAATTAAAAGAAATTTTATTCCTGTATTTTTTGCAATTGGTGGTGAAATTTATTTTTCCTACGACCACATAGGAAAGTAACACATATCGCACTCTCTACTCCCATGGAAAGTGACCTTTATCCTCACGCGTGCGGAAAGTAGGTACTTTCCGCACTAGTAAGGAAAGTAACTTTCCGCACGGCTGTCAATAAGCCGTCAAACCCGTGGATCCTGTAAGATTTACAGATGTAATTATTAATTCTCACACCGACAGAATGAACACCGCCACTAAAATTGTCAGCGCTGTGCGTAGAACTTCGGAAGACACTGATGCTCAATCAGCCATATTAGAAAACATAAATTTAAAACCCTCAACTTCTTCGATGAGCACAATAATTACAAACAGCATCCGAGAAAATATTGAAACGAATCTTTCGCAAACACCGTTACAATTTATAAATTGTAACAATAACCAATTTACTTTTAATTTTTATGGTTCCAAATAATTCAATTTGTTCTCCAGTTGTATCTAATAAGTACTTACTTATTGTATTTTTTTCAAATAAACGTTGATTATCGTTATTTCTTTATTTCACTATAAAAGTAATTCTAAATTCATGTGCACTTTTTATAGAAACAATATTCAAACATAGACTGTCACATATAAAACGTAAGATTAGTCAGGCAACTCAATATACACGATCTAATATTTACATACTGTTTAATAAAATAGGTGGTCGTAGGAAAAATAACGTTAATCGCGCGAAAGTGATTTTTCACACTCGTGTGATTGCCGCACTCGGCTTACGCCTCGTGCCACAATATTTCCCACTCGTGTGAAAAATGTCACTTTCCGCACTAGTAATGTAATATACTATTTCATCACCAGTTACGAAAAATTTTTCTTTCCGCAAGTGGTGATAAAAAGTAAAACATTTGATAACGTCAACGAGTTTTGAAAAGGGTCACTTTGAATGTCAAAATTAGAAAAACAGAATTGTATTATCTTTTCAAAGATGTGCCGCTTGACCCCCCATGCTATTTGAAATTTTTAATATGAGAGCTAAATTTGAAGTTGTTCGATGGTGCAAGTAGCAATTTTATTTTTTTATATAAAATAGTCGAATACAACTCTGAAATGGCAGACATTCAATTCAATTCAATTCAATTTCTTTATTTCCAATCAGACTTATACATACATAAGTATAGGATATTGTCAGGTCAATTTTAAATAATCTGTTGAAAAACAATCATTACAGAATACAAATATATAATAGTATAGTATATAATAATATAATATATGCTAATGTATATAAAAAACAGAGTGTAGAGACAAAAAACAGGGTATAAAGAACAGTGTATAAAGAAGTATATAAAGGACATTGTATAAAAGTGTACATAAGTAGGTGGTTATACCAGGTTACAACACATATATTCCGGAACCGAATAAAACCCGTTAACTAAAAGTTTTCGAACTTCATATTTGAATTTGTTCACATTTGATAATATTTAAAGCCTAGTGGGTAAGTGGTTGTATAACTTGATCGGCAAAACCAACGGACTGTTAGCCACAGTTGACAAACGATGGGATGGTATATTGATATTGAAGTTTTGCCTTAAGTTGTGTACCATATTTTCACGAGACTGGTTGAGAATAGCTGGGTTATTTTTTATATATAATATGCAATTATAAATGAAGAGAGAAGGGAACGTTAAAAGCTCAAGTTGTTTAAACAATTGGCGACAGGAAAACGTCCTGGGTTTGAACATCATGTTACGTACAATCTTTTTTTGTTGAATAAAAACTTCATTAGACCTAGAACTGTTGCCCCAGGCTAGAATCCCATTATTCATGGTTGAATAAACGTATGAATAATAGTACAATTTCAAGAGATTGTGATCAATTCTTGATCGAAGTTGCCAGATTACAAAACAATGTCTCGCTAATCTTTTTAGAACGTTATCGATTTGATACGTCCATGAAAGTTTAGAGTCTATTAAGACTCCCAAGTATTTTACTACTTGCTTTTGTTCGAAAGATTCATCATGTAATTTTATTATAAAACTTTTATTTAAATCCTTCAAGGAGAACATGATTAATTCAGTCTTGCTTTGATTCAATATAAGGTTGTTCTTTTGACAATAATTATTGATATAATTTGTGGCATCAGTACATGTGTTGTTCAGATTTGCTAGTGATTCCCCAGAGCAGGCAACAGAAGTGTCATCTGCGTATAACGATATGTGAGTTCCAGACATATTTTTGTATGTTATATCATTTACAAAAATTATAAATAACAGAGGCCCCAGCAAACTCCCCTGAGGGACGCCGCTGCTTACCGCTTCTACTTCAGAGTAATACGAAATATCGTTAAGTCGTAATCTAACACGTTGCGTACGATTTGATAGAAATCCCTCAAGCCACTGTAAAGCATTTCCTCGTATCTCATAGCTTTCCAACTTTTGAAGTAGGAGTTCGATGTTAATTACTTCGAATGCTCTCTGTAAATCGAAAAAAAGACAGGCTGCAAACCTACTTTTATCTAAGTTGACATGCTTCGCGGTCAGATGAATGTATTCCCTAATTGTAATTGGAAGATCTAGAACAGTTAGGGCCGTCCAGATAGAAAAAGCTATTCATAATAATAACAATAATGATAATATCAATTCGCCATAATTCATAATATAAATAGAACTAGACTCGCAATTTGTTGACCTATAAATATAGAATTTCCCCAGAAGGATATACCTAGCTGTGCGTGGGATAAAATATTTTCAATAAATACACACATATACTACATCTTTTTGAAGTGACTGAGAGATTCTTGATTATGGGCGTCTCTTTTGGTGTAGACGTGAAGACGTCTCTTTTGGTGTCGATAGCGTTTTTTCCCCTTTTTATCTAGCAATTTTTCTGTTGGAATATTTAAATTTTAGGTTACAGAAAGCTCTCCGAACGAGAAGATTGACATGGCCACTGAAATTGAGGGATGAATCAAGAATAACTCCCAGGTTTTTCAAGCTATCAGAGAAAGGAAGAGTGTTTTCCCCAATATTTATTGTCATTAAATTTTTGCAACGACTACGAGCGACCTTTTTGCCAAAAAATAGCGGAAGATTTGGAGGGGTTTATTGATTACACGAATATACATAATGATGGAAGTTTTTCGTCAACATTGTAACGAAGTTACTAAGGTTCCAAGTATTTACAATAGTTTTTCATCCATTTCAACAGTATTACAAGCTCCAGGTATAAATAAGCCATATCTCCGTTAATAATAATCAGAAAAATATCATTCTTGTCCGACATAAATTCGCAAAGCATGAATTACACCTTTCGTAATCAATAACCCTCCCGAATCAATTACGTAAAAAACACATCGGTACAGCTAGTGAAACAAAACAATCGTACGTTACCCGCCCCACTCTGGAGCAAGCACTTGAATCGAACGCAAAACTCGAGAATCAAAAGGCTTGTTTTGGTTCGCGGTTCTAGCGATTCTGAACCGTTCAAAACAGTCGCACACTCGTAGATTCGAAGTGGGCTCGCACGATGTTTTCCTTGCCACGACTGTCCTACTGCTTTGAACCGATTCAGAACCATTCTGACTGCGAACCAAAACAAACCTAAAGTATCCACTGAAGATCGCATTCATTCACGTACGAGCCAACAGTCCGATCGCCACCCAGCATAGTTGAGTCTAGACAGAGACGCGCGCACCGAGCTGACGTCACAGCAGTCGCCACCGAGAACATGACACTGTCTCCGAGCAGCCGTTGACGTCACGAGGGAAGGGAGGCCGATATTCTAGACGTTGGATCAAATGCTCGAGAGAGCAGGCAGTCGTTCCGAAGCAGCGAAACCAGCCAACACGCCAAGGAGAGAGTTCCGCCAGAAGGACGAGAGTACAGTGGAGGCGCACGCACCGAGCTGACGTCACAGCAGTCGCCACCGAGAACATGACACTGTGTCCGAGCAGCCGTTGACGTCACGAAGGAGGGGTGGACGATATTCTGGGTAATTATTCTGTGAAGGTATAATTTGTATCGCAAACGACAAAGTCCACAAAACGGCGCGCGCATATAAGTCGATCAGGAGGGATTCGGAAAAGAGGGAGAAGCCGGCCGTAGTTCCAGTTCGAAATATTTCAAAGATTTAGTAGCTTGCCCAGCCCAGCAGAAGCAGCCACGCGTCCGACTAGAGTCCAGAGTGAGAGCCAGAGACCGAAGCAGTCCACGACCGTTCCGAGCTTTGCCGAAGGAGTAGGATCGGAGTTAGGGTAAATATTGTATATCGGAAATTTTTGTAAGTACCCCAGGTCTGATTTGCGCATGATCAAACAATAGCCGTCAGAGGCCCATGTTCACTTTATTGATGCGCGGATAAAGTTAGTCGTGTTTGAGAGCCTAAACGAACCACCACGTACGTCGAGTGATAGCCCGTGGCCATCAGCCCAGTATAGCAGATCCGGTGAGTCATTTAGTTTCCTTTACAACAAGAGTAGGCTAGTAATGTGATACGTGTGGCTAACTCAAAAGCACGGGTGGAGGTCGCATAGAAGAGGTAGACATTTCTCGCGTCTCAACTTCCTGCGCTCCGACGTGACTTTATAGACAGAGATAGGAAGCACGGGTGGAGGTCGCACAGAAGAGGTAGACATTTCTCGCGTCTCAACTTCCTGCGCTCCGACGTGACTTTATAGACAGAGATAGGAAGCACGGGTGGAGGTCGCATAGAAGAGGTAGACATTTCTCGCGTCTCAACTTCCTGCGCTCCGACGTGACGGTTTTTGAGGGATTAGTAAACACGGTTGGAGGTCGCACAGAAGAGGTAGACATTTCTCGCGTCTCAACTTCCTGCGCTCCGGCGTGTCGGTTTTTGAGGGATTAGTAAACACGGTGGGAGGTCGCACAGAAGAGGTAGACATTTCTCGCGTCTCAACTTCCTGCGCTCCGGCGTGTCGGTTTTAGGGATTAGTAAACACGGTTGGAGGTCGCACAGAAGAGGTAGACATTTCTCGCGTCTCAACTTCCTGCGCTCCGGCGTGTCGGTTTTTGAGGGATTAGTAAACACGGTTGGAGGTCGCACAGAAGAGGTAGACATTTCTCGCGTCTCAACTTCCTGCGCTCCGGCGTGTCGGTTTTCAAGGTATAATATATTGGTAAACACGGTTGGAGGTCGCATAGAAGGGTAGACATTTCTCGCGTCTCAGCTTCCTGCGCTCCGGCGTGTCGGTAAGTCAGGAGTATAAAAATAATGGTAAACACGGTTGGAGGTCGCATAGAAGGGTAGACATTTCTCGCGGCTCAGCTTCCTGCGCTCCGGCGTGTCGTAAGTAAAAGGGGATAAAGTTAAAAGTAAACACGGTTGGAGGTCGCATAGAAGGTAGACATTTCTCACGTCTCAGCTTCCTGCGCTCCGGCGTGTCTTGATCAGGGAAAGACAGAGAGGGAGAATAAAAGCTAGGCAGAATAGGTTAGGCCAGCCCCACGTGGAGCATTACGCCCTGCTATTGAAATTAGTTGCTTTGGCCGTCTGTGAAGACTTGCATTTGATACCCGTTGTTGCCTTGCACCCGTTTTTGAGCTTGCATACTAATCCGTACGACCCCCCCCCCTAAAAACGCACATTAAATACCCGTTGTTGCCTTGCACTCATTTTTGAGCTTTATTACGAATCCGTACGATCTCCCCCCCCCCCCTAAAAACTCACATTAAATACTCGCTGTTGCCAAACACCCATTTTTGAGCTTTATTACGAATCCGTACGATACCCCCTTTTTCACAAGAGCTTATGGTTATTACGTGTACTCCGCCTACGTTAAACACACCCTTCCCGCTTGGTATCACTATTTAGTGCTTGATCTGTGTTCATTTATTTTGTAAATAACTTGAGGCTGACTACAGCCGCCCTGACTGTATTGATTATTAATATACCTGTTTATCCTGTTTTAGTGTTCTTTCATTGATTGTTTTGAGTAGAATTTGAACATCTAGTGCGCAGTCGCCACCCAGGTTCGAAACCCAGTTAGAGGCAATTAAAGCCTGCCTTGCTGGCCCTGTTACAGTGTCACGACTATATTGACCCCTGGAGTGTCTTTCTTCACTGAGACTGCCCGGAGCACAAGTGGCCTTTTCCACTATAAAGCTAAAGGTGGCGCCCGAGGAAGGCCGAGAACAGTGAAAGGCGCCAAAGTTTGATATTAGGGGATGAAACCCCTTCACAACATATTCACTTATTTCGTTAGTGAGACGTATTATTACATCTTCAGTTGATTTAACGCGTTGTTATCCGAATTGATTTTCTGATAAAATACAATGTTTAATCAACTACTTCTCAATACGTCTTTTCTCTTCATTGTAAAATTATTCATGACGGGTATATGTCGATAGTTCTCGACTTTGAATTTATCTCTAGATTTGAGGATTGTTGTATTAATAGCGCATTTGAGTGGGGTTGGACATATTTCCCTACTATTGAAAAACCGGTTCATCGGATAAGTCAAAGGTGTTGCTAGTTCCTCTGCTATGGTTTTTGATCGAAGGGTGTCAGTTTCGGGAGATTTTTTATTCTTCAGATTCTGAATAACTAGTAGAACTTTGTATTAATCAGTATTCTCCAGATTTTTTTTTAAATTATTTTGGATTTGAGTTTTTTTATAACATGATTCATTTTATATTTCGTCTACTAAGTTTTCTCCAACTTTGGTGAAATATTTGACAAATTCATTGGTATTTTTTTTCGAGAATTATATTACCATCATCACACTGGATATCATTGATTTTTTCTGCATTTCATTTTTACATGTTTCTCAAGTTTCGAGAATTCCCCTTTATTATTTTTGACTTTTTTCGATAATTCACTTAAGAAAATTATTTTTTATTTCCCAGTATTTCAAGAACCAAGCCGTAGACATATACTTTTGAAAAGTTCTTGTCATTAAATCATCCAAGGAATTACCGCTCGGAGTTTGTCCACATAGTTAAGCAACACCCTGTATATCAATGTGAAGACGGGAACAGCCTATCATCATAACTTTAGTTCATAAGATATTGGACTCCACCTTCTCTTTTATGGACTGTATAAGAAGTCTAAAGAATGTCGATTGTATGTTAAATTCGTTTAAATGTTTTCCCATTATCGCATGAAATTGATCTGATGTACACTAGATGATGAGATGATAATTTTATACTCTAGCACGGGTATTTTATCTCGTTCACCACAGTCTAGTTAGTATATGAAGCTGGCGCCTTTATTGTATTCTACACTCCTTTCAGTGAGAATCTCTTGGTGAATTTAAATTTTTTATACAAATTATGTATTCAGATCAAGTGTTAGCCGCGCCTATTTGTTGCTTTTTTCTATTTCAGTCATTTGTTGCGCCTGATTTTCATTTTTCATCAGAATGAATCATTATCGTTTACGCTATTTTGAAAATGAAACCCATAAATTGACATACAGGTAAAATGTCCGACAATAAGGCACATTCTGAAAATATTTCTATTTATATACAGGATGTCCCATAATAAGATACCCAACTTAGTTATGTTTTTTAAATGGCAACCTCCCATGTTACATTTTTGGATTCGCCATTAAATTGTCGATATAACACATCCGGGTTTCTACACTTATCTGCGATAATTTTTGACTTATGTCAATTTATGTGTCGAAATGGCGTCGTGCATAGACCCACAGAAAAATGCATAACTTCAGAACCATTCAAGATAACTCAACCAACTTTTTTCCAGTCGATTCCTTAGGCTCTTGCGATGCAGGCAAACTGGAAGTCGATGTTCCAGCACCTACTACGATTTTTTGAAAATGACAAATTACAAATGGCAATAACTCGACTTTTTCAAATGCAACATCCTATATTTTATTGAATAAATGCATGGCATTTTTCAAGAGCTTTTGCCGAAATAGGGTTTGCGGGGGTCTTCTTTGAAAAATTTGCGAGATTTGTTGCAAAATAAGAAATTTAATCGAGTAGGCAGCTGTAAAATTTGATTCATCCATCCATACAAAATGAAATTGTTATAGAAACAGGAGTACATCACAAAAGAAACAATTACTAATCTTTACAAGAACAGGAAAGGATGATTGACAGGAATCAATGTAAAAATTTTGAGGAATGGCTACTTATAAATGCCCAAATAGGTGACCATCATGTTTCATACAAGTTGCTAGTCTTCTAGTAAATGAGCCCCGAACTCTAGCAATCATTGCTTCATTAGTTGAACGGAAGGCTTCCGTGATCCTGTTTTCCTTACCATTTGTAGTTATTGGACGATCTCTGCAAACCCTTTCCTTCACGTACCCCGAAAGAAAGATATTTATAGGAGCAAAATCTGGGGATCGCGAGTGCCAAGGGATAGTACCTCCTTTACCTATCCAACGATTAGCATAGGATTGATCTAAACATTCCCGCACTGCAGCACCATCGTGTTGCAACCAGATGGTCCTTGTGGTGTTCAAATCCACTTCTCCCACCATTCTGGGGAGATGTTGGCGAAGAAAATCTAAATACCTTCCACCATACAGTACATTGCTGAAAAAGTAGGGTCCAATAATGTGATTTCCAATAATTCCTTCCCAAACATTGAGCGACCATCGCTTTTGGTGATCAACAGACCTCAACTAGTGAGGATTTTGTATTGCATAATAATGTATGATATGTCTGTTGACCGACCCGTTGTTCTTAAACAAAAAACAGAATGTTGTTTAAAATATTATAATCCTCGTCAATCATGCCATTCTATCTTCTATCACTATTACTAAAAGCGAGCGTAACCCGAAGGCTCTTACTCTTTGAGCTTCAAATAAATGGGCGACAGCCATTCACGAATTTAGAATTTTGACTGGACAAAGACTGAAGACTGGTCTCCAGCCCTTGCGATAATGGTGGTTCTCAAAAATAGCTGAGAAAGAATTTTGAATCTGAATTTTGAAAAGATATAGAGGGTGCAGCTTTCACTACCCGGTATGGGTTGATAGGTAGTCCATCACTCCAGGGAGTGCCTGGGACGTTTAGAGCGCGAGGGGTCGTCTATGTTATAATCAGTGGCAGGGGATGATGGAAGGTAGGTTCAAGTCTTCGAGGATCCGATCGTTCCGCATATCCCACGGAGCCTTCGTTATCATCCGCAGGACTTTCACTTGGGCCCGTTCCAGGACGCGAATGCTAGTCCTGCAGGTTTGGCCCCAGGCGGTTGAGGCATACACAATGACAGGCCAGAACATCATTTTATAAATCTTCACTTTATTTTTAAGAGAAAGTTTGCTTCTCCTATTGATCAAAGGATAAAGCGCGTAGATTTTCTTCTCGTTTTTATTTTTGGCAATCTTTACGTGCGGTTGCCAGGTGAGCCGACGATCTACAGAAACTTGACCTGCTCTGACCATTTTATCTCCCTTCCAGAGATAGTCACTCCCCTTTCCGGGTTGTTCCTCTTGCGACCCATCGAGATTGCTTGCGTTTTATCGGGATTTAACTTTATTTTCCAATCCAGATACCACCGCTGGAGGGCGTTCGATGCATTCTGCAAGTAAACGACGCCCATCAAGTGGTTGGCTGAGGATGAAAGTGAAGCCGTATCATCGGCGAACAGGGAAACCTTCACATGTTCGCTTCTTGGTATATCGGATATAAAAAGGGTGTACAGTACAGGAGACAGTATTTCTCGAATCCGACAGGAAATTGTCGATCTTGGTCTGAAATGTCGTACCCATGAGAAACGACTTTATCCACTTCACCAGGCTCAGAGGCAGGTGAAAATCAATCAATTTGCAGAGTGCAGAGTAGGCCTTCGTGCCATACTTATTTCGAGAAGTACGTTATTCGTATTCGATGAGGTTATTGTGTACTCCACCAGCCTCAGAACCTGTGGAGTGAGCGCGACGAAAGCCAAACCGCTCATTCGGTAGGACATTTCTGTCCTCCACTTAATCATCAAGCCATTCATTTGAATAAAAACGCAACTCTATTTGAGAAATGATTACCATACAATTCTTGATGTAGGTTCAGATGATAAGGCTGGAACTCATGTTTCAATATTATCCGGTTCACACTACTTTGTGGAATATCTGTTTCCGCTGCTATGTCCGTAGTGCTTGAGTACTCAAGGGGGGATTCTCCTCTTCCTCATTGATCCGACCACCAATAATTTCCTTTTTGGTATAAGACACACTGCCAGTTCAAACCGATGTCTTAACTTTTGGAATGAAGACACCCGTGGAGTTCTTGCTTCTGGATATTCTTGATGGTACATTCTGCTTGCTGTCGGCTTCGCCAATACAAGATCATATTCACTTATTTTTCGCGAGTGAAATTCATTATTAACAATTAGACGTGTACAATTATTGGAAGTATACGGATATGTCGAATTTTACCACAACGGCCTACTCGATTCCTTTTTTTCAAAAAAACCATAAACATTTCTCACTTTGCAACAAATCTTGCAAACTTCGCAAAATATACCCCATGTAATGATGCAATAGAATTTTTAAAAAATCGTAGTAGTCGGTGGAACATTTATTCATTCAAACTATGCGCTAATGCCTAGTAATCGATTGAAAAAATTTTGGTTGAGTTATCTTGAATGGATCTGAAGTTATGAAATTTTCTGTGACTCTATTTTGACACATACATTGGCATGAGTCTAAGTCTAAGAAAAAATCTAACAAAAATGGGGGGTTACCGTTTACAAAAATAGAACTCAGTTGTGTATCTTATTCTGGGACATCCTGTATATAAATATAATAATATTTTGAATGTGCCTCATTGTCGTACCTCTGGGTCGGAGAGCATCGTCGGGACTCGAAATCGTGACGTATGTAGGCTCGTCGGCCGACTCAATAATTGCGTTCCCGATATCGGGTTGTCGGGAGGCACGGAACTCCCGACCAAATAGATTTCGGCCCGATCCCCCACATTTTCTCTCTTTTGTTTGGCACGTGTGTAGCCCGATCGGACCTGTCGGGACACAATTTCCTTTCCTACTTCATTTCATTTAACTTATTTCTTCTAATTTTTCGTGCAAATGTTTGTATAATTGAACTAACGACATGGAAATTAATGACGTTAAAGAATAGTAGTTTATGTAACAAGTAAGCAAAATAAGGTTTCAGCGGACGAATCGCAATGTCCGCTAAATCCAGTTGCGTACGTGTTGCATACAATCTTTTTTTGTATAAGCTTTCCAAATAAACAGAACAGAAACGCCACACATATTTTCCCACCGTCCTTACAGATTTTTTCTACTACTACTACTTCTACAGAATCGCTGGTAATTCAAAAAAAAAATTTGCATTCTGATATACATATTACCATTCGTACGGTAATGTTAGGAAGCTCATACAAAAATGTGCCAGAGATTGTCAATGACACGTCTGTCAAATACTTGAACTATTAGTGTTTATTGTTCCTGAAATGACTATTCCACAAGAATATTTTGACAAAAAGAGTACACTAAAGTGTTGCCATGACGACTTTAAGTACAAGTCCGCTAAAGTGGCATTTTGCGTCCGATGAGGCATTAACCAGGGTAGTAGTTGTTTTTTTATGGATATTCAACCAAAATACACCTATTGTATAGGTATGTGTAGTCGCTATCTTGAGGAAGGAGATGTTTTTCATTTCTAATGGAATAATAGCTGGCTACTTATTTGTTACGACTTCTTTCTTGAATTATACATATTTCAAAGTGAGTAGCCTTTCTTCAGCGGTCACTGCTTTTATCGTATATGTGTCCGTTTTTTCAATATATGATCTGATCATGCCGATGAGCACATTGAATATTTGTGGTGTCATCCCTAAAAAATAGAATTTAATCACATTCCAGAACAGCCACTAGCTACATTTTGGGAATACAAGTACAATTTTCTTCTTTTTTTTTCACATCACAATTGCTGCTAGATCAATCCCAATGTTTGCCTTTATCGACAGAGCAAGAGCCATCTTCGTCAGTTCACCTATAACTAGTAACTGATAGCACTTCATGCTCGACGTCGCCACCCAATATCGGGTTCAATAAATCGAGTGAGCCTAACCGCGAGAGAAGAGAACAGAACAGTTTTCGAAAAAAGATTTATACAGATTAATTTATTTATTGTGTTATAATTGTGAAGTGTTATAAACGGACAATAACTAGTCCGGTGTATTTCAATAGTCACGGACCCCAGTTTCGTAACAGCAACGAAATGTTTCTTCTTCTGGGTATATATAATAGTATTGATCGCAATTAACTATATACTATATTTTCCGTTTGTGATTTCTTGCAGTTTTTCAGTTCTTTTTCTATATGATTCTTCTTCTCCAGTGTAATTGGTGGTGGTTTTTTTTCATCTATAAAGGGTCCGGTCAGTTCTTCAGTATTTGTCTTTTATGTCTGCTAGTTGGGTTTCGACCTTAATTTCCTCAGCTTCTTCTATTTTATGTTCTTGCGAAGTTCCCAGTGATTGTGCTTCTAGTTTCCTTTTTTCTGCTCTTCTTTGTTTTCGTGTTTGTTTTATGTCGTATTCTTCCGTGTTTTATACATATTCTTTTTCCAAAGTATAATATCAATATAATCGTCTGTCAGGCCATCTCTTTGCTTTGGGGATGGTGGATCATGATTTTCTCCTCTTGACTTATGGGTTATCGGAGGGGGTGTAAATATTTCCTGTCTTGTTCTTTCTTTTTATCGTACCTATGTTTTCTGTTTCTCTTCGAAAATGTACCAAGCTTTTCAACAGGGCCACGCCCCGCGATTTACTATGATATTTAATTTGGTTAAATCATACATTTCTGGGAATGTAAGAAACGAGTAATCTGAACTATATGAATGCAGTTGATGATTGTTAGAACCGGTATAACATGGTCGCGAAGTGATTAATGCTATTTACAAAAGTAACAAATCAACCGACAATGAACAAGTGCACTATTTATAAAAGTGATGTCATGCGTAGAATTTTTACGACTTCAAAGCGTAAGATCGATTATTTCGACTTGAAATGTATTATTACCAACAGTAACTGGTAACTGGAACACGAAATACCTATTTTTATATGTCAGTTATCGTGAAACAGTTCTTATAAGGTCAAAGCGCGCTTCTTGATACCGAGATTTTGTTATGAAAACAAAAATTAATTTCGTGAAGTATGAATCTATATGCTTATAGTTTTGGGAATAAAATAAAAAATCTTTAAAGGCAATATTTGATTCAATCACAGTTAAAGAAATGTTTTGTATGTTAAATATATAACAGGTTCTTATATCAGTTGATCACAAATTCAAAAATTATTTATGTGTGAATTGAATTAATCGCGCCGCATGTTTTTCAATCTGTTATTGACGGATATATGAACACAATATTTTACGTCACACTTTTAACAAAAAATGTTTTCGTTATTGAAGTGAATTCGAATAAAATATAACCTCAAGGTATCAATTATTTCTTGAATATTCAGTGTTTGCGAAAATATACGCTCCTATTTCGGAACGACGAATAAAAAAAAATATGTTGGAATATGGTACTCAATTTCTTCTATCAGTTCATATGGAGAAAGGACTAGGCATATGGGGTTTCTAGGCATAGGGGGTTTCTAGACATCGATAGAATTTTGCTGAAATTTTAGTATGTTTCATCTAAGGTATATTAGATTAATTACGCGACCACGATAGCAATTGCATTAGTTATTACAGGGTATAATCGAAACTTTGTATTTTTTGTCATGCAAAATTGGCGTTTATAAAGGAATGCCTTCGTGCCACGCGCCACCATATTGAAAATTTCAATTCACGCCCATTTAGGGGTAGTTTGTACTTGTGATTTTTTTAATAACTCTTCTGACCGGGGATTTCCAGCCCAAATATTCGATTAAAACGCTGAAATGTAGATTGCACAAAACATATTTTTGTGTCAACATATTTTTTTTAATCAGTCACCTCATAGTTTATACCTGCGAATTTTCGAAAGAAAAACTTTATTGACGGAGTGTTTCCGATGAAATATTTCATTGAAATTATATTTAATGAATAATACAAATGTGTATCATCGGTATGTTTATAGAATTCCAACGGTTGTATGGTGGTGTATATTATGTAGAGGCTAGGCCCAAGTATTGATCCCTGTGGCACGCCTAATGTTGATTTTTTGAAATCCGACTTTACCATGTGGGATCTATTCGAAAGTGACAAATTGAATCATTTTTCTATAGGAAATATAATTTGGTGAACGCAGTAACTTATCGGGGTGAACAAATCAGTTTGCTCTTTCTACACTTGTATAGATTTTCCTGATTATATTTTCATTTTCAGACTGTGGAAGGTTACCCAAAAAAACATGTCAAGAAACAATCAAGATTAAAGCTGTAATTCGTCCTAAAACCTGATTGTATAATGGGTATTACATTCCAATTGTTCTTCAACTTTTGGTATAGGGTTCATGATAGATTTTATACACAACATTTATTGGTTGTAGTATGATAGGCAACAATCAATAATGGGCAAAGATTCACAAGCAAATTGTCAAGTTCATCGATTCATCTAGATTTTCTCTTTATATGTGACATTAAGGTTAGTAACTCAACCTCCGTGAACAAATTAAACAAAAAAAATGCAGTTACAAAGTTTTCATAGGAAACTTTGACACCCAAATCGACTATACAAAGGAGAAATATAGCGTCTGTGAATATATATATATATATATATATATATATATATATATATATATATAAGTAAATGAAAATTGTGGCATTGCAGACAAATTTTAAATTATCGATAGCTCAGATGGTTAGAGTATGGACTAGAAATCCAAAGGTTGCAGGTTCGATTTCTGCTCGAAGATGGTGTTTTCCTTAATTTAAAATTTGTCTGCAATGCCACAATTTTTATTTACATAATATATATATATATATATATATATATATATATATATATATATTCACAGACGCTATATTTCTCCTTTGTATTTATATTTGGCAACTTTGTTCAGTGGTCGGAGATCAACACCTGACCCTTTACTGAAGCCGTAAATCCACGGCGATGTTAGGAAAGAGGTAAAATTGGTATTGATGGCCACTGATAGTACATGAGATCCCTCACCTTCATAATCCATTCCCACAACAACTAACATTAAATTCTAGAGAGAAGCAAAATCCTCGAATTGCAGTGGAATCTGGGGCCTCTATAGCTCAGATGGTTAGAGTATGGACTATAAATCCAAAGGTCGCAGGTTCGATTTCTGCTCGAGGATGGTTTTTTTCTTTAATTAAAAATTTGTCTGCAATGCCACAATTTTCATTTACTCACTAAATCGACTATATTACTCAGTTTGATGAACGATATAAACAAAATTATTAATATCATTCGCATTTCACAACGGGGCGGGTAATTACGAGGATTTAGATTTTGTATTGTGTATGTTCAATTTTGGATCACAAGAACGTAAAGATGTATATGGAAACAGAAGTATCCAGTTTAATCATCTCAGTTTTCTTGAAACACCCTGTTGGTAATTTCTTCGTATCACTCTGTACAGTTGCGTGTCAGTGTGTCGAAACCAGAAAATATATGCGTGCAAAGTCAATAATGATCTTTGCTATATTTATGTCTACCATTTGGTATCGTATAGTCTTCCCCGACATTTTTAACCTAATTTCCGAATCTATATAGTCACGAAACCTTCAACTTTACGACCATTTATTTCTTCTTGCGTCGCCAAAGTTCCGTGTTATCAGGAACTCTCCCATTTTTGTTCCGAGCACGATAATATTTTGTTTGAATTTCGTAGTGGTCTTACGGATAGTTATTTTTAGTTGCTGTCTTGAACTTTTAACACTGCCGTGCAGGGCTGGCCCCTGTTTCTCGTCCATATTCAGTCACAATACTATGTTTAAGTTTTTTCAATATGGAAATCATCATGATACTATGAGAAATCATGCAAATCTAGGCTTAACGTCGGACAATTCTATGACAAAAAAATTATATATTTTTTTTGTGACGGGAAAAAGTTTGACATTTTATCTCTTTTGACAGGTAACAAAATAATATCACTTTTTAAGAAATCACTTTTTTCCCCGGGAAAAAAGTGAGTACTTTTTTCCCGGATATATATACACATAAGTAAAGGTAGATATTTAATTTTAGAATATTTTATTATACAAAAGTTACATTTCCTGTAACGATATATCTGTTACATTTCTTATTGATATGCTCTATGCTCAAGATTCATTTACTTCCCTATTGAAAATCTTAGCGTCATCAAACCGTGGGTAATGGAACAATCATTACGGCTAGGGAAGAACTGTCGCAAAGAATCTGACGGTACGATGATATTTAAGGCGATGAGCATGGGATTCTCGTCCCTTTTCTGATCTTTCGGCAATTAAGATATATAGTTTTCTGAAGCTCGTCGGCCATTAATGAACAGAGTAGAATATGCCATGTTGAAATAATTTATTAAATCAGAGCATTTTTCTTTCTCCGCGAATATGATTTCAAATCAGTAAATAGTGTTTGATGTCAAGGAGTTTTTCATGTTAAATCGCTGAGAACACACTTGATGGACCAGAAGCTGATGCTTGTGTTCAACTGATTGGTCGCCCAGCAGCTATAAGTACCCCCGGATTGCGAGCCAAACTACTTCGTGAAGTCTAGCTAAGTGCTAGACAAAGATAATACAATCAAGGTACATCGACATCGAAAAAACCGACAGATTCAGCAAACAAAACAATATTAGTTTTCTTACATTGCAATTAAAAATAAATTTTGCATTCAAATGTTAAGGAATTGGAAAATGTAAATTTTGTTAATAGATTGTTATAAGTTGGTATTTGTTTTATTGGTGTAGGTATTTACAGATCAATCATTATTGAATAGGGAATTTGGATTTTTGTCCTAGTTTAAATAAAAATTCTGGCGTCCATTCAAATTCACTATTTCTAAAACTTTGCTTGAAACATAAAAAATTTGAAACTAGCAAGGCGGTCCAAAGAACTCCACACCGCTCTTCACTGAATAGTCTGGGCATTCTATTATAACAAATAACTTTTTTTTTTTTTTTTTATGTTCTGGTTCCCACGAAAAGGGATATCCTGTAATGTTCAGAGAACATCGTGGGAACCTAGGGAAAGAAGGTAGGAGTTGGTGTTCTTCTTAAATTTCTGAAGGTTGTATGCCTCGGGGAACACCTCCCTAGGCAATGAGTTCCAAAGCCTCGCTGTTCGTTGGATGAACGAGTCTTTGGAAAGTGATGTTCTGCAGGTCTCCAAAGTGACCACGAAGGCGTGTGATGACTGAACTTGACGGGTTAATCTCGAAGAGACTGCCAAAGCAGGAACGATTAGTAGATAGTATTTTCATTACATTCCTTTATATCAAAAGTATAATTATTAAATGTGAATTGCAAAATAACAACTAAACAACCACCAAGTTCGCAATTTTTTAATCAAATCACAGAATTAAATTGACAGATATTTGATTACTTTAAAGGTTTCCTTAGCAACGCAGGTCTAATTGTCGCTATAAGTACAACAGCTTACCAGTTTAAAAATTCAAATTTCACATCGATAATTTTCTGACTTTAATATATTGTAATAATATGTTTTTTCAATATTAAATTGTCGTTTTTCCCGCCACAGAAAAAAATTGTGTATTATACACGGGAAAAATATTAGATTTCAGCTCGAGGTTGTGTTGTCTCCCGACGCGAAGGTATAATAAATAACAATTTTTCACTACTATCATCACAAATTGTCATTATTGACATTATTTTTATCCCGAGAAACCAAGGTTAATAATGAAAAACAAAAATTTTGCAATTGTACACAGTCAGTCCAAATCAATCAATAGGATAAGATAAACATATTTCGAATATTTGAGGATGAAAAAACTTATAAATTGACATGATAGTTCGTATCATTCATTTGTTTCTGCTTCATAGACTTCTTGACATGGCTTCATTATTTTAGGAACGATCTGAATAAACTTTGATCATATTTTCGTTTCCACGATAATTATATGGATGTTTTGAAGGCGCCCCTCGTGTTTGATACCCACCCAGCTTTTTTCAATTATTTCTCATCCAAACAAACCGACAAAAGAATGAGAATAAATAGTGAAAATAAACCACCTGCTCCAGACAATTTATGTTTCTTCCCTATCAGGTTAAATGTTGAGGTTGTCGATGTCCGATCTTTTATTCACACATTTTTATTCATGTTTCGTTATTTCAACAATATCGTTGAGTCTTTTTCAAAATTGTTTATTGATCTATGATGGTGACTGATTCAGAATCAAAAGAATGCAGGGATTGTTTTGCAAGAGTCCTATTTTTTTTAATTATTTGTGTATATTTCTGCAGTCTTTTTTGTGTTCGGTCATCCTGGTTTCAAAGTATCTTCCTGTCTGTCCTATGAATACTTTAATTAGTACATGGTATATTGCATGTTTGTTGGTGGTTTATCTTCCTTTTTTTGTTTATTTTAATAATTTTGTTATCAAAGATTTGGGGTAACCGTTCTTTAGTAACAAGGTTTCAATTAATCTAAAGTTTTTGTTTCTGAACATTTCATGTGGTAAGAGTGTGGCTCTGTGTTTGAGATTGCTGATGGTATTTATTTTTTTGTCATCGCGCGGGTGTGAAGAGTTGAAGTTGATGTATCTTTCTGAGGGCCGAGGTAAACTTAGGCTTTAGATATTTCAAGCCTTGCCTTGTATAGGTAATTCAAAAGTTGTAGACGATATGGAAACTTCAAATTGTTTGTTGATCTTCCTCGAGAACTTTATAAATGCCTCCGAATGGTCCAATCTTTGAAGTTATTGTCAGAAGTCAGGTACCTACTTTCCTTTCAGTACAGATATCTGGTGAATATTTTGTGAAATGATTTTGGCCGGATAGAAATATGGTACAATAATGATGCTTAGAACTGATTAGGGAAGTAACAGAGGAATTTTTTTATTGCTACCAGATACCTTATATTTTGCGGAAAATTTAATTTCAACTCCTGCATGAATTCAACATATGGCATAATGAAATATATAGAAAAAATAGAAAAAAGTTCAAAAATTGTTGAAACTTTATGTTCCAATAATTAGATAATTTGGAGTTCCACAAATTTTCGTATATTTTATAATGTTCAAATTCTAAAATAGCGTGCTGAAACTATGTGTTGATGTTGTTTATAATGTATAGCTGGTACCCGCGACTTCGTCCTCGTAAAATTTGTTTTTTTCCTATGTTTTTCTTCGTGTTATGCCTGTGACTTTGTCTGCTTCCCGTTATAAAATATTCTCCGTGCTCAAATATCTGTGTATACCAATTTTCATGGCGATAGGTTGAACGATATAGAAGTTGATGCGCTGCAGCGCCATCTAGTGGGGAGTTGAAGTAAAATGTGTAGCACCAAAACCACAAGTTTATCAATCTCATATATATTTGTTGTTGTTGTTTCAAAATTCAGTATCAAGATTTCAGGGGCATATTTTTCAGGTCAAAATAAAACTTTTTTTTTCATAAATATGTGTCCGCAAACACTTTGTTACCGATCTACAGAGCGTTAAACTTTCAAGATTTTTAATTTTTTTTCTTCGTAGCTCTTTCAGTTTTTGCGATATTAAGATTAAATTTGAAACAAAAGTTATGTTTTAGGGTTTACATCATCCAGTATGCCGAGTGATTGTGAGAATCTACAGGGATATATTTTTTCAGGGGTCAAGCCCTTTTTCGCCCCATAAACTTTTTTGTAGTGCGCCGCTGGTGGATTCCAACTTATGCAATGAATTCTTTGTTTTATTTTAATTTTTTTTTGTCTTTGTTTAGTTTGTAATTTTTATGTATCTGCGACCGTTATCGAGAAAAAAGTGAAATATTTTTTTGTAATTCCCTACATTAAATTAACATTTTTGACAAAATGGGGGACCCTATTATCACAATGAAAACAAAAAACTCCATTTATTTGGTTTGTGATCTATATTACAAGTTTCCGTAAACATTACCTAAAAAATAAGAAACCTAACGAACCTTTTATAAAAATGCTGGAAATGCCTTCCTCATTCTGCGATACAACCTTCCACTCTTCTTCTCATATACTGCCGTACGCGTTCTAAAATTCCGAGAGTGTTTCTTACGGTGGGGAAGGCATCCATAATTCGTTCAGTAAGAACTTCGATGGAAGGCACTGGTTCTGCACCATAAACTAGGCCCTTTACATGTCCCATAAAAAAAAGTCCACCGGGTTGCAATCTGGGGACCGTGCGGGCCAAACAATTGGACCTGCTCTGTCAATCCACCGATTGGGAAACACTGTATCTAAATAATTGCGAACGATGACTCGAAAATAAGGGGGGGCCCATCGTGCTTAAACCACATTTTTTGACGAACATGTAAAGGTAGGTCCTCCAGTAATGCAAACAATTCGTTCTGTAGGAAGTTTAAATATGTGGCACCATTTAAAATTCACGGTAACTAAAAGGACCAATTGAAGTATCTCCTACTATTCCTGCCCGTATATTTACGCTGAACTATTCCTGGTGTCGAAATTGTCTGATCTGTGGATTTTATAGTGCCCAAATATGAATTTTGTGGTAATTCACTACTCCGTCGGTGTAAAGTGAGCTTCGTCGGTGAAAAGGATACAAAATAAAAATGCAGGATCCCTAGTACAGTTGCGCAGTATCCATCGAGAGGACTGCAAGCGCCGTGGAAAATCTCGCGGAAGCAAACCTTGGACGCGATGGATATGATATGGGTATAGCATGTCTTCGAGTAATACCCTCCAGACAGTTGAATGGGAAACATCCAAATCCCGTGCTATTTGTCGTGTACTCATACCAGTATTTTGGTCGATAACATTTAAAATATCTTCATCTCTTACTGGGTTGCTTGCTTGTCGCGGTCTGCCTGCATCGTGCCTTGGAGTCTGAAATCTGCCGTATTCCCGAAGGTGCTGATGGGAATTTATAAAAGTTCTATAGTTGGGAAGCCGGAAACCTCTGAGCTTCAAGTCCGTTACCATTAGCCAGACCATAAACAAAATGGATGTCAGCCAGATGTTCAAACGAATATGGTTCATTTTCCGTTTCAATGTTAAACAAATACACGATGAGACATCCACCAACGTTCAAATAATGTTACATGCCTCAAAAATAACCTAAACATCAATATTAAAATAGCAGTCAAAGCCCACTAATTCTCTTTTTCTTTGTTTCGTTGAAAAATTTAATTAACTCTAGCGAATTACAAAAAATTATTTTACTTTTTTTGTCGATAACTGTCGTGTACAGAAGACAAAAAAATGTATAAACAAAACAAATAATTCATTTCATATGCTAGAATTCACTAGCGGCGCACTACAAAAAAGTTTATGGGGCGAAAATGGGCTTGACCTCTGAAGAAATGGATGATGTAAACCCTAAAACGTAACCTATGTTTCAAATTTGATCTTAATATCGCAAAAACTGAAAACGCTATAAAGAAAAAAATTTAAAAAATCTTGAAACTTTAACGCTCTGACATAGCTTTTGCGGACACTTGTTTATGGAAAAAAAACTTATTTTGACCTGAAAAATACGCCCCTAGAATCTTGATACTGCATTTTGAAACACCCTATATATACAGAGTGTTAGTGAATAAGTGCGACAAACTGCAGGGGGTGATTCTGCATGAAAAAATAATGACAGTTTGCTATATAACTTTTGTAAGCAAATGCTTTGTTTTCCGAAATACGGGGTGTAAAAGTTTGTCTTAAAAACTAATTATTCATTTATTGCTCTGAAACCGGTCGAAATATGCAAATTAAATTTGATGAGTTCCAAGAGGTGAATATTGCGCATTTTTTGACATGCAATTAGGAAATTTATGTTCATTATTGGCGCGCATACGGGTAATGATCTCAATTTTTTTAAAGAAAAAAATGGTACGTCACTGATATATTTCAAATAAAATCTCTCCTGCATTTTTTCGTATGGGGCGCCGTTTTTATGCAAAAAAATAAAACATCTTAATGCGTATTTGTTATTATTTCAATACATTATCTAGTAGTGATGCTAGTAGGGTACTGTCAACATTCTGTTAAATACGAATATTTCAACGAAATGTCAAATGAGCGTTTCTTCATTTTTGAGTTTTCAGTTTGGTATAACATTAATGCCAATAAGTATTTAATTTTTCTTTTATCGAAAATAATGGAAAATTATATAAATGCGGAATTGTCAGACATGCATTTTGTCTATGTTCAAAATAATGGAAATGGTCAGCAAGCTCGACGATTGTATGCTGAGTTGTATCCAGGACGTAGGGTACCCCATCACACAATATTTGCTCGTCTTCACCAACGTTTGCGCGAAAATGGATTATTTAAGAAACAAACGGCTGACTGCGGGCGCCTTCGAGAAGTACGAACTGTGCAACTAGAAGCAGTTTTCGAGTTAATTACGGAGTCACCTGAAACAAGTTCTCGAAAAATTGCCAACATACTGAATGTAAGCAACTTCACTGTATTTAAAATTCTTGAAGAACAGCAATGGTATCCGTTTCATATTACGTGTGCAAGCTCTACTACCTAGAGACTTCTTCATCAAATCGCTCAAATTCCTAATTTTTTAAATGGCGTTTTGTTTACTAACGACAGTGTATACGAAATTCCCATAACAATCACCTCTGGGCTGAGGAAAATCCACATGGAATCTTTAAATCTCATTTTCAGCATCAGTTTTCAGTAAATGTATGGCTTGGAGTACTGGATGATCATTTAATCGGTCCATATTTCCTCCCACAACGACTAACAGGCGACTCTTACCTTAATTTCTTACAGGAAGAGTAACCTGTTCTTCTTGAAGAAATTCCTCTACAGCTGGGACAACACTTCTGGTTCGTGCATGATGGTGCACCAGTCCATTTTAGCATTATTGTACGTAATCACTAAGATACAGTATATCCAAATCGTTGGATAGCTAGGGGAGGTACGGAACATTGGCCTGCTCGATCTCCGGAATTAAATCCTCTAGATTTTTGCATTTGGGGTTTTCTTAAGTCATAAGTTTATTCCACTATCTTCGAAAATGTTGAAGACCTGAGGAATCGAATTATAGCCGGCTGTGAGACAATGAGAAATACACCAGGAATATTTGCACGAATACGACAATCAATGAGGCGAAGAGTTGAATCTTGTATCACGTCTGAGGAAGGTCATTTTGAACATTTGTTGTAGCTTTGCGCCTATTTATCTATTAGGGTTATTTTCTGTTATTGTTCTGGTTTAACGTTATTGTATTGGATAGTTCTTGATAATGTATTGAAGAAATGAAAAATACGCATTAAGATGTTTTATTTTTTGGCATAAAAACGGCGCCCCATACGAAAAAAAAGGCAAGAGACATTTTTTTGTCACAAATTGAACGAGGAATTAAAAAAATATTTTTAATTTGAAATATCTCAGTGGCGTACTATTTTTTTCTTAAAAAAATTTAGTTCATTACCCGTATGCGCGCCAATGATGAACATAAAATTCTTAATTGCATGTCAAAAAGTGCGCAATATTCACCTCTTGAAACTCAATGAATTTCATTTGCATATCTCGACCGGTTTCAGAGCAATACATAAATAGTCAGTTTTTAAGAAAAACTTCAACACCCCGTATCTAAGAAAACGAAGCATTTGCGGACAAAAGTTATATAGCAAACTGTCATTATTTTTTCATGCAGAATCACCCCCTGAAGTTTGTCGCACTTATTCACTAACACCCTGTATATATAAATAGAAGATATAAATAAAAACGGGTCAACCCTTGAACATGAAACCTGCAGTCCATCAATTATCTATATCCCCTTTTTGCAGCAATCGAGCAATGAAGAGAACTGCCCTCAAAGAATTCGGCCTCTTTTTGATATTGCGCGGGTGAAGTAATACTTCCGTAACAGTCGATTTTTATTTCAAATTTAATATCCATCGCCTTTATAAAGTTATGTCGACATTTCACAACCGAAATTTAGATTATCATATTTGTCTTTCGGTACGAAAGATCATTTGAAGTGGAATTTCAACCTGCGCAATACTACTTCAATTGCAATGCTTATATATTAATTAAGATAACAATGTTGATTCAACACACAACAAAGTTGCTCGAATATTTCGCTTGTAGCGCATATTTCTCAGCTTGATAAATGTCGGTGAAATAACAAACTCAACCGCTTTTTTTATTTCTCTCGAGTATCAATAATATAGAACCACCAGAAAAGAGCGTCCACTCATTTATTTTCTAGATGGGTGACAGCTTTTATACATTGGTTTTTAACCGACGAAACCAAAAAGGAGGAGGTTCTCTATTCGACCCGTATATTTTTTTTTCCATCATATTTTTTCATGTATGATCACGCATAACTTTTTACTGAGTTGTCCGATTCTGATAATTCTTTTTTCAGTGGATAGGGTGTACTTCGACTTTGGTCCCATTTGAATTCAAAAGATGAAATCCACCCCTACGGATAGCGAAATGAAGGATATTGATCACTCACCCTCTGAATTCTGGTCCGTTAACCGATTCTATTAGGCATAACTTTGTACTGGGTTCTTCGATTTGGATGATTCTTTTTTTAATAGATAGGGTATACCTTATATTTGGATTTCGGAAGGAATTAGCCACCCTTACGGGTAGAAAAATAGGGGATAATTGATTTTTCACTAGTGAACATTAGCACACAGATACGTAGTTGACAATGACAGATCGCTACTGACATTATTCTTGTTCCGTCAAAATCAGTATATTTTATGAGTGGATGGAATGATATACAAAGTAATGAAATAAACTAACCAGAACAACGAAAATAATTTATATTACAACAAATAGTTAAAAATAGATAATCATATTATTTAACTGGTAATAGTTGAAGTAAGGTGGGTAAGTAAGTATTTTGGAAGTAATCAAAAAACAAGTAGGTAGTAATCGGTAGATTTTAGCCACAAAAAATTGAAAAATAAAAACTTTTTAACAAAAAATTAAACCGACGAAATACGGAACTGAAAAGTAAAAAATAAAAACTTTTTAACAAAAAATTAAACCGACGAAAAAATCAACTGAAAAGCAAAAAATAAATAAACCTTTTTAGTCTAAATGATAATTGAGCTCCTAAACTAATGTAAGTAACTGATTTTGAGTCGGCGCCAAACAAACTAGCAATTGAATTAGGTGAAGCGTAAAATGATGGCAGCGAGATGCACGGCTGCGTTTTGATGACTTCTTTCATAGATAATGATCTTCGATAATTGTTTGTTTGGCGCCGACTCAAAATCAGTTACTCACATTAGTTTAGGAGCTCAATTATCATTATCGATTTTATTTTCATCAGGAGTTTTTTTTTTTTTTTTTTTTTTTAAAAATTTTTAAATTTTTTTTGCATGGCTTTCCTTGAGTAATAATGCATCCATTATTGACATTATTTTAACAATCTGTGCTCCATTTGAGACCATCATAAGTATAACCTACCCTTTATAAAAGTCTGAACTGACATGGGAAATGCCTCCTAATATTATATTCAATTGTCTATTGCTTGATGATATAACTAAGATGCCTAAAAACCCTGGTGTATTCACTGATTCGATTTTGTTTATAATTTTTGGGGGACAACAAATGAATGGCGTTAAATTCTGCTTACAACTTCATCGGTAGATGTCGCGCTTAAGGAATGTTTGTGTCACGCTAAATCGGCTAAATGTCAAACTTCAAACCTATGAAATTTTATTTTTCTGTCAACATTACATTATTACTTATTGCATATTTATATGTAAACAATTGTGAATTGATCGTTTAAAAAGATAAGAGTTCTACGAACAAGATTCCGTACAGAACCGTTGGCGCAAAAATGAGATGAAATCCTTGAAATTTACTACAATGTTTACATCTGTCAGAAATCAGATGAGATTTTACTTGAAGTCTACCTGGCGATTTTTCCAAAGTGATTTCTTCTCAAACGGCCTTTTTGGGATCATGGAAACTTCCACGAAGGAAGGAGAAAAGGTAGGAGAGTGGACTGATGTCTCTAGACGATGGATCAGATAAATTGACTTGAAAATTGAGGGGATTGGAAAATGTCCCCGATGACATTGTTCCATTCTGATACAAATTATTACCAAGCCATTCATTGCCCATCTCTGCCGGACTATCACCTCTCTAACAACCTTCTGACCTGAACAAAATCAGAGAGTTCATTGTAGATGTCACAAAATATGTTGATGAAGTCGAAAAATCGATGAATCCTGGTCTGCGACAGTCTAGACTGCTTCCAGCTATCTTAGAATGACTTCTCCGGAAAAGGTGAGCCCTACTAACAAAGATGAGTAGAGAAAATAATCTAAATCAGCTTCTCTTTTATTTTCAAGTAACTCCCGCATGAGACAATCGGAGAAGGAGAGCAATCTAAACCAAGCAGTTGTTCAGAAGAACAAGGCCCTCTCCCAAGATCGATAAGGCTAATGACTATTATTAGGATAATTATAACTTTTTAATAAACACATGAATTTCACAAGTAAACGTGGACTTTTCATTCTATAAAGATAACTTGATTTTGGCCAGTGAATTCCGAACCGTCACAGAGGGTCCCATGGCTCTTTAGATGAAAATATCCAGTAGATTTAGAATTTTCCAATACTTTTACTCAGAAGATTGTCAGCTCATGGGAAAATTTTAGTACAAAATAAATATGATATAAAAAATAAATATAAAAGTAATAATAAAAACATTTGACTTGGTAGTTACCAAATAAATTACAATCACAAGTTGAAAAAAAATATTACAAATTAATTTATACATATTACTATGAAGGTATTTTAGTTCTTGCGATAATCGTGTTGTCTGCCAAAATAGTGAATACATAAAAAGTTTGTTATCAGTAATAAACAACTTTTGATGGAAAAGATAAATTATCCCAGAAAGTGAAATAATGTCTTTACAATAACGTATGTTCGCCACATTTTTCTTCGTGCAGAACGCATCAGAGACACAAATCACAAGAAATCTGTAATTGCAGTTCACTGAATTATGACAAGAAAAGACGTTGGCGCCATCTGAAACTCTAGATAACTCCCTTTATCAAGTGGGCTGGTGTCCCCCAGTTTGTCCCAATATTATACAGGTATAAGTGAATACACCATGGTTTTTAGACATCTTAGATATAACATTCCAAATGCTCATACTCCCATAGCCCAAATTATTCAAAAACTGTCATATTTTTTGCAAAAACTAATGATAAACATGACATTTCTACAACATAAACATAAGCAAATAGATGTTTATGGCCTGTTCTTGAGAAATCGGCCAGCTCTTCTTCTTTTATCTATTTATGAGAACCATCGTGAGGACAAATCAAAGGGCGGCAAAACAGGACGAAGTATAATTAACTTCTGCGAAAAGTGCTCATAGTTAAACGCGGCTTATCGGTAAGCGGTGAGCTGTAAGAATAAAAAAACAAAGGAAGTAAGTAGTAAAATAGTTGTCTTTTGTCGGACATACATGAAAAATGATATAAATTTGACTTGTTTTTGAAAGAAACATTTCACATTTATTCCTCAAAAAAGTTTCAGTTTAGCAGAAACAGTGATCACTGATCCAGAAGTAGAAGTGAATATACCGGGTGACACAGGATATCGGGCCACCCCTGTAACTTCTGCATTCGTGAACGGATTTTTCTGAAATTCGGTACAGTTATATAAGCAACCATTTCGAATTTGATAACATTACAATCCAATATGGCAGACTTCCGGTTTTTCTGCAAATGCCAGCAACTTTGTTTTTTCAAATAAAATACCCTGTATATTTTTACATATTCAAGTTCAACAGGTCAAAACAAGTCCACACCAATGTAATTTTTTTGAAACAATTGAAATTATTTTTTTTTTTTTTATTTTACCTCGTGGATAAATGAGATTTGGTCAAGGCTATTCACAATGAGTCGCACATAACAGCGAAACATAATTTTTTCTGAAAAATTATTTTTTGTGTCATTTATTGATGAATTAATTCAGTCACATCACATATTGATCAAAAATTAATTTTTTTCAAATGAAACCCCTATGGGCCACCTACCTGTCTCTTTAGAACATTCATAAAGGAAAAAAATTACATATCATTTTTGTATTTCGGTGCAGTAACAAATTGTATACATTCAAAAATCTACAACTAGTTCATGAGTTTCCTTGCAGTTCGAATAATTTTTCAACTTAGTAAGCTGTGGAAAACAACATTTCTGAATCTTGTCAACTAATTGTGTTTTGCTGTCATCTTTTATCTCAACTCTCAAAAATTAGTTAACTTCCGGGAATTAGTTTAGTAGAAATGTAAAATCAAAATTATAGGTTCACAAGAAGTGAACAGGTTGATATGTTATTAATTTACGGAGAATGTCTTGAAAACATTGTCGCCGCTTGTAAGTTATACGCTGAACGATACTCACACAGAAGACACCCACAAAAAACCTTTTTCAAAAATGTGGAGAGAAGATTCCCAAAAGAACCCAACAATGGAGAAGATGATCGTAAGTGAGGAGGCAGAAATGAATGTTTTGCTTATGTTGATTTTGATCCAACCGCTTCGACGAGGGAATTGGAACCAAAAGAAAAAGCAGAAGAATTCAAAAAAAACACCATTATCGTGCTTATAAATATAACTTACCCAATTAGTTGACAAGTTCAGAAATGTTGTTTTCCACAGCTTACTAAGTTGAAAAATTATTCGAACTGCCAGAAAACTCATGAAATAGTTGTAGATTTTTGAATGTATACAATTTGTTACTGCACCGAAATACAAAAATGATATGTAATTTTTTCCTCAATGAATGTTCTAGAGAGACAGGCATATGGGGGTTTAAAATTAGGTTTTTCTGTTATTTGCGACTCATTGTGAATAGCTTCGACCAAATCTCATTTATCCACGAGGTAGAATAAAAAAACAATTTTGATTTCAATTGCTCAAAAAAGTGACATTTGACATAAGATTTGGACTTGTTTTGACCTGTTGAACTTGAATATGTAAAAATATACAGGGTGTTCCATTTGAATAAACAAAGTTACTGGCCTTTCCAGAAAAACCGGAAGTCCGCCATATTGGATTGTAATGTGATCAAATCCGAAATGGTTGCTTATATAACTGTACCAAATTCCAGAAAAATCCGTTCACGAATGCAGAAGTTACAGGGGTGGCCCGATATCCTGTGTCACCCGGTATAGTAAAAAATGGCAAGTAGGTACCTATACAACACTGATATTATTGCATATATATATATATATATATATATATATATATATATATATATATATATATATATGAACTTGCTGTTCTGCTGTTTAAATATTAAAAAAAAACTCCAGAATATTTATCTATATATATCTTATATCTGTGACTATTCGTATATATTCGTAAAACAAGATTGCAAACAATATGTTTTTTTTTTAATATTTTAAGGACAGAAAAAGAAAGTGATTATCAGGTCAGTAGTACCGGCAACAACAACAGCATAAGATGGAAGCTAAGGAAAAATTTGCCGATTCTTTGAAACAATATTCAAAACAATCAGAAACAAATGTTTTTTTCTGAGAATACCGATGATGCTCGCCCTAGTTGTTCCTCATTTGTTCCTGATATTGATATAAATATATTGAAGAAAAATTCTTCTGACATTGTTGAAACTGATGTGGAAATCTCTGATACACTATTCGTAGATCCTGAAAATGTTCAAGCAGGAAGTTGCATTTTCCACCGTACTATCTGATGACCCTGGAGAATGGCAAGAAATAATAACATCCGCAGATGCAAGATTTCTAATTGAAAAAGGACATGTCAAATGACGAACTGGATTAACCCAGAGAAACTCAGATGGCCGAAAGTTTTCAGCTAGTTATTTTTACCTTGCCAATGGGGTGAGAGTTAAAAGAGCTGCTGATTTACTCTACATCAAAAGATACAGTTTACTGTTTCTGTTGTAAATAAACTCTTTGGTAAGTCTTTAACTAACTTGTCTAATGAGGAAGGGTGTTCTGATTGGAAACATTCGTCACTAGTGTTTCTTGGCTTTTTTTCCGTTTCTCTAATAGTTTGGCGATTAAACATCCTATATAATTACGCTTCTGCCCCATTTTGCCAGGAAAGAAGTTATTTTCTGAGGTGTTACAAAATATAGCTTCTCCGAATTATTTTTTCCGATTTTGAATTAGTAATATATCCCATTTCAACAGTGTGCATGCTTTCTGAGGTTCAGTAATTACTGAATCAAGATGCCCAGTCGGGGTCATTATGTGGAAAATTCATTGACAACACTTATTTTGAAGAATATATATAATTACTCATATAATTATAATGATTACCTCATTGCGAATTCACTTAATTATCATTACAACAGTCGACATGCTAAATATAGAAATTAGTTCATGACATTTGTTCGAATAGATTAAACATGTTCAAAAACAAATAAGAAAAAATATATGACACTTTGAGATTGATATGGTGGAATTGTTTTTATGATATGCAAATGAATTTATTCTCATTCAGGTTTATATTTCTTCGGAACACTCTCGTTTTAATTTGTCGCGGCATCCTCAACCGAAGATATACGTCGAAAATAGAGATAGAGCTTTTACATAAAAATAAACCATGAAATATACCTGAATTGTTGTGCGGGAATATTATTCCCATATACTGATCAACTTCAACAAACACCAAAATCCTTTTTCACCCTTGGAGTTATTGAATTAGTTTGTATATTGCTCAGATTGGTTTCTGTAATAGTATAATCTTACCGAGATATCATAAAATTGTATGGACAATGTTCAATTATTATTCACTGTGTATATCATAGCGAATGAATGCCTGCATTCCATGAATCCTCCCACAACTGTCCATACCAATCCCATGAAAGGAAAAAAAACATTGATGAGTGGAGTACCTTTCCTCTATTATATTAGATTTATGCTTGTCATGCTTATGTATCCCGTGTTAAAGCTGTCAATACGCTTGAGTCGATTTCTGATATTTTGACGAATCATCATTGTTGATATGATTGAATTGGCATGTAATTGGATAACAATATTTTCCACACTTGTTGAGGTACATTCCTGCCCTTTTTCTTGTGGTAAAGGTGAACATAATGGACTCACTCAGAGAAAAACAATTTGGTGTTATTTTCATCTCGTGAACACAAATAAAAAATCAAGAAGCGACGCTCTTGAATATTTTTTTTAGTTAAGGTGCTTCAGAGGCACCTGAGTGTTTTTTATAAAAAACCCATTCTTCTTTAGCAGATAAACAAAACGTTACATTTTACAGATGTCACTGAATATCCGGTTTTCCTGTTGCCATAAAATGAAATTCCTCTTCCAGAAAAATACCTTTGTTTCTTCTTGAGAAGAATAATAGTACTGAATATTCGAATTGATGTCCTCGAATCAAACATTTATTTATGTTTAGAGAGCAAACATTTCAAGATTGCCTATTATAACAGTCGACGAAAAAAAACATTTAAAAAAGGGAATACTGATACAATGTTTACATTAATGTAAAAGGGTAAAGTCATGAATACATGAGCAGCTTTATAAAAGACTGTTGGCAGTCGAAACCTTACTCAGTTTTCAATATATTGTCACGAAAGGCATAGTTTAAATCAGAGTCAATATTTTACCATTATTATTATCAACTTTTGTTCCAATTTAGATATTTGTTAATTGTGCACTGTTCCCAATTATACGTTTCATTGAGTTTAATCAAACAATTACGATGGAAAGATAAAATTGACATACCAACGAGGAGATTGATTTTGGTCCCGCTGAAGGACGGTTCTCGGAAGGGTTGCCGTGTAGGGTATCCACTTTAGACATCCCAGAATGTTTAATCGTTGAGAATGTGATAATGTAAGTAAACCATATTTCTTTTGTATTTGTCCCCCCTCCAATTGTTGCTCTTATATTTAATACATTTTGTTATCTTTGTTTTTTTATTCCGTTTTTCATTCAACTCTCTCAGCAAAACTCGAAATAAGTCGTGGTAGCAACCCACTACGTGACATATGGTGGAGGCGCCTAGTTTTCGATTTCGGAGGTTTATTCTCCATGATAAATCTCTTGAAGTACCTTGAGCTAATTTTTTCAAGTTTCGAATTCTTGTATAATTATTTTTTGATAACATTTTTTATTTTATTTTCCTCTGATAAATATGGAAATTATGATGAATATGGAAATTATGCAGTCGTTGTTATGTGGTAATAATAACATTTACAAAATTAAATTCGGAATGTGGAGTCAATTTTTTTATTTTATTCATATGATCGTCAAAAAAAGTTTGGGAAAATGGAAATTTTTCATGAGTAATTAATTCAATGCCTGATCTTTTTCGCCGTGATAATTCTTAGTTCATTTCAGAAAACACTTGTATATGTCTTGAAAACATTGCCAAGCCAGCAGTGGAAGGATAACTTTCTTGCAAATAGCCCTTCGAATATGCATATGCTTTGTGAAAATGCGAAAAGTAAAATTGTCAGTTTGTGAATACGAAAGATATGATCTAGTAGTGGTTCCAAATAGTGATTTTAGACATTTCCGGTTATTTTCTTCAAGTGTTGTTTCTGAATTATGTAGTGAATATAATGAAAGAATTTTCGAAAAATTGAATATGATTAGAATATATAATGAAATCTGTAGAATTATTTTCACTTTATTCCCACTCTTGTATTACAACTGGAAATATTTTGAAAGACTCGTCTGACTACACCATTGTCTAAGAGGCTTTGTGAAAAATAGCGCCATCTTCATGATTAATTCAAATTACATTTGTTTCCCAAATTTCACCTTTTTTTTCATCCAGCAGTTGTTGAATAATCAAATGAAATAATTTTTTGACGGATATGAACTAATTCTTTCACTTCTACTCTTCTATAGATTTCCTTTAATATAGAACTGACACCGCTTACTTTCAATAAATGCATTGAATCTCTAGGTAATCTTATTACTGTAAACGAGCAATTCTTGTATATATATATATATATATATATATATATATATATATATATATATCGGGTATATCGGAAACAGCTCTAACGATTTGGATGAAATTTTGTATTTAGGTAAGGTTTTGCTTTTTAAGTTTATCTATATAGGCGTCTTTCCTGAAAAAACGCGATTTTACATAAAAAATAAATTATTTATTACGACTATCGTATGTATAGCGCCATTTCGTAAATTTTTGAGGTATTTGCACGGGTACCTCTAGAGTTTGTGAGAATACGGATGCTAAATATGTTTTTCTTTGGTTAGTCCAAGGTACTCATACGGTTTATTTGAAATGTGTATTTGTAGCCAACCTGTGCACTAGGTAATATGTCATAATATTCATGTGTAAAGTATGTTATTCGTATCTAATAAAGCATTTCTGAAAAAACACGATTTTACAGGAAAAAAAAACACCGAGCAAAGCTGGTGGCCCAGGTACTGATAATAATTATATGTGGTGACAGATGCATCACAACCTGGTTAGATCTATTGGGTCCCTACTGTGCCCCGAATCCCTGAGAAATTTTAGGATTTTGAGGGGTATTTTTATTTACTTTGGGAGTCTCACAGGGATCTCATCTGGGACCTCTATTGTTTATTATTTTCATCAACAATATTGTTTTCAGTTTAGTGCATTACTACTTTATGCTGAAGAGTTTTTGCTTTCATTAACAATTTATGTGACTATACCCTGCTCCAACCTCCACGGATATTATAAATATTATATTGACAATAAATTTTCAATCTTCGAAAATGCTGTAGAATATAATTAACAAGAAATCACAGAATATTTTCATATGACTAACACTTCAACAACAGTATTCTGAGGTCTGTAAAAAAATAAAGGATTTTGGGGTTATCATTGACAATAAATTGACATTTAGTTTACACATCGATAGTCTTGTAATGTAATAGAATGCTGGGTTTCTTGATCAGATTAAGTAAACACTATCTACTATGGACTTGGAGCATGGGGAAAGGGATCAACGTGCAGCGCCGCAATGGCGGAATCGGACAAACTGGTCCAGACAGTATCACTTATCCCCATTTACCACTGTGATAAAAAAGGTGTCTACAAAGTGTGATAGTTTACATTTTTCGGTCGCAAACATCAGAACGGCATTTGCGTTGTAATTCGGTAGGTAAAAACTTCGTTTCAAAGAGATGCCCAGTCTCGAAAGTGCGCGAATAATAAATGAATGACAATGAACGAGTCGGCCGCGAATAACCTCGACTTTCCTAGCCACGGTTTCTGACGTGCAGACTGTCGAAAACGGGATAGAGTGAAATTTGTGTGCGGCGTTGCCAGACTTCCGGGTAATTTCCACTCTCGCTTCTTACACGTTTTTCAGGATATCTCATTCTAAATACACAATCCTTGGTATTATTTTTGTTCACTGATATGCGCTCAATCATCTCATCAATACGTATAAGGTATCAAAACAATTTAGACGTTTTTTTCCACACATTTCCCCTTGATCATGAATCTTTCATGAGAAACATGTATGTATTCAATACATACAGGGAGTAAAAATAATTTGTAGAGCTCTAGGAGAATGAAGAATGAATAAAAATAATACTTTTTTCATAAATTTCTCGGTATATCACCGTTATTCCTGCATGATGGTTGATTATTCTTCCAAGGAAATACTCATGATAATATTTCCGATATATACAGGGTGTCAAAAAAATTTGTAGTGCCGTAGGGAAAAAACTATTCCAGCCACGGTTTCCAAATATTCGAATATCTCCGTTATTACTGCATGATTGTTGATAATTTCAGTTAAAATTATCTACCAATACAAGGTGTCAAATCAATTTGTAGTGCCGTAGGAAAAGGTATAAAAAATAATCATAAAAAAATTCCTGTATTTTTTTTATATATATCCGTTATTTCTGGCTGAAATAGTTTTTTTCCCTACGGCACTACAAATTGTTTTGACACCCTGTATGTATCGGAAATATTATCATGAGTATTTCCTTGGAAGAATCATCAACTATCATGCAGAAATAACGGAGATATACCGAGAAATTTATGAAAAAAAGATTATTTTTATTCATTCTTTATTCTCCTAGAGCTCTACAAATTATTTTTACTCCCTGTATGTATTGGATACATACATGTTTTCTATGAAAGATTCATAATTAAGTCTGGCAACGCCGCACACAAATTTCGATAGTCTACACGCCAGAAACCGTGGCTAGGAAAGTGTGGATAACTCCACATAAACTGTTGTAGGGTGCACAAATACGCATTTAAATGCACCCCCAAATACGAAATTTTATGGTTTTTCTACCGTGAATTATGAACATGACCAAAAGAAAGAGTTTTTTGACAATATTTTGTGAAAATCAAAATTGTCACGTTTGTTTACTTTTATTTAGCTCATTATTTTTTTGTTAACACACCAGGACCAATTTAATCGGTGAGTTTTGTACCTTTGTTATTTGGCAACTTTTATAAAGATGTTTTTTTTCGATAATAGGAAAAATTCTGACCTCGTATATGCTGAATATGGTCATCGTACTGCGACTTGCTTCTCACGTAGTCCAGCCTACTAGATCCAGTGTGGAAACTATGAGTCCTGTACTCGCTGTACCACTCAGAACTTGAATTCGTCACTTTACTACTGTTACTCTCCCCGTCCCACTCATCCCCTCCCTCTTTCGAAGGGCTCTTCAGACCTTCCGGGCTCTTCAAACTCTCTTCGGAAGGAAACTTCCCGGTAAGGGAACTGGTGCTGGAAGTTTTGGAAGTTTTCCCGTTCGATTGCGTCAAGTAGGCGGAATCGATTAGTTCTTCGGAAGGAGTTCGACTGGTCGTCGATAGGTGGCGCAAGGAAGAAGAAGATGAGCTGGCGGTGATGTGCCGGATCGTTTTGCGAACGGTGACTTTTTCGAATTTGACGGATTTGGCTCCGGTGGCTAGGTCACCTTCTTCTGTGGTGGAAGTGTAGGTTTCCTAAAATGTTAGTTTTGGGGTTAAGTTCAGGGATGGTTGGGGTGATGAGGTCTCTTGTGGTAGCAACTGTATAAAAGGATTAATATTATCGATAAGCTTTCTTGGCTAATATAAATAAATACCTGTAACAACAATGATACCATTTTTCATTTATTTATCTCAGTTCATATATTATCTTCAAATCGATTAGAATATAAATAAATATTTTGGCAGTATTTATAGTTTAACTTCACTGAAAATTTTGTGATTGTTTTTTATATTACTCAAAAAGGTATATAATGTGGATGAATGAATCTGAAGCAAACCATACTATTCAATAATGAATACTGAACAATTCTAGGGGGGAAATGCCGCAAATATTGCGCATTTCCGACAATGGGAAATAATGTGCGTAATAATGAAATTATTTCAATTAAACTCCAGAAATGAATTCATGCAAAGTGGACCAAGAGTTCTAGAAAATTTTGAGATGGATACAAAAAGAGTTGGCTTAGAATTATGATCAAGAATAAGTAAAGTATACCGTAAATTCCCTGTACGCAGGAGTTGGAAAATTCACAAAAAAGAACCCTGATGAATATTAATATATCCGACAAACTTAAGTATGGTCAATCCTGTCGTGGTTTGTTCAAAGCGAAAAGCATCCTGACAATATATGCACTTCATATTTATGAATGTGTAGTCTACTTATTCAAAAATAAAAGCAATTTGTCAGTATCTGGTGGAAACCATTCATATCCAACTCGTAGAACAAACATAAGTTACCCCATACGTAGATTGACACTTACTGAGAAACACCCCTCATATGCAGCCCTAAAGTTTTTTAATAGATTACCTGATTGTATCAAAACCTGTGAAAGTCTCAACAAATTTAAAAAACTTGTTAGGAGCTTTCTGATGAATCTAGAACCCTATTCAATTCATGTATATTTTAATGTGTAATATTTTAATGTGTTATTTATTCTCTATGTACAAAATACGCTGACGTTGTTTCGTTTTATGTTTTCCTTTTTTGTATATTTCTGTAAATGTAAAACATTCTCCGAAATATATTATATTATTATTATTATTCTCAGAAATTATCAATTCACTATTATCACACCTAAAAACTTTTTGGGAGATTAACATTTTCAAAAAATCAACCTTTTAGAGGCTGAATATTATTTTTCTGTTCTTCTTATTTGTGAGAAAGCGAATGAATATTTGTTATTCATTTTATTTGACATATTTATATAGATATTCTGAAGAATTATTCATAGGAATGCAATGATAAGAATTTCATTTTATGGAGATATGAACAGGATTTCAAGTGAGAATTTTTCATTACTACGAGCTAAATGTATTGTTTTCTGCTTTTCAATAACAAATTTCCTACTAATTCCTTATCGAGGTAGATGAATCGCTGTGGTCATTTACTTGTGATTTTAGTACAAAAATTGTGTGCAATTCTTTGAGAGAAAAACATCAACAATTTTTTTAAAGATATTTCATTATCTTGAAAGCTGATATAATTAACCCAACGTTGCTTTTCGTTGCACTCATTTATATTGTTTCTCCATGCACTAGGAGCAATCATTCCTGCAAATAGCACGATGTACAGAAGAAACTATTCCTAATAAAAAACTAGCACATGTCAATAAATCTAATAAATTCAGTAACAAGGCTAATAACCAAATCAGGCGAAATGTGTTCAGAAAATCATGTAAATAAGCTCTAAAGTTGCGGCAAACAACAAAGATCGTATTACCTCGAGTGAACGAATAGCTTCGTGAGAGAGGGTCGTGTGGGTTCATTTCCGTAGAGTTGGCATAATATTATGGATTTTTGAACATCAATCGAATTGGATTTTTGACCCAATATAATAATTGAAACGCTTGATTTGGCAAAACGCTATTTATCTATTCTAAAACGGTAATTATTTGATAAAAGTTCATTTTTAATACGAATATGTTGAAAGTAGGGAAAGGATAATCCACTTCTGATATAGTGAACAGTATGTGTACTGAAACCATTATTTCGATAATAATTTCTTTATTGTAAAATATTCTCTCGAGCAATCCATAGAATCTGTATTGTAGCCGAAAAACTATTTTTATAATAATTGAAAAAAGATTTTGGTGGATGGGAAAAAACAATTCTAATATTTTTCCAGATTCCATATTGAGAAATAATGATTCTTCAATGTTTATACGCAAACAAATATCCTTATTCATTGATTTATGGTGGGCACTTGTCGGCAATTAAAATCTCATTTGCTCCTCCACCTGTACACTCATCTATATACGATCTCAATCACAAAACTCTCAAAATCTTCGCCTAGTCTTTCATGGCTAGGTGTTACCCTCACCGTATATTGTGCACACATTTCGCGTCTTATTTTCCGAATATACTAAACAGTAATCAGAACATTACCTAATGTTTGGTGCTACTTTGCTACTAACAACATTGATGCACGTGCTTCAGAGTACTGGAAAGATCTTGAGGTCTCGATTCGTTTTTTCTGGTTATTTCAATCAACTAACTATCATAATCAGTAGGTAAACTACACTAAATGAATTGTTAGATGTTCTTACAATATATACCTTTCTAAGTTGGTTATTTTATACTTTTTAGTGTTCCTCATGTCGCTAATGGGATCTTGATAGTTCTGTAGGGATTAAAGTAAACAAGGTAGAATACATCGGACCATTATCCTCATCGAGTAAGTTTTCATTATGATTTTTGTGGATAACTATACTCTCCAGGCTATCTGATTTTCTACTCTCGTTGACCGGTTCGATCATTTTCAAATTACGAATATTAATTTTCTGACTAGATGGTCCACTACACTTGACTTATTCTCCCTTCGGTAGGTAGCATGAGCCAAATGTTCGTGGAACCTTTTAGAAATTGAACGTTTTGTCTGACCGTAAAAGACTTTGTCACAATTTTAACAAAGAATTTTATAGATTCCCAACTTATCTAGCATGTCAGTTTTGTCCTTCGGGTTTCCTAATAACGCTATTTCTATGACTACAAACTGCTTGCAGATTTACATCCCGGAATATAGTGTTGGGACCTCTCGTGAGTTTTGGATTGAGAGGGATTCTCACTAATATTTTGCTTTCCATTGTTTTTCTCAGAGTCTTCTTTCTCAAAAGATTATCAATAATGTCTGGTGTATATCCATTGATTATTGATATTTCCTTGATCTTTTTGATTTCATTTTGAAAACGATTTGCTTCAATGAAAAGTTTACGGCTCTCTGTATTAGAAAATTGAAACTAGCCATTTTGTGTTGAATGTGTTGTTTTGAATCGGGTAGGAAGAACCTGTTCGTGTGGGTGTGTTTTCTGTAGATGTCTATTTTCAAACGCTCTTCATTTCTGATGAGCAGAGTGTCGAGGAAAGGCAATCGTCCATCAAGTTCAATTTCTACTATGAAGTTAATTCGTTCGAACACTATCTTTCGTGCCAAAAATACAAAACACGTCACCCACATACCGGAACCAATTTTTTTGAAAATATTGACTTCGAAGTTTCAGATTCGTATCAAACTTGTTCGACTCCAGAAGTTATTTTAAGTACTGCAAGGTTTCAGGAATCGGTACACTTGGAATGAAAGCAAAATCTCACCTTCTACCTTCCAAGTTAAGTTTTTGATGCTATCGATGAACTCATAAGAGTTCTTGATAGAGAAACTATTTGACTGGATAGGTGAATTATTGAACTCGTCCGATAGCCTTTTGACAGGTTATAAGCTGGAGAATTGATACCTGACACAATTGGTCTCACACTATTACCGGGCTTATCAATTTTTGGCAAAACGTATAATTTTGGAATTGTTGGGTTTGATGTACGCAACTTGGATTCCAAACGATCATTCAATAGTATCTTGCCGTTATCCACAGTTGCGTATTATCTTTGGTAACGGTGTTCTTTTGAGTTGTTCATAAGGACCTCGTGAAATATGTTTTTTCATTCTTTCAGAACACTCTGCTTTCAGATGAAAGGAATATTTCTCTCTCAGATCTTTCAATGCATTATTTGCGCTATTTTTATGTCTTGTAGGCTGATTTGTAGAGTTATGTGTCAGTTGAATTTTACATGCGTTTCTAACATAACTTTTGGTGTTTTCATTTTAATATTTCAAACCACATTCAATATCACTAATTATGTCTTTCATGGTGGCACTATTACAAACGCCTGAATTTCAAGCCTTCATTGAGATTATTTTAAACCTCTCATCACCTATTTATTGCCCTTTTCAAGTTCACAAAATTACAGTCTATTCATCTAACGAGTTTGTTATTTTCTTATGAAACTTGCAAGCAAACAAAACAGTGAAATCATTCGTTTTTTTCCATTTTTGTTTGAAATGTTATGGAAAGAGAGAATGTTTCAATGATATTTGGAAGTTTCGCGATATCCAGTCCGAATGCCGTTGTTTGCCGGTTATTTTGCAATGACTTTCCAAAGTGAAGGACTAAATATATTTTCCTACTTTTTTTGTGATTAGTCTACATGTTGAAAATACATTATTATTGGAATATGAAGTCCCTATACTTATTTTTTATGAATTATTGAATTTCCTTATTAAGCATCATATTTCACAGTACACGGAAAAAAGGATTTGTTAATTCAACCGAATTTATTTGGTAACTCTCATTAGCTTGACCCGACTAAATAAAATTCATCCCAAAACAGTGTATTCGATTGATGGAATCATTATATTGCGGTGACAAATGGATTTATCAATGCAATGCTAACATTTCATTGATTTTAATATACAGTGCGCGTCAAAATTATGGAACAAATTCGATATTTCGCAAGCCATGTACTTTTGACAAAAATCCTAAAATAGGTCGATTTTTATTTTAAAATGCCGATTTTGTTATGTATATTCTAAAGAGGTTATGTCACTGGTTTTGACATGGTGACGTAATCAGGATTTTTTTAAATTGGAATAGATGTCTTGTGATACCTCATCTGAAAGGCCTTTCAATACTGCATTCAATGTTAATAATTTATTAGATATTTTTTTACAGGGTGAACAAAAATTAATATTTTATTTCAATAAGAGAATAACTTTATATCCAACAAAATAGAACAGTTAAATGAGATGTTCGAAATGTCATCCACCAGTCTCTTGACAATAAGCAAATCTACGGACACATTCCTCTTGCACATTGCGAATAACTTCCGGAGTAATTCTGTTAATTTCGATCCTAATTCGATTTTTCAACTTTTGTGTAGATTTTGCGGCCTATCTACATAGACCTTCGATTTCAAATAACCCCACAAGAAAAAATCCAGGCACGTGAGATCTGGAGATCTTAGGGGCCACTCTATCGGTCCGCGTCTACCAATCCACCTCCTAGGAAAACAGTTATTCAAAAACTCGCAACCAAATACTTTCATTTGGTGAGTTAAGGTTGTTGGCTTTTGGAAAAATGTATTTTGAATATTATTACATTATGATTATGAAATTTTTGTATTGTCATCGGTCCTTGATATGTGTGACAAATTTCAGATTATTCGGAAGATTGGAAGTGGGTGAATATTTACTTCCAAGATTTTATTACATTGTGAGTTATTTAGTTACAAGTAAAGATAATAAAAGCGTGTTAAAAAATGCAAAATTTTACTTTTTTGAGCCAAGGCTCTAATCCCTTAGACTGCCCTGGCAGACTAGTGAGTCAGTGCTCTACTACAGCAATGGATCCTTTCCAAATATTAATAGTTAGCTATTTCCTAGTCTAAAATGGAAACAAAAGACAATCACAAATTAATGCCATAATAGGCAAGTTAGTGTCAAATAAATGTCAGTTGAAATATCAACAAATATTCTTCACAAATTCTAAGTGAAAAGGTTCTAAAAGTAAACTATGGCTACTTTAAGTGAAACCCAACGCATATAAATTTTAATTATCATTGGATACGGAGATAGAACCAGAACTCAGCAAGAGGTATGCGACTTGTTCAATGCGAAGTATCCAAATAGACCTATCATTCGTTCAACAGTCAGTAAGATTGAGAAAAAAATTAGAGAAACTGGTCATGTCAAACATATTCCGAATGCTGGACGTCCTAAAATAGAAGAAAACGTGGAACTTGATGTTCTATTGGGTGTAGAGAATAATCCTCAAAATACTTCACGGCAAATTGCAGCAGACCTTGACATATCCCAAAGTTCTGTATTACGTATTCTAAAAGCAGAAAAGTACCATCCATACAAAGTACAGCTACATCAACAACTCAATGATGATGATCCCGATCGCCGTGTGGAGTTCTGTGAAATAATGCAGGATTTGTGTAACCGCAATCCACGTTTCATAAAACAAATTCTGTTTTCCGATGAGGCTACGTTTTGCCTAAATGGTTCAGTAAATCGTCAGAATTGCAGATATTGGAGTAGGGATAATCCTCACTGGATGATGGACGGGCATACTCAATACCCTCAGAAAGTCAATGTTTGGGCAGGGATAATAAACACAGGATTATTGGCCCGTATTTTTTCGAAGGAAATCTCACAGGGGAGCGTTACTTGGAATTTTTAAGAAATGAACTCATACCTAGCCTTGCCGATATTTTTCCAAACGCCAACATTCCTAACTCACCAAATGAAAGTATTTGGTTGCAACAAGATGGTGCACCCCCGCACTATGCACGTGATGTTCGCGAGTTTTTGAATAACTGTTTTCCTAGGAGGTGGATTGGTAGACGCGGACCGATAGAGTGGCCCCCAAGATCTCCAGATCTTACGCCCCTGGATTTTTCCTTGTGGGGTTATTTGAAATCGAAGATCTATGTAGATAGGCCGCAAAATCTACACGAGTTGAAAAATCGAATTAGGATCGAAATTAACAGAATTACTCCGGAAGTTATTCGCAATCTGCAAGAGGAATGTGTCCGTAGATTTGCTTATTGTCAAGAGACTGGTGGATGGCATTTCGAACATCTTATTTAACTGTTCTATTTTGTTGGATATAAAGTTATTCTCTTATTGAAATAAAATATTAATTTTTGTTCACCCTGTAAAAAAATATCTAATTTATTATTATCATTGAATGCAGCATTGAAAGGCTTTTCGGATGAGGTATCACAAGACATCTATTCCAATTTAAAAAAATTACCGATTACGTCACCATGTCAAAACCAGTGACATAACCTCTTTAGAATATACATAAAAGAATCGGCATTTTAAATTAAAAATTGACCTATTTCAGGATTTTTGTCAAAAGTACATGGCTTGTGAAATATCGAATTTGTTCCATAATTTTGACGCGCACTGTATGTTCATCTATTGGAACAATCTCCAACTCAAATTGAATGAACATTCGTTTCAACACAAATATTATATTTTTTTTAACCAAATAACGGAAATAGATTGATTCAGATAGAAGAATATTATATTGCTTGAATTACATGCGTTAGATGGCGAAGCGTTCGCACAACTGACCCTGACTTAGATAATGTTCCGGAATAGCAAAGCCAACTTATCATCGTTGCGACGTCTGGACTCGAATGACTGGTGTAGGTTCTCATGTTCGGTTGCCATATTTGTCAATTCAGTGGATTAACAAAATGAATTTAGAAAATTTTAATAAATATTGTTAGTGAAGAGATCAGCTTAGTTTGTTGAATTTACATTTTATTGAATTACTCAATTCGACATAAAAACTCATTGCACATCACGTCCCTGACCCCAGTTATGACACTGTAGCTAATAGCAGAGTAAGCATAGGCATAGTATATGTTCAAAAGGAAGTTTCTGTCTAGCATGGACTTCAATACGGTCAATAAGTAGAAACATTGATTAATCGTTTTGCAAACACCATCAATCTGTTTCTCCCATGTAAAATTACTGTCAAACGTTGTTACCAAGAACTTTACCGATTTAGATGTTTCAATGGTGGATACATTGAATAAAATTTGGCATTTCAAAGGGGTTTTGTACAAACTGAAATATTCGATACATACGGTTTTCTTTAAGTTTATAATAAGCTCATTTCTAGAACACAATTTTCAAATTCAATAAAAGTTTTGTAAATTTTTTTGAATAGGTTATGTTCCCAATGATCAGTTATAACCATGCAGGTATCGTCAGCATACATGAATACTTCAGCTTGCGTTATATAATGAGGTAAGTCGTTGACGTATAATAAGAAAATTAACGGTCCAAGGACACTACCTTGAGGGGTACCAATATCAATATCATACTCTTTGGAGATGACCTCGTCAATTTTTACGGCAATTTTTCTGTTCTCTAGGTAGGAGAGAAACCAATTATTAAGACAACCACGTATACCTATTGCGTTTAACTTTTCTAAAACAGAAGAATTGTCAACCGTGTCGAAAGCTCTTGTCATATCAAATAAAACAGACACAACATAATTACCACTATCTAGTTGTTTATTAATATACTCGGTATAACCAACTATACTAGTTTCAGTCGAACAACCTTGTCTGAAACCATGCTGACAATTTGTAAGTAATTTTAATGACTCCAGATAATAGTCTACTCTTTTAAAAACAAGTATTTCTATGATTTTAGAAAATACACTCAATAAAGCTGTTGGTCTGTAGATTTCTATGTTGCTAGGGTCATTCTTTTTGAATAATAAAATTATGGAGGCTATTTTGAGGCTTGTTGGGAAGATGCCTTGTGTAATAGAACTGTTTATAATGTGGGTAAGTATTGGAGCGATTATCTCTTTAGATTGCTTGATAACGTTAATTGGAGTCTCGTCTAGGTCAGTAGATTTTTTATTTGGTAAAAGTTGAATAGCGTCGATGACTTCTAGTTCCGTAACGGGAGCAAAAAACATTGAGGAGCCAGACTACTTTTGGTTCAATTAGTACTGACATTATCACCAAAGTGATCGAAAATCTTTTTATGTATGGCTGCAGATAAAATCTCACCAAAAGCTGACGCTTGATCCTTTGGATTGCTTAAATGTTATCGTTATAGATAATTTTTTAATATTATACTTTTTCATTTACCCGAATTCATTCATTAAATCCCAAGCTGTTCTATTTCTGTTATTTGAATGATCGATAATATTTTCATAATAAAGTTTATTTTCAGAGTTGGTTTGTTTATTCACTTCTTTTTCAGTTTTTTATAATTTTCATTTATATTATTGTTATGAATTCTTTTTCGACGCCAGTCAAGATTATGTAGTTCTTTGCGTTTTTCATTCAGTTGATCAGAAAATTTAATTTTGCGAGTTTTACTCTTATTTACCAAAGTATTTTCTTGGAAAGCGCTATTGAAACACCACGAGAATCCCTCAATAAAATTATTAAACACAGTGTTAACATCAGCTTCTTCGCTTACATCGAATGTTATTTTTGAAAGCTGGTTTGTAAATTCATCAATTGAGACATCATTAATTTTTCTGAATGTAACTTTTTTTGGATCTCAGAAACAGCATTTGAAACTGTAGATGAATCAAATTTGATTACTTGGCAATGGTGATCAGAGAGGCCAGAATCAAAGTTAGGTGTTTCAAAAATATGTGGTGTGTTCGTTATTATGTAATCTATTGAAGAGTAACTAGTGCAGTTTTTTGTCGTAAATATCCTAATGTAATCTGTGATCAGCCACGTCATCTCAAAAGAGCTGACAAATAAAGTAATTACATGGTTGAAGCAACATTTCTGCCAAGACGAGTTATGAATAGAGTTGGTCGAATACGATATTTGGTTCTTGATTGAAACTTTCAATTTGATGCAAAACCAAGAAATAATCTTACCCGTTTTGAGATTATATTTTGTCGTGAATATACGACACTTTCATTTGTTTGATTCAAATGTGCAGGTTCTGAATTCATTGTTCTTTATTAATTTCAAGACACTTCTCATAAATGGAATACATTGTCCGATGGTCGAAATCATTTTACTATTGGAATATTTTGATTGCACACGGTAGCATCTCAAAAGATGGTTGCTCCTGATTCCTCGAATGGTTTCGAATACCACCCCTGAATTGGATATGTTCCATACAAAAATCAACGATTGCAAATGTTAATATTACATTCATTTTCAGTTCATATATGAATATGATGGGGTGGGATTTTCAATGAGAGAAACTTCTCTTATCATGAGTAAATCTAGTTTTCTCAGTGTAGTTACATGGAGTTTTCTCCATTCACTTTGGTCAATTTTCTCAGTGTAGTGGAGAATTATTTCTGATCCATCCAGGAACATCAAAGGAGCCGTCAATATTTTTTATGTATTGGTGTGTTATTAATTGCGATATTGTTCACATAGTTATTCACACCAAAACATTCTAAACACGCATATAAATTAAATGTTTATTTTTAGAAACAATTCAATAGTCACACTTCAGGCACGACATATGACAGGTAAGAAAAAATATAATGAACGGCAGAGCCGCTATAATTGGTTGAACAAATGTAAGGTTGTTTGTTTATTAATTTGAGCTAATTATATTTGAGTGGTATGCCGTTGGAAGGTATTGTTTGTGAACACTCACTGTGAATTGTACTGATGGAGAAATGGATATGAACTGATTTCTTATAACACTGATGATGGCCTTGGAAGTTATAGTAAAATGTTGAGGTCATACCTCTTTCCTCTGGAGATGATAGAAGGGTATCTAATAAATATGGATGATGAAATGGAATTCGCTAATTTGGATGTGGTAATAATATTTATGGAACAAGACATTAGTGTATGATAAATTTAATCAATTTATCAATATACCCTCATTAAACATGAACTTTACGAAGGAGAATAATTAGTTTATAATTAGTTTAGTAATGAAATTCGATTTACATAAATGAATTATTGCGTAATTGTAAGAGATAAAATAAAAATTCGAAAATATGTAATTTTTTCATGTTTTTTTTTTCTCGAATATAATGTTGAAAATGTTTGGGTATTCAATACTTTTGGAATACATAACCTGAAAAGAGGTTTCTGTATGATATTCATGAATATCATACATAATGTTCATTTAATGTTTGATTTCATGATATTATATAACAAGTTCCCTTCTAGTTGTCTGATAATATTATTCATTTCAAAATACTTTTCATTTTCATATAAAGCTGAAATCATATCCTCATTGAATATTTTTGAAACGATATCTGATATCTACAATTCCAATTTACTCCAGATTCATCGAAAATCTACGTCCCGTACCGAAAAACCACTTGCAATCTGAGCAATCATCGTAATCGTTTCCACTGAGTGATTCTTCAAATATTTTCCCAAAATTATACACAAAATTCCTACTATTAAGAGAATAAATATCCACCGTCAAGGGTATATGTAATAAGTATCCGATATTTACAGGACGATTCCTCAGTTATTTATAAGGTGAAAAGTTCATATAAGCATGGGTCCGCAAGGCTTTAATTTTTTATATACAGGGTGTTAAAAATTTATTTTTATGTCGGTTTTTCGTAAATAATTTTCAAATTAATGTCGATATCCAGACGTAAATTTGTATTTGGGGATTTTTTAATATGATAAATTCAAATTTGATCTTATTTTGGCCCTCAATTCAAGGGGGCGCCGCCTACGGGTCTTTGTCTCTTTTGGGGAGCCACAACTTTGTCGTGCATGTATGTATCACATTTTCTAGAAGAAAAATCGATTCCTCTATAATTTTTACGTGAAAATGGTATGCTTTTAAAAGTCGCTACAAGCAGCTGTTTTCGAGATATTTTGATTTAAATTAATCGATGCATGTGCAAAAAGTGATACAATTTTAAAAACTTTTTTTTATTTTACATAGAATCATTTCAAACCCTTATTTTTAAACAACAGTAAACAACGGAACACCAGATATAAATCTTATTAAAAATCACAATGGATGTTCGAAATGTCCACCTCCTGCCTGTATGCACGCATCCAATCTCCTTCTCATTGATTAGCGCACTCTTTGGAAAATTCCTGGAGTATTTTGAATCGTTCTATGAGAGTTAATTATTCTATTACTCAATTCTTCTTCATTTTGGATAGGTGTCTGGAAAATTAAGGATTTTAGATGTCCCCACAGAAAAAAATCCAAACTGTTTAGGTCTGGTGACCTAGGGGGCCATGGTTGAGGCCCTCCCCGACCTATCCAACGGTTGCCGAAAGTTTAATCTAAAAATTCTCGCGCTTGGATGCTAAAATGTGCCGGGGCACCGTCATGCATAAACCACATTCCATTTCGTAGCCTAGGCGGCACATCTTCCAATAAAATAGGCAAATCTTCTTCAAGAAAATGACGATATCTCTCCGTTCAATCTTCCCGGAATGAAGAATGGACCTTTAAAATAATCTCCAAGGATTCCTGCCCACACGTTAAGAGAGAACTGTTCCTGGAAATGTGATTCCTGTATCTCATGGGGGCTTTTCTCTGACCACAAATGATTCTGGAGCTTGTTTCCGGGTGTTCTCCTACCAGATTAAGAACTGCTTGCTCGGTTTCTGGGGTTCTTACCGTCCAATCTGCACCCGACAGATGCCTAGCTTTCTCAAAACTTCCTGTTTCCCTTAACCGAGCGTGAATTCTTGAAAACGTTTTCGAAGTAGGAGTTGTGCGGTTCGGATAACGCTCCTGATACAAATGTCTAGCCTCATATGCATTTCCGTTAGCAAGTCCGTATGTAAAATGTATGTCAGCATACTCTGCATTGGTGAAGTTTACCATTTTTCAACAAATAATCACAATAATAATAAATGAAACTATTTAACTATGCATCAAGATATTATTTTTGACATGACAGCACAAAAACTAGCCTACTTGATACTTTTATTTCGAAAGAGTTCGCGAATCAATGAGAAGAAGATTGGATGCATCGATTAATTCAAATCAAAATATCTTGAAAACGGCTGCTTGTAGCGGCTCTTGAAGGCATACCTTTTTCACGTAAAAATGGTAGAGGAATCTATTTTTCTTCTTAGAAAATGTGAAACATACATGCACGACAAAGTTGTGACTCCCCAAAAGAGACAAAGACTTGTAGGCGGCGCCCCTACAATTAAGGCCAAACTAAGATCAAATTTGAATTTTTCATATTAAAAACTCCCCAAATACCAATTTTCGTCCAAATATCGACATTATTTTAGAAAATATTTACGAAAAACCAAAATAAAAATAAATTTTTAGCACCTTGTATATCAAAAATAAAGGCCTTGCTTATTTGAACTTTTACCTTATAAATAACTGAGGAATCGTCCTGTAAAATATCGGACACTTATTATTTAACACCCTGTATATTTCCACAGTAAATTTCGAAGTTTTTGAATAAACATAACCTACAATTTCCTAGTTCCATCTCAACCGGTGGTGATGACTATATTTTTGTGAGTGAAAGTTAAAGTTTCTGCTGAAAATGTTGGATAGGTCTTTGATAGTCGTACAATGGAACCGAAAGTGATAAATTATAGGTTATATCCGCACAAATAACGTGATTTCATGCAATATTGCGTGTACTCGTGAATAATTTTTTTTTAAGTGAAGCAAAGTCTTTCATCTGCACAGTATATGTAATACTATTTCTAGTTCTTTGCCGCATAGTCTGTAAGAAGGGTCATTGTACCCATTTTGTTGAGTTGCTATTTTGGTAATGGTAATTGTAGGTGGTGCTCCTCTTCCTTCCTATATAGCAGCCCTTGGAACCCACAAATCTCTTAGGAATTTGAGGAATTTGCTATTGTGTGTTACTCAATGCTTCTTCCTCCTGGAAATACGAGTTTCCAGGCACCGAATGGTTTTGGCCTGATCAATGGTGCTTAATCCAATGTGCCCGCAACACTAAATTTTTTTTATCGCATTCATTAATTTTATGAAGGCATTTCGATATTATGTTAGGAGAACTCAACGCTTTGGTGGCTGCTTGGCTGTCGGAAAAAATTGCAATGTCCTGGTACCTGTACCGTTTTCAGTCTCAGACCTATTCGTGTATTATATCTCTTCCTTCAGAATGGTGCTGAGTTATGTGTTGTTCGATTCAGTCTGGTATGCTATAGAAACCATGAATCTGATCTGTTCCATGCGTGTGGCGAGGGCATGCTAGGCCTCTCTGCCAATAGTTATTATAAACTCCTTATGTATTGTCTCAATATTTATGTTTCAAATGTATTCTGTAGTCTGAAGTCACCAAACTATGACTGTTCTTGTACCAAGAGGTAGGGGTCAGCAATCTAAATAGTGTCTTCGTATATTTTTTCTTTGTGTTATTTAAGGCAGCACAACGATTGTAGGGGGGTTGTCATGGCTGTTCAGCCTCTCAGTACCTCGACTTTTATACATCTTTTCAAGACCCGGGATTCGGTGTCCTTGGGAAGTTTATCAGTTTGCTAGGAGATATCAGATGGCGTAAATGAAACCTTTTGGAAAACAGCGCTTTGCAGTCGCATAGCAGGTGTTCTGCAGTAATGACACAGTTCACTATCTGATCTATCAATTTTTTGTGGTGATATCACAGAGATGTTTGGTGAACAGTCCGGTTACCAGTTTCAAGTCTTTGTTGACCAACTTGAGTTCAGTTTTCCATGGCGTTGGGCTCACAAGCCTTTTCGCTTGTTTTGGTCCTGGAACCTTATTCCAGTGAGTTTTGATTTGGTCGGCTTCCCATTGCCGAAACTCTTCCTCAATATGGGCTTTAGAAAGATCACAGAAGGGTTCTGCGCCAGGAATTTGAATGTTTGCTTCCTCTTTGTCTGCTTCCTCATTGCCTTTGATTCCCTTGTGACCTGGCAGCAACAACTGAGTGACCTGATTGTTTGTACCCAGTTGTCTTAGGAAGAGGTTGCAGTCCCAAGTCAGTCTAGACTCACAAATGTGAGACTTTAGAGCTTTTAGTGCTGCTTGGTTATCTGATAGAATATAGATTTTTGGCGCACTGAAGCCTGTTGCAAGTCATTTTTGGGTGCACATTTCTTCATCATAGGACCCGTTACTCCCTACCAGCCCTTTCGTCCATCTTGGATTCATCAGCATTCCAAACTGATGCACCCCTTTCTAGTTGAGGCCCATTCGTTGTGCATATTTGCTGACTGTTTATGTCTAGCTGGCATAATATCTGATGGTTTGTACCTGGACTCTAGGGGGATATTTTCCAGAATATTCGTGTGTCCAGTCAGATTTCTAGTTTTCAAGTTTGATGTCTGGTACAGTCTGAGGGCACTCATCGCAGCTTCCTTCATTACATACAAGTGCAGTGGCGGAAGGTTTATCATTACATTAAATACTGCAGTGGGACAAGTGAACTTAGCTCCTGTGATTCCCGGACAGGCTAACCGCTGCACTTTTTACAGCTTCATTTGAGCCGAGTACTGTGGGATTTTTGGCCACCATACTAATGATGCATGGGTGACAATGGATTTGATGATCGTTTGGTATGGCCAATTTATCATTTTTGGCTTCAAACCCCATGTCTTGCCAAATACTCTGAGGCACGTCCAGGTTGCCGCTGTAGCCTTGGAAAGAATTAGATTTATTTGACTGTTCCATGTTAGTCTTTGGTCGATTATAACGCCCAAATATTTGACTTCTTTGAACAAAATTAGCTAAGTTCCATTCAGGGTTGGGGCTTTCATTCGTACTTACTTAGGATTTACATTTAATCCATCCTTTGCGAACCAGCTTCTGATTATGTTTAGGGTTATCTGCATACGATTGGATATTATCACGTTTGCCCCTAAGAGTAATGACAAGGTCAATGACCACAGCAATGGCGATAGAACCATGCGTTGGGGACAACCTTTTTCCGCTGTTTCTCCATTGTTTTCAGGAGAAAGGAGGTGAGACTGATGAATGTTGCTTTGAATCCTTCCGAATATTCCTTAAAATGAGCCTTGTTGTCTCTAACTAATTCATAGGTTAGTCCGAATAAAAATAGGTTGGGCATGTCAAATATTCAAATTGAGGTAGTTCCGCCACGAGACAGTTGAATTGGGAAATTATTTTCGACGGAATCGAAAAATTTCAAAAGACTTTTCGATTTGAAAAGCAAAAAAAAAAAATTTTTGAAGGGGGGCACTTGCATCCCCCAATCGACTCTAAAAAATTTCTTCGTTATAGAAAGTCGGCGACTCAAAAAATTGATGTCCCCGAAAAGCGCAGCAAAAAAAAATACTTCAGAACCCCCCCTCACTAGAAATCATACGTCATGGGAAAAAATGATCGTTTCTCGATAAAACTTCAATGGACTTTTTCGTAGTACTCTTTTTGAACTTTTTTTTTGGGGGGAAGGGGGGTATCGTTAAAATCGATGGGGTCAACTAGGAGAAGGAGTTTTTTTTCGCGTTCAGACCCTCAAATGGTCCCCCGTCCTTCTTTAAAAAGTCTCCGTTCACAATCCACATTTATCTACGACCCCCCCTTTAGGCTGTGCGCTTTCCCGTGGACTATTTTGAATAACGAGAGTGGTTTTGATTATATCTGTCAAACTAGATGATGAATCACTTCGATTTTTTTTCACAATATCTGTGATATCCTGCTCTAGCTCCTCCTTGTTTTTCATAAACTCCTTAATTTTAGTACTAACGGTAGAATTAATAATGTGCTGTTTGCCTATGCATGGTCCATATGTTACGTGTTAATTGAGTCAACTTCAATTATATATATCTCGGGTTCGGGATGGTGAAACTTGAAATTTCATTGAGGTGTTGGTCACATGTTGAACAATACGTATATGTAATAATTTCCTTATTCAACTGTCTCGTGGCGGAACTAAGTTTCCAGAACTTGAATAATGCCTTTCGAACTGCAATAAGATTGCTTCAGAAGTATGTTCAGGAAGGCTATGATGGTTGAAACCTTCTGAGACTTGTTATGATCCTAAGATTTCTTCTAATCAGTTTCAACAGGGCGGTTGTCCCCTTTTTCGAAAGGATTGTTCTTTGATATCTCAAAGAACAGCTCTGTTTCGATAAACTCCTTCATTGTATAACCTCCAGTCAGATGTTGAGCTTTTTAATTTCCTTCGAAGTCATTATGTCCAGCGATCAATGGAAAAGCAATTCTGTTGCCATTTTATCCATTCTTTGGTGAGGCTTCCTCATGGGAATTTGCTGTTTTCAACCCATAGGTCTGGACCGGTGAATATATGTTTTTGCAGCTAGTTGGTCTGTATATTCATTAGCTACTTGTTTTTCGTAGTATCCGAATATTCCCAAATTAGTTTCGATTCAATATGTTCAAGATTGATTGCACTTTGGATATAAGATACATTAGGAATGTGTCTTTTCTTTTGTTTCCATTGCCTGAATTCTTTCATATGCATGTCCTCTGAAGTTCCACTCTTTCAAGTCTATCTGTAATGTGATTGGTTTGCCACTGGAGTATTAAATTTGAGGTTCGTTTAATTTTGATTACATCAGTGATTCTCTGAATGGAATCGCCAATGTCTTGTGTACGCAATCCAGCCTCTTCCAGGATTTTTATGGTTAGTTAGTTAGTTTTGAGGATTCATAATCATTTTTAGAGTTATTTACAACCTACATAGTTGTGGAATTAATTCCTACAGGTTTCCTTCGCGAAAGCGATTCTACAAGGCCCTTTCCTGAGGGCTCCAGCATGTATAGTGAAAAATTTGCATCTGTACTGGTTTTCTACAACATATTGGCCTGGATTCATTGTTGGTGAGGCATTGTATGTAACCACTACCATATGTCATTTTGTGAAAACCTTACCGCCTGCCCATGTTGTAAATGTCTCACTATTTCAGAGCTACACTTATTGTTCTTTGCTCTCTGTCCATAATGATAATAACATTTTGTCAAACTCATATTTCTATTGATGGCTGATAGCATTGTATCACGCCACTCCTGGGACACTCATTATCCACCACGACCAGACAATGAAACTTTCACTAAATACATTCGAAGCCTTTGAATATTCCATTCACATAATACTACTCAAGTTTACCTGCTGAACTGTTACGACATTGTTTTGATTGATTCACGTTGCTTTGACCATGATTATAAATGGGGAATAATGATAGGATTCAAAATGAATGAATTCAAATTTCTATAGATCTTGACACAAATTAGAAAAAAAAAATCGAATTGGTTGTTATGAAATGGAGAAGCTACATTCTTTAGTTGTCGGCGAGGATATTTTTTCATAGAAAACGTGCTATATATCTAAATTATGAATGTTTGCGATTTTTTGTGGAAAACAATTTGTTATAGTTGGCGTAACATGTCTAAGTGGGTTCATTATTTTAATCAGTTCGATGGTATTCATTACAATTCCAACTTCCGTAATACTTTCGCATGACTGCCCAAAATATATTCACCTCGCAAACCTAGTATATACATTCGTAGTATAATGTCCAATTTCACTAAACAAAACACACACGGTCATTTATCAGTATGTGTCACAGCCTGACAACGAATTTTGCCATAAATCAATAATGAAGGAATAAACATTTCGATTTTAATAAAAACCTGGCGATTGAAACAAAACATTAGATATTTATATAAGAGTAAGAATGTCTCTTGTTTCAAACTTTTTAATGAGGATGTATTCGTTCACTATTTTACGAGTATTTAATTTTACACATTTAAGTGATCCAAAGAATTGATTTTCCTCATGTATGATTTTCGGAAAATTTCCATTGATACTACTTTGACTAATTCTCTAACAACACTAGAAAATCGCAGAAAAATGGGCGACTTCTCTCAGTTTTTGTCAGACAAACTCGACAGACTTCGTCAGTCCACCCTAACAATGTTAAGCTCTAAACTTGCCGAACATCGAAGAGGAGTCACTTTTGTGTCGCACGCCAAACATTTTCCATATGACCACAACCTCCAAACATACTTCAAGAATTCAATAAATATATAATTTTCCCAGCCACCTCCCGTCCCTAATGTTCTCTGTTGTCTTCCGAACATATATTTCCCATTAAGCAAATTCATTAACATTATGAGGTGTTGAGGTATAGCAATTTCATTAATATGTTCTTTGTGTTGAGTTATTGTAATACTAATAATATTATTTATATTCATGCTGTATATTTTCTCGATAGTGTATCAATTTCCTTTCTTATTCCGACTCATTGACATTCTTTCAAAAACCCTATAGGGCTCAACATTTCTCAAACATGCAGTGCTAAACATGAAACAAGAAACTTTTGAATTTATATCTAAGCATTTTATAGAAGAAATGTACAGAAGTTTTATTTCAATCGGTTATGTGAGGTATCGTTTGAAAGTGTAACACAAAAAAATATTGCTAGGATGCAGTCAGAAATAGTGGTTAATAGTAGGAAAACTCTTTTTTGATTCGTCAAGCTTTCGAAAAATGTAATTTCTTCATCACAACATCAGAAAGTTCATAGTACGAGTTTGAAGTACATGAATAAAGATTAAATAACGGTTTACCAAGTTCAGGTTGTTGTGAGATAAATAACTAATGCTTTCCATTTTAACACACAAATTCAAACGTTCGAAAAAACATTTTAGTTAGTGATTTGAAATTGAAAAAACAATGAAGAATAAAGAATGAATGTGAAATTGCAATTTTAGGTTAGAAGAGAACATAGTTCAGTCAGTCACAAGACACAAAACAATAATTGAAGCTCAAAGATGTCATTTGTAACTTGCCATGACAACTGACTGGTGTGAAGTTAGCGGCCATTTTCTAGCGGCCGTTTTTATCTGGCAGCCAAATGGCCAGTTGAGAGTAAATAAATTGATTTCTGAATTTCTTCGAATTTTCAAACAAATCGTGAGTAATGAATGGCTGAGGATTTGGAATGGCAATGAGGATTCAATTTAATAGAAAATGGTCGAACACAAAAAATGGAAAACTGTAGAATGATATAGGTACCAAGAATGCCTTAAGATAAAAAATCAAAACCCACCCTCGAAAATGTTTGGCCAAGTTTATTCATGATATACGTGTTACTAGAAGGCTATATAATGATATAACAAGGGATGATTGATTTGCAGACCGTGGAAGGGGTAATTAATACCTGTCGAGAATTACAGAAATATAAAAAAATCACGTTAAAAAATGTTTAGCACACGTGATATTTGATATACGTATTACGGAAGGGGTAGTTTATACTTGTCGATATTTCGAATAAATTGGTAGAATCAGTAAACCAAAAATTAACTTGGCTAAACATTCTTTGAAATTAATCGAAATTCTGATGAGTATAAACTACATCTTAGACTACCTGCAGATCAGTCATCTCTTGGTATATTATTATGTAGCACGTATACTATTGCTCTGTAGCACGTATACTAAAAATCAACTTGGCTAGACATCTTGAGGGGGAGTTTTGATTATTTTTCGGAATATAAGTATAAACTACCCTTTCGACGTCCCGCAAAAAAACATATTTTGGTATATCATTTTATAATCTTCCAGTAACACGTATATCAAATATCAACTTGACTAAACATTTCTGAATATTGGAATATATAGCCTTTCAGTAACATGTATACCAAAAAAATTAAATTTTTTATTAATATCGACAAGTATAAACTACCCCTTCGACGGCCTGCAAATCAATCATCTCTTGGTATATCATTATATAGCCTTTCAGTGGCACGTATACGTATACCAAAAATTAACTTGGGTTAACATTTTTGGAGGTGAGTTTTGAATTTTTTCAAAATATCGACAAGTATAAACTACCCCTCTTGGTATATCATTATATAGCCTCACAGTAGCCCTTCTACGACCTGCAAATTGATCATATCCTGGTATATCATTATATAGCCCTCCAGTAACACGTATATCAAATGTCAACTTACGAGTTTTGTGATTATGGTCCGATTCTATTCAAAATTGGTATGTGGGGGTTTTTGAGGAAGAATATTTTTTTTACAAGCTTTAATTTTTAGTTTCCCGGTGTCTGGGTGTCTGTCTGTAATCAAATCTTGCAAGTTAAGTTTGACCAATTTCTAATCGTCCGATTGATTTGAAATTTGGCAGGTGTACATAATTCCGGTGACAATGCATTATGAAATTTTTGAAATTAACGAAAAAATATATATTTAATAACAAGCTTTCATTAGTTTTTAATAAAAAAAGAACTAAAAAATTAAAAAATAAAAATTATAAAAAAATACTTTTTTAAAGACACACTTTCATACAAATGCACTAAAAAAGAAAGAATAATGTATTTCATTGTTGATCTAGGTTATTCTGTAACAGATTCAAAATAGGTAATTTTAGGCGGCAAGATTTTTGAATCTGTTACTTTTTAGTGCATGTTCATTTTTGGTATACGTGTTACTGAAAGGCTATATAATAATAAACCGAGATATGATTGATTTGCAGGCCGTCGAAGGGGTAGTTTATACTGGTCGATATTTCCAAAAAATTCAAAACTCATCTCCAGAAATGTTTAGCCAAGTTAATTTTAGGTATAAATGTTACTGAAAGGCTATATAATGTTTTTTTTATAAATTTTTTTGAAAATCACTCTCATGACACATCCTGTTAAATTTCTGCTACTCTGGCCAATGTATACTTCATTACAATTTAAAGACTGATTTATAGTATCTACATTTGAACGTTAAAGTTTAGTTAAGTGGTTTCATTTACATTACGGAGATTATCCAATTTGAAAATTTCATTGAGTTTTGATGTTAATTCTTCCACATAAGGAAGTGTTAGGTGTTTTTCGCATTTTTTGACATTACGTTGATTATCCAATTTGAAAACTTCATTGAGCTTTGGTTTTGATTCTTCCACATAAGGAAGTGTTTTATAAATACACACAGTCCTAGGTTAAGAGGGGTTTATTACATTTATATTGGTTATTGTGGTCATGTGGTCAGGATTTGAGGTACTGTTATTTTCTGAAAGGCCATTATTTAAGTTCATTTGTTGATTAGCTGTGCTGTGATTACCTAGTGGCTTAGGATATTCTTTTGAAATCTATTTTAATTCATTCATGAATCTGTTTTTAAGACATATTAGGATGGTTTTTATGTTCGAAGAATGGAAATTTGAGAATCTGTTTAAACAGAAACAAATTGGTTTTCTGTGCCATTCAGGGATAAGAACTGAGTGCCATTATTTCCTCTTTACTCTTTAAGTCAAGAGACTACCCTTCATATATACACACACAAAATTAACGCAACAACATATCAAATGATACAATTAGCCATAATGAATTAATTTCAATAATTTTGAATGGACCCTGATTACATAAAAAGTTGGAAAAATATATTTGGATCCTTTAAAAGTGAATTAGCTACAATATGTCTGTATAAGATTAGAATTAAAATTATTATAAACACCAAATAACAAAATGAATTGATGGTTTAAATGGTATACTAGTAGCCTGTGTTGCCTGTACTTCTAATCTTGAGGAATTTGTTCCCATTCTGTGATAACTGAATTTTCAAGTTCCCTCAGGTTTCTAGGTGCAGGTATAAGACGTTTCACATTTCTTTTGAGGTGATCCCATACATTGTCGGTAGGATTGAGATCCAAGCTTTCTGGTGGCCATTGCATAATTGATATAACAACCTGAATAAGATAATCGAGTACATCCCTAGCCAAGTAAGGTCGAGCGCTATCTTGCATAAACAAGAAATTGTGACCCATAAAATGACCGAAAGGCATCACGTGTTCTACTACAATAGCCTCCAGATAGTAATCAGCATTCATGGATCTCGTACGTAGGTATATGAACTCATTCTGCGCGAGCATCAAAGCAGATGCCTCCCCAGAATATAACAGAGCCACCGCCGAATGGAATCCTTGCAGAGATATTGCAAGTAGCAAACCTCTCTCCTGGTCTTCGTCATACTCGCTCACGGCGTGTAGCGTTTAAAAGTGCTACATTCAATCATTCTTTTATTTGCTACACTCTGTTGTATAGTAGTGAGTAGTATTAGCCCTTTATGGAACTTGCATTCGGTGTCGAATGCAGAAATCTGTAAGTCGCTGAGAGTCACCATCACAAGAATCGCGTCTCTGTTACTAGATAGCGGTAAGATTACAATTCTCTTGTATATTGTATTTTCTTCTAGTCTGAACTTCCGGAAAAAGAATTTTTGACATTCGACAGAATCTTTGACATTCGAGGATCAATAATACCGACAGTTCTCTTAGGTATCCTGTTTGTGGAAAGTAATACGTCGTGTTAAATTTGGAAAACGGATTCGGCCAGGAAACCTAACAGTTGTTATAACCGTGTAGAGCGCCCCCATCAAAATGTATATTCGAAACCCTCTACGTCTCTGAGGTGAGATATAAATTGTTCTTGTCGAAACTGTACTTTTTCTGTAGCCTCCCTCACTTATTTCCACATTAACACTTTCCATCGTTCATAGGGTTTCATGGTACAGGCCTAATCTGCGAGTATAAATATTGTAATTGGGGGTACAGACCAGTCGTAGTTTTATGCTGAAGTCCAAGCAAAGGCAAGCAGGAATATCAGAGTTATACTTAGTCTTAAGGAGTTGGTTTCTTGAAGATACTGCCAAGTTTGAGGTCGGATTTGGTTGCCAAAAGGAGGTATTTCATGACTGAATTCCTATTTGTGGAGCCCTGTTGTCTTAGAGGTAATCTTTTATGCACTATTAGTAGCCCTCGAAGCACCTGCTCGTATTAGCCGCTGCAAGATTCACCATAGAATTTTGCTGGATATCAAACCATGGTATCGATGACTGGCTGTTTGTTTATATATGTCAGCCCCAAAAAGCCAGAAGTGGATGTTTAGTTCATACTTTTATCACAACCGATAATTGGTTATTTCATATTTTCATCACAAATGATAATTAGTTATTCGTTGTAGCTTGTAATTATGTATTTCGTGGTATTCTATGCATGGTAGCCAAAATAATTAAATATTCAGTTTTCAGAATAAGCTCCCGATAATTGGTTATTTCATATTTGTATCGCTACGATACTTTTTTATTGCGATGTAGCTTGTAATTATGTATTTTGTGGTATTCTATGCGTGGTATCCAAAATAATTAAATATTTAGATTATTCAGAATAAGCTCCCGAAAATTAGTTATTTCATTTTTCTATGCGTGAAAGCCAAAATATTTAAATATCCACCATATTTTACATACTACACTGTAATCCGCCCTGTAGTACTACGAACCGAGAGTGCTCACATAGGTTTTACTAGTGTTCACTGTATAACCACGTATTTATTTGGTGATGGTTAATTTTTTTTTAATAAATGGTAAGTATTACATTTTAATCAGTGTTTCTGTACTAATTTACTCACTATCTCTCAGACTACCAATAGATCAGCATTGAAATAATCTTATTTTCTGGGTTAAATAAGGTATAGTCCATCCAATATCAATTGCAGAAGCTGTTTCTATAGGGAGCAAATAAAAACTCACTTCGCTAACACGAGCGTATATGCGAAGAAACGGAACGGAAAATGATGTGTACTACTCGTAAACATTCGCCGCCGGCGAAGGGAAGATCATAAGAGCCGATAGTCAACGTGGACCTGAGTGACTGCTGTCACCGATTCGTCTGGGCCAATCGAATCGAAAGCTTGGGGGTGTGTCTATACGATGGGAGGTCATAAATCACGCGTTAAATTGGCGTTTCAATAGCTCTGAAAGATTAAAAACCAGTAGCGTCTGTGGTCTTGGTGTGTACCGATCGAAATACGTTTTAGGATATAATAATAACCTACATCAAACAATGAAAGAAATTATTTTTCTTTCTTAATGTATTTGTATAAATAAAAGCTTGTCTTTAATTTTTTTTCATTTTTCATTATTTATGAAGTATTTTTAAAATCTCAAAATATCTTAATAAAATCAGTTATCTCCGCCACTGCTGCTCACAGGATTTCGCCGCAAGACTTTTTTATGCTTCTGCAATTGATATTGGGAAAACTATAAGCGCAATATTTTTCATATAACCAAGTGGCCCTCAACAAATTATCATATTTCTGGATTGAAGTATCTCAGCCACCGCTCAAATATTTCTTCAACTCAACGACCTATAAATGTTCTCCGATGAAAATCACCGTGCACATGTAATCTGTTTTCCCCAGAGAAAAACAAAGGTTACAGACCATCTGAATGTTTTAAGCTAACCCTGGTTTTCCATCTGTAAAAAACGTGATTGGAAACACGTTTAGGTACAGACCAATTTTGATGATTTCGAGCAAAATATAACCTGGCAACTATGTGCTCTCTAGTAAGCGAGGGCGCAGTGGCTGGTTTCCTACTGTCTAATCCAGATTTATTTAACCATCTTCTAACTGTTCTAGAAAAAATTGCGACATTGCGGGTAGCTTCGAGTTAGTTTCTCGTCATAGAACTAGTAGTTCTGTTTCTTAAAGCATATTGTCTAAGAAAACGTTCATCTCGGTCGTTAGTGCATCGTTTTTGCCCTGTCTGGCCTTATAGAATAAGTTCAGTCAAACGTTTTATCATACGACTCATTGTGGAACGATGTTGGCAACATAACTCTGACAATATCACTCGTCCAAGAAAACTGATGCTCGCACCACCTCGTATTCAGTTAAATTCCTTGTTCGATTCATTTTTCCAATTTTTCGGAGTCACAAATAAAACAGTCTACCATAAACACGTATTACTTTCCAAAAAGTTAGAAATCATACGTTTAATTAAAAAAAAGTATTGCACAAAATTGTATACCTTCTAAAAAATTCGTTAAAACTGTAAATCTAAACGAATTGTTTTGATTGCTGTCATTAACAACGAAACAAAATAATCATAGCCTACTATTCAAATACTCGATAAACTTCGAAAGTGGCATAAGAAAAAGATACATCTATTTTTGGATTGTTGCGTTAATTTTCTCCAGGAGTGTATACAGGGTTTTTCACGATGAGCGTTAGTTAGACCTTTCTGGCAAACCAGAAAACGGATCAACCTGAAAATTCCACAGTATGCATAAATTAATATGATCTACACACCTAAAATTTTATACGGATGCGGCGTTGCCGCTTCTACTATAAAGTAGCGGCTACTTTGATTTTTCAAATGGAACACCCTGTATATAATATCATATTATGATTTCTTATCACTTTGTCCACAACTTCATGTACTATTTTTCTATACCTATCTGTTACCGTTTAGAAGATATACATTAATTTCGATTTTTTTTTGCCAAACATGTATTTTTATAAACGCTGATAATCTTGAACCTTCTGGTACTAAGACGATCAAATTCGAAATGGAGTGGAGTGATACCATGAGGATCTTCACTTCGAATCATATTTTTATTTGCCTCATACAGGGTCTTTAAAAAATGCAGATACTTTGTTCACATGAGAAAATGAGTGGAAGTCAATTTTTTCAAATGGAACAACCTGTATATTTCCACATTTTTGAGCTCTACATCCAATTTTAGATTGACTTTGTTCAGATAATCCTATTTCGATTTCGAACCGTTTTCGAAATAAACTGTTTCAAACAGAAAATGACGTGGTTTCCTTGTATTCATCACTTATTTTTGAAATTTAACATGTATTTTATACTACCTAATATTTCTTTTCGATTTAGTTTTTCAACAGTCTCAAATCAGTCAATTCGAAATTGATATGTACCTTAGAAAAAGTTACAATTTGTATGCATTGAGGTATTGAGTGTCTCTACCGTACAACATCACATTAATATTTTTTACTAGTGTGCTTTGGAAAAATGAATGATCCAATTTTGAAATGTCAAACTTTCGTTGGTGGTTTTGACTGATTGTGATACCAATTATAATAGAAAAATGTCAAGATTAGGTTACAGTAATGAAGAATATTGAATGAATGTGGTTTTTTGGGAGGAGCAACGTTTTTCGACATGTTTTTTGGGTAACCTTCCACAGTCTGAAAATGAAAATATAATCAGGAAAATCTATACAAGTGTAGAAAGGGCAAACTAATTAGTTCACCCCGATAAGTTATTGCGTTCGCCAAATTATATTTCCTATAGAAAAATGATTTATTTAGTCAATAACTTATCGTTTTCTGAATTTGCCTATCGATTTTTTTTTTAATTCAAAAGATACTTCTCTATATAGTTTGACGTTTCGGGGACTATATCTGCCCCCGTTCTCAAAATCTTCTGAATCTCCTTTAGTTGTTATAATAATTTGGATTTTTTCTTGCAGAGTCTTTTTCGCTTGTTTAAGAGACGGATGTAAAATTTTAGGCGTGTAGATCATATCAATTTATGCATACTGTGAAATTTTCAGGTTGATCCATTGTCTGGTTTGCCAGAAACGTCTAATTAAAGCTCATTGTGAAAAGCCCTGTATAGTTTCGAAATTCGTCACGTGGCTAATATACTTGCCATATACTAATATAGCGAAACAATTTTAACTCAATTATAAGAGACACACGGCCCACGATGTGCAATGTCTGCGAAGAGTTTCTCCGTCATAGACACATCTTGGCGAAGCCCGTGCTCGGTCAACTGCAGAATATGTAGGTGGAAAATGTGATCGAACGGGTTTCTCGCAGACATCATGTGGAGAACGCACCTCTGGGGACAATTTGCTAGGAGTTTATTCATAATATTCGCTTGCCGCAATGGCTATCGTTTAGCAGAAACGTTCTAATGGGTTATTTTATTAATGCTACAACCAGTTTTGTTAACGGTGTAACGAGATGCACCAAAGAATTGAGTATACAGGGTGTTAACCAACTTTTGCATTACCGCTAACAATAATTGATAGTACATCAAAACTAAAAGGATTCTCCGTTTGAAATATTCACGTCAAGTCTGTTGAGTTTCCCTCTAGATAAACCGAGACAAAAACACAAATCTAATAGACGTGATTAATTGAAAAATACTATGTGCGGCATTCTCAAGAGGGTCTGATTTATGAATTGTAATGAACAGTTCTGGCTCTCCTAGAGATGCCTTCAGAAATAATATACACAAAGTTAGTCGATACTCAGCTTTTGTACGAATCGTATATACGTTTGAAATAAACGGTTCAAACGAATTATGTATTTTATTTAAATCCCTAACCTACTAAGTTCAATAAAGTCCTTGATAAGCCAGAAAAAAATCATCAGCTACTAAAACTTCGCTGTTTTGTTACCGCTCGAAGACCATGTAGATATACATGACCCTCATAGTGTCAATCTTTGGACTGCTCAGTGTTCTCATTTATTTCTCAATTTAAATGAACGAGTTTGATTTTGGCTAAATTGAGAATTTACATAAATATATTAGATTGGATCAAAAACTTGTGGAAATGAAATGGATTGATTTGGAAACAAAAGATCTGTATAGTAGACGTAGTCATTTAGAATTATCTGCCTACAAATTTCATCTCAAATTAACCTATGAACTAACAAATAGGCGAATAAAGTCGATCATCAAGCACAAATTGGAAAAACTCATAATAAGAAATTGAAGCAACTGAGAATTGACTTAAAGAGTCGAAAATCCAGCTATAGCAATGGACAATATTGAAATTGTCGAGAATCATTCTTCTCAGTTATTTACCTCAGAAGAATTAGACTCACTCAATAAAGGCTCAAAATTCAGTACTTGTAATAGTGCCACAATAGAAGACATAAGCGATATTGAATGTGGTTTGAAATATTAAAATGAAAACACCAAAAGTTATGTTAAAAACGCGTGTAAAATTCAACTGACACATAACTCTACAAATCAGGCTACAAGACATAAGAACAGTTCGAATAATGTGATAAAAGATCTGAGAGAGAAAGATTGCTTTTATCTAAAAGCAGATGAAAGAAACAAAGTGGTCATTTTAGGTAATCAGAATATTTTGAAAGTATGAACAAACATATTTTAGAAGGTCCTTATGAACAATTCAAAAGAACACCGTTACCAAAGATGATATGCAACTATAATAGGCCAATCAATAGAGATTTTCTGCTCTATTGATCCTGTGACAAAAATACTACCTACTGGTAGGAAACCGACTGTACCAACATACGGAAGACGGTCTTGTTATGTTTCCTACTCGCAAGTGTCATTGCTAAATTCGTTATGAAAATTTGATAGCAAAACATCTTTTTTTAGTTTTTTGCTTGTAACATGAAAACTAATGAAGCAATCTATATGTCTCCAATGGACAAGTTGTAGAGAATTAAAATACAAAGGCAATAAGTTTCAGCGCAACTTGATCGGATTATTAGTGAAGGATAAAAACCGAAAAAACTAGAAAAAATCAGCGTTTTTAAAAAAAATCATTACTGCACCACTTTCTGAGTTGTAGTGCAGGCTTTCCAGAAAATAGTAGTCATTAATATATAGTTTATGTTTTGGCATAATTGTAATCTGAATTTTAATGCACTTTATTGCAGCAGACCTGGATGCTCCATAGGTGGTCCGATTTCAATTTCTCTAGAAGATTTTGAGAGAAGAAGTATAGTACTACAAAACGATTTCCCTTATTTTGCGTTGAAATGCTGCGAAATAGGTGGGAAAAGCTTGCAAACATGACCGAAAACCAGCGAGTGCATGAAAGCGGCTCAGGAGTGGGGGTAGAGCAGCAGACGCGGGTAAGCGCGCTTCACGTGTTATAAATCTGCTGCTCTACCCCCACTCTTGAGCCACTTTCATGCACTCGCTGGTTTTCGATCAAATTTGCAAGTATTTCTCACCTATTTCGCAGCATTTAAACGCAAAATGAGAATAGACGTTTCGTAGTACTATACTTCTTCTCTCAAAATCTTTTAGGAAAATTGAAATCGGATCACTTATGGAGCATTCAGGTCTGCTGCAATGAAATGCTTAAAAATTCAGATTGCAATTATGATCTAATCCGACAGCGCCTCAATTTCTCACAAACAAAGTACATACCAATCACTATTTTTTTTTCTGGTTTTTCCAGTTTTTCTCCGTTATTAATGATCCAATCAGCTCATTTCTTTTGCATTTTGATTCTCTACAACGTCCATTGAAGGCATCTAGATTTCTTCATTAGTTTTCATGTTACAAGCAAAAAACAGAAAAAATTCGTTTTTTTTTCATTTAAATGTTTATAACAAATTTAACAGTGACACTTGGGATTAGGAAACATAACTGGATATAACTACGGACCATTATTCGTATGATGGCGCAGTCGGTTTCCTGGTAGTATTTTTGTCACGAAAAAATCTCTATTAATTGGTCTATATGTCAACTATGGATAACTGCGAAATACTATTGAATGAAGTTTCGTATATTAAATATAACAGTTCCAAAATGTGTGTGAAAGTAGTCCATTATGCTTTAAGTGTAGTTCTGGGAATAGGAGAAAAAGGGGGTTGATTTCAAACCCTTCTTTCCCGTAGTTTCAAAATTATGCGGTCTGCCAAAAATTCATAAACCTGGTAATTGTATGAGACCAATTGTGTCAGGCATCAATTCTCCTGTAAAAATGGCTATTGGACGAGTTCCATAGTTTACCTATCAAGCCAAAACGTTTTTCTATCAAGAATTCTTGAGTTCGTCGTTAGAATCAAAAACTCAACTCTGGTGGATGGTGAGATTTTGGTTTAATTCGATGTACATTTTGGTTTAATTCGATGTAATTCCTGAATCCTTGCAGTACTCAAAAGTACTTTTGGAGTCGAACAAGTTTGAAACAGAAAGAATCGAGGAATTTTTGAAATTGACATCCTTATGCATGGATTGAAACTATTTCATATTCCAAGATAAATTCTATCAACCTAAGTAAGGCTCCGCCATTCATGGCAAAACTTCATGAGTAAATTCAAAACTAATCTGAAACTTCAAAATCAATATTTTCCAAAAATTTGGCTCAGGTATGAGGGTGATGTGTTTTGTATTTTTGACACGAAAAGTCGAAACATAGACGTCTTCCTAACGTCCATGAACTGAGTGTTCGAACGAATTAACTTCAAGGTAGAAATGGAAGTTGATGGACGATTACTTTTCCTTGACACTCTGGTCATCAGAAATAAAGAGCGTGGAAGTGGACATCTACAGAAAGCCCACCGACACGATCAGGTTAATAGGCCAATCAATAGAGATTTTCTGCTCTATTGATTCCGTGACAAAAATACTACCAGGAAACCTACTGTGCCATCGTACGAAATACGGTTCGTAGTTATATCATGTTATGTTTTCTACTCGCAACTGTCATTGCTTAATTTGTTATAAACATTTGAAAACATTAATTTTTATTTTTTATCGTTTTTGACTTGTAACTTGAAAACTAATAGAGAAATCTCGATACTCTCAATGTACGAATTGTAGAGAATTCAAATGCAAAGAAAATGAGCCCTAGCACAACTCGATCGGGAATATTAGTAACGGAGAAAAACCTGAAAACCCGAAAAAACAGCTTTTTAAAAAAAATCATAAGTCTGCCACTTTTTAAGGTGTAGTGCAAACTTTTCACGGCATAGTAGTGATTACTATGTACTTTATGTGTGGAAAACTCGGGCGCTGTCGGATCTTTAGTTTTGGCATAATTACAATCTGAATTTTTCAATGCACTTTATTGCAGCAGACCTAGATGCGTCATAGGTGGTCCGATTCCAATTTTTCGAGATTAGAAGTATAGTACTACAAAACGTATATTATCATTTTGCGTTAGAATGCTGCAAAACATTTGAAAAATACTTGCAAACATGACCGAAAATGGGCGAGAGCGTGAAAGCGGCTGAGTAGTGGGGGTAGAGCAGCAGACGCGGGGAAGCGTATGTATAACTATACAAGCGTGCTGCGCCCGTTATGAATCTGCTGCTCTACCCCCCCTCCTGAGCCGCTCTCATGCACTCGCCGGTTTTCGGTCATGTTTGCAAGTATTCTCACCTATTTCGCAGCATTTTAACGCAAAATGAGAATAGTCATTTTGTAGTACCTTACTTCAACTCTCAAAATCTTTCAGAAAAATCGAAATCGGACCACCTATGACGCATTCAGGTATGCTGCAATAAAATACATTAAAAAAATCAAATTGCAATTATGCCAAAACTAATAATCCAACAGTGCCTGAGTTTTTCACAAATAAAGTACATATCAATCACTTCTATATCGTGAAGAGCCTGCTCCAAAACTTGAAAAATGGTGATGTTATGAATTTGAAAAAAAACGCAGATTCCTTCTGGTTTTTTCGGTTTTTCTTTGCATTTTGATTTCCTACAATTCGTCCATTGAGAGTATCGAGATTGCTTTATTAGTTTTCAAGTTACAAGTCAAAAACGATAAAAAAATGATTTCAAATGTTTATAACAAATTAATCAATGACAGTTGGGAGTGGGAACCTTAACAGGATATAACTGCGGACCGTCTTTCGTATGATGGCACAGTCGGTTTCCTGGTAGTATTTTTGTCACGAAAAACCCCCTTTGGTCTATAATCCCAACCGATTCAAAACACCATATTCAACATAAAATGGCTAGTTTTAATTTTCCATTAAACAGATCCGTAAACTTTCCTTTGAATGCTGATTGTTTTCAAAATGAAATCAAAAGGATCAAGGAAGCAATAATCAATGGATATACACCAGACTTTATCGATAATCTTATACGTTTAGTGAAGGAAACCACCACTCTGGGAAAAACGACGGAAAGCAAAAGATTCATGATAATTCCCTTCAATCCAAAACTCACGAGAGGTCTTAACACTATACCTCGGGATGTGAATCTCCAAGCTGTTTATAGCAATAGTATTAACTGGCAAACGTTATTATGAAACCCGAAGGACAAAACTGATATGAAATTAGTCGTCAAAATTGTGACAGACAGACAGACAGACAAAACATTCGAATCCTAAAAGGTTCCACGAACATGTGGCCCATGTTACCTACCGAAGGGAGAATAATTCAAGTGTAGCAAACCATAGGATCGAATAAGGTCAAAAAATTAATATTCAAACCGGTCAACGACAGTAGAAAATTAGATTGCCTGGAGAGTATAGTGAATAAGTGTGGTAAAGGGGTTGCTTGTGCAATTTTTGCTTGAGAATATGCCCTTTGATAGAATTTACGTAGTTCTTCCTGAACACGAATCCAAAATCAAAACGCGCCCCTCTCAAATACTTCCAGAGTACGAACGAATATAATTTTTCAGCGCCATCTGAAAACACTCAAAATTCGGATTTTCTCAACCACAGATAAAACTGCCGTTGTCCGAAATTTCTTCATTTTTCACATTGTTATTGAGAAATTTTATTTTAACGATATTGCCAGCCTTACCAGGAACATAGCTGTGACGTAATTAAAATCGACCAATATTGTGACGTAATTGAAATTGTCCTTTTGTTGACACATTTGCCTACTTATATGCAGGTACCAATAAAATGAACTAAATATCGAGTGAAATCATTTTTTATGTTTTAGCACTCTCTTCAAGAAAACTACATATGTGTTTCAACTGAATATATGAAGGTCATAAATGTACCGTAAAGAAAACATCAACATTTCTGGAATATAACGAATCAGGCTGTTTCTCGCTAAATTTACTCATCCTATATGCAAAACACATACACACCCATGTTTACCAAAACTATATTTATATCGTCAATACAATCCACCCCGGTATTTTCGTCTGCTTTCCATCACATTGAAATGTTGACAGTCACATAGTAAATAAAAATAAATACGAGGTCGATTGATTTGTTTGAAAATATGAACAGGGTGTTCATGAAATCAGATGTGGAATCATCTGCGACTCAAAGATAAATTTTAGTCACTATCTTCCATCGTTCAAGATAACCTCTTGGGGGTATAAATACAAGGAGGGTATGATAATTTCATGTCATAAAAAGAAACCTCTTATACAGTTGCCATTTCAAGAAGACCTCATAATTCTCAAAGTTTCATAGCCTCCGATAAGTCTGCAACATAACATGTTTTTTCTCTCTCAAGAGCGTTTTATTCCGAATGGAAATGTTATTCCCTGAAACCTACAGTTCAGTCAACAGTAGTCCAAGTTTAATAAATTTCTAGTCGAAAAGTTTCTAGGTGTGTCCGAATATGTTCAAACCACCTGAATTTCAAATATATACAGAGTTAAGAAAAACCTTTTTTTTTACCACTTTTTCGAATTTTCAAGAAAAAAGGAGATGAAATGGAAGTTTTTTTTAACAAGGCCATTTCAGTGGACAGATATAATTTAAAAAGTATTGTCGAGAAAACCATGAAAAATTTCATTTAAATTTTTTCAAGTGAAGGAACAATCATTGATGATTTTTGTGAATTTGGATATAGTACTATATGACAATATCGAATGAACATCGAATGATATTCGAACTCATCGTATATTCCGATGTGTCGGTTGAGTCCAATATGAAAATTCTGTCATTTCTTGATTCTATTCAGATTAGATGGATTTTTATAAAAATGTTCATTATATATTTCTGACAAAAAATTCAATCAACTCAGATTTGACTCATTCATGGTTGGATATGTTAGTTTTTTATGATGCACCGTATTTCAGTTAATCAAAAGATTAATCCAATTAATAATTTCAATGATATTTTATACCTACTGTCAATATTTCTCGGAAATGTGTCACGCCATTTTTATTCCTTGGGTTTCCCTTCTCTCATAGTTTCAATTATACATTTTTACTGTGATTTTTTTATTTTGAAAAATGCTGACATGTATTTGGAATACAACTGAGAAATTTAAATATATTTGATAATTCAGGCATATTTTATAGGAATACTGTTTCTTGAGGACGCCTCGATTAAAATCGACATATTTTCTGTGTCAGGGCCTTCAGACCCCTATCTATGAACATATATATGGTACATACAAAATCTATGAACAAACGGTTCTGTTTAGTAATGAGCCAAATCGGTTCGAAGTTTAGAAGGAATCTATAATTTTTTGTTTCAGTCTAAAATATGCAATCCACATGTCTTTTGATAAAGTCATTTGAGCCCTACAACTTAAAAATTCTTTTAAATCCCTATTTTTTATATTTTCCAACAATTATTTCACTCATTTTATGTTGAACCATCCAAAAAACAGTATTTCTTACAAAATGCTCGTTTTATCACGACTATTTATGTTATTTTGAACCTATCAAAAAGCAGTATTTTTGACAAAACTGCAGTTTGATAGGGATCAAATTCAAATCTCAAATATTTGCCTTCAAACCAGTAATTTCTTCATTCATTATGTAACCCACTGGTTCGTTAAAAAAAATGACCACTCAAAATCAAAATTTTATGGATGGTGAAAAAACAAGAATTTTGACAGGAATTCTGCTTTTATTCATTACTTCTTTCGTGAAATACTCGTGCTTAAAGTTTCCCCGATTTTTTTTATTTTTATTCACCCATTTTTTTCAGGTGGCTTGTGGTTTTGTTACATCAATATCCACAACCGAAAAAAACTTTCTTATAAAAAATCCTACCTAGAGGCAAATTGCTCGAGGGAAAATTATAAAATGCGATAAAATCCTTTAACACGAATGATATTTGACGATAATATTTCCCGAATCACATTTAAAACTCAATAAAACTACCAGAATTCATGTTATAGGTATTCAAATTTTCCACGGGGAAATTTACAATAATTCTTCTTGTTCCAAAATCGAAGGAATCGATTTTGCCAAAAGAAAATCCGTTACCAGAAATCGAGCCCGAGCCTTTTGCGTGATATAATTGTTACCTAACCACTCCACCACCACAACCTTGCTTGAAAACCAAGACACATTTAAGGGGCTGGAAAGATATATTTGAATTCCAATATCAATTCACTATATGGCTCATTCGATTCGGGATATCATTCTGAGAAAAACGTGTTTTTTGATTTTTTCTGCCGACGAAAAATATGCTAGTTTTATAACAAAAATAAACCGGCAACAACTCAAAAACTATTGATGATCGAGGAAATAAAAATAATAATTCTTGAAAAGGAGGAAATTTCCCATGAAAAAGTTTCCACTCCCAGAACTCAATTATTTATCATTTTAATTCAACGTGTGCGTTACGGCAGGGGTACAGCACCACTCAAGAGAGCAATGCACATATTTTTTTTATACTATTAAATATGAATTTAAAAATTTAAAAATATTAAATTATTATCTGAACACTTGAGAGAATGTAATTTCGTTGATTTTTTTTTATTGAATTTTGATAATGTGACGCTATTTTTAAGTAAGTAGTTTTATTGGAACCGTCAAATTTATTAATAACCCGATAATTGTTCACAGAACCACTCCATCATTTTTTAGGTTTCTGGAGCACATTTTACATGTGTACTCAATGATATCACGCTATAAAATTGATCAAAAGTTTATTATTTTGTTAATTATAAATTTCTAATGTTAACAAAATATGAGAAATTGAGTAATTATTGTCAATGTTTTTTATTGATATTTCACATTATTATCAATTTAATGTCTGACAGAAGCATTTCACAAAGTTTTTAAAAAAAATTACGCTATTTGTTAATACAATATTTATAAACAAATGGGCAAATTGAATATTTTTCGAAAATTGTTTTTTTGCACTAGGTTGGTAAGAGTTTATTATGATTGAAAAAAATAACAAATTCTAAAAAAAAAATTTAATAGTTTGTAATAGTTTTTTTTTAATTTAAATTATATATTGATATTTTGTTTCTTTAAAATCTAAAATTATTTATTCTCCACCTAATATTTTTATTTTTTTAATTAATAATGTAATCGTTTATTTACTCACCAATTAGTTATAACCAAACTTTCATTGGCATTAAATTGAATGGTACAAAAAATAACAAAAACACCCATATACGACAAATTATTCAAAAAATGTTGTTTGTAAGTTTTATGAAATTTTCTAGAAATTGTATTTTGAGCAGTTTGTCTTATATGGTTGTTTTTTTAATTTTTTCTACCAGTCAAAGAAAATGTAATGCCAATGAAAGTGTGTTTATTACTAATTGTTCAGTAAATAAACAAATAAATTAAATTATCAATGAGAACAATTTTTCTTAGTAGGTAGAGAATAACCAATTATGAATTTTAAAGAAAAAAACATAAATATATAAATCTACCTATTACAAACAATTAAAAACACTTTTTTAAATTTTTCTTAAATCATAATAAACCCTTAGCAACACCTAATGCAAAAAAAATAAAAAATATTCAACTTATCCATTTGTTTATAAATATTTTATGAACAAATGGCGTATTTTTTTTTATAACGTGAAATGCCTTTGTCAGACATAAAACTGATAATAATGTGAAATATCAATGAAAAAAATCAATAAATTTAATCAACAAAATAATAACTCTCAAACAATTTTATAGCGTGATATTATTGAGTACACATGTAAAATGTGCTCCTGGAAGCAAAAAAATCAAAAAAGTAATTCTGTGAACCACTATTCGATTTTTAATAAAATCAGCTTTTCAAAAAAAAACTTAATAATAGCCTCACGTTATCAAAACTCATTAAAAAATACATCAGTATTACATTCTTTCATGTGTTCAGATGATACTATGATTTTTTTTGAATTTTTAAAATTAATATTAAAGTAGTATAAAAAATATATTTTATGTGCATTGCTCTCTCGAGAGGTGCTGTACAGCCGTAACGCCCACGCGAGGCCTATATTGAACGTTGAATTAAAATTATAAATAATTGAGATAGAGTTCCGAGAGTAGGAACTTTTTTATGGGAAATTTCCTCCTTTTCAAAAATCTGTTTTTTTTCTATCATCAATAGTTTTTGAGCTATTGCCAAAAAACTAAGGTCATTTTTTTTGTTTTTGTTTTTTGGAAAAAAATTGCAAATTTTCGTTGGCAGAAAAAATCGAAAAATACGTTTTTCTCAGAATGACATCCCTAATCGAATGGGCTATCGCTCATATTTTTAGTAGACTTAAAATGATTTTTCGCAGGAAACTATACTACAAGTTGAGATGAGGACTCTCGAAGGAAAATATTAGGAGAGTTGGTTGAAATTTTGATTGAAGAATACAATAAAGATCATACATAAAGGTCATGAAATGGCCTATACTATTTGTTGCTCCTTCATAGCACTATAAGCCTTGTTTTTCGGGTATTAGGAGAAAAGGAAATTTCAATCGAAAACTTTCGATCCGAATTTTATTCTTCGATCTTCCTTGGCTGCTACAAAATATGTATGCGACTGAACTGAAAGTTTTGGGAGAGGCAGAAACTTCACCGACCAATTAAAAATATTTTCCATATGTTGCAAACTTTACCGGTAAACCATATGAATAATAAAAACAAGAAAAAATCCCTGCCTGGAAAGTCCCGTCCGGTCCGACTTCCTTGAGATGCACCACATGCCTCGGCGAAGACGTCTGCCTCAGGGTCACATGCTCCAGCTGGGTATGCCCCAAGTGCCGGGACCTCTCCTCCTCGAGCCTCCGCTCCAGGTCCTGCACGTCCACGCCGGTTCCATCCCCGACGGCTCCAGCCTCGGAGCCGGTCCACACCTTCTCGAAGAAGCTCACTCTGTCCCGTAGCTTCTTGCTCGCGGGGCTCTGCGGGCTGTCGGGAGGCCTCTTCGGGCTCTCCCCCGGGTCCTTTTTGGGCGCACTCATAATGGCACCTTCATGGAGATGTCGTTACACCTTCATACACACCGTTTGTGACATCGTGATGAGATTGCGTTCGGTGGTTGCGCGACTTTCGCGATTTCGCTCGATACTGAGTCTCGACGAAGTGGTCGCGGGTTGGGCGCGATATCGTCGTGGACATGGAGGGATCATATCGACTCGCGGCGGTTCGAATTTCGTGTCGGCTTCGTCAGATCGGCGATGCGCTTTTCACGGTTTTATTACGCAGTATTTTTTCAAATGTTTTCTTTTTCATTCTCGAAGTTTGCATTTTAATTTGTATAGTTCGGAACAAATCTTGCAATCGATTTTAAACTAAGTTCCCGATGAGCTAGAGACTTCGGACATATCTCAGAACTGGATGCCAACGCAGTGTTAACTCGCTTTCTTGTCTGTCTGTTTGTTTGTCTGTAGAATGTTTACGGAGCAAAAAGTGAGGTTATGGTGACACAACCTCTCCATAGCACCGTCACAATGAAGAGTTAACGTGCACCAAATTTAACCGCCTTCTGAATAGTTACTCAATATAACAACGAAATTAGTTGCAAGTAAATTAATATATTACCTACTAAACATCATCAAATAATTGTAGGAATACCTAAAATCAAATTAAAAACAAAATGATCGGTTTGTTTTATTTATTTTACCACGTCTATACACTGAAAAAAGAGATAGGCTTATAGATAATGAATATTTTATTTACAAAAAATAAAGAAAATAAAATTGTATTTGGTATTAAGTAATTTTATTCAATATTGATAATCTCTATAATATAATTTAGTAATAAAAAATAAATAGTTTGTGTGAGGTCGATATGTTTATAATTAACGATATAAATTTCCCAAGTAGCACACAGAGGTCATAATTCGGTTGTACAGACTTCTACTAGACCTTTCGCAAAAGTCCATGACTTATGTCTTGTAATATGCTAAGACGTCGCTATGTATGCCCATACGACAAAAAGGCACACCCTCGCGACGTCACATCGGCGTTATAAAGTAGTGGTGATGACTTGCCAATATAGACTTATATAAGCCAGTCGCAAAAGGGTCGTTATATGGTCTTAGTGTAGTCATTATATCATTATGCATGACGGTCATAAACTTTCTAATATAGTATTACAATATGTATACCATATCAAAAGATTTTATATAAAATCAATATAATATATAAGTCAGCCTTCCTTTACATGTTCATGATACTCTTGTGACCGTGATAGTTATCGAGATAAAAATGATTTTCATTTATGTATCTTTAAGAATTGTTCTGAAACTCTAGTGACCAAGCAAATCTATTTTTACGATCAAAATCCAATTCTACTCATTTAAAATTCATACGCCTCGAAAATAAAGAGAGATAAATATTTATTTTCATTTCAGAAAAAATATATTTCATCAATTGTTCTCATTGATCGTTGAAATATGTAGACCATATTATGAAAGATACTTGATTAGCAGTATCTCCAATGATTTTTAAATTGATATAAGACCCAGGGTCCCATATTTTTTATTTTGAATATTTTTGTTCCAATATGGCTACCAGAATGATGTTATCAATCAATCGAAAAACATTGATGCCGTCCTTCTAGTGTCGAAAAGTTGTAATTACTCCGGTATATATTATCATAGAATAGTTTACGAGTGTCCCAAAGACATCGCAATATCTTACATAAAAAAGTTGTAATATAGTCGCTGTGACCACAAGTAGCAAGTTTTGTTGTACTAACGTCGTAACGCTATCAAAACAGAAAAAGATATACTATATGCATAAGCATTCCGCTAGTTCCGCCTAATGGAAAACGCTGAAAATAACTGACATTTACAATAGAGGTTATGTTGATGTTGAACAGTTATATTTAAATATTTTTTATTTATCACTCGAAGTGCACATACATATTATTTATGTCTTTCCTTGTTGTGAAAACAATTGAAAGAACTGGATGAACTTACTTTTTTTGCAGTGTCCCGATAGACTGATTAATCATTTCAGATGTTAATTTTGGGGTAGGCACTCATCCTTCCTCTTTATATTTTTCTATACGCTCCAGTTCTCTTGTAAGCAGATTGGATTTTTGTTTTGGCATTTCAATCATTCATACGGAACTGAATATTCTACATACATAACACAATATACCTATCCAACAAAAATAACATTACCAACAAAAATAATCTAACCATAGATACATAATGTAATCATTACGACCAAAGTTCATCAGTTGATAAAACTACATTACATGAGTACAATATGTAGTCGTAGAAACGTTTCAAAAATCTATTCATGAGAACCACATATGTTCATTGTCATAATAACCTCACAGCAACTGCTCTTAAGTTCTACTTAACGACACATACAATTTATTTACATACAAACCACAGTACAACTTCATCTCCTGAAGGTTATAAAACGCACATTAACTTTTTGGTTCTAAAACATACAAATACGTGGTCTTTAAGACGGTATAAGAAGTCATTATGTTAATTTTATGACTCTGTGCTACTTGGGTTATTTCTAATAATATCATTTTGTTGGGTAATATTACTAAAAATGAATCCATCAATAATTTTGAGTTTATGTAAAGTGAATGAGTCATATTACCATATAATAAATATTTTTAACTTTTTGCTTTTTCAGCGTTATTTGTTATAAATTATTATTTTTTTTATTAGAAAATATTTTATTTGTCTGTAAATAATAAATATTTATTGAAATTAGTGCGTTGACCATTATTATGAAATCTTCACTATAGGTGGCGTGGTGGGGTCTTGAGTCGGGTGGTGCCATTTTGATATCACATGGGCCAAACAAGGTTCCTTACTATGCTATTCTCCAGGGAAAAAAACCTGGCCGATTTCAATTTATATTTGGATCAAGCGAACTTTGACAAGTGCATATTCATTCCCAAATTGTATACAGGGTGGGTCAACAGGATTCCCGTGGTTCATTGCTCCTTAATGTATCACTATTTCGATTTCTCATATTGTTTTTGTCAAAGGGACCATCTAAGACCACCTTTCAAAATAATTTCCATTCATACAGGGTGCATCATTGATGCGTGGCTAACCAAAGTTGTTTCGTTTTCAAATGAAACACACGGTATATCATCTATTTTGTAGACTTCTTTTCTAAAAAATTCCTATTTCACATTTCGAAATGTTTAGTAAAGGATAATTGGGGAATCGTTGGTCGATATGATGATGTTCATTGAGAATACCAAGAATTTGGAATAAATTGTACAGGATGTTCGATACAACAACACAAACTCAGCCATTTTCAAACATCGGTATTTTGATTTTTTCAAATGGAACACCCCATATATTTTCATTTAAATCAACTCTTTTTTAATAACTCTACACTTTTCATTCTTGATGTCATGTACCTAAAACAACTCGTTTCCGAGTTATTCTACATCCAAAAGATGGATATTTTTCACAAAAAAAATATTGACAATGTTCGCCTTTGGTATCATATTTGGAATTAAACTTTGCATAAAAATCATATGTATTCGAATCTAACAGAAAATAACAATGAATAATGCAGCAAATGTTCAATGTGTCTGCCATTTTCACCAATACACACTCTCAATCTGTTTCGGAAATTAGTATCCACATGTGGCAGCATGTCCTCTGAAATTTCCCTGAAAGCAGTACGAATTCCTGCTTTCATATTTCCAGGAGTTGTAGGCAGAGTTTGATAGACAACCCATTTAATGTATCCCCATAGAAAAAAAACAATTTGTGTTAGGTCCGGTGACCTTGGAGGACGCTGAACTGGCCCTCCTCTAGCTATCCATTTTTCACGGAATACATTATCAATGTATTCCCGCACATCAGTGTGGTAATGTGCAGGCGCGACATCTTGTTGTAGCCACATTATCTGCCTTATTGCCAATGGAATATCATCTAATAAATTTGATAACTGACTTTGCAGAAATCTTAGATATTTTCTTCCACTAAGATGACCGTTGAAAAAAAGGGCCCAATTACACGCCGTCCAATGATACCTCCCCAAACATTCAGTGACCAACGTTGTTGGTGATTGACATATCTAACAAAATGAGGATTTTCAGTTGCATAATAGTGTATATTATGCCGATTCACATGGCCATTGTTGTGAAACGTGGCTTCGTCCGAAAATAGAACATAAGTACGAAAAAAAAACAGGTTCTTGGTTGATTTTATCTACACCCCATTGGCAAAACCGCATTCGCTTTGGAAAATCTCTTTCAGTCAGCTCCTGTATTAACTGCATACGATATGGATGGTAATTGCATTTTCTCACCATCCGAGAAACTACTTTGAGATATTCCCAACTCCCTACTCAAAATACGTGAACTCACATGGGGATTCCCGGTAATATGCAATGCAATATCAAGAGTATTTTTATCATTCGTTACAGGACAAGCACGTTCAAAGTTTTTGTGAAATACTTTTCCGGTTTCCTCAAATATTGTTTTGAGGTCTCGAAATGCTCGCTGGTTTGGATATCTTCTCTCAGGAAACTTTTGTTCGTATAATCTAGATGCCAGTAAGCAATTGCCATCACTTTCCCCCAAAGCATACACCATTTTAACCATGTCCTCTAAACGATAACCACAATAATTTTTAACACAACTGGATTGTAGTTTTACAGTTACCTCTATTTACAAATTCTGATAGTAATTTTTTTAGCGGTAGTCATGAATAACTAAACTAGAAAAAATAGTTACATTTGAAAAATTCATGAGTTGACAAGAATGCTCTTGAAGATGAAAAAAAATAATTGACACATCATTCAGTATCAGTATTTTCTATGAACAAACATGTAGATAAAAAAATCTTTAGAATTGTTGATTCGATATTGAACAATTCCTTCAAACCAGAATATCTCGGAAATATACAGGGTGTTCCATTTGAAAAAAATCAAAATACCGATGTTTGAAAATGGCTAAGTTTGTGTTGTTGTATCGAACATCTTGTACAATTTATTCCAAATTCTTGGTATTCTCAATGAACATCATCATATCGACCAATTATCTTTACTAAATATTTCGAAATGTGAAATAGGTAATTTTTCGAAAGAAGTCTACAAAATAGATTTCTTTTAAATAACTCGGCAACGCCGCAACGAAATTTAAAATTAAAAAAATAGTTGAGTAGCCAATGGAACAGCTGATCGGAATATATGAAAATATACCGGGTGTTTCATTTGAAAAAGAACAACTTTGGTTAGCCACGCATCAATGATGCACCCTGTATGAATGAAAATTATTTTGGAAGGGGGTCTTAGATGGTCCCTTTGACAAAAAAAATATAAGAAATCGAAATAGTGATACATTAAGGAGCAATGAAGCACGGGAATCCAGTATAGTTTTGTTCAAGGATATCTGTTTGCTGGTTGAGAATAGTAGTTCTGGGGCCGTTTGTCTTGTGTCGGTCAAATCGCGTGTTTTATTTATCTTTATGTGATTGAAGTGTAATTCAAAATCAAACAATCTATCCTTAGTTATAGAAGACACACAATAACACTAGTTTTATAATTATTATATGCCTGGTTTGTGAATCTTTTAACTAACGCAATCATATATTCTGATGTTGTAAAAATTACAATAACGCAGTTTATCAAGGCTTTCGTGTTTCCGCAATGGGAGAAGACCAGATTGTGAACCAGATTCAGGAGCTGGAAAAGTTTTTAAAGGGTAACAATTTTTAGGAACTAGGAATATATGTCAAGGTAAGTTTCTAAAGGGTAAATTGATTCCAATTCCTTCCATATTGAATTCATTTTCGATTTCAGAAGGCGTGTCTTGCGTCCCTATTGGTTTATTTATAATAAAGAATATTTTTTGAAAACAAGAAAGCACATTTTTTTATTAATATATTTGTTAGCTAGCAATACATAAAATAATAATACCTGATTTACGAATTTAAAGTATGCAAGTTCATTCGTGTTTTCAGAATCTCCAGCACTATTTAATGCTTACATTGCTACCAGCACTATAACCAACCAGGACTTACAACAAAAAAGGAAAAATACATGGTTTCCAATATCGACAGAAATAGTGGAATGGTGGTTCACGTTAGGGTAAGTTTATTATACTGTTTATAAACAATTCTCACCTTTACCTAATTTTTATGGCAATATTTTAAGTTTTTAAAACTAAACAATCTCAATTATTGTAATTCTCACTTTATTTCCTTTTCAGATTTCTAGGGACATTACCATATGCTTTTGAAGAGAAAAGCAAAAGTTATCGAAATATAATTTGCCATTACCAAATACAATTTACCATTCATTATTATTATCATCGAAGGGAACTCGTATACCTACCGAAATAAACATAATGCTCAACACATTATACATAAACCTCAATTTTTTGTAAATAAAGTATATTATTACTATATAAACATTTTTGTATGGTTAATTAAGTTAATAAAGTTAATAAAGTTTAATAAATATTCTTTATTTATTTAGAATAAATGCCAAGGTTTGTAATTTACAAACGTTTATTTTTAATAAATAAAACATATTAATAATAAAAATTAATTGCTAATAAAATATATAATATCAATAAACATTCCTTATTTATTATAAGTAATGTTTTATTTGCGGCGATCTATATTTATTGGAAATAAATTCGAATTTGGTATTAATAAGATTCATTTACATAATTTAAATGCATTATTTGTTTCTAATAAAAATTTAAAATTAGTTGACTATGATTAAACTGTTTTTTCAGTGTATTAACTCACTTTCGTCCACTGTTTGTCCGTTTGATACAAATCTCATCTGACTGTCATAATCTCATTAAGATTTTTAAAATCGATTACAAAATTTCATACACAAAGACTAAAGAGCAGAAAATTATTATTTAGATACATTTTCTTTAGTATACCATGTTCGTAAAACGGATTAAAAATTATAAAATAATTTCTCCTTGCCCCATACAGATTCATAACCCCATAAAGATTCCTAACCCCATACAGATTGTCCTTATAATTTGAAATAAATAATTTTTAATAGCTATGAAAATAGTTGTAAGATTTAAATCGAAAAAGCATAAATTATTGCCGGAAATTTTTTGAGTACATGAATTTTTAAAGAAAATTCATGTACGAGACAAATTTCCCGCAGTTAATTAAAGTACGTGGGGGATTCGGTAGGAAAATTTTATACCAGAATTATATTTAAATAGAAAACATTAAGTAAATATTTATTTTGACGTTATTCACAAATAAATAGAAGACTGTGTGTAATGGGAGTTTTGGGGGAGATTTTTTTCTGATTTTCCCCGTTCTCTAGTAAAATAAAATATATAATATCAGATAAACTATTATGTAAAATTATTTGATTTCATACAATTTTCTTACTAGGTTTCAGGGGAATTCAATATTGATTAAAAATGAAAGTGGATGTTCGTATTGCGGGATATTTTTTTTTATTTTTCCCGTGCCCTAGTAAAATAAAATTTATAATATCAGATACATTATTATATAAAAATAATTGATTTCATATAATTTTCTTACTAGGTTTCAGTGAAATGTCAATATTGACTACAAACAAAGGTGATATACAGCAAAAAATATATAACTATACCTATACATATATACTTAAATATTTCCATATTCTTTTAGGTTTACTTCTAAGAAAAATTAATATTAGCGGTAATAATTTGTTTTTCAAATCATTCAGGAAATCGGGATATTTTATTCTTTATTCTAAATAGAATGTTGTTGGCGTATGTTGCCGGTTAAAAAAATATTTTGTAAAGTTAGCCATGGATTTGACATTCACTACTCCTGTCAATCAATATTTTATTTGTGGCATTATAAGTTCCTCATAACATTGTATTCAATCATAAGTTAGTAAAAAAGTGATAATAAAATGAACTTTCAATCGTATGAATTGTGTTCCTTTTGCAAAGAATCACAGCACATTGAAATGTACCATAAAAATGTAAAATATCTAACATACCTAGTGGAAGAATCTGGATTGAATTCTGAGCAAGAAAACTTATTTAAAGAGATTGTCAACATTCTGCGTGATATCGTGCCTTCTTTTGGACACAAATCTAATACTCAAAGAAATAAACTGGTGTCTCAGTATTATTTCTATTTTATGAAACACAGGCATATTGTTAAAAAAAAACACCGGTTTTGTGTTTTATTCACCACTTAGGAAAGAGGAGGTAGAAGTGGAATTTTTGAAGAATTTGAAATTAATTAATGATATTATAGAATTTATAGAATTAATGAATTGTTGTAATATTTCCAACTTATAAAGTAAGTAAATAAAAAATATTGTCAATATTATTTTTGTCTAATTATATGATAGCTGTCATGTGCCGGGAAATTTCCACTCATTAATTTTACGTCCACATGCAAATGTGGATGAAAAATTTTCAGAAAATTTGCTGGTTACCATAGTAACAATGTCGAAATAAAGCATCTGATTGGTTGAAAATGACTGGTATAAAATTTTCAGGACAATCTGTATGGAGTTGAGTATCTGTTTGGGGTTATGAATCTGTATGGGGCTAGGAGAAATTATTTTATACTTTTTAGTCCGTTTTATAAACGTGGTGAATTAAAAAATATCTAAATTATTCTCTTTTCTCAATTCTCTCCGAGACGGTATGTTGATGCTATGTCCGATACTTTCTTTTCCCGTCAATAAAATATGTATTCTTCTGATTCATACATCAATACTTGAATTCACTCGTCAATTCAATAATTCCTTTTATGAGTATATCATCCACGGTTCAGACTTTGTGGACCTACTTTCTATTTATTCATCTCTGTACTAAATGTCAAATAGTGACATGCTTCGAGTTGATTTAACACATACGTGTTTAGTAGTTAGCTAGGGTTGTAAACGTTATGAGGTTGAATTTACACAAAGTAATAGTGATAATTGAAAATTTGAACAGTTATTGAATATTGTCAATTGAACACTGAATAGAAAGATTTTTCTGAAAATTGAAAAACCTACGACAATAATGAATTCTATGAAAACTCAGGAAGTCTTGAAACTTTTCAACTATTGAATACTCGATGTACTGAAGGACATTTAGTATGAGAATTATCAAACTGTCACTCTTGAGGTAATGATTCGTCAACTAATCCAGGCAATAGGGACTAAAAAGGACCTGTGGTGGTGGGTAATGGTAGGTAGTGGTGAAAAAAACAAACAGCGCAGAAGGACTTCGCCGAACGAAGAAGCAGATGTCTGCGGAAGTTTTTTTCGATGAGACGATGAAGGTTCAAGTTTCTCAAGAACGATTTTAGGCCGATGAAAAAAATAGAGTACGTCTGATTTTGATGTTCACAAACAAATTTGAGGAAATGCCAAAACAAGTAAGATCAGCAAACGATAGAAAAAAAAGAGAGCGTGTCAATAAAACAGTCTTCTTTATTTTTCTAATTTTTAACATCTGTAATTCGTTATAAAATGACTTCATACACCAGTCACTCACAGGTGTGCAAGAATATATATATATATATATATATATATATATATATACTGTTATGTAATAAGTGTCCGATATTTTAAAGGACGATTCCTCAGTTATTTATATAAAAATGAAATTTTAACACCTAGTATATCAAAAATGAAGGCCTTTTTCATGCGTACCTACAGGTGATTAAGCTTGATGGTGTTTTCATTTGTGTTGTGTCTCGCTTCAGCCAGAGGTCTTCGGATCTCTGACTGGTGACTACTCTGTACTGATGAGGGCTAAAAAACTGAAACCTGAAAGTAACTTTTTTTGTTAGGCGGGCCTGACACAATTTAAACATAATGAAGTTTATCAGAAAGAATTTAAATTATTATGTTTAAATTGTGTCAGGCCCGCCTAACTATCTGTTGTTAGGCGGGCCTGACACAATTTAAACATAATGAAGTTTATCAGAAAGAAACATTTGCAATCAATTTTCATTGATAATGGAAATTTGCATAGATTTTCAGGTTTCAATGTTCTGCGTGGTATTTACCAGAAAAGTAGTTGTTTTTCGCTTGTAGTCTACCACTTATTTCAATTTATATTCAATTTTGTGAAGAGACTTAGTCATCCGTTTGTAATATTACACTTCACATGTCTGGCTCTCTTGTTTAATGTATACGCCTTGTCGGGCATATATATATATATATATATATATATATATATATATATATATATGTATATATATTATCTATTTTCTGCGTCAGAACGAAATGATTTCGAGGCAAAACGTTACACTCATCGCCCAAGGAAGTTTCACTTCATAAATATCGAATACGTCAGAATTTAATGAAAAGTAATAGACACGTTCCAATATTTTTTTATGTTTGTACCATGTCACTTTGAGATATTTGGTGTTAACGATGACGACGGAAGAGAAATGGACTCTGTTGAGAGATCAGCAAGAATCTACAATACATAAAACATGTTGCGGAATCTCTGGTCATTTTGTATTTTTTTGTAATTAATTTTCAATATATTGTATAACGGGCTAAGTATTTTTCAATTTTTTTTAAATTGGTGCACCTATCTAGAATTGTTTGAATTTTGACTGAAAATTTCTCAAACTAAGGTCGCAAGAAAATTTCGTAATCTAAGGTAGCAAGATCTCCTAGAAAGCCGAATTCAAATAGATTCGCATTCCAAATTACCGAAATCGATCGCTTTCATTGCCCCCATAGTCTGAGAGGTTTAAAGAATAAGAAACTCATTAAATCGCAAAATTAACATACGGAATGTATAATTTATATATTATATAAATATAAAAAAGACCAGTGCGTCATTCCGAAAGTTCCTCATCTAAAATGATTATTCAGAGTCATCTCGCAGATAGAAAAAACCATATAGCATAACACAAAGAACTACCTCAGGCTCTGTTCTGTGTGTATAATGTTCTATCTCTCTCCAATAGTGAAGATAATCCTAAAAAATATGATGGTAGGTATGGGACTATCTCAACGACTTGCAATAGTTAGAAATTCCTGAAGCCAAGGTCAGACCAACTTAAGAGCATTGTTATGCAATATCGAGTTTTTTCAGAAAGGATTTTGTTTTTATTTCAGAATCGGATCTGGTTACGTTGGATATATTGGTAACAAGATCTGTCTGTTGTGAGGTTTTGGTTGAATTGTTCATGTTCTACTGGAATTAGTTTCACGAAGTAGATTTTCACAGGATGCCCATCAATTATATTATAATGTTGGAAACCAAACAAGGGCGAGCCGAACTTGGCCCAATGGGTGTTTTGGACAGTACAAATAATACTACGGTGGATTTTGGACATAAAAAATGCCTCAGACCCATCAAATTTTATTTTCAGTTGTACAGTTTTTTAAATGTAATCGATACGTACAGAGCGAATATTTTTTCTCACGAAATATAAAGGATCGCATTTTGTGAGATCCTATCCTAATAATTACGTTAGTGTAAGTGTGAGTTGAATAAAACGATTGAATATTCTGATTCTACTGATGAAAATCGGGTTCCTACAGTGTTCCGAATATATTTTTCGATAACGGAGCTGATGAGATCAACATGTACAACCTTCTTGTTATTGCCTCGTCCTAGACTTGTCATGACAACACTTTCCCCTTTCTTGCAAGCTACTATTGAAGTTCTGAGGTCTGTGGTGATTAGGTTCTTCACATTGATTCGAATATACATTTTTTCCTATATACTAGTTCCTAGTAATTTTGGAGTATCTCTCAACACATTTTTTCCTGGTTTTTTTCCAAAGTTGGATGGGAGACATTATGCAATGTAATATCCCATTTCTGGCAATGATTACCACTGATCATTTACTTTATTTATTTATTTTCACAGATTGAGGGAAGTATGCCTTGAGTTTATTCATAAAGGTAGTCAAAGAATCGAAAAAAAAAATAAATGTCGATTATATTTGATATGGGCAGGGTTGGTTGCTTTTGGCCATTATCTCACTATTCAGCTTGGTACTTGTTACCTACGGCATGCACGCAGGTTCGAGCTGTGGAATGATGGGTAAACTCACCCATCGGGTGTTCCCTTCCACGTAGCACCGCTGGATGGGGAATAACAGGATCACATGTGGTCCTGCTATTTCCTAACGAAATAGCAGCCCCAACAAAGATACCAGCAACCACAGCGTGGAGGAGAGAACCTGTTTTCCGGTACGTCGAGAGGGCGACTGGATGCCATGTCCAGAGCCGTCCTGACGCACCGGAGAGCTATAATTCTCTGTGGAAACCTGCCTGGTATAAACCGCGCTCAATGTCAGCCATTGCTAGCAATGCGTGGGGGCTTTCCTTAACCAGCCGTCCGAGTAGAAGAGAACTACAATAAAAATATCTCCAAGTACAAGTTGGACCAGCATAAGCCGAAGCCTGCTGGTATCTGGCGCCCCCCCTCCCCCCACCCGGTTTCATATTGGATTATAGAGGTTATCTTATTGGATAATTTATTTTATTTTAATGTATTTCTAGAATTGCTCACAATTGGAAAATATGTTATTTTCACATGATCGAATTGAATTTTTAGAAGCTTTTATTTAACTTTTGTATGTATGTACGTATGTATCTTTAGTTCAAATCTTTCAAGTGAATTTTGACCCACTTCTAGTTGTCCGAATAACGAGAAATTTGGCAGGTGTTCATAATTCCGGTGATCAGTATTTTGTGTCCTTTCGAAAGCATATGATTGTTGCGCAAACACCAACACTATGGTTTCAGAAATCAGAGCTTTAGTTGGATTGAATCTTACCTTAGGGAGCGAACCCAAATCGTAAAAACAGAAACGATGTCTGAGATGGTTCGGTTAGTCATGGTGTGCCACAGGGCCTATCCTGTTTTTATTGTATTTCAATAATTTTTTTGCTAATTTCAGGATTAATGAGAAATTCACTATTTTGCAGACGACACAACCATCCTGTGGCATGATACTGAAATGAAGAACCTGCACACTGAAATTGTCAATGATATTTCCATTGTGAAGGGGTGATGTGACTCGAATTTGCTTTCGTTTAATATGAATAAATCCAGTCTCTTATCGATCAAATGCAATCTACCAGAGGTTCAAGTGGGTACTGATATTTTCATTGAACAGACAAATGCTACTAAGTTTCTTGGTATTCATCTGGATGACAAACTCAACTTTGAAAATCATGTGAAAATATTGAGAAAAAAATTGGCATCTGGGTGATATGCTTTGCGGGTAGTATCTAGAGAACTGGGTATGGCCACTGCGATAGTAGTATATCATGCCCTGATTTAGTCACATATCAGATACAGAATACCATTCTGGGGCATCTGCAATGATCGAAATCTCCATTCATAGTTTATCCTTCAGAAGCGAGCCATTCGATACCTCCACAATGTTGGACCTAGAGTATCATGTAAACCTGTTTTCTTAGAGCACAAAATCCCTACCCTACCATCTTCATTTAAGACTTTCCATTGCATCAACGAATTTAACAAAAAAGTCACTTATTATATATATATATATATATATATATATATGTATATATATGTGTGTGTGTGTGTATGTATCTGTCTTTATTATGTCTATGTAGCATCATCTCTTTGTGTTGTTATATTATTCAATTTACATTTTCTATAATGACTTTGTCAATATTTTGTTTTCTTCAGATTGATTCGATTCAACCATTTTAAATTTTGAAAATTAAATTCTACAAATTTCTTTATCAGGTGTATGTATACTTTTCCACTTGTATTGCTATTTTTATGGTTAACTATATTCTATAATATTTATATTTTTACCAATTATGACCTGATTTTGATACTAAACCTAAACATAAATGGTATCTCTATCTCCTATTCAGTTAACACAATTCTACTTTTTAAAGGTACAAACTAGGAAAATGTCAAAAGTACAGCGACTCACGGAATGCACCTTGTAAAATGTTGGCTCGAAAAAAATAAATTAACTTTAAACTCTGATAAAACATTCTATATTGCGATTTCACGGAATGATTCAAAGAGATTACATTTTAATTCTATCAAAATAAATGATTTAATAATGAAAGAAACTAATTCCATAAAATATCTTGGTATCACTATTGATAAAAATCTAAAATGGACTATTCAAATTCAAGACTTAACCAACAAAATAAGACGCCTAATTTAAAAATTCTATATAATTCGCAAAATCTTACCAAAAAATTCTTCTGCAAATCTACGTGCTTAGTAGAATCACTTTTAAATATGTTATCATAGGTGGGGGGGGGGAACCTATGAAATGCAAGAAATGTAAAAACTACATACTACGAAATAATATTATTCAAAAATAGACTTTATTCTACAAATTGTCTTTATAATGAATCAATTTTGAATGTCCGATGCCTATACTACCTTAGTAACTGCATCTTCTGCTTTAAATCTAAGAAAAAACATTTTGTGAACCATTGCTACCAAACTAGGCAGCACACAAACAAACATATGGCTGAACCATTCAGAAGATATGATGGGAACCAAACATAATTTAAATATACTACATATTTTCTGTCATAATTACCATTTATATCATTAGTATTATTACCATATTATTTTATTATTACCATTTTCTGTTATGATTACTATTTATATTATATTATTTCCATTTCCTTTTTTAACTCTCAAGTTTTCTTCATTACAAGTCAATAATAACTTTTATATTTCTACTTTTTACAATTTATAAAAGACTTGGTATTATTGCACAAACAGGTGTTAACTCACCTAGGTGTATTACTTGTAAAATTGTACTATGAACATATTATGACCACCTATAAATGTATAACATATTTATTATTTTTGAATAAACTTTTTTTTTATATGATTCGATGTCCAGTTTGTTTTATTTTGTACTTTTTTGACGATTTGGGTTTTTATCTATACACATTTATATGTACCATTTTTTTAAAGCTTTGTCATTAAGAATTAATTCTTCAGACAATAAAGTATATTTTGATTTGATTTGAATGCATTTTGGAATTTTTGCTGGTGAAAAAACAAAATGGCGGCTCCAATATGGCAGACGAGTTTTGTGATTATGGTTCGATTCTATTAAAAAATGCTATATGGAGGTTTTCTGTCATAGTAATGTACTTTTTTTTTATACCATCAGAAAGTAGAGATTTCAACGAACAAAAATCCCACCGACTTTTTTAAAAAAGCTGATATTTTGACGGGAGAATTTTCGATTGAAAATTAGGGTGCTTTTTCGATATTAAGTCAAAATAATGTGAAAAAATTAATATTTTATATCAAAAAAATTACACTGTGTTTGGAACATAAAAAAGGAGGTTTTCACTGAATTTCGTGAAAAAAAAAATTGTTGTAGAAGATAAAAATAAAAAACCAAAAACTTGGTTATTTGAATTTTTCACATACATTTTGGGATTATGTGGAAAAAGTGTGTATACAAAAGTTGTAGATCTTTTTATTACCTACAACTTTGCCATTTAAGTTTTTTCCATAGGACTTGTAGTTTTGCCGGAAATCGAAATAAACCGTTTTTACCCTTAAAAACTCACCTCCTTCCACTTCCCGACCTCAAATCGCCCGTAAATTATTTTTCCTTTCATTTTTGTTATATTCTCTTCCTTTTCCAATGGGTTTCATCCTACTATTATTTTTTTTCACTTTTTACCATTTTCAAAGGCTTCAGCACTGGTCTATTACGATCAACGTCCAGACTAAACCGCTGGTATTTGGGCTTTGCTTTTCAAATAAAGAAACACGTATTTGAAAATTCAACCCTAAAAGGGTTCAAATGGGGGTTGAAATTTTGTATAACAATACCGTTAGTTTTGAAGTAAGGGTCATAAAAATTCGTATTTGAGGCCTTTGAGGTATAGTTACAAATGAAGAAATACGTTTTTTAGAAATTGAACCCCTAAGTTTTTAAGTTCGAATCATGAAAATTGGTGTTTCGGCTCTCTGTTACAAATAAATAAATCGTGTTTAACCTTATTCGGGAATTCCGTCCCTACAGGGGTGAAAAAGGTTAGTGAATTTGTTATAGTCAAATCAATTAGGCCACCCAAACGAGATAATGCGATAACGGTAAACCAGGATAACAGGATAACGGATAACGGGACAACGGGAAACAGGACAATGGGAAGCTAGACGGAACCACACAAAAAAAAATTGGGAAAAATAGAAATTCTACGCAGACGAAGTTGCGGGTACCAGCTAGTTTTTATTTAAGAATACAATTAACTATTTATTATATTGGGTAAAATTCATCATTAGGATTACTAGTAATAATATTTGTTGGTTCGGAGCAAAAAGTGTTCAGAGCTGAAACGCACAATTACCGTAAGCCATCTGACGACCATTCTTTTTGTATAGGTTTATCGAGGTGGGCGATAGGTTTATTAAGGTGGGCGTTCAATATGGCTTGTGAAACTAATCCGATAGAGGAGCCACCATACATTATAGTGAATTTCCATCCAAGTGTCCAACCGTGCAAATGAGTATTTATAGTCCAAACTAATTTCTACTACGAGACAATAACTGGAGAACGGCTGGCGAACACTGTCAAAGATTATAGTTCTACTCTTTGGCACTGTTGCCGATAAAGTTATGTACTCGATGTAATAGCTGTCTTGAAGTATCAATTACCATTTGGTTTGGAAATTAACCAGGAAGAAATTATTCGTGGAATAGTTATTCCGACATAACATTCTTTGAAAATGAAATCCAACGTTGTTATATCCATTATTATTAGGTCCAACAAAGGCTAAATAAAATAACTAATAAAAAGCCTTTTATTTGAGCCGTATAAAATGAGTTAAAGTCATCGCTGACAATGATTTAATTATTTTTGTTGAATTATTTGGTTTCAAAAACCGTGTCCCGTGAAATGTTCATGGAAGTAGGTACCTATTAATTTCAGTGGTCAATGATTGGTTGGTAAGTAACAACTTATCGAAGTAATAATTTTATTACAATTCGCGCGACAAGCTTTTTGAAACCAAATAATTCAACAAAAAATTATTAAATCATTGTCAGCGATGACTTAAACTTATTTTATACGTTTTAGAACACGGCTTGAATGAAAGCTTTTTTGTGAAAATGATTTTATTAGTTATTCCATTTTATTTTATTTTAGCTTTTTAGTTAGTTCGCCTTGGTCTGTTCATTTCTAATAGAGCATCTTTATTAATTACAAGATCTCTTGCCTGTGAGTTTTGAGCTGTGAGAAATCATGATCTCCGACCCCAAAAACTCCCACACACCAATTTTGAATAGAATCTGATCATAATCACAAAACTCGTCCATCACCTGAAGACCCTGAAAACCCCCACATCCCAATTTTGAATAAAATATGACCATAATCAGAAAACTCGTCCTTGATCTTGGGACCGCCATTTCGAATATATAAAATTTTACAAAAATTCAAAATCTCCGACCGCGAAAACCGCCGCATACCAATTTTGAATCGCATCGTACCATAATCACAAAAATCATCTTGGGGCCGCCATCTTGAATTCATGAATATAGACAAAAAATTCATAATCTCCGACCCTGATAACCCGAATACCAATTTTGAATCAAATCGGACCATAATTACAAGTCTCGTCCGCCATATTGGAGCCGCCATTTTGTTTTTTCCTCCAACATTCCATAATGCATTGTCACCGGAATTATAAACACCTGCCAAATTTCAAATCAATCGGACGACTAGAAGTCGGTCAAAATTCACTTGCAAGATTTGACCCTAACTAACTAACGAACAAACAAACGAGTGAAACTAACTAAAAGCTTGTAAAAAATTAATGAGATTCGTAATTATATTGGCGGGCTTGGCAACATGCCAGTTGGGTTGTCAAATCAGCAAATCCCCGTTGAGGATTTTACGGCATAATATATTATTCCTGCGGCAGAGGAATTGTTATTGGATTTTGATATTCTTCTAGTGAATATTTTGAAAATCTCGCATTGTCAACCGGTTATATATTGATTTTGATTCCCAGATTTGATTGCGACTTTTGTGTTAGTTTGTTTGAATAAGTCGTTAGGAATGAACCGGTTTTTATCAAATCAATGAATAATTTGTGGATGCCATAATTCACTGGTTGAATTCTTACAACAGAAGATTTCAGAGTTGGAAGTTGCAGCTCATAATTTTTAAGAAATTTTTTCACATAAACAAATTTCACAAAAAAGCAGTTTTCAATATCTGTGTCATTTTTACGGTTCATTTTGAATGAGTTGAATATTTCTGTTCCTTAATATTCGTTGAGAAAGAGACGAAAGTTTGTGGAGAGAAAAAGTGGTTCCTACGTTAGAAATATTTTATATACTTTGTGTACTGAAGAAAATAATCAGACAACATTCTCTAAGGGGCGAAAAATGTTATGACCCTCCGTGGATAGAAGATGCTGCAGAACACCTGCTTTGCGACTGCCAAGCACTGTTTTGCAAAAGGCTTAAGTTCCTCGAAGGGGTTTCACTGACGCCCTCAGACATCAGGAACTTAGCTCCCAGGAAACTGGTACGCTTCGCAAGGAGTCTCGGGTCTTGAATAGATCGAGGAACGGAGAGGCTGAAGAGTCATATCGACCCCCCTACAATCTCTTATAATCATATTCAAAGCCATTCTTTGTTGTTTTACTCCCCTGAACAGTTCTCAAGATTGATTGAATGTTGGTGAATCCATAAGTAGATCGTTTGAAGATACCCAGCATCTTCTATGCATTATTAATAATTTTTTAAAATTTCCTGAAAATGTCAATTGTATAGTCTACTGTCCATTGTAGAATGATGTCAATATATTTCCATAATACAAAGTAATCATCTTTTATGCAAAGGAAAGCTTTGAAATGATCAACCTACCGAAGGGTATCCCTACATATAGTTCGTGGTAAATCACCGATGAGTGTCAAGAGTATAAGGAGTCCTAGGTTAGATCCTTTGCCAAGAACCTCATCAACTGGTTTCCTTCAAACGGAACATATTGAAGCCTGTTCGATAGGTAGGATGATGGTAATTTCACAAGAAGATTGCTAGAGCTATGCGACATTAGTTGAAAAAAAAATGGCATGGTGTATTTTATCAAAAATAGTTAGAATCAGTATACACTTCATAAACGCAATTTGACGAAGAACTCAAGAAGCCACAAATAATTGTTGTCCTGCGTTATACCTTTTCAAGTATTAATCTAAATAGTATGAAAGAACTGTTACAAACATATCAAGATGTCAAAATTAAAGAAAAATCGTAGACAACATAAAAACAAAACAGAACTTTGCTGTTCAATCTAGTCGATGATTTTCAATGAATTTATAATTTTTGTTTGCCCTTTATAGTCTTTTTCATGATGTTTCCTTGTGTCAATGATAATGCTATTCTACAACAGGTTTTTTTTTTTTATTGTACACCACCCAACAGAAATCCATCTACAGGGTGGGAAAATCACAGGTACAAAAACAAAAAAACATAAATAATTTGAGAATCAGTAAAGATACAACAATAGTGTAGAAATGAGACATGATACAAAAACTAGAGAAAAGGAAAATTAATATCAAAAACTGATTTTTTTCAATGAAGCAATGCTGTAAGAGAAAATGTCACAACTGTCATTGACATCATTGAAGTTGTTGCAAATTCTGATTAAGGGTGAGTTTTTCTGTACATTTGTTCTAGAGAATTCGAGGTAAAATAGAGTATTATGTCTTGAATTTACTCTTAGAACATGAACATCCAGCATACTCAAAATAGCACTACAGTTGATTTGGCCATGGATCACCTTATAAAGAAAAATCAGAGCAGATGTATTTCTTCTACTTGCAAGAAAAGTAAAGTTATGTCTTTCTAGTAGAGCGGTATTACATATTCCTGTAGCAGGGTACGCACCATCTTCTTTGAAAGAGAGATATTTCATAAAGGGTCTATGGATTCGTTCAAGATTATTTGAATGGACATTATAATATGAACACCAAATGATAGATGCATACTCTGTTTTAGAACGGACATAGGAATTATATAACAGTAGCAGTGTGTTCTTATTCGAGAAATCACGAGTATTTCTGACAATGAAACCTAAAGCCCTTGAATATTCATTGGTAATTTTATTTATGTGTGTTGAAAAATATAATTTTTGGTCGAAGGTCACATCAAAGTCACGAACAGAATTGGATCTATGGAGCACATCATTGCCAATTGAGTAGTTATAGGTGATATTGTTCTGTATCCGAGTGAATGTTACAATTGAGCACTTATTAGCATTTAGTAGAAGGCGATTATTTTTGCACCAAGTATTCACTCTATCTAGGGCCTTTTGTAAAATGGCACAGTCATTCTGGCAGTTTATTTTTATATATAATTCCAAATCATACGCATATAATAACCAATTGACTCCAACATCCTCAATAATGTCATTTGTGAACAGATTGAAGAAAAGTGGACCCAAAACAAAACCTTGTGGAACGCCCGATGTTGGTGTAAATAAAATGGAATTCTGGCCATGGCACTCAACGTAGAGGGGGCGGTTTTGTAGATAGGAGGTAAAAAAGGTATTCAAGTTCCCTGAGAAGCCAAATGCATTCAGTTTACTGAGTAAAATATAATGATCCAGCTTATCGAAGGCCTTGGAAAAGTCCGTATATATGACATCTACCTGGGCATTATTTTCGAATGTGTTGGATATGTACTGGGTAATACAGAAGAGATTTGTGGTAGTTGACCTACCTTTGAAGAAGCCATGTTGTAACTCAGTTATTTGATTTTTGACATGGTTGTAAAGTGGTTTATTAAGAAGGATTTCAAAAGATTTTGAGAAATTATTGACTATTGTAATAGGCCGATAGTTTTCTATGTCATGTTTGTCATCTTTTTTGAAAACTGGTATTAATTTAGATTGTCTCAACACATCAGGGAACTGTTGGTTTTTAACCATATATCTCATTAGAGCAGCTAAATCTGTGGCAAACGAACAAACCGTATATGTCAGTTCTGAACCTCATCCATTTATCAGTAACAGTTTGAGAAATCTATCTTTTAGAATGTACGTGGGTGTTTGGAAATATCTGCTTATCATTATAGAATATTCCGATCGTCACATTTCATTAATGGCTTCAAACCCAATCAAATCATTATCACCATGATATTTCGTTCTACATGATACTTTTACAATACTGATATGCAAAAAACATATGTCCCTTGTCAAAGAGCCCTAACAAATTGATTTTATTATTTATATCAGATGGTGATTATTTCAAATGAATTTCTGCTTATCGCAACTCATTATGTTATCTAAAGTACGAGCCAGCACAATCAGCCTCCAGGTTATTTGGGTCTTTAAACAATTTTTAATTTTAAAGCCTTACCTGTTGGACTATTCACGGAAAAAACACTATACGAATTGAAAATTACGATTAATATCCAAAGTTTTACGAAGTGTAATTAGGCTTTTTATAAAATCATTGATTTCAATATGGAAACATGTAATCAGTTTGATCCTGTATATTTTTTGTATGAATAATACAAATGCTGTTTGAGTGAAATGATATTTAATTATTCACCTATGAATTTTGATTTCTTGGATGCAATCAGTTGTCATAATACTTTGAAATAAAATCGAATAATAATCCAGGAGAAGGATATTTTATGCCATCACGACTTGAAGTGGGGTGATTATCTAGAAATCAATATTAATTATTCTAGTTGAGTATCGCTCGCTCAATCACAATTACAGTCATCTGCCATTAAAATACCTTCATTATAATCCATTATGCATTTCTGTATAAGGTAGCAAAATATAGCGTATGTAGGTGAATACAATAACTCTATGAATTCTTGATTTACTATTTAGTAGCTTGACATTCAAGTGGAATTGGGTCAGAAAGATAAATTTGATACCTGTTGAACTACTCATATGAAATGATACATGTTACAGTCAGCAAATATGGCACAGTGAACGAGTGAACTCATAACATTCACTGGAAGAGAATAATAACGTTTTGACTATAAATAGAATAGAAGAGCACGAACTGTTAAACTTTGGTTTTCATTAAATTCCGTTACGGAAAATTCCGCTCAGGTAGCACGAATTTTTTCGGTGACAAGTTCGTCAACGCAATTCTGCCAACGAACAATCGTTCAACATGCAAAAGCGGTTTTTATTGGTTTTTCCGTTATATAGACCAGGACTGAAGCCTTTGAAAATGGTAAAAAGTGAAAAAAAATAATAGTAGGATGAAATCCATTGAAAAAGGAAGAAAATATAACAAAAATGAAAGGAAAAATAATTTACGGGCGATCTGAGGTCGGGAAGTGGAAGGGGGTGAGTTTTTAAGGGTAAAAAACGGTTTATCTCGATTTAACAAATAAGCTTCTATGCACGTCTCAGCATGCATTCAGGAAACATAAATCTATAGAAACAGCTACCTATAACCTCCTGAATTATATATTCACAGAAATTGATAGTAATAAATATGTGATCTCACTATTTTTCGACTTATCAAGAGCATTTGATACAGTGTGCTCTGAATTTCTCATCAATAAACTATCAATGTTCGGGTTTCCACGAAATATGATAAATTGGATAAAATCCCATATGACAAAAAGAGATATGGTCGTAATCTGCAATGGATTGTCATCTGAGTCGAAAACTGTTAAACTCGGTGTGCCACAGGATTCTGTTCTAGGACCGTTACTGTTTCTCCTCTATGTCAACGATCTTCCTCAACACATAATGGAAGGCCATGTTATAATGTTTGCTGTTGATATTACGATAACTACGGGTGAAAACGCTGAGCAACTCATCAGCAAATCAGAACGCATTCTAAATACTTCGAAATCGATCAGTGTTAATTCTCACTTCAGACGAAATATTCCAAATACCCTATGCCCAAACTATAATATTCAAACTTCTGAAGAAATAAAATTTTTAGGTACCTACCTAGACGACAATTTGAATTGGGAAAAACAAGTGGAGCATATTTGTGACAACTTGAATGAAGCATACTGTAACGAACCTAGGCCGGACCTGTCGCCTCGCGCGTTGCCGTCGACAACGATGAGATCATCCCCGGAGATATTCGAGAACCATCCAGTCGCTCTGCCACGGAAAACAACGGTCAATATTGGAAACAATTGGAACATGCCAGAATTCGAAACATCGAGAATGCTGTATCGGAGATAAATAGGCAACCCTCAAGGGGAGTCAAAACAGTCTGAACGAGCCCATACGATCGAGCTATACAGTGGAGTAGTAATATAAATTAAGTTGTAGATTAAGTGTGAAATAAATTAGTAAAACCAAGTTAAGTTTATTTACGTTACAATTGGTGTCAGAAGTGGGATTTTGAAAATAAACAAGTGATCGTGGAGTGGATAGTCAGAAAAATAAATTGATAGACCTTTTTGTACGCCCAAAATAGACAGTGGCCCGGTTTTCGCGAAGTGGACAGTTGTGCGTGGGAATATAAACTGATACACTGTTCGCGTGAAACAGAAAATAGACAGTGGCCCGGTTTTCGCGAAGTGGACAATTGTGCGTGGGAATTTAAACTGATACGCTGTTCGCGTGAAACAGAAAATAGACAGTGGCCCGGTTTTCGCGAAGTGGACAATTGTGCGTGGGAATATAAACTGATACACTCTTCGCGTGAAACAGACAATAGACTGGTGGCCCGTGGAAAAGAATTCGCGAAGTGAATTTTTAACAAACTGATAACTTTTCGTGTAAAACAGACTGATACCTCGTCAAAGACAAAATGTGTTCAAGAAAAGTGCGCCTTGCGGATTTGAAGGTAGCGGAATTGAAACAGGAATTGGAGGAAAGGGAACTGGAAACAACGGGTAAAAAGCAAGTACTCCAGGAAAGACTTGCAGAAGGACTTATACAAGAAGGTGAGGACCCCGAAACATTTTTATTCGAAGTTCCCGGAGGTGATTTAAGTTTGGTAATGAATAAACTCGAAGAAACTACTAAATCCGTGAAAGGAGAACTGCAACAAAATTCTAGAAATCTGGAAGAGAAACTTCAGGAAAATTCTAGAAATCTGGAAGAGAAACTTCAAGAAAATTCAAGAAGCCTGGAAGAGAAGTTCCTGGAAAACACAGAAGGCCTAAAAAAAGAATTGTGTGGTGTGGCTAATTTTCTAGAAGAAAGAATGGGAACCGTTGAGACAGAAATGGACAAAATAAAGGAAACGATCAGTAAGCTGGAAAAACAAATTAATAGTGCGTCCTCCACAGAGATGGTTAACGAAAATGCAATGCTGGACTTGAGTTTGAACGTGGATAAAGTTCAAGAGGGTATGAAAGATGTCAAGGTCATTTCAGAAATAGGGAAGCTTTCCATGAAGCCGCCTCAGTTCGACGGAAAAACTCCATGGGCAAATTACCGCCGGCAGTTTGAAGCAGCGGCCAAAGCAAACGGATGGAATGCAGGGGAAAGAGCTGTAGCATTGACACTTGCATTACGTGGAGAAGCGACAAATATTCTACAAACTCTCACCGCCCAAGAACAGGAGGACTATGATCAGCTGATTAAACATCTAGAATTACGATATGGCCACGCCCATTTGGAACACGTATACCACTCCCAACTGAAAATCGCTGCCAGAAATCGGGCGAATCCTTACAAGAATTCGAAGCTGACATTGCACGCTTGGTTCGTCTCGCATATCCAGCCACACCGGAGAATGTAATGGAGCGATTAGCGGTTCAGGCATTCTTGGATGGACTCCGTGACCAAGAAACCAGACAAGCGTTGACACTAGCTCGTCCAACACATCTCGTAGACGCACTGGCACGCGCTTTGGAATTTGAGGCAGCAAAGCAATCCTGCAAAAACCAAAGTAAAGTTCGAAGTATTGAAGAAGACTCACAGGAGCATGCTGACTTGGAAGCTGCCATAAGAAAAGTGATGGAGGAAGTTTTGCCGGAGAAAAGACAGAAAAGATGCTGGAATTGTGGCAAAATTGGACATGTGCGTAGCAAATGTCCAACATTGGAAAACACGACTCCGATGCAGGAAAACTAAAGAAGGTCGACGAGAAGGGGCAATCGTCGGCCTGTGTCCAGCAAGCCCCGGTTAACAACGCATATGTCGCTATCCTGAAACGACAGAACAGAGGTGTTTTCGTAGACGGTCTCATCAATAACGAGCCTTGCACCATGCTGCTAGATACAGGTGCGACTAGGACAATTCTCGGACCTTCCTTTGCCAGAACACCGGAACGAATTGAACCGACAACTTGGAAGCTACGCACAGCAACAGGGGAGCCAGCTACTGTATATGGCGAGCTACCGATTGAATTAATTTTGGGCAGCACTAAAGTGAAACATCAGGCACTTGTAGCGGACATCGAAGACGATGCAATCATCGGAATGGACATCATGAATTCCAGAGGGTTTGAATTGGATTTCAAAGACGGCGTCCTACGTGTCAACGGAGAAGAGCTGGTACTTCATGGGAGAAGTGAAGAGTTGATCCGTGTGCTGTTGGCTGAAGATGTAAGCGTACCTGAGAGGGCTGAAACCATCCTGGAGGCTCGCCTGGACGGGAATGCGAGCAGTGGAGACGTGATGATGTTCGAGCCCAAACTTCATGATGAGAAAATTGGACGAGGGATTGCCCTAGGGAAAACCCTGTTACGTGCTGAAAAATTTGTACCGGTAAGGGTCATGAATGTCAATTACTTTCCAGTGACCTTAAAGAAAGGAACAATTTTAGGGCACTGCTCGTCAGTTTCATCTGTGATCCGGGGCGTACGAGGTACGATTAGCCAACCCAACAACTTGCCCACAGAACTAGAAAAATTAGTTGCCATCTCTTCCAAAGACATAAAACCAGCTCAACAGCCCAAACTAAGAGATTTAGTCAAAAAGTACCAAGACATCTTCGATACCGGACAAGGAAAAGGAGGTCGAACTAATGTGGTCCAGCACAAGATTGATACTGGGGGTGCCCGACCGATCCGGCAATCAGCAAGAAGACTTCCTCTTGCCAAGAAGGAAGAGGCTGACAAAATAGTCAGCGATATGGGAAAGAAGGAGTTATCGAACCATCTGACAGTCCCTGGTCCTCTCCAGTCGTACTGGTGAAGAAAAAGGATGGATCGACACGCTTTTGTGTAGACTATCGCCAACTTAATAATGTCACGAAGAAGGACAGTTACCCTCTCCCGAGAATAGATGACACCCTAGACACGTTGGCTGGTTCCACGATTTTCTCGACCCTTGATCTGAAGAGTGGATACTGGCAAGTAGAACTGGCTCAGGAAGATCGAGAAAGACTGCTTTTACCATCGGCTCAGGATTGTGGCAGTTCACCGTTATGCCATTCGGGCTCTGTAATGCTCCCGCCACATTCGAAAGATTGATGGAAACAGTACTGAAGGGACTCTCATGGAACACGTGTCTAGTGTATCTTGACGACATAATTGTGGTCGGCAGATCGTTTGAGGACCACGTGAAAAACTTGGAGGAAGTATTCCTGCGACTGAGGAACTCCGGATTGAAGCTGAGCCCTAAGAAATGCCATCTGTTCCAAAAAGAAGTACGATACCTCGGCCACGTTGTCTCTGGGGAAGGAGTAGCAGTGGACGACCAGAAGATCAAAGCTGTTAAGGATTGGCCCATCCCAAAAGACATTCACCAACTTCGAAGTTTCCTTGGTTTATGCACATACTATCGCCGATATGTGCTGGGATTCGCCAACATCGCTGAACCACTGACCAAGCTCACGGAAGGCCAAACAAAGTTCCAGTGGTCCGAAGAATGTCAAGACTCATTCAGGAAGCTGAAAGGAGCTTTGATCAACGCACCTATACTGAGCTATCCCCTACCCAAAGGGAAATTCATTTTGGATACGGACGCCAGCAACGTGGGACTTGGAGCTGTCCTATCTCAGATCCAGGAGGGACAGGAGAAGATCATTGGTTATTGTGAGAAGTTCCTGAGAACTGACCATGGGGGGTTTAAGGCTTAGCAAACCAGAGCGCAATTACTGTGTCACCAGGCGAGAGCTGTTAGCTGTTGTAAAGGGAGTGGAACACTTCTACAAGTACGTGTATGGAAGAAGATTCCTGTTGAGAACTGACCATGCAGCTCTCAAATGGCTCTTACAGTTCAAAAATCCTGAGGGTCAAGTAGCACGTTGGATCGAGATACTCCAAGAATTCGATTTCGAGATCGAACATCGAGCCGGAACTAGCCATAAGAATGCAGATGCCTTGTCGCGAAGACCATGTCCAGATGATTGCTCACATTGCCGACGAGCAGAAGAGAAAGAAGCAACACTTTGTAGAACCGCGGCAATGGATGACAACTGGAATGACAGCAAGATCCAGAAAGACCAATTAGTCGTCAGCTGGAAGAAGGGCAATCGAAGACCATCATGGCAGGAAGTCGCAGGTTACTCGCCGGCTGTTAAGTCCTATTGGGCACAATGGAACTCTCTTATTCTGGACAATGGGATCCTGGAACGTGTGTTGGAGGCCGATATTGGTGGGGAAGACAGACGCCAAATAATTGTTCCCAGGAACAGAAGAGAGGAAGTGCTGCGGGAAATCCATGATGGAGTCGCCGGAGGACATCTGGGAGTGACGAAGACCCTGCAGAAAGTGAGGCAACGGTTTTACTGGGCCAATTGTCAAGCTGACGTCCAGGACTGGTGCAGGAAGTGCGCTGTATGCGCTGCTAGCAATGGACCTCGAATACGACCCAAGGCCCCGATGCGTCAGTACAACGTAGGCAGCCCGTTCGAGAGAATCGCCATTGACATCGCCGGCCCGTTTCCCGTATCCGACCACGGGAATAAATACATCCTTGTGGCAATGGACTACTTCAGTAAGTGGGCGGAAGCCTATGCCCTGCCCAACCAGGAAGCCATCACCGTCGCCGACGTCTTGGTGAAAGAGTGGATATGTCGATTCGGTATTCCAATAGAGCTGCACTCGGATCAAGGCAGAAATTTCGAATCCAATGAAGATATTTTGTAGCCAAAACCAGGCCCACCGCAGCCGTGGAAGGGGAACGGATGAACGGAGCAACCCCTTTCCAAGTTCTACCACAAAGACTGGGACGATTTTTCAACCGGTCAAACTCCTGCTAGTATTATAATGGGCCGAGAACTGCGACTGCCTTGTGACCTGAAGTTTGGGATACCGCCAGGACAAGACACTGCGGGAGAGGACTACGTCAGCAAACTTCGGCAGAGAATGGACGACATCCACGAACGAGTCCGGTTGAACATCCAGAGTGCCAGCGATAAAATGAAGAAGACCTATGACATCAAGGCCGACGCTGGAGGATTTAAGGTTGATGACCTGGTTTGGCTGTACAACCCCAAACGTCGTCGTGGACTATCACCAAAGTTGCGGAACTCGTGGGAAGGCCCGTATAAAATCGTGAAAAGGATAAACGACCTTGTGTACCGAATCCATAAGCCACCCCGAGGAAACCAAGGGTCGTCCATTTCAACAGGTTGGCCCCTTACGCTGGAAACCATGACCAAGTTCGCACCCTCAAGCCACCGGAGGATGATATGACGTTCGAGAAGTTTATGTCCTTGTATTCAAACGGGCAGAAAGTTCTACATGGGGTTACTAGAGAGGAGTCACGAGACCTTTTCGAGGTGCCTGCTGACTACGCACTAGCGCACTGTGTGGCAGAAGATCTTCGAATGTCCAGGGGCATCGCCGTAGTGTTCTCCAAGGAATTTGGTCAACTCCAAACACTGCGGGAGCAGAATCCAGAAGTTGGTGGGGTGCTACAGTTGAAGAAAGGCCAGAGAAACATCTACTACCTAGTTACCAAGAGGCATTCCCAAGATAAACCGTCCTATGAAGATGTCTGGAAGAGTCTCACCAAACTAAGAGATACTATGGTGGACCAGAACCTGGTGGATCTAGCAATTCCAAAATTATCCTGTGGTATTGATGGGTTGGACTGGAGAGTCATAAGAAGTATGCTGGAGGCGATATTCAGATCCAGCGGCGTCAAGATTTTGGTTTGCTGTAACCCTCTTCCACGACCGATCATGAAGACCGTGGAGTGTTACTTCCATCGAACTTCACGGTGCAGATATGGGGAGTCATGCAGATATCGTCACACTCCAAGGATGAAATTTCGGGACGAAATGTCTTTAAGAAGGGGGCAATGTAACGAACCTAGGCCGGACCTGTCGCCTCGCGCGTTGCCGTCGACAACGATGAGATCATCCCCGGAGATATTCGAGAACCATCCAGTCGCTCTGCCACGGAAAACAACGGTCAATATTGGAAACAATTGGAACATGCCAGAATTCGAAACATCGAGAATGCTGTATCGGAGATAAATAGGCAACCCTCAAGGGGAGTCAAACAGTCTGAACGAGCCCATACGATCGAGCTATACAGTGGAGTAGTAATATAAATTAAGTTGTAGATTAAGTGTGAAATAAATTAGTAAAACCAAGTTAAGTTTATTTACGTTACAATACTATGCCATAAAGCAGTTAAAATCTAGTTTGGATGAACCTGGCTTACTCAACATATATTATGGCATGGGGCAGGGCAAGAGATTTTTCCAGAATGTTCTTAGCGCAGAAACGCGTCATAAGGCTAATCTTCAATATGGACTTCCAAGGAAGCTGTCGGCCCGTTTTTATAGATAAAAAAATATTTACAGCCCTTCTATCTTCATTATGTTTGTCAGGCAAAACCTCAAATTATATGAGAACACTGCTACAGAACGCAGTCATAATACAAGAAATGGTGATGTTTTGAGAATCCCACATCAAATGTCAAATTATAAAAAATCCCCTCATTATAATGCGATTACTTGCTTCAATAAGTTACCAAATGTAGTCAAAAGAATCAGAAGAGATAAGATATTCCATGATTTAATTTAAAAAAATTATTTTAGAGAAATGCTGATATAGTTACCAAGATTTCCTAGCTGACAATCTCACAAATAATTTCAATCACAATGTTCCCAATTTTAATTAGGGTCAATTTTGTGAATGTTGTAAAATGCTCGAATACCTTTTATGAATGTGAGTATTTATGTGTATTTGTATATATATATATATATATATATATATATATATATATACAGTGTGACCCATTTAAAATGGAACCACCCCTGTAGAATACGCATTTTCCAGTCAATCTCAAAAATATTTTTTTTTTAATATTGAGCATCAAAAACTCTCTTGACACAAATTTTCATAATTTTAGTTTCATTGCCAAGGCACTCTATGATTTTTTTCTTTGTCAAAAACGGCAAAAGTTTATTAGGCAACTTTTGTTTTCAAATTTGACTACACCTCTGGATTCGTAGTCATGATAAATGAAAACCATAGAAATTTCATGAAAAAATATTGGTTAACAACGAAGTTACAACAACTTTAATTTTGGAAACAAACTATTTGATTATAATTTTTATTTAGATTATAGACATATTTAAAATCTGGCAACACTGCCGATACAAAGTAGATCACCAGTGAATTTGTACAGCTAAAATCCAAAGTCAATAGCTCATTCCGTTCTACAGTTATAACTCCTGAAAGTATGGTAATGTGAGCGATTTGTAGTGTACTAAATCACAGCCTACTATTGATTTAGTACAATACTTATGCCTAATGTATCAGTTCAGCTTTCCTCAAATTATTGATACCTTTTCTGAAAGCTTGTTTCAATTGAGTTTTGCAGAATTTAAAAGCCACATTTTTTGTCCTGCTTTCTGTTTTATTATTCAATAAATAATTTTGATACTTTAAAAAACTTGATTCGGTTCATTTCGTTTTTATCGGCTATGGAAGACTGCAAAACTAGAAAATGAATTTTAAATTTTCTGTTATTTTCGAATACACTAATAACCTTAACTTAAATAAATTATTTTAAGGGAATATAATGTACAAATCCAGTGGCGTAGTCAGATTTTTATTACAAAATCGCTTCCACCACAAATCGCTCACATTACCATACTTTCAGGAGTTATAACTGTAGAACGGAATGAGCAATTGACTTCGGATTTTCGCTTCACAAATTCACTGGTGTTCTTCTTTGTATCGGCAGTATTGCCAGATTTTAAATATGTCTATAATCTAAATAAAAATTATAATCAAATACTTTGTTTTCAAAATTAAAGTTGTTGTAACTTCGTTGTTAACCAATATGTTTTTATAAAATTTTCATAGTTTTCATTCATAACAACTTCGAATCCAGTGGTGTAGTCAATTTTCAAAACAAAAATTGCCTAATAAACTTTTGCTCTTTTTGACGAAGAAAAAAAACCCTAGAGTGCCTTGGAAATGAAACTAAAGTTATGAAAATTTGTGTCAAGATACAGTTTTTGATGCTTAATATTAAAAAAAAGTTTTTTTGAGAATGATTGAAAAATGCGTATTTTACAGGGGTGGTTCCATTTTAAATGGGTCACACTGTATATATATATATATAGGTTTTTATTTTTTTTTATTTTTACTTAATTTTCTTAAAACTGACTTACCATATATACCAAGTGTATCATAAACGGTGAATAAACATAATAATTATTATTATTATATATTTTTTTTTGCATGTTCCAAGTATTCTCATCAGTCAAACATATGATAAACTTCGTTATTTAAATATCCGAATCCTTTCAATGTCATGTCGATATCACCTTCAAACAGCGTGAAATTGCTTGTATCTTTCATTGAATCCCTAAATGAGACAAATATCAAGTTATACTAGGTTTTACCATGTGTAGTCCTATCCTTGTGTTGCATATACTTATCAATCCGTGGTCTATTTGTCGAATGTCTTAGAAAAAAGTCGCCCTGACGGATCACTGGACGTGAAGCGTATGTAACTGTCTATCCTGTTGTACAGTCTTCTATTCAAGTTCTCTCATTTCTTTCTGTTTTTATAGGTATTAATTTAATTTAGAAACATCGTATATACGAATTAAGTAAGTAATAATTACTCAAGTATACTACATACTATACCTACTTGTGTCTAGCCGAATTATGAAATGTCAAAGCCATAAAAAATATCACTGAAAATTTGGTCCCTTGTTTTTATGCTAGAGAATATTTTGATGTGATGGATGGATCAAAACAAACAAAGAAGAAACTTTTTATTGAAGAATACTGATCATCGCAGTGAACAATACTTCATCGCAGTGAACAATAAAAATCAAGAAAATTTGTCTTTTTTCAACAATCAAAGATACAAACCTGGATGATGAAATTATTTCAATCGAACTCTGGAGATGAATGGATCAATTCAGGTAAAGTCTGTACGTAAATTCGAGTAACATGAAACAAATTAATAAATGTACTGAAATTATGGATACAGTCGAGAAATAAATCATAGATTCCTTTGTGATTTTTTTCAATTGAGGTTTTTTCAGTCAGATGCTAACCCATTCCTTAATTTTTTTCATTTTTGACGAATGTTCACGTTTTAGGAATTACGAGATAAAATGTCAATTTGATATCAATCCTTGAAACTTCTTGACAAGATCTACAAATCCACGGATTTTTTTCTCTGTTCTCTTCCAGGAAATGAAATTTTAAATTTTTGTGTATTTTCATAATAGTCATCAGATAGTTCAACATCCAGTATGTGCTCAAGCCGAGAAAGCAGTTATTTTCTGTTAGATATTCCAAAAAAAATGGCCTCATTTGTATCGTAGACTTCCATTGTTCTTTTCAATACTTAATTAAGCATGTTTTCCTTTTCTTTTGTAATAATTTTTTTTTCAGTAAAGGGTTGATAACGAATCTGTCATACCATCTAACTTTCAAACATGACAAAACAAAATGTTGAAAACAAACGGATGACAGATCCGTAACCATCGCGTTTTGGCAAAACACTAAATATAAAGTTAACTTCAAAAAAGAAGAAAACAAGATGACCAGAAAATATTGTCAGAAAATTATGTTTTAAGAGGTTAACTATTAAACTTAATACTGTAAACAATCTCACGCACTCGGAGTCATCTTCTTTAATTTAATGAAGATATATTATTGCCTCCGACTGCGTGAGATTGTTTACAGTATTAAGCTCAATAGTTAACCTCTCAAAACATAATTTCCTGATAATATTTTCTGGTCATCTTGTTTCTATCTTTTTTTAAAGATCACATTTTACGCAGTTGGTTTTTTTATTTTTTTTTTTATTTACACTTTTTAGTTGGGATTAATCACAATAAGGCGTCTGGTTGTCGCCATATTGAATTTTATCAGAATATGGCGTCTGGTTGTTGCCATATTGTATTTTGATTATTACTGTCAAGTCTCTATTCACAATATGGCGTCTGGTTGCGCCATATTGAATGTCGATTACTGTCATGTCTTTAGTGACACTCGCAAGATTAAGACAATCCGATTGACGTAAGAATCATCAAAATTGGCCATCGCGTTTGGTCTCTAGAGCGCCGCAAAGGAACAAACATACATACATGATGAACACATTACCCTCCTTTGTGTCGCGCAGTCGGGTAGAGTGTTTTTTATCCCTGATTGTTGCGAGAACGTCAAAATATCAAGGTTGTGGTTAGCGCGGCAGTTGGATTTTTTCAACGTGGATTTTCTTACTTTCAATGTAATTTTCCTACTTTCAATACATTAACTGATTATCAATAAAATCAAAAAAAATCATATATTTTCTTTAATGTTATAAATGATGGCTGATAAATTAGTGCGGTCTTCTCTTCCCTGTTATCTAAGATGTTTATTTTTAATATGTAATGAAGGAGGGTATGCTTTTTATAGGAAAATTTGGGTGGTCCCTAAAAAAAATAATATTTAAAATGCTTGGAAATGAGTAATCAAGTAGGTAGTACATTTTCATTTTTTTTTCAATCTAGAATAAGTTATCTCATGTAATAAGTTCTTTTAAATAATTGACAAAAAAATGTAAAGTGGCAACATTGCCTTTTAATTATTTTAATGACCAATTGTCAGAACTTATTGTCATTGATAACAAAAAAAGTGTCAATTCGTTTATGGATTTAATTAGTTAGTATATCTTTTTATTTTTACACTTTTTATATCTATTTCTTAATTTTACATGGTCCCATAAACTGTTTTTGGTGCGATGGGTACATCAATAAAAAAAGTACTACAAAATCGGCTATAATGAAACATCTACCGGCAGTTTCTTCTAAATATGCGAGGACGCGGATAAATTGATTATTCTATAAAAGTTCTATTCATGTATAAACATAACATCACAGTGGATGTTCAAATGTCTCAAAATCTCGTACTTTTATCATCTCATATGTTTTTGTGCACTTTGGGTTGGTGCCTGACTGTCTCCACCGCCCTTACGTACATCTGACTAACTACCATAATTATACGTTATATTTAATAGATAACATGTATACCGGGTGGTCCACTTACGACTATCCACCCTCAATAAATCCCTGAAAAAATATTTTACAAAAAATCGCCGACTCACTTCGATTTTTGTTTGGAAGGGAAACCATTTGACGAGAAGAAGATATGTTATACTTCAACCCCCTACTCTCCAGAGCAAACCCCTCTATAATTTTAATTGGGAATGAGGGTCGTGTCATACATCATTGTGAAGGTAATTCAATTCTGATACTGCAGTGCAAAATTTTCTGAATTTGAATAGGCTCCTCGAGATATTCGAGTTTAAATGTTCAAAATGATCTCGATTATTGTCTCCCAGACAGTAGTACAGTTCAGTCGTAATTATTGACCGACTGTCAGTTCAGTTTTTGTTGTCTACATGATTGTCAAAGAAGAAATACTAATCTCTGAGAACCATTTTGTTTGTGAAATGGTGATAGTGTAGAATCGAAAAGTGACCACGTATTTCAACAATTCTACTTGTATCGCGATCGTTTACACAAAAGACGAGAAAGTTGAAATGATTTTTATTTCTGCTGCGCAAAATGAGTGTGCAAGAGCAACAGTTCGGATCTTCAATGAGAGACACGAAAACAGAAACGTAACTCACAAGTGAGTATTAGGAAAAATGTTTATAGAAAAAGGTGTTGGTATTTTTTTATCATTCTAGATATATCTTGGATCTTGTGGTAAAATTCCGTGAGACTGGATCAGTCGCCAATAAAAAAAAGAATAGGATGGCGTCTGTTAAAACGAGATCAATCAAATGAAGTTTTAGGACAAGTTCAGTTGACCCAACTTTGTCTACACGGCAACTCAGTAGCATAACAGGCATATCGAGAACTTTCATAATGAGGGTGCTAAAATTGCACAAATTTCATCCGTATGAGTTGCATCTTCACCATGAACTGAATGAGGATGACTACGACAGAACGATCTGAATTTCGCGAAAATGTAACAAGAATGATACAGAGGAACCACGGATTCATTAAGCATATTTGCTTCAGTGATGAGTGTTCTTTTTGTTGAACGGGTTAGTGAACAGACACAACTCTCGCTATTGGAGTCAGAACAACTCCCATTAGAGAAGAGCACACACAATGGCCTCAAAAGGTGAACGTGTGGGCAGATATTCTGGGTAATAAAATCATTGGCCCAATATTTATCCAAGGTGATTTAAATGGTGCGGTTTATTTGGGTATGCTGCAGAATCTGATTGAACCACTTATTTTGGATGCTGTTAACACGGGCCTTGATGATGATGGTTATCCAAATCTGTTGGCAGATAACATTTATTTCCAGCAAGATGTGGCACCACCTCATTTCCTATTACAGGTGAGAGAATGGCTATTTCAAACTTTTCCAAACAAATGGATAGGTCGTCGAGGTCCAATAGAATGGCCAGAACGCTCGCCGGACTTGGCACCCAATGATTTTTTCCTTTGGGGTCATTTGAAATGCGTTATTTATAAAACTCAACCTACTGACCTGAACGATTTGGAAAGAAGAATTATAACTGAATGCCAGGCAATTACCAGAGAAACACTTTTAAAGGTGCAGAAGGCATTTGAAAATAGACTCTACTACTGTCTGGGGGTTAATGGCAGTCATTTTGAACATGTTTTGTGAATAATTGTTTGATAATCTATTTCGTATAATTTATTTACTCACAATTCACCAATGTACCATTTGAACTCGAATATCTCGAGCACGCCTTTTTCAAATTCAGAAAATTTTGCACTGCTAGTAGGTATCAGAATTGAATTACCTTCACCATGATGTATGACACGACCCTCATTCTCTATTAAAATTATAGAGGGGGTTGCTCTGGGGAGTAGGGGGTTGAAGTATAACATATCTTCTCGTCAAATGGTGTTCCCCTCCAAACAAAAATCGACGTGTCTCGGCGATTTTTTGTAAAATAATTTTCTTGGGAGTTATTGAGGGTGGTTAGTCGTAAGTGGACCACCTGGTATAAGTTTTTAGCCTATTAGAATTTTATTTACTACTTATTGTATTTACTACATGTTTGAAATCGCACATGTGACACCTGTCCCAACGGCGTCTTGACTGACACCGGATGTTTATTCAGACGATTAATATAACACTTCATATTCAACTTAGTATTACTGAATTCCAGGGAATCTTATAATGTAGGAAAGTCATACAGAAACGAGGTTACCCTAAGTTCGTCAGCGGCAATTCCTTTATCGATTGTGTTCGTGGAATGAAATCATCGCATCGCCATGGTCCGGCACGTTCGAAACCAGACGAAATGACCCACAAAGCAGATACTCCAAGAAAACTCGACATTCTTACATACAATAATAAAAACAAAATACATACTTTATAAATACAAATAATATTGATTTGTTGAAAATATAAACAGGATGTTCATAAAACAAATAATATTATCATTACTTTTTTCTCTTTAACCGGTTTCCGGGGAAGTAGTTGTTTTCGTTAGACATTCACAAAAAAAACTTCATTTTAATCGTGGATTTTTCAATTCAAGAAAAATTTCTATAATATTCAATTGAGAATGTTTTCCTTTTCAACACAAATAATATTATCATTACTTTTTTCTCTGAGAAATCAGGTTAAACGACTGGGAATTCAAATTAAAATTTTGATTACATTCTGACAATGAATCACGAAACTCGTCCTCCATCTTGAAGTTGCTATCTCAAATGCTGAAATTTCTACCCAACATTAAAAATATTTGACTCCAAACCCTGTGATGTAAGGATTCGCTTCATATATCACAGAACTCTGGCACCATTTTGGAGTCACCATCTTGAATTATACAAAAATTGTTATCTCCCACCAAAGACAATACCGATTTCGATCGACTCTGGAAATGAATTTGGTTATTGGCTGTGAATATCGTTCAAATGCCGCGTTTCTTTAATATTCCTTTGATAAAGGGAAGAAAAGCCTTGGATTTTTCGATATTTTCCATAGTAATGTCACTATACTCTATAGTGAACTTAGAATATTGGCCGATTCCCGCTTAGCCGCACGCCACTCATAATAACGGCTATGCGCGTATTTATTCTAATTGAATGCAACAACTTTTATGAAGAATGAAATTTTCTGAGAAACTATTAATAAAAAAAAATCCCATATGGTTCCAAGATTTTGTATTCTTCCCGGATAATCTAATGAGATTTGTCTATCACGTATTTCATTGCCTAATTTAATTGGAGCAAGAAATGGAATAGTGGCAGGCAGCGGCATTGCGTACAAGTCCAACCCACGACGGGCCTCAGTCGTGTGGTCATTTACATCTATTGCGATTGGAGTTTTACCTATACCCCAAACCCAGACAATCTGCATTATTTATTAGAGCAGCTAGCGCCAGTGAATGCATATGGATCCCACAACAATTTTTGTTTCATCTATTGCAAAGAGAGCCGACAACTATCCGGAAGCATGTTCGTGATTCGTTGGGGAATAGTGATGTATACTTTGTATACAAATATTTTATCAGGTTCAATTTTAACATTGCAAACAACTAGATATTGTGTTGCTGAGATCCGAGTATTGATTGAGATGGAAAAAAACGAAATATGAAAAAACAGGAATTGTTAAAATTAACATATAGAACAAAATATTCCAAACAATTTTCCTTTAGTAACATGATGCAGCTGAACTGAACTATATACCACTAAGGGAATCACTAGCAAAAATCATTATTGGCTCAACTGGACTGGAGTGAACAATACCAAAGATTATTTTTTGACATTTCTAGAAACCAATGGAAACTTTCAATTCAAATCATTCATGTACGTTTTGGCCAATAAAAACGTTATTATAGTGGAAATATTCTACCTAGAAAATTACGGCAGGAATAATTTGAGGTATTTTGTTTTTATTTTCTGACGAGTCGTCACACGACGTATATTTTTAATTTGACGTCTGTCATCAATTCGCATGAAAAGTGAGAAATGAATCATTACCGGTTTAGTACATTGTATCATTGTGCAAGGAAATGTGTTTATGATCGTAACACCAAAAAATTATTTATAGAGTACCACACGAGAGTTCGATAAAGTAGAAAATCATTCTCCAGATTTATTTCTCAAACTTGTTGCGATTTGGCAATAGACACCCAACGGGTCAAAAATCTGTCGAATTATTTTGACTTTATTCTCACTCTCTTGTGATATTACACCTGATATCCAAAATAATTATTACCAAAGACCAACTTGAACTAGTTGTGGAACTCTACATCAGTAATGGACTTCCTTGCTCAAAGAAAATGAGTAACTTTCTAATAGGCTAAGAGCGGACTGCATAAAACCTGGCCAATCGAGTAGCAGAATGAAATGCTTTTAAAATGTTAGTACTCACAGCAAACATAAGAAAAATCATTGACTGCCTGGGCAAAAGTGGGCATAAGTTTTTAATGGCCTTTTTTCGGAAAAAGCAACCATACCAATGTAGCAACAGATTGGTAATAGTTTCATTACAAATTAACTGAGTGGTCCAGTGGTCTAAGGTGCTGGTTCACTAAAGAAAGCGTGGGTGAGCGTGCTCTGCCAGCTCTTTTTTGTTTTTGTTTTTTTCGAAATTGAAAAATTATTTGTTTGGGGCGAATATGCGTCCCAAAACGAATCATTTCTCATATCTGAGAGCTGGCTGCAGAAAACCTGGCCGATCGAGTAACAGAATGAAATGTTTTCACAAGCATTTATTTCATTTCACATAATATGAATGCGTTTAGTTCAAATCTTGTAAGTGAATTTTAACCTACTTCTAGTTGTCCGAATAAAGTGAATTTGGCAGGTGTTAATAATTCCAAATTCAAATTCAAAAAGGTTTCATCCGCTTTTCTCATTTTACAATTCAACTAATACTACTATTTACAACTTGAAAACTATGTGCAGATTCTTCCCAAGCTGCGTTGAGGTTGGAGACATCCAGCTTGCCCAACCGGGGTGGTAGGCGAAGGGGGTGTCTCTGCCTTGTGTTAGGCAGGTGTTGGGTAAATACCAGGTTTTTCTAAGGGGAATTTTTACCTCGTCTCCTATTAAATTTATACGGGCATTTGTTGGGTTGGTGTTTTACGAGATTCCGGTCACAATGCGTTATGGAAATTTTACCAAAAAAAAAAAAAATGGCGGCTTCAATAGGGCGGACGAGTTTTGTAGTTAACCGACGAAACCAAAAAGGAGGAGGTTCTCTATTCGACGCGTATATTTAATTTAGTTTTTAATTTTTTTTATGTATGATCACGCATAACTTTTCACTGAGGCGTCCGATTCCGATAATTTTTTTTTCAGTAGATAGGGTTTTTTTCGAAGTTGGTCCCGTTCGAATTTAAAAGATGAAATCCACCCCTAAGGGTAGCAAAACTAAGGATATTGATCACTCACCCTCTGAATTCTGGTCCGTTAACCGATTCTATCAGGCATAACTTTGTACTGGGATCTTCGATTTGGATGATTCTTCTTTTATCAGAAAGGGTATACCTCATAGTTGATTATATTTGGATTTCGAATGGAATAATCCACCCTTACGGATAGAAAAATAGGGGATAATTGATCTTTCACTAGTGAACATTGGCACACATATGTAGTTGACAATGACAGATCGCTAGTGTCATTATCACAATATCATTATATCCTATGAGAGGATGGAATGATATACAAAGTAATGAAATAAACTAACCAGAACAACAAAAATAATTTATATTACAACAAATAGTGAAAGTAGATAATCATATTATTTAACTGGTAATAGTTGAAGTAAGGTGGGTAAGTATTTTGGAAATAATAAAAAAATAAGTAGGTAGTAATTAGTAGATTTTAGTCACAAAAAATTGAAAAATAAAAACTTTTTAACAAAAAATTAAACCGACGAAATACGGAACTGAAAAGTAAAAAATAAAATAGACATTCTTAGTCTCAGTAACTAAGCTCCTAAACTAATGTAAGTAACTAATTTTGAGTCGGCGCCAAACGAACATCATTAAATTTCTTCAAAAAAATTATCAGAATGTCACCGCGCAACTCGATGCCATCATTTTACGCCTTACCTAATTCATTTGCTTGTTTGTTTGGCGCCGACTCAAAATTAGTTACTTACATTAGTTTAAGAGCTCAGTTACTTAGACTAAGAATGTTTATTTTATTTTTTACTTTTCAGTTCCGTATTTCGTCGGTTTAATTTTTTGTTAAAAAGTTTTTATTATAGTTCGATTCCATTCAAAATTAGTATCGGAGAATTTTTGGGATCGGACATCATGATTTCTTAGTCAGAATTCATGAATTCAAGATGGCGGCTCCAAGATGGCGACGAATTTTGTGATTATAGTCCGATTTCATTCAAAATTGGTGTGTGGGAGCTTTTGGAGTCGGATATCATAATTCCTTAGTTGAAATTCATGAATTCAAATTGGTATGTGGGTTTTGTTGAGATCAATAATTGCCAGAATTCAATAAGATGACGGATTTCATGGAAGACTGAAACCAATTAATTAAAAATGATTGAAAAAAAATTAAGTACAAGATTTTTTACAAAAAAAAAATCCTCAATTGATTGACCTAGGTTATTCTATGAGTAAGAGATTTAAAAGCTTGCCGCGAATATAAAATAGGTATTCTTCCGTGGCAAGATTTTGAATCTGTTACTCATAAATAGAAATATTTTTTTTGTCCTAATTTTTTTCAATAATTTTTATTGACTTATTTTCAGTTATTCGTGAAATCCGTCATCTTATTATTCAATAATTCTCTGACAAAAATTGATAATCTACGACCCCAACAAATCATTTTTCAATTTCGAAGGAAAAAATAAAAAAGCTGCCCGAGCTGGGGTTTGAACCAACGCTCCCTTTCGTGAAACAGCACCTCAGACCACTGGACCGCTCCACCGAAAAAAGGCCATAAAAAACTCATGCACCACTTTTGTCCAGGCAGTCGATGATATTTCTTATGTTTGCTGTTAGTACTAACATTTTAAAAACATTTTATTCTATTACTCGATTGGCCAGGTTTTCTGCAGTCCCCTCTTGGACTGTAAGTAGTCGTTATTTTTTCATTTTGTAGTTGTTTCTGTATAGGAGAATTGATCATCCTGAAAACGACTCCGATCGGAGATGAAGTGAACTGTTAAGAGAAGTTATGTTTCCCGTCATATAATGTTTTGTTATTTTCACGATTTGCTGTCTGAATACTATTTAATAACAAATTGGGATTTTTTGATACCAAAGACAATGTCGCTGGGTAATACAAACTGTTGTGTATTTGGTTGTAATAGTAAAACGTGAATCCTAAACTCTCCTTTCACAAGTTTCCTGTAAAGAATAAGTACTCCGTGTATATAGTCACCAAACTCGGACTACGGGAAAAAACAAGTACGGACTTGGATTATAGGGAAGGAGCTTAACATGCAGCGCCACAGTGGCGGAATCGGGCGAACTCGTCCGTATAGTATAACTTATCTGCATTTACCGCTTTGATAAAGAGGCTGTTTACAAAGTTCGATAATTCAAATTTTTTTGTCGCAAACGTCAAAACGACGTTTATGTTGTAATTCGGAGGGTGAATGCTTCGAATCAAAGGGAGACCCAGTGTCGAAAGTGCGCGTATAATAAATGAACGACAATAAACGGATCGGCCGCAAATAATCAAATCAAATGTTTGGACGTCCCTCGGTGAGCGTTTATGTATGACAATACTGCGTAAACGTGTTTTTTGTACACGCTCCACAAAATGCCTACTTTGGGTACTGAAAATTGTCCGCAAATGATCACTTTACCGGACTAGGCCGGTGAAGTCGTTATGGCAACGCTTTATCGGACTATTTTTGTTTATTCAAAAAACTTATAATCAACACCTTAAAAACGTTTCAGAAGCCCAATGAACTAAGGATTAATTGATATTTCGTAGTGACAGCACATGTTTTCTTCGGAATATTCTTTTGGAATGCTTATTTCATGAAAAATTAACAATAATATTTGACAAGTATTTGACAAATGTGTCATTGATAAACAATCGCTTGCTAGATTTTTGCACAACTTCCTTACCTACTCTGTGGATGGTGACTGAAATTGTATGTACGGCGAGGAAATATGTGTAGCATTTATGTTATGTTTATTTGAAAAGCTAATACAAAAAATATTGTATGCAACACGTACGCAAATGGCTTTAGCGGACATCATCTTCATATTCCAATTCGTTCTCTAAAACCTCACTTTGCGAACTTATCACATAAACTACTATTACAGTCAGTATGAGCATTTCGCTCTGCAAGTGCAGGAAGTTCTTGTAACAGCTTTGTTACAATCAATCTACGAAGGAAAAAAATTCAATTGACAATTTTTTCAAGTTTTTTAATAAATATTTCTGATAAATTTTCACATTGATATACTTTTTTTTTTTCATACCAATAATTATAGTAATCTAAAACAGCATAAATGAAAGAAATGAAGAAGTATGTAATACACATTCAAAATATTTTTTTTTGTAAAATTCTCACAGTGAACGAACAATGTGAAAATGAAGGTATGTAGACAAGAAAACAATATTTTCAATATATTTATTTTCATTTATTTTATATTTTTTTCTTCGTGTAATGTACTGCAACATTACACATGTAAGTTTTTATTAAATATAATCAATTGTTTGTGAAAGTATTTATTCACCTCTGATTCGACAGAGTACTAATTTGTTGTCGCTGCTACTTGGTTTATCACTTTCGCAAGTATGACTGAATAATCTTTTTTTTTACTTCCGGCACCTGACACGAACGCACTGATTCTGTTTTTTTACAGACTGATTCTCGAAAAAACAATATCACTTGTAATGGGTAAAAAACCCAGTAGCAAGCACTTGCTCCATCACGAATATAAGTTCAACTTGACAATAAATTACATATAAACACTACGATGACAGGCGAATCACATGTTCGCAGTGCGCGTGTTCAGTCCTTTAATGCTGCCTTAGGCAGACTCGTCTCAATCTGCTTTTTATTCATTGCTAGCGCAATTTCCGAATCCGGGGCTCAATTTCTTTTCAAACTGTCGAACTTTGAAAAGACTTTATTTATCAGAAAGGCAAATGTGGATAAATTGCACCACACGGACGAATTCGCCCGATTCCTCCGCTGCGGCGCCACTTACAAATGTGCTCCAAGTCTATAAGGCTTGGATAAATAACCTTAAACTCAAAAAAAACAGTCCCGAGAGCGGCGGGGCGGGGGGTGGTATGTTCTCTTACCAGGTGAATACCTATACAGGGTGTTCCAGGACTTTTTTCCTTTCGGGAATGTATAGATGTCAAATTATTACCAGTACTTTATGTAAAAAAAAATCTAAAATCTTTCCTTACTAAGTTAAGTGAGTAATCTTTGCTCCGATCGACTTTACACACGAGTACTTTTATTCAGATAATTGTCCATAAAACCTTGTTTTGTTGAAAAATATCAGTCATTTCTAAAGTTTTGGGGTGTGGACCATCGGGGCAGTCCGTCCCTGACTTTGTAGCAAACCAACTGCCTCATGCATGAAACCTCATCGGAGGAATTTATTTGTTTCGTCGATCACCAAAATGTGTTTGATTTTCAATATTCACTTGAAAAGTTATTATAAAAAATCGTTGCTTCAATCGACTTTACACACGAGTACTTTTATTCAGTTGCTATTCAGTTCTTGAAATTTTAGATCTCATTGCTTCTCAGAATGGCCGGTACACTCTGAAAGTCATATTATTTCTACTAACTACTATTTTGTTATTAATGGAGTCATCGATAAAACCTTCTGTGACCGTAGGAGACCGCTGCCCACAGTGGCGCTTGGGATTTATTATGTCAGCACCGGATTCAATTAACGGTGTTCGGATGATCCACGCGAATCATGAGCAGTGAAATATTCTGGGTTGGACAACTTTGGATATTACGCTATGTGCTAGAGGATTTCTTCTATTCATACTGTGATGAAAAACAATATTGATTCGGCTTTTTTCAGTTTCATTCTATGCTATAAATTTCCGAAGCCATTACTATGACTTATGGAAGAGCGAACAACACCAACAAGAAGAGTGAAACTGCACGGTAAAAAAGGATTTGTTAATTCAACCAAATGTATTTGGTCACTCTTATTGGCTTGACCAGACTTAATAAAATTCATCCCAAAGCATAGATGTATTCGATTGATGGAATCATTATATTGCGGTGACAAAATGGATTTCTCAATGCATTGCTAACATTTCTTTGATTTAATAAAGTTCATCTATTGAAACAATCTCCAACTCATATCGAATGAAAATTTGTTTCAACACAAATATAATATTTATTTGACTCAAACAACGGAAATAAATCAATTCAAATAGAAGAATATTATATTGGTTGAAGTATATGCGAAGCGTTCGCAAATCTGACCCTGACTTAGATAATGTTCGCGAATAGCAAAGCCAACTAATCGTCGCGACGTCTGGACTTTAATGTCTGGTGTAGGCTCTCATTGCTCGGTTGCCATATTCGTCAATCCAGTGGATTAACAAAATGATTACTCATTTGAATATAGTAGTTTATGTAACAAGTACGCAAAATGATGTTTACGCCGATGTTTACGACGAGGCGCTAGCCGAGTCCGTAATATGAACATGAGTCCGCGAAAGCCATTTGCGTACGTGTTGCATACAATATTTTTTTGTATAATCTTTCCAAAGAATGTTTCATGTAGGAACTATGCTTTTATTTCTGCTATCAATACGCAAATATATTTTTATACGACTGCCTCAGGAAATGAGGTTTTGCGCAACGAAAACTCGCTCCGAAAGCGGTACTTTGCACACGCCGTGTGTTTAGCGTACGGATATGTCATCTTTGCGCACGCATCTCACGTTCACTGTGTTTTTTTTTGGTTCTCTCCTAACAACGTAAAAATTTTGCAATGTCTGAAGTTGGCTGAGTCCCATAGTAACCGTCACGACTCTATTGTTTTGTTGATTGGATACTTCAAAAAATTTGTTGTTTCCAAAGTTTGTTGAATAAAATGTCGGATTCTGCGGAAATTTTGCAAAGAGTGCTCATAAGTGCCGAACTGCTGCCAACAAAATCACGAAGCAGGTATGAAGCTGAGTTGAAACGATTTATGGAATGGAGACTGGGCAATAATGTCGATATCTTCTCTCGGATAATGCAGTGATGGTATATTTTGTAGAACTTTCCAAAAAATATAAATCCTCGACATTGTGGACGACTTATTCGATGGCTCAAATCAACGTTGAGTGCAAATCACAACATAGATCTTGGAAGCTATATAAAGTTGTAAGCGTTAATCAAACGGAAATCCGAAAACTACGTCCCAAAGAAATCCCGAATCCTCATAGTAGACGATTTTTTCCGGTTTTTGACGACAGCATCAGACGACAAATATTTAATTATCAAGGTGGTGGTGGCAGTTGGACTCCCTGGAACATGTCGAAGAGAGGAATTATGTTATCTCAAAATAGAAGACACGAAATATTTCGGCAGTGCTATCAATCTGATCAAACTGAAGAATACAAAAACGAAGATACTGATACAGTTTCAGGATACCGTCCTGAAGAAGTACTGTGCTCTTCGTCATCCCAATCTGAAGAGAGGCAGGTTTTTTTTGAACTATCAAAACGGAAAATATACAAGCCAGAACATCGGCATCTACAAAATTGGCAACATGGCTAGAGAAATTGCCAAGTTTTTGATGTTAGAGAATCCAGAATCTTACACGGGACACTGTTTTCGGCTTTCGTCGGCCACGATGTTAGTGAATTCTGGCTCAGATCTGCTAGCGCTCAAACGACATGGAGGGTGGAAATCCAGTACAGTTGCAGAGGGCTATGTTGATGACTCTTTGAGACATAAAATGGAAGTTTCAAAAAAGATAGAGTCGTCAGTGTCTTGTCTTCTCATGGAACCAGAACAAGGATCGTCTGCTGGGATGCAACGGGAAAATGACGACTATGCTTTGGAGAACTGTACTGATAACGCGCCACCTGAAATATTCTCCATTACAGAAAAGAAGTTGCAGAATAATACTGCTTTTCCTGAGGTAATTTTGAAGGAATGCTCCAATTTTACCATAAATATTAAATACTAGTTCTTTATTAGTTTTAACGGTTTTCTTAATGAAAACGAGTTTTACAAAAAAAAAAAAGATTTGTGTGGTTTCTATTTGCAGTCGTATAAAAAGTATCGTAAAAAACTCGTTTGAAAACCTCTTTGCACACTCGCTGGACTTGTGGACCTCGCATTCGGCTCAGTCCACCAATTTGTCTCGCTCGTGTGCAAAGAAACGTTTTCAAACATTGTTGCTTAATATACTATTGTAGGCAGCACCGACAAAAGGCTGTGTGGAATATCGAATCAAATTTTTTATTACCGACGAGTCGTTCCAATATTTCAAGTAGTCAATAACATTTGCGTTTGTTGTTATGTTCAGTCATTTTCTCCAGGATGCAACTATACTAACGTATTATGGGGATATATATATATATATATATATATATATATATATATATATAGTTGAATATAATAAACTTGTAAGTAAATATGACAACCATTCAGAAAGATACTCCAAATTTGAAAGAAAATTCTAAATGTATTCAGTGTACAGCAAAATCCAGTTTTTCCTTAGTTTGACATTCGAATCGTGAATGCTAGATGTCGCCCACTTCGTGGTAATCCTGAATAGTATAGCTCGTCCAGTATTGAAACGACCGTTTGGTAGGTAGAGAGGGGGAAAACACGAGTGGACACGATTTGATGTGGCTGCTTACGCTACGGCGAATCTTCACCAGTATCTTGTCATGCAGCGTTTGAAAGGTTAGGTTTGTTTGATTAATAAATAGGTAGTGCAGTTATTTATTCAACTTTGCAATAGTTTACTTGTTACCTTGCCAAAATGCACTCTGGCAAATTTGTCGAAAAATATTTTTTCCATTCAGAAGTTATAGGAGTGTGAGTTCTCTACGTCTTGTGTATCGCCTATACCAAATAATTTGGTACGCCTATGGAATTTCTATTAATAGCTACAGTTAGGCAATGGTTCGGGCATCTCCGATAAAAATTGGTTGTTAGGTAGGGGAAGGCCAAAGTGGTCGTTTCAATACTGGACGAGCTTTAAGTGGCATTTGGAATAAATGAAATATAAATTGTTATCATCCAATAAATGTATGTAGGTTTAGGTGTGAAAATCGAAACTTGATTTGAACCCAAACTGAACCATTATTCGTATATTCTTGTAATGTGGGTTATATCTTGTTTGAATTTACTATCATTTTGTTCGAAGAAAGATAGTGTAAAAGTCATCGTGTTTGAACCTACCGCAACAATAACCATTGCGAATTTTATTCTGAAAAAATCAAAATTCCTATATTTTCTGCAGCAAAATATTATCGGATCATAATTTTTATAGTATTTATAAACACCCGTTAATGTTAAGTTATGTTTTATGAATGAATAAAATTCAGTTCGTAAAGTATTGCCATGACGACACTGTACGGACAAGTCCGTAAAAGTAGCATTTTACGGTTTTTTTTTATTCCCAAACTTGCCGTTTTGGGGAGCGTATACAAAATAGTTATTTCACGTTCTCAACACAGTCCGCGAAATTTAATTTCGCGGCCGTAACCCATTGCAACGGCTGCCAAACAAAACGTCACTACCAAATTTGACATTTCTAAAATATAACAATATAACATTCTGTTTGTCACACCAATCTTTAAACTGCTGTTTAGAATTTTCAGGTTTTAAAACGGAAGGCGCTCTGGAGGAGTGCAAGATACCACACCAGATATCACTATCAGTATCAGACATATTTGCGTTTCGTCAAGAACTGCCAAAATGGTTTGTATACATTCAACCATATCATTTCCATAGCAACGCTGTGACTTTGTTAATTGAATTGATCTGCTGTCGATTTTGAAGCAATTATATATTTATTTGCAATTATCTAGTTTAATAATTTTGACGAATGCACGATCTACTCTGCGCGGGGCTGTAGCACCTTTTGAAGCAATTATATATTTATTTGCAATTATCTAGTTTAATAATTTTGACGATTGCACGATCTACTCTGCGCGGGGCTGTAGCACCTCTTGCTTCAGAGAGGTCATTGTTTTCACGCGCCTTCAAAGAATACGACAGTACATAGTACATCTGCCATCTCGGAAAACAGTAAAGAAGCGGGGATGAAATTGCTGGAGAAGAGACAAAATTTGAGGGAAGCCCAGTGAGAAGAGAAAGATTTCACAAACTTTTCTCACAAATGGATGCCGTTCTGACTTGACGAATATAAAGCTTGTTTTTTTGTGATAGATAAACTTATACAGTGTGGCTTTTTATAGTCCCCACCCCTGTTAACTTTTGATCGGTTCGACATAGAACAATGGGACAAAACCGTTTTGAATGATATCACCGATATTACTTTTTGGAATTAAAGACATTGTGATTGCTCAATAGATGGCGCAGGAGGGGGGGGGGAATCAAAAATTTAAAATCGCATGCAAGCGTCACATCGTTGAGATAATTCAATTCTCTTTTCAACCCTCCTACTTTTTGTTATTTCGTTTGAACGTTGTTTCACGATATGCATTTGAAATGTCAAGTATATAAGTGCTGATCTGAATGGTACCCTTACCTCGATAACTTTTGAACGGTTTGATGTGAAATAATGAGACATGAAATATATTGAATGGTATTACCGGTCCTACTTTTTGGGAGAAGATACATTATAATTACTCGACAGAGAGCGCTGGGGGCACATCAACTTGAAAATTTCGGAAGGCATAGAGGTCAAGCTGCACATCGTTGAAAATATAATTCAATTTTTCTATGGTTATTCTACGGAATCACAATTGCGAGTGCGGCTTTTTATAGTCCCCTCCTCCCTGTTACTTTTTGAACGAGTCGACAAAGAACAACAGGACCAAAACTATTTTGATTGATATCACCGATACTACTCTTTGAAATAAAAGACATCGTGATTGCTCGATGGATGACGCGGGGAGACGCGTCAACTTAAAAATTTCAAATATCATAGTGGGTCAAGTGGCTCATCGTTGAAAAGATCATTCAACCATCTATTTTTTTTATATTGTATATTTTTTTACAATATGCATTTTATATTTTGTTATACTTGACATTTTAAATGCATTATGTGAACAAACGTTTACACAAAATTTAAAAAAAAAGTTATGGTTGAAAAGAGAATTGCGTTACCTTTTCAACGAAGGGCCACTTGAGCCCCCATGGTATTTGAAATTTTTTAGTTGGTGTGCCCCTTCGCGCCATCTATTGAACAATCTCAATGTCTTTCTTTCATTTCAAAAAGTAGTATCAGTAATATCCTTCAAAACAGTTTTCGTCCCATTGTTCTACGTCAGGACCGTTCAAAACTTGTGAGGGGGGGGCTATAAAATGCCGCACTGTATTGATAATATTATATTCTAGGAAGGGAAAGATACATTTTTTAGAGTTGTTTGCGTCGAAGGATTATGACCTGTTGTCAAATGGCACCTTTTTAAAGAACAAACCTCATATGAAAGGAACATACAGGACAAACAAATATTATAAATGAATTTGGAAGTTATGAGACTCAAAGAGTTCTATCAAACGACATATAGTTTGCCAATATTGGTATGACAATGAAGGCATGATAACATGTTTCAATATTCAACAGTCATATTTTTGGAAGTACGCGTATATAATCATATAAAAACAGGAAATATTGCTTCTGTGAATAGCAGGATTCCACCATCACATTGTATATTCAACATTTGAAACTATTTTATTATCTATTCATATTTATTATCTATTATTTACTTGCTTGTCTGTATTTGTTTAACTTTAAGAAATTGGGTTTGTTTTATATTATGATATTTCACATATTTCAGTACAATAATTTTATTATATTCTAAGTGAAGTTAGTTGAGTTTGCTCATTCTAGTATTCTTGATATCTTGAACATGCATTCACATACATTGTGGGTTAACTTATGTTTACTTGTATACAACCTTATATAAAAAGGAAATATTGCTTTTGTGAACAGCAGGATATAAACATTCCATTTTTTTATGTTTAAAGACCATCATTTTATATATTCAATATTTGAAACCATGTTATTATCTACTAGCTAACCCGACAGACGCCTGTTCAAATTTCTACAATCCCTAAAAAAAAATCTGAACTCTCGTCCGCCTAGATTTTCTTTTTTTCTATGTTTTTCGTTATGTTGTTCCATCGATACACTGTTTCATAATGTGAGAGAGTGATGAGTCCTTATTGAACTGTAAAACCGAGTCGTCTTCGCTGTATTCCATAGGCGTACGAGGTTGAATCTAAAGTTGATGTCATTGGATAGCTTATGAAAAACTTAGATAGGAATGTGCAAGTAGATATAGGACATCATGAATGAAACATATCTAGAATTTTCCGGAGAACCCAATATATATTGCATTTCCCATTAGAAAAAACAAAAGTTTATATCATAACTTTTTAATGCGACATTCAATTATTTTTCCATCCACATTTCCTGGCGGTTCAGAAAATATTCTACAACTTTCCTAATTTAACCATTTTTTTAGCTCTTCAAATAAGGACGATATCTATTGGTCCACATATAACCAATAACCCTGTGAAGTTGGTTCAACGATATTTTGTACTAGCTTAGTGACTGTTAATATGATTAGCCCCTAACAATGAACATCGCTTAAGTTTGCTCTGTAATTTCCTGTTCCAGGAACAATAAAATAATACATTTACAATCACCTACTTGATTATCTTTTCCTCACTTCAAAAGTCGTTTTTAACAAATAATATTATGTAGATATAAATCCTACCCTGCGATAAGAGATAACAAAATGGAGAGTTTTTCTAAGAAAATTATTATGTGCTTAAGAAGAGGCACAGGTAATGCCTCAGTGTTTCAAAAATTTGTAATATTTATTTACAGTTGTTGGCAAAGTTCGTTCTTGAAAATGGCTATTGTTTCTGAATTTGTTGCTGAGAAACGGATTAGTAAAAGTGTGCTTTATAAAAATGAGAAAATTATTATTCTCAATGTGTTCAACGCTGTTCGCCACCAAAACTCAACATTCCGAGTTACAAAAATAGTTTAAATGTGTTCGAATATGACTGGAGTCGGACAGTCAACAATATACCGACTTGTGCACGAGGATAAACGCGGCCCCATCAGGTCACCAAAAAGAAGTACCAGGAAGGAAAGAAACTGTAATAAATGAAAAGACTGCCATCATAAGAATCATACTTAAAAAAGAAATACCTACCTTGAACAAAATAATGTCTGAAATGAAAAAGGATGATTTCATTCCACCCATGAGTAGGAAGAAAGTGCGGAAAACTTTGAAGGAACTGAATTTCGGTTATGAAAAAATTCAAAACAGAAAATCACTTTTAATAGAGAAAGACGAAATCATCTGCTGGCGATGACGATAGTTAGACAGTTTCGAAGGCAAAACAGGAATATCTATTATATGGACGAAACTTGGTTAAATGAGGGATATTATACCGTTTAAAATACGGCTGGATAAAAATATATCTCTATAATTATAATCATGTATAATTATTATTATACTTATTATTCCAATAAACTACCTGTAGTTACGCCACTGTCACATACATTTCATTCCGAAAACTCCTCTTTCTATTATTATGCAAATTAAGGTGACCCTTATTTAGCACCGATTCGGGGTGTGTACGTCTTAAATACAAACTGGTTCGAACCCCTTACTCATATAATAAATATATCTTTTCAAGAAGGCATTTCCCTAACAGATTGAAGAATGCCCTAATATCCCCGATTTGAAAAAAACCAGACCCGCATATGTCGAAAACTATCAACCAATCACCGTTTCTCCCGAACTATCAATTTTTTTTGGAATATTGTATGATCTCCCAATTTTTAAAATTTTTAAACATAAATAACTACATCCCGATCAACATGGATTCCGTGCAGGGCACTCAACGATCAGTGCTATTCACTCCTTCTATGGATACATTATAAAATCCATATAATTTAACACATAGATTAACATACCTAAGTCAAAAACTATTGCAGATAGGATTGAGAAACCCGGGTGCGTTATATCGAATATTTCCCTCCTGTCAAAAATCTCATGTAAATAAAGTGCAATTATCGCAAAATTACAGTGATAATTGCATTGTAGAAAGCGAAAGAGCTCTGCGATAATTGCACTGTAGACCGATCCATGGCAATTCCATTGTATACTTATAATACAGCGACAATTTATAAGTAACGTCAGTTTGACAAGTAATGTCAAAAATATTATTTATGAAAAATATCTCGTTTCGGTCGGGCATCATTACAAGCTATTGAAGAAAATGTGTTGGAAAACGAACAAAATAACACAAAACAGAACAGAAAATACGTGTGGCGCCAGTTTATGAGCTTCTGTGCTGAGAAAAACTATACTTTGGACGAAACACAAATTAATGTTCTGGCAAAAATATTAACGGACTGGGCATTCAATATGCGTAAGCAGAATGGCGATGAGTGCAAATAATTTACTGTTAAAACGATTTGGAACGTAACCGCTAAATTACTGATGGAAAAATATTTCACTGAATACAACATCAATTTCAACCCTTTTACTAATATTGAGTTCAAAGCAGCCAGAGATGCGGAAAATGTCAAGAGAAATCAACTACAAACAGATCCAGAGAAGAGAAAGGGAAGTGCAGTTTTTCTGAAGTACGATGAATTCCAGAATATGGTTCGTGGTTGTGACGAAAACACCCCAGATGGTTTGCAGAAGAAGGTATTTTTTGTTTTCGCTTTTGAATTATCTTGGCGTGGTGGAGAAGGCCACAAGTGAAAAAACAGGAAGGATTATTTACGATTCTGTGTTTACTAAGATGACGCAAGGAGGGGAAAACCATGCGTATAAAATCAATCCTGATTTGTGTTCAATTCGACTGTACAAAAAATTCCTAGAAAAGCGGGTTGGAATAAAAACAAAACGACTCTTTCTCACTGTAAATCCCGCTTGGAAGTTGAACAGAAAATGGTATAAAGATATTCCTGCTGGACGAAATACAGTGAGCAAATGGACTGTTCTACAAGCCAAAGCTTCTGGTTTGAATACAGAGAATATCAAGCTTACTAACCATTCGTTACGAGCTACGGCCGTCTCCAAACTCGCAAAAAGGGGGTGGGCGAGCAGCAACTTATAAAAATCACGGGCCATTCAAATTCAAAATCAATAACGCCATATCTTCAAATGGATGAAGATCACCATGGAGAAATAGTCAAAAAAATGCGTGGCAATGACGTATCACAGGCACAGCATTCTCAAACATCCCCTTCAGCCGTTAATGCACTGATAGCTGCATTGTCTAACCAGAATACGTATAATAATTGTGTATTTCACTTTTGATTAAGTTCAACCTTGAATAAATAACTCCATTATATTTCTACGTATACTTTCATAATATATAAATGAAAAATATTAAAACAAACGTATTTCTGCGTCTCTTTTCTGTTTTTCCAGTTACGGGATGGTTATTGATGACAAGCTGAGAATTTATAAATTAATAACGTCAGTTTGACAAGTTGTCATACATTATTCGGGAAATATTACCCCGAATTACACTCGTGCATCAAAATAACCGGATAATTTCCCAGCGTGTTATCTTTGAAAAACTGCATTTGGTCATTTTCATATTTTGGAGAAAGAGCCATCCACCTCCGGTGTCGGGCTCTTGCTCCAAAAATGAAAATAAACTCATGCAGTTTTTTGACAACACGCTGTTATGCAAAATTATCGGTAATTTTGATGAACTTGTGCAATTACTTACAACAATTTAGTGGAGGATTCGAAAATGTAACAAAAATGGGGGTTGCAATAATTCAAAACAACAAAATTTTGTTGTGTATCTTATAAGGCTATGTCCTAATTGGGCATCCATAGCGCGAGCGAGCGACCGGCGATGGTCGGTCGCATCGCGTGTTAATCGCGCGATGAAAATGGTTGTCCTAATAGCGAACGCCTATTCGTGCGACCAGTTGTCGTAAGTCCGATCAACACACCATCGCGCGACCACCTAAGTGCACAGTTGTTGTTTTCGAAGTTCCTGTTTCCATGCTTAAATGTCTTCTAGAAACGATGATGCAGCACTCTTGTTGAAAATGTGTATTTTTCGTCGAAAAAAAATTATCCATCGATTACGGCTGGAGGATATGAATTATAGTGTTAATGAAGAACTATTACGTTTTCTAGATTATTGCTTGAATCAAAATACGAAACAAAATATGGAAAAATTTACCAGTATTTTGAAATGCACATCAAGGAAAACGGGAAGCATATTTTTATATTTTGTAGAAAACATTATCACAGAAAATTGAAAGTTTTTGTAATTTCAAGAGTACAAAAATTGTGATTTATTTATTTAATGTGGAATCATCTGCGACTGAAAGATAAACTTTAGTCACTATCTCCCATCGTTCAAGATAACCTCTTGTGTGTGTGTTGAAAAGGGAAATATTCTCAATTGAATATTGATTAGAAAGATTTTACTGAAAATTGAAAAAACTACGACGATAATGGAGTTATTTTTTGTAATATCTAAAAGAAAAGAACTACTTTCCTGGCTAAAGCCGCAAAATTTTCTTTTTCACTTCAGATATTATTTTGATGGTCCTTTCACAATATCTATCAGATGTAGTTCAAGGTCCAGCGTTGTTTTCTGTTAGATATTACAAATAACTTCATTATTGTGGAAGATTTTCAATTTTCGGTATAGTATTTCTGTTCAATATTCAATTGAGAAGGTTTTCCTTTTCAACATAAATAATTTGTATATTTTATTAAAAAAACAATACTAGACATATGGAAAATATAAAATTAATCAAGAAAGCAATGTAATTTGTGTTTTATGTTTAAAGTGACAAATTATGTGGGTTAATTAATTTGTGAAATGCAACTTAAACAGACAATGGTCAATCTTGACGACGATAGTCACATTTATGAGGGGACTAATGCGAATTTTTTCTATGGTGGCACAAATAATATGTTTCATATACCAGCGTTTCATTGAAATATCAGCAAGTCAGCAAATTCTTTGAAAAATCGTCAGTTTGAACTACCCTTATGAGGGGGGTGATTTGTATTTTTCCTAAGATTGCGCAAAAAATATGGTATGCGCAATCATTTTCTACCGTTTCAATAAAATAGCTTTACCAAAAACTTAGTAAAGATTTTGAACACGCTTTAAATGCACTAAAAAGTGAAAAATAATTTTAATATTCAATGACTATGCAAAAATCGTGGGGTGCTTTGTCGAAATCAATTAAAATAGTCCAAGATCCCAGAGCCGGCAAACCTACGTCATTATAGTTAGAAATGTATGCATACTTGCTAGCTTGAAAGAGGAGTGCTTTTACGGGTAGCAGGTATAAAAGTACATAAAAAACTTTCTTACTCACGTTGAAGTATGGTAATGCGTTTGACAATTAATATCGTCCAGATGGCCAAGCGGTCTAAGGCGCAAGATCTAAGCTCTGATATCAAAAACTGGCGAGGGTTCGAATTCCCGCGCCTGTCTATTTTTTTCCCATCGAAATTGAGAAATGGTTTTTTTTTATTTGAATATTTATCCCAAAACTAAATAACTTCTCAATTTCAAAGTGAAAAAAAAAATAAAAATCAGGCGTGGGGATTCGGACCCTCGCAAACTTTTAAGATCCATATATTAGATCTCGCGCCTCAGACCGCTCGGCTAACTGGACGATATTAATTGCCAAACGCATTACCATACTTTAAGGTAAGTAAGAAAGTTTTTTATGTACTTTTGTACCTGCTACCTGTAAAACGGCCCCGCTTCCAAGCTAGCAAGTACGCATAAGTTCTCAACGACATATCACACTATTCATACTTAAAATTTCAGCTTTGCTAAAATGAGGTAGGCTCTGGGATCTTACTCCAAAAGTATCGTTTCTCAAAGATACGTAACCAAAAGTGCCTTAAAAGCGTGTTTTTAAGTTGTTTTAAATATATATTTTTAATATTTTTAACTTGAATTGAAAAGAATCACATATCAAAATTTAAAAAAATATTGTGTGAAACACGTTGGAAAACCCTATTTCTCGTAACTCACTTCCGCAGAAATACGCTCATTACGAAAAAAATGGCTTTTTCCAACTGGTTGCACAAATAACTATTCTATCTACAATCTACATTTCAGCGTTTCAATGGAATATCTTAGGTGGAAATCCCCGGTCAGCAAAATTATTAGAAAAATCACAAGTACAAACTACCCCCACATGAGGGAGGATTAAATTTTTCAACATGGTGGTACAGAGGGATCCCTTTATATACGTCAATTTTGCATTATGATCTAGATAATCGCATTACAAGTTGTTATATTAAAATCGCTTATTACATGACAAGAAACAGAGAGTTTCGATTACACCCTGTATCAACTAATGCAATTGCTATCGTGGTCACGTAGAATTAATCTAATATACCTCAGGTGTAACTGAAATTTCAGCAAATTCTATCGATGCCTAAAACCCGGTTATATATGTGCCTAGTCCTTTCCACTACAAACTCAGAGTTATATATTTCCAACTTCAAACTCAAACTACCCAGTATTTTCTATTCATAAGTTTGAGATTTCGAGTTTGAAGTTGTAAATTCTGTGTTAGAACTGGGAATTTCATTTTCCAAATTGAATCTTGAAATTTCCAACACAAATTTCGGTATTCTATTTTTCCGATATTAAACTCTAAATGATCTACTCATCAGTCTGAAAGTTTTCGAGTTTGAAGTTGGAAATTCCTAGTTTGAACTGGAAATTTAGTTTTCCACTTGACTGTTAAATATTGGAAAAAGTTAAAAGTTTGACTGTGTGCACGTATCGATATAATCGATGAAATTATTTTTTAATTCATTGTCACGGATATTAATTCTGAAATTCTACACTGGTACAGATATATTGATGACTGTATGGTGTTTGTGAATGGTAACTGCTCGAAATTTATTAACTTAAATTAATCAAATACACCCTAACATAAAATTCACCTTAGAAATAGAATCGAACAATAAATTGATTTTTTTAGATCTAACAATCCATAAAAATAGTCGGATCTTAAGATTTCAATGTCTACAGAAAACCCATACAAACTGATCATGTGATACCTAGCTTTTCGAATCATCCCCATCAGCACAAAATGGCAGCCTTCAATTGTTACATCCACAGACTCTTAAATATACCTATTTCTACTGTTGAGTATAAAAATAAATTGAATATTCTAAAACAAATAGCTTCCAACAATGATATACTCCTAACATCATCAACACTTTGGTTCAGAACATTAAAAACAAAAATGAACACAACCTATCTTATCCAAAATTAAATACATTCGACAATTTTGTTTCAATTCCTTTTCTAAACGACAACATTCCTAACAAAGTAGCTAGTTGCATTAAAAGTAACGTCGACAACATTAAAATTTCTTTCAAAACTAATAATAGCTTGAGTAGATTTTTGGTCAAAACAAAGGACAAAATTGACAAACTTTCCAAAAGTGGCATATATAAGTTAAATTGTGAAGATTGTGATGCAGCCTACATTGGTAGAACCTGTAGATCTTTGAAAGTTTGTATAATGGAACATTTAAACAGTAAACGGTTATCACTTGAGATTTCAGTCCAAATAGAAATTCACAAATCTTACATGAGGTCAATTCCTAGATTAGATTTTCTTGAAGACCTACACATTAGTAATGAAATACTCAGAAATAACCTTTGTCTCAACACTCAATTCAATTCAAATAGATCCTTTTCCCACTTCATAGACGTCTAAATAAAATAAAATTAATTTCTCAGCCTCCTCTAATTCACATTTTACTTTTCATTTTAATCATGTTATAATTTAAATTTTCATTCTCTATGATGATATTACTTGTATCTCTTTGCAATTTGCTAGCCTCTCTTTCAACTTTCCCCATACTGAGAACATAAGTCATTGTTTGGATTTCTACTGTTACTTTGACTATCACCTCTTAAACTCTTTTGTACTCTAACAGTGGGAGTTGTGAAGTTGGGTCAAGTTCTCATTAGACTTTTATCACACTTCTTATCCCCAGTTGGGTTCAATTGAGCCATGGTGAATAAAGATTTTTATTAAGGAGAATTTAAACTTTTCTCCTCCCTTAAATCACGATGACTTAAATTTGAGAATTTGAGAATCTTGTCTGGTCTTCCTTGGAATATTAGAACATGTATTTGACAGATGACAGTTCCCATTAGATTGATCATCTTGAAATCTGGTTTCCGTATGCCATGGATATTCCTTTCATGATTCTGATATCTCCATAGTTTTGTGTTCCATGTCAATCTACTTCAACGTTCACTTGTCAATATTTTCATTAAGGTCCAGCTATCACACCTAAATAATGGCTTATAAAGAAATCGAAATGTAATTTCAAGTTTCATCCTCGCTAATATATGTTTTTTTTAAATGTTTGTCATGTAACCTGATACAACACTCATTGAACATGAGATATTTGATGGTCTTTTCGGCTTCTTGTACACCTGACGAGTACCTAAGTTACCTCACTTTTCGAAATATTTCAAATTTCCTTTCTCAAATAGAGTTTTCAGTAAATTGTTTTCTATTAATATACCTTACTTACAGGTACGCACTGATGATGACCTGAAGGTCGAAAGCGCTTTGCTACGATTTTAATAGATTATTTTATGCACGAAATACAATTTTCGTTCATCAATTAAATCTTGGAAATTCCGACTACAGACTCGGAATTATGAGTTTGAAATGAAAATTCCATTCTCGGGCTAAAAATTTGGAAATTCCGACCACAAAGTCGGAATTTTATGTTTTTAAAGTTGGAAATTCCCAGCGTTGATTGAAAATTCCTAGTTTGAAATTAGAAAAAAACTTTACTTTTCCCTAGGAAATGTATTTTTTTAGTTTGAAAAATTTCCAATTTGCCAACTCGTCTAACATTGAGGGGGGGATATTTCTTCAATAAATCAGAAAATGATTCATCATAACTGTGGTACAGGTAATTCATTGTCAAATCACTATATTTCACATATAGCATTATTGCGTCGGTTTGATCATTCAAAGCGACGTTTTTCGGTCAGAAACATAATTTTCGTCGTGGAAGGTGCGTTAGAGTAAACAGTAAAAGTTTGTGCTAAACATACGTGTAAATATATAGTTGGTTTCAGAATCGAGACGATACAGTGTTGCAAATAAGGAACCTAGCAAAAAATTAAGCAACGGATATATATCATTCAAAATTTGTATAAGTAGGTTTTTAGAATGATTGAATATAAATTATTGCACAATTAGAATTGAATATGGCGACTGCTAAGTGAAAAAATCATTTCTTTTGCAACCTAAGACCTAACACACTGTTGTATGTATATATGTATGTGTGCTTCAAATTTTGCAAGTGAATATTGACCCACCTAGTCGTTTGATTACTTACTAATTTAAAAAAATGAGATCTAATCTTAAAATAAATATACTCTCAATAGGCCTACAAAATATCCAGTTTCATTATACACTCAAGAAGTCGAAGCAGCTTCAAGCGCATGCGTTTATGCAGTATCTTCCATGAATCAATGTTTTTTGTCCAACCATGTAGACACATTGGGAAATGTAATCTAGGTATAATCTAGATATAATTTCCATCAAAAATGAGATTAGGAGTCACAATCAGAGGATATTCGTATAGTATGCGGAAGCTCATGAATATTCTCTTGCTAGGGTTGTGATTGATTATGATATCGACAGACATTTCCTTGAATGATGAGTCTATCTCATAGTCGTACAAAAATTAATTGGAGAGTCCTTATTTGTTCAAAATTCCAGTTTCTCTTAAAACCAGCCAGGGACCCCTGAACTGTTTTTGAGGACACTGCGCCGCGCCCCGATTTTGGAACTATATATTCACACGTATTTGTAGGCGAAATATCAATTACCAGAATAGGTACTCTGCTTCATATCACGATAACGATGGGTTGCACAAAAAGATATGCTGAACTTTATATGTAGAAAGTTGAGAAAATTTATTATTTTCTTATTCGCCTCGATTCGCCTCTCATACACGTGGTTTTACAATGATTTTTCCACACTATTTCTGATTTATTGAAGAGGTAACACCATCTATAACAAAGTAGCGTAACTGATATTTGTCGTTTGAATCCCTGCTTTCGGACGATTACTGATTCTGATATTGTGCGGTTATGATGATGTACGGTTCTGATAATGTACGGTTCTGATAATATACTATTCTGATAATGTACGGTTCTGATAATGTGCACTTCTGATAATGTCCGGTTCTGACTCTGTTCATTTCTGATGATGTATGGTTCTGATAATGTGCTTTTCTGATGATTCCTGTTCTGACTATGTTCGTTTCTGATATGTCCGTTCTGAAAATACGTTCTGACAAAGTTATATTGTGCTATTGTTAGATTTTGATGATGTTATGTTTTGTTTCTGATGATTTCCGATTCTGATGCAATTTCATTCTGGTGGAGTTTTTTCTGATGTTAATTCTGATCAAATACGTTTCGGATGTTTTCCGATTCTGATACTATTATGTTTTGGCGTTGTTATTTCTTAGCTTTGTGCGTTCTGATAGTTTTATATTCTGATCATTTACGGGCAAACGATAAAAGGAGAATAAATAACTCACTGTAGCAAACCATTCCATAGATTAATCGAAGAAAAAAAATCGCTTTGTCTTTCAAAACGGAACAAAAATCCTCCAAAAGTAGTCGGAAGTTTGATAGATGAACTCCCAAAAATGTGTTATCAAAATGGGCTGGATGGCTTTTGAATGAGAGTACTGTTTGAGTGAATGTGTAGGGAACATTCCTACACATTCTAGGACTCGTAGTAAATTATGAAAATATTTTAATTCGATGAAATAAGTTTTTAATTTTTCTACACACATATTTGTCCGTGTACTACATTTACGTTAATCAGAAAAAAACGTAATTTATCGCGACGATTATACCAAACAAGCTCAGCGCTATTTATAAAACTATTTACACGGAGTTTCACTTTTATTCAGCTGTTATATAAGTCCAGCCGCTACCAAATTAATTCATAGGCTGACTGACCTACTGAGCTCCGCGATTACATTTTTTCTGGGTATATCATGAAGAATGAAGCCAGACTTACGTCAGCGATTTGTCAGTCGTTAGCCTAGCCCACGGTCACTTATTTCCGGTCGCATAGTTTGTACATTTTTTGTAATTATAACGATCGAAAATGATAGAGGCCGCTTGATTGGAGCAATAAAATCAGCTCGAATTCGGTGATATAAATCACTTGTGAACCTTCGATCAAATTGTTTTTTACTTAAAAAACCTTGAATGTATGATTTTTTCGTGAAATTATTATGTCCATTCTATTTTTTTGAGCGATAAAACCCCTAGCACTTATGAACAAACGTAAACGTTACAGCGATCAAGCCAGTTTGACTCCCAATAATAATTCAAACAGCTTCCTTTTTATAAATATATGTTAAATATTTCCGCTCAAGAATAAAATAGAATATTACACACGACAGTAAAAAGGCTTCTCTCGTGGAATTAATCAACATTTTTCAGTCACTGGTAACACATCTTTTCATCGAAATTTTAATGTTTTTTCATTTTATTTCTTCAACATGATTATGTGGGTTCAAGTACCAGCAGATTGAAGGGGAACAATTCGTTAAATCTTGAATTTTTATTAAAATATTTATCTCTAATAACACCGCAGAATGGGCACGTGCCTATTTTCATGGGCAGTGCGTTTTAAGACAACACTTTTCTGGATGATACGTAGAGCCACCAAGGTTGCCAGACCTCACTCCGTGTGCCTTTTTTGTGGAGTTTCATGAAAGTTTGATTTTCAAATACAAAGAAGAAGAGCCCCGATATTTCGTTCGAGGAGATTAATTCAATGCCATGATTGATTCACAGTCATCAATAGACCTTATGCTCAACCCCAAAAAAATTACTCATATTTTTTTTCAGATTATGAAATTCAGAATATAAGGTATATAATACAATTTTCCTACGAGTATGTGCACCTTTTTTAATGATTTGGCGTGTGGAAAGAAGCACTTTTCCGCTCTAGTGCGGTATATTATGCAACGATCATGTAATGAAAGCTATCCATACATGAGCACGAGGTAAATTACGACACGAGCCGAAGGCGAGTGTCGTGAACCGTGTGCAAATGTATTAATAGCCATTACATGATCGTTGCATACACAATTTTTTCTACGACCAATGTATAATAAAATAAAAACAAGAATTTTTGGTGGTGTGCAAGATAATTCTTCACTGTTCGACATACTTATAGGTACTTTTGACGCGTTGTGATTGAATGTCAATTAAAATTAAATGTCAAACAACTATGTAGAAACCTATCACTTGATTATCCCCCAGTACGTGTTTCTATAGGCCGAAAATTCGTTTCATAATGAAAAGTACGTGTTTTTATTGGCCAAAATATGTTTCGAAATGCAAATTCTTGTTAAAATGGACAATATTAATAACTCGGTAGCAGCTATTTAATTCGGTAGTAGCTATTTAATTCACAAAAATTGGTTTAAAAAATCCGCAACATGTGATAAACTGTTTGTGAGTTTTTCTCCACCTGAGAAAGCTATAGTATAGCGAAACACGTGTTGTGGGTTTTGTAAATAATTTTTTTGAGAGAATCGTAGTGAAATGTTTTTAGTTTACTTTGATAATAAAAATGAAAAAATATATACAGAGTGTCCCATCAGTGTGAGGATACATTAATAACATGAAAAATGTTATACCACTGACTTTGTTGTGTATTTAAAAAATGTTTGAAAATTTATAGTGTGTGTTTACAGTTATTATTTGAAGAATCAATTTTTAATTAGATAACCCTGTGAATTTTCCTACCATTAAACTAAGCAATATTGTCAAGTTATTGCAGAAAGTACGAAAAAACGGATCATCACAAATGCTGTCATAAACTTTAATAATATAATCCAAACAAAAATATTTGAGGAGTGCAGGTAGGAACGGACCCATTCAGTGGCCAGCAAAGTCCCCAGACCTCACGCCCCTGGATTTCTATCCCTGGGGATATGTTGAAGGAGAAGTCTTCCACGAGAAACGAACGACATCAGAAGACATGAAGAATGGAATCAGATAAGTTTTTCGCTCTACTACAGGATAAACTTTAATTGAAGTTCGAAAAGCATTTGTAAATATACTTAATTTATGCATAGCTCAAAATGGGAGATTGTTTGAACATCTAGTGAATTTACACTTTTTCAAATTGTTCGAAATTGTCCAGCATTGAATGAAAAAATCGTTATTGCTGTTATAATGACTTTTTCATAATTTCCTTAAGAATTATAGCATTTTCTATGGAAATCAAGTAGGCAAACCCTATATTTTCTGCAAGTGTAAACTATTCTGGTTGTCCTTATTTACAGAGTGTTCCATTTGAAAAAAATTGAAAAAATCGATCCCGAGTTTTGGTTGCCCCTGTATGAGAAAAGCGCCATTTGATGAAATCATGGATAGGAAATGAAAATACGCTATTTTCGAGGATATTTGGTGGAAAAACTTTTTTATTCTAAATTATTCATTTTGAGATATTTGGTGTCGAACGAACCCATTTTGTGACATAAATCCCACCATAACTTCCGAATCATTTGGTATAAATCCATACAACCCTATAGTTTTGAGAAACACTCTTCCAAAGGAATCCAATAGAGTGAAAATATATTTAAAAAACACAACTTTCATAAGTCACTCATTTATCGGACCCCCTGTATGTGGGTAGTTATTATTGGAACATAGCTTTCATTGCTCTCTACAACTTCTATTTGAGACATTTTTTTCCTATCCCAAATAGGGAAGCAGCTATGGTCCACCCTCGAATTGTTTGATACACCCTGTATATATATACTAATAAAAGCGTGTTAAAATGTTTTTATTATAGACCTGTGTAATAATTTCATCATCACGAAACAAAATATTCACGATAGGAGCACTTATACATTTTCAACAGCAAGTTGACAGTCCCACACATTGAATTGTTCGGTAGCTCCGGTAGAAAGATATTCCAGACAAAAACTGCTCATATTTACATTTGCTAATATTTTGTTCAAATATAATGATATCATCTTTATTTCCAACGAATTACACAATATCTTGAACGGGACAACTTTGTCGAGGACACAACCCACATAAAATTACCATAAAATTAGCAAAAATAACAGGTGAGTTATTGGCTTGGCTTAATCTGGAAATTTCATCAAGGATCTAATACACATTTAGGTGATCAGCGAAACAACTCACTTAACTTAGATTTCAGAGTGAGAATCATAGAAATATATTATGATATCTATGGTGAGAATGCTACAATTTTCGCATTTAATTTATTGAGAATCTATTGAATAATAGGTATTATGAAGTAATAATCCTTGTATTTCACAATACGTTTCCCAATTGAGTATATTTTTTTTATGACCAATTGAAGGAATGTTTTATTGTATACTGGCTATGGTTATTTTACGACTTGGTATGAAAATAATACTTCTAAAACCGAAAACAACATATCTCCCCAAATATCCGAGATCATGCCGTCCATTGTTAAATTTTGGCGGCACCAAGCTCTGTTGACCAACGATGTCAAGGTCACTTTTGGGTGTCTGAATGCTAAACCGACTATAAATATTGTGTAACACGTCAATGGCGTACGAACAGTGTTTCAAAGGAGATATGGTCGATAAGTGCTTTGGAATCAAACGTATTTTCAGAGTTTATTAGTATTCCCTTTAGAAGAAAATCGATAAATACTTTAAAAGGAATTTCGTAAAATTCAAGGGGGGATTCCCTGCGTTATTTTAAGAATACTTTGTCCCTAGATGATTCTCGGAAAGCCGATTTGTTTCAAAGATACAAGGAGATAAATTGGCCCTATAGAAGAAAATCCAGAGGGTTGAAGTCCGAGGATCGACCAGGTCATAAGTAAGGTCCACTTAATTCAGCGATCTCGATATGTTGCTGTTAGAAACCCACGAACAACCATACAAAAATGCGCTAGTGCACTATCGCGTTGAGTTTACCGCTAGATAAACCGAGACAAAAACACAAATCTAATAGTTATGTTTCATCGAAAAATCATCTGTGCGGCATTCAGTCAAATGAACCTTGTAATTGATTACATATTTAAGCCGAGTGTACATTTCACAGTTTGTGGTGACTTTAATTTCAATCTGTATACAGTAACTCAAATTTTAATGTACTATGTTCTCTGATGTGTTGTCTTAATATTAGGCCAATGGTGGGATGGCCCACAAGTACCAATAATAGTAGCACCATTATAGGACTTATGTTTCCCCAAACAAAAGTTTTATACTAAACAAAATGACAAAGGATGGATAAATACAACCATCAAAGAATCTAGTACCTTATTGAAACAATTGTTCAATTTGAAAAAAGTTGAGCAGCTTCAGGCTATCGTTAATAATTTCAATTCTTATTTTCTAGAAAGTCCAAAACTGCATGGATCGCATATTGAAACAACTGATGACTTCTGTACCCTTGAATGACTTCAACTCTCACTCTATGTTTTTGCAACCTTTTAGCAAAATTGAACTCTTTAATCTACTAATATCAAAAATCAAGAATAGTAAATCCTCTGGTATGGATGGAATACCGGCCTTTGTAATGAAACAAATTCTACACATAATTATGAAACCCTTAACTCACCTAGTAACTATATCATTTGAATATGGGGTTTTTCCCTCAAAGTTGAAACTGGAAAAGGTTAATCCTATTCAAAAAAATAAAAAACTAAATAGTATCGAAAATTTTAGACCTATCACTGTACCACAAATTTTGTCAAATATTTTTGAATATTCTTTTTTAGAACGAATGTTACATTTTATAAATAAACCTAATATCATAAACTCCACACAACATGTTTTTCGCAGTGGTTCACTCAGTCGGCTTTATTGCATTTTTATAATACACTTGTCAATTTTATTAATGATGGCGAATGCCCTGCTGCAGTTTTATGTGACTTAAGCAAGGCTTTTGACTGCGTTAATCATCTAAAAAAACTCATAATCTCCGACTCCGAAAATCCCCACATACAAATTTGGACCTGCCCTTGTGGGAAGGTTGAGCTACCTACCAGGCGCGTCGCAGGTGGGATCGACTGGGGCCCTCACAGGCCTGGGTCAGCGATAGCCATAAGTAGGGTGCGGGTGCCTAAAAAATCCCCCTAAATCCTTTGCGAAAGCGTCGCCGCGGATCAGCTCACGACTCAAACCGAAAACCGCCTGTGATGCAGCGACCCGTGGGCACCTAGCGTGTCCGGCGGTACGTGTCACAGGGGGCACGGGAGTCCTGGCTTAACCGCCTGGACTGCGTGTTGAGGACACTCTTAAATCCTCCCTTATCTCAAGGTATTGTGCGAGCCGAAGGGATGAATGGTTTGAGGGCACTCAACCACTAGCGTCAAAACTCTGGGAACCGGGCGCACCCAGTTTTATTTAGCCTTCCGCACGTGTGGGGGCTCCACGTGCGGCGACCTTCTATCCCCCTTACTCGTGGAAACCTTATGGAACAAAAAAAAAACGAAAGGTCGTAAGAGCATTTTAACAACCCCAACCCAATCCCCACACCCCGGTGAGCCCCACCAGTTCCCCAACATCGCTGGAGGGCTTCTCCTCGGGGTCCTCCAATACTCCCTCCCATCCCATGCGGATGGGCTCCACCACGGGGTCCACCCCTCCTCCAACCCGAGCAGGCTCCTCCTTGGGGTCCGCTATTCCCGTTACGATGGGCTCCAGTTTGGAAAACCCGGAACAGCCCAAACCCGGCTCTGCGTCGCTAGTCACAGCCACATTGGGGGATCGCTCCTCGAATGTGGCAGATTTCGTCCGAACCTTTGAAAAGGTGAAGGTCGAAACCAACGTCCGCGGGTCGGACAAACGAAAAAGAAGGAAGGCAATACGGGCAGCAGCGTCAGCTGCGCTCGCTCAACCATCTACCTCCACTGGCTCTGAATAAAGGGTCGGTGGGCCAAACACTGGGCGATTGGACGGGAATGGCGATCAGGGCTCCGCTAAGGGGAACATCAAAACCTCCGTCCAACGTTCCGAAGCCAAGGCTGGACAGCCGGAGGCTCAGCCCTCGAGGGGAAAGGCTCTCGAATCTCCAACCAAGAAACATCAGGAAACCGAGCTCTGCAGCTGGTTGTCTCTCATGAGAGCCAAACCAACGTGGCCTTCACGGAGGAACAGCTGACAGAGTTCTTCGATGCTGTGCTAATGGCAATCATTAGCACGCCAACGGGAGCAAACTCGCCCCCAATACAGTTCGCCTCAACGTGGCTGTGGAGGGGGCAATTGCTGGTCACTGCAGCAAATGCAGAGACGAGGGAATGGCTTTACAGGGAACTCATTAACATCAGGCCCTGGGAAGGCATTAACCTCATATCGGTCGATCTGGACAGATTCAGACTCCTAAGAACGGTCATCCGGATCCTGATGAGACCGGGATCATCTCCAATGCCCTGGAAAGGCAAAACCCAGGACTGTCGACCCGACAATGGAGGGTCTGGAGCAGGAGAGAGGAGAAGCGTGGCCTCAGCCTGGTGGTGGGGATGGACACCAAGTCTGTTGCCAGTATCAGGCGGGCCAACGGGGCTCTGTTATTCGGCGCAACCAAGGCACTGATCAGGTGGGACCCTCCTTCCTCTGCTGCAGACCCTTCAACCGAGGGCCCAAAGGACCAACCGATGGGGACGACAGTCTCCGTCGAAGATGAGTCGACACCCGCTGAAGGGGTCGAAAGACAACCCACAGTGGAAAAGGGTCACACAGCGGAGGAGGGCCCGGAAACGGAAGCCCTCCTTGACCCGGAGGACGTGACCCTGACGGAAGTCGACCTAGACAGGGTCTAGTCAAGGAACGGGGAGCCAGGACGTAACAGGAAGACAAACAGAGGGACAGGAGGACTAGGCTACCAAAATGGCGGTCTCTTCCCCCTGCTCCTCCAAGCCCCTGAGACTTCTGCATCCAACACGGAAGAGCCTCCACGGCCCTTCTATGCAGAAGGCTCAGGGAACTCGATATAAATATATCTCTTATGCAAGAACCGTGGACTTACCAAGGCAAGATAAGAGGTATGGGCCTAGCCGAAGAATCGCTATTTTACTGCACCTCCGAAGCAAGGCCCAGGGCATGCATTCACGCAAAAAATGTCGACGCCACTCTGCTGCCAGGCTTCTGCCACAGGGACCTGGTAGCAGTGAAGGTCAAGGTGGTCGACGATACAAAGGGAAAGACACGCGATGTCATAGTAGGCTCTGCCTACTTCCCGTATGAAACGGAGCACCCTCCACGAGAAGTAGCTTCAGTGATCGAGCACTGCTAGGAGCGGGGATTGCCCCTCCTGTTGGGTTGCAATGCAAACTCCCACCACACATTGTGGGGAAACCGCGACGCGAACCCAAGAGGCAGGGTTCTCCTCGAATTCCTGAGTTCCAGTAACCTGGAAATCCTCAATAAAGGATCAGTGCCCACTTACTTCACGCCCCTGGCTCGAACAATTGTCGATCTCACGTTATGTTCCTCGGAACTAATCGGGAGCGTCAGCGACTGGTATTTGTCGGTGGAAAAAACGTTAGCGGATCACCGACACATACTTTTCTCACTAGCAGGCAACAGCTATGCAGAAGACAGCAGGTATAGGAATCCTAGAGCCACCCGATGGAATCTCTATGAGGAGGAACTGAAGAAAAGGCTCGGGATCATGCCTACACGTTACGGATCGGAGGCGGAGATTGAGACATTTGCAAATTCTCTCAATTCAGCCATCCTATCATCATACAAAGCCAGTTGTCCCTTGAAAAAAGTAGACAAAGCAGGCAATAATCCATGGTGGAACTCACAAATAGAGTTCCACCGCAAGAAAGTCCGCAAACTTCTCAACAAAGCCAAACGGACAAAATAGCCCACACACTGGAAAGACTATAAATCAGCATAAAGAGAATACAAGAAGAGTATTCGAACAGCACAGAGGGACACTTGGAGAACCTATTGCCAAGGTATAAACACGTTACCAGAGGCAGCAAAGCTCAACAAGGTCCTATCCAAAGACCCGAGAGCGAAGCTGGAGGTGCTCTCCCTGCCCGAAAGCAGTTATACTGCCTCGGACGGCGAGACACTCCAACACATGCTCTCAGACCTTTTTCTGGGCAGTAACACTGCAACACCCAATCCACAGCCGACTGTACCGTCCAAAACAAAAGTTAATTACAGGATGGCTGAGGATTGAGTGGAAAGAGTGGACTGGGTATTGAGTCCTTTTCACGTTTCAAATCTCCGGGGGAAGATGGTATATTCCCAGCCTTATTACAAAAAGGCAGGGATATCCTAATCCCCCATCTTTTGAAGATATTCCGCAGCTGCCTCGCACACGGGTTCGTCCCTAAAGCTTGGAGGACAGCCAAGGTCATCTTCATCCCCAACCTTGGTGAAAATGATTACACCCAGGCAAAAGCTTTCAGAGCCAGAGCAGTCTCTCGTCTTTTCTTCTAAAGACAATTGAAAGGCTGGTGGAGAGATACATCAGAGAGGAGGTACTGGAACTGAACCCACTCAGCGATCACCACCACGCGTACCAGAGCGGCGCGGGCACGGAAACTGCCCTCCATCGACTCGTTCATAGGGTTGAGGAGGGGTTAGACCCAGGCGGCGCCACTCTAGGTATATTAATCGACGTAGAAGGAGCATTTGACAATATGCCAGGTAATAAGGGCGTGAACTCAACCATAATAAGATGGATTCACGCCATGCTGTCCCAAAGCAACCATCACGAGTAACTCTAGCAAGGCCGTACACACGAGGGGCTGTCCACAGGGAGGAGTCTTGTCCCCTCTGCTGTGGTGCCTCGTGGTGGATGGCCTCCTAGTAAAGATACAAGAACTGGGTTACTACACTCAGGCCTACGCGGACGACATTGTCATCCTGGTCGATGACCAGGGGTCCGGTCTCGTGAGGCGCACTATACAAAGAGCCCTCAACGGGGTGGATGAATGGTGCCGTTTAGTAGGGCTGAGTGTGAACCATGAAAAGTCGGAGCAGGTTCTTTTCACTAGGAAACGCAAACCAGGGGACCTCCCAAACGTCAAACTCAATGGAAGGTCACAGCAATACAAAAGCTCAGTTAGGTACCTTGGAGTCATCCTTGACTACAAGCGGAGAGCCTTCTTCAAAACTTGGAATAAAAAAAAACGCAGATTTTTTCCGGTTTTTCCGTTTTTTTCCGTTACTAATGATCCAATCGAGTTGTGCTAGGGCGCATTTCCTTTTCATTTTGATTCTTTACAATTCGTCTATGCTTTTGAATGTTTATAACAAATTCAGCAATGACAGTTTGGAGTAGGAAACATAACAGGATATAACTACAAACCGTCTTTCGTATGATGGCACAGTCGGTTTCCTGCTAGTATTTTTGTCACGAAAAAATCTCTATTGATTGGTCTACAGGAAGACAGACCGGCGAGGTGTACCGATTTTTTTTAACAATTGCTACCACTGGCAACGAAAGGTATAATATGCTTTGTGTACAATGATGTGCCAGTCAACGGTAAGATGATTAGATTCATGAATCATAGCTGCACAGTTCTTGTAGATTAAGAAGCTTTACATGTAATATTTCGGTAATAAAATGCATCACCGAAAAAAAGCAGCTTTTCGATAATCAGCAAAGGACAAAAATAATTGAAATAACTCAGAGAATCATGTCTTGAATTTCTGCCATTTGTTTACTCCACACCCTGTGTGTGAGATAAACCTTGAACATTTTTCTTCGAAACCCCCAGCGTGACTTTAACTCTTAATATTTGAAATATTACAAATATCTGAATTTTGATCATTTATAGACCTTGTCTTGATTAATGGAGAAATGTCAATATCTTGAAACACTTTGAAATCTGTTATTCAGTAGCGCGCAGACTATTGAAAGATGTTTTTTCGGAAAAAGACGAATGAATTGCCAGAGTGTCTACGATTCATTATTGTTTTGGAATTCTAAGTGATCATTTTGTTATTTATGTATATTAAATTTTTTCGGGTCTCCCGTATTTTTCATCATTACTTGCATTGTTGCGCTTTTTGTAACCGGTTCAGTAATCTGATCCTAACATATTCTATGCCATCAACTGATTCATTCGACTCCTGCTTCCTGTTCAATTATTTCATCAACTTTTTCATCTACCAATTCTCAATTTTTCCCGCAGAACTGTTCTCAAATGTTTCATCTTGCCCTCCCCTTTATACATTCAGTAGGTACGGCAACAGCCCGATGATTCAATAAAACCATTCAGAGCACTCTATCAATTTGCTATAGTTTCACATATTTATTTCCTCGGTTTTGGAAAAATATTCAGAATGTTGGTTCTGATAGACACGATTTTTGATTCTTGACAAGCAGCTTCTTGTTTTCATCAAAGACAAGATCTTGAAATCAAGACAAGAACTACAACCCTGTTTTGATGTATCGATATGCATTATAATGAATTGAGGAAGGAAAATATCTAATTAAATACATATAGCGGCAGATCACATTGCCGATTTCTGGAGAAATCCATGGGTGGTCAGAAGAACAACTTATTACAGGATCTTTATTTATTCCAAATATCCTTTGGATCTCAGTAAGATTTTCTATTAATCAAGTTGTTGGGTGACTATTCAACCCTTTCCAAATTTTAACTTCTGGTTTACAATTCAGATCGAATGTTAGAAAATATAATGTAGAGTTCAGGAAGGTTACAGAAATATGCCCAACGGAGTAATTGAGTAACAGAATGAGAATATACAAAATAAAAGAATATGGGTTTTTGGCCGGCTTTCCCTCACAACTGTCAAGGAAATAGGCCCCACTGAATTTTTGTAATTATTTTCCTGCAAATAAGGAGACCTCGTATTTTTTTGGAGGTATGTTACACTAACATCTTGAGAAATTGTTACGCATTCTAGGGTCTCAAACTCATAGAGGTATCCAAATACATGAATATACTCACGATTATATTATCAGAATAGATGAAAGCTGTCCATTCACATACCTGAAACAAAATTTATAAATTTAGGAAAGGAAGAAATGAAAACATGAGTGATGAGAAAAAGTATCATACAAAGTTTTCAAAAATCATATGACTAATACATAATACAGATTGACAATAAATCATACACTTTGAAGAGGCATTCTCTATTGAATAGATTTTTCTGAAAATTGGAAAATCTACGACAATGAGAATGGTTCAACATGAATACCTCCCAACAGGTTATCTTGAACGATGGAAGATAGTGACTAAAGTTTATCTTTCAGTCGCAGATGATTCCACATCTGATTTTATGAACACTGGTCATATTTTCAAATAAATCATACACTATTAAGCAATGAAAAAAACTTTTTCCGTAACACTATTTTTTCAGGCAGATGAAGTTGAATTAAATTATCAATGAAGGAAATACCAATTCTTTTTGGAGTTATGTCTCTATTTTTTTACAATTCATCTATACTCTCAACTCACTAACGCATTGATCAATGAATACTTGCAATCAGTGCATTGCTTTCTGAAATGTAGTTATTGGCTACAGTTATTATAGTATCATAGATGGGAAGAGAGCAACTTTAAACAATCAACAGGTGAAAAAAATGTTTTCTATGTATTGAGATTTCCTGATTAATGTTATTGGGTAGCTTTAGTGATAGCTTTGGTTCTTTTAAACATTTTGGGACACCAGGTTATTATTATTTTCTTTCTTCTTTTTTTTTTGTTTACCAACAACTGCGCTGTGCAAGTCAGAATTGCCACTATCACATTAGGTGTGAAAGTTTTGTCTTACTAATAATAATAATTTATAAAAATAATAATAATTTTATTAACCATTTTGGTACAGTGTGTACATATGGTAAGTAATATAAAGCACAACGATGTGTGCAATTTATGCTCCATTACCTGGATAGATAAAACTATGGATATCGCATAGTGCAGTACGTACATAGGGTAAAGTCATATATAGAACAACGTTTATAAATAAACCACAAGAATGATGTAAAATTAAAAACATATTAAACACATTATCACAGCAAGTCTATGTAAAATTAGAACCATAGTACAGCAAGAGCAGAAGAAGACGACAACATGACACAAGAAACATAATTGAAAGTATAAATCACACTGAAAACATCTAAATATTCTTGATGAGCAAAGTGAAATTTTCAGTAAAATTTTGTTCTATTAATAAATATTATGTCACTGACAGGTTAAAGCCATGGTTATAGCAAAACGGAGAAGCTAACAGCAGAGATGGCAGAATGTTACAAAATACATATTAAAAGTTAACATGAGTCATAATGAATCATTTATTGATTAGCAGACATTTTATTTTATTGAAAAATATTCTGTCTCCAGAATTTTTTATTTCAGTTGGTAGTTCGTTGTAGAAACTTGGTGCATTGTAGAGAGGAGAATTCTGCGGTTCTGTGGTTAGGTATTCTCAAGTGACCACCATGGCGTGTGTGATAAGCATGAGAAGAAGCATTTGTTTCGAAGGATTTCAAGTTGCTTCTAATGAATTTCATACAATTCAAAATATATATCAATGGTGCAGTAAGCAGTTTATCTCTTATAAATATTGATTTGCAACTGTCTCGGTAGTCCATATGATCAGCCTCAAGATACTGACCACTCTACTGAAATCTCTTCCACAACTCCATGACATTATGTTGAAAGAAATGTGAGTATACCATTGCATAATAAATGCTTAACAGACTTTCTGTGGCTACACAAGTTTTCATCTGCTTAATTGCAAAGAATGCTGAATTCTGTTTCTTGCTTACTTGATTGATATGAAGATCCCAGCTCAACCTTTCATCTAGGAATGTTCCCAAGAATTTTACCTCTTGCGACATGGTTATTTAATCAATATGAATTATTCCATGAGGTATATTATATATATATATATATATATATATATATATATCCTTCCTGTGGTAAAATTTCATTCATACAGACCTTTTTAAATTTAAAATCAGTTGATAATAATAATAATAGATTTATTGCCTCCCAAAAAATACATTTTATGACAAGGGTGCGAGTTATCATTAAACAGGATGAATAAGTGGATGTGCGTTGAACCTAATAGATAATAATGATAATGTTAACCTGATATTACAGTAAACTGATAAATAAACATACATGTGTATTACAAAAAAAAGGAAAATATTGGGGAAGTACAATCATAAAAACAAGTAGAAGAAGAAACAAATATAGAGTAGAGAGAATTATACTGGTGAGCACAGAATAACTTTCATTCATTGATAAGGAAATATCGTAGTTGAAGAACATTCCGTAGGTACGTAGCAATGGTTTTAGCTTCATCAACTGAAAGAGTTTCAAGAGTATGGGCCAAAGCAGTCATATTTGTTAATGAGTTTAGGAAAGGAGGTTTCATTACACAATATATGGTGCATTTAAAGAAAATGTGATCGAGTGTCTCCATCTGAGCTTGGTTACAAACTGTGCACAGCTCGTTTGGATTAATGGTATGAGTTGAACCATTGTATGTGAATTTGGCAGAGATGGAATAACATAATCTTCGTTGTGCAATGGTTCTTGTGTACTTGATGGGCATGGTCAAAGAAATATATTGCTGAGGGGAATTATGTAGAATCGAGAAAGAGTTATAGATGGTCAGGAATGATGGCCGTTGCAAAAGTAATAGATCAGCATCATACAGGTTTTCTCTGAATTTCAATAGGAGATATAGATATATTGATTCCTGTCACACCATGATGTTAATGTATCAATGATACATCCGAAATTTGCTACTAAATCATCTGGTTCACGACTAGCAACTGTAATAGTTGTTTCATCAGCGAACATAGTTATGTGGCAATCAGTTACATGTTCGGGCAAGTCGTTGACGAATAGTACAAAAAGTAAGGGTCCTAGGACTGATCCTTGCGGAACTCCAAAGCTGACATCGCACTCACTAGACATGTAAATGTTATTTCTTACAGTCATACTGCGTCCATCTATGTATGATGTCAACCAAGTCATCATATTATTTGGAAACTCAAGCATTTTTAACTTAGACATTCGGAGGACACCGAATCAAATGCCTTTGACAAATAAAAAAACAGACTAATTACAAAATTATTGGAATCTATTTCAGAGTAAACATAATTTAGAAATTGGTAAGATCCTACTTTCTCGAATGACTTCGAGAGTGAGCAGAGCAGGGAAATTTGTCTGTAGTTGTTTAGCTCTCTATTATCTCCTTTTCTGAACAGAGGAATCTAGCACCTTTTTGAACTTCTTAGCCTTAGTTAGATTGAATATTGATCAAATAGCCGAAGCATCTTTATTTGACATGCTCATGAAGTCTAGCTTCCGGCATTTGGACAAATCTCTGGATATCTTCTTCGAAGATACCTGTAGTATAACAGTTCTACTGCAGATATGCAGGATGATGATACAAAATCGAGTTTCTGTCTTTCCTGACTCTTCTTTACAAAAACTCTCCACATGTTTATTGGAATTGATAGTCTTTCGTTCGATTCTGTTTTTGCTATCCAACCAGTGCGGTCCATAGGTATGGAATAAATTCATTTTTAGCGTTATTATGTATTTGGTTCAAAAAACCTGAAACGGGTCGATTTCTATTGTCAATTTGACGATTTACAATATGAAACTATTACCCCCTTCTTCCACACCCTCTGAATTATGAGCATCCCCTCAAAACTTTTAAACGAGATGGGGGTCGTGTGGCACCTTGTTCGAAAGGTATTTTCATTCTCTGTTCAGCAATATTGAGTTTTTCAAATTTGGTGCAATCATAACTGAGAAAATTCATTTTGTAAATGTAAAATTTTGATACTTTACGTAGAATGAAGGAAATAATGTATTTTTCAATTTATTTTACAATTAAACCATTCACTTCTTGGCAATAAGCAAGTCGATCTTGGAATTCTCGTACAGCATTTTGTAGGACCTCAGGGGTTATGTAGTTAATTTCTTCCGTTATCTTAACTTTTAAAACTGCAATATTGTGTGGTCTATTGAAATATACTTTTGATTTGAAATAAATAAAATCAGGTATTTTCTCATCGGTTTTGCTAAACGTCAGGAAAAAGTCGTTCAAGACACCAAAAACTTATTCACAAAACCCACATGAATAATGTAATTTCAAACTAGTAAACTACTGTTATTTTGATATTTATAAGTTGCTGACACACGTCAGTGTATTGAAAAATATTTGTGTGTGTATTTGATTCACCTATGGCTCATTCATCCAAAACTCAATAAATAGACATTCTAATTATGATTGGATGCGGTAATAAAACAAGAAATCAAAAGGAAGTATGTGAAATGTTTAATAATAAATACCCTGGTCAATACGTCTCACAGTCTACAGTTAGCAAAATAGAAACAAAATTTCGTGAAACTGGACATGTAAAAACTATTCAAAAACCAGGTCGAAATGTTAAATTTGATGAGGAAAAAAAGTTAGATGTACTGTTTGAGGATTGAGGAAAATCGCATATGACAAGTAGACAAGTTGCCGCCGACAATGATGTAAGTAAATCATCGATATTGAGAGCTTTACATAAGGAAAAATACCATCCTTATAAAGTTCAGTTGGTTCAGGAGGATGATCCTGATAGAAGGCAACAATTCTGTTCATAAACAAAATTGCGTTTTCTGATTAAGCTACTTCGATTAAAATGGAACGGTTAATAGACAAAACTGTAGATATTGGAGCAGATACAATCATCATTGGATGATCATAAAAAGTGATCGTTTGGGCTGGTATCATTAAAAACAAAATTATTGGCTCTTATTTTCTTGAAGGCACAGTTGTTGGTGAGGTTTATCTAGACTTTTTGATGAACTTTTTACAGCCTACAATAAAAATACTTTTTCCTGATGTCAATGATCCAAATGCAATTTGGTACCAACAAGACGGAGCTCCACCTCATTACAAACGTATTGGTAGAGATTATTTGAACGAAGTGTTTCCCAATAGGTGGATTGGAAGACGTGATACGATTGAATGGCCGCCTATATCCCCCGATTTGACTCCTCTCGATTACTTCTTATGGGGTTATTTTGAATCAGAAGTATATTTCAATACACCAGACAATATTGCAGATTCAAAAGTTAGGATAACGGAAGAAATTAACAACATAACCCCTGAGGTCCTACAAAATGTTGTACGAGAGTTCCAAGATCGACTTGATTATTGTCAAGAAGTGAATGATGGTCATTTTGAACATTTAATTCAATTGTAAAATGAATTGAAAAATATTTCTATACATTATGTGACATTATTTCCTTCATTCTACGTAAAGTATAAAAAATTTACATTTTCAAAATAAATTTGCTCAGTTATGATTGTATCAAATTTGAAAAACTCACTATTGCTGAACAGAGAATGAAAATTCCTTTCGAACAAGGTGCCACGACCCCCTTCTCAGTTGAAATTTTTGAGGGGGTGCTCATAATTCAGGGGGTGCAAGAAGGGGGTAATATTTTTATACTGTAAATTGTCGAATTGACAATAGAAATCGACCTGTTTCAGGTTTTTCAAACAAATACATAATAACGCTAAAAATGAATTTATTCCATACGTATGGACCGCACATATCATCTGCTGAAACAGTTTTAGGAAACACAGATGAGAGGTCCTCTCCAGAAACGAAATTCTTAAACAGATTAATCCGACTATTCAGAATATCTATAGTGATGAATCTTATCTGGATTTTCAGACCTAGTATCGGCCGGACGTCTTTTGCGACCCTGCCCATCTGTCTGGGATCGTCGCGACGGAGCGCCGTCTTGTATTTAATGATCTCATACGAAAAGTTTTTTTCAACGCTTCTCATTCAGAATCGAATACGATGAGGATGCAGTGATCACCAGTGGCGTACTCAGGAAGTTTGTTGGTGGAAGAGGGTATAATAAAACAAAAAATGTACACTCTCCAAAATAGCCAAAAATATAATTTCCGAGGCAATTTTATTCAGTGGATTCAGAGCTCTAAAATTTCTTTTGGTGAGCTCAAACCTTCGTTTTATTTTCATTTCAATGGAAGACACTCGATTTGTAGAGAGAACTGAAAGTATCTGGTAGAAAGTTATAATTGAAATAGATTCAGAAAGGTTAGGGAAGCCTAGTAATTGATAGTGGTAGAGTAATCCAAGATCGCTGTTTTCTGCATTCAGTCCATGTGAATAATAAATTGAATAGTTGATTTTTTTAAATGCGACTTTTTATTCAATATCCTAAGAAGTGTTTTATAAAATTGACCAACATCCGAAAGAGCTACAGTTAAACCATTTACAATTGCAGAAGCATAAAAAACAGGTTTTGCATTCTTGAGGCGGTATCCTTTGAGCAGCATAGGCGGAGATAACTAATTTTATTTAAATATTCAAATATTTTAAAAATACGTTGAAATAAAAAAATATGCCATGAGCGATATGCAATCGGAACATCATAATTTCAATTTCTCACGGTCGAAAAAAAGCCATATTTTCCAATAAAACACAACAAAACTATAGAATATTTCAAAACGTATTTCGATCCCAGACCAGAGACGCCAGGATTACAATGTCGTCCGCATAGGCCTGAGTGTAGTAACCCAATTCTTTTATCTTTACTAGGAGGCCATCCACCAGGGGACAAGGCTCCTCCCTGTGAACAGCCCCTCGTGGGTACGGCCTTGCTAGAGCTACTTCTGCTAGTTGCTTTAGCTAGTCTTTGGGACAGCATGGCGTGAATCCATCTTATTATGGTTGGGTACACGCCCCTTTCCCTTATTGCCTGACATATGGAATCAAATGACGTCGATGAATATACCTAGGTGGCGCCGCCACGGTTCAACTCTACGTGCCCTTGCCACTCTGGTACGCATGCTGGAGGTCGCTGAGCGGATTCAGTTCCATTACCTCCTCTCTGATGTATCTGTCCACCAGCCTTTCAGTTGTCTTTAGAAGAAAAGACGTGAGACTGATGGCTCTGAATGCTTTTGCCTGGGTGTAATCATTTTTACCAGGCTTGGGCATGAAGATGACATTGGCTGTCCTACATACTTCAGGATCGTATCCGTGTGCGAGGCGGCTGCGGAATATGGGGGATTAGGATATCCTTGCCTTTTTGTAGTAAGGCTGGGAATATTCCATCTTCCCCCGGAGATTTGAAAGGTGAAAAGGACACAATGGCCCAGTCCACTCTTTCGTAAGTTACAATCCCGACAGCCATCCTGTAGTCAACCTTCGTTTTGGGTGGTACAGTTGGCTGTGGATTGGGTGTTGCAGTGTAACTGCCCTGAAAATGGACTGAGAGCATGTGTTGGAGTGTCGTCTTCTCGTCCGCCTTCGGGCAGGGAGAACCCCTCCAGCCTCGCTCCTGGGTCTTTGGAAAGGACCTTGTTGAGTCTTGCTGCCTCTGGTAAGGTGTTTATACCATGGCAGTAGGTTCTCCAAGTGTTCCTCTGTGCTATTCGAATACTCTTCTTGTATTCTCTTTGTGCTGACTTATAGTATGTCCAGTGTGTGGGTTGTTTTGTCCGTTTGGCTTTATTCAGAAGTTTGCGGACTTTCTTGCGGTAGAACTCTATTTGTGAGCGACCATGGTGTTTTACCTGCTTTGTTACCTTTTTCAAGGGACAGCTGGCTTCGTATTATGATAGGATGGTGGAATTGAGACAATTCGCAAATGTCTCAATCTCTGCCTCCGATCCGTAACGTGTAGGCATGATCCCGAGCATTTCCTTCAGTTGTGGCGTAATATAACTGTAATTGAAACGCCAGTAGCCCCGTATTCGTCTCTTTTCTTACATTAGAATTGTACTATATTTTCTGTCTGTAGTAGAACGTCCGTGCGACCTCGACAGTGGCGTGAGGTAACTGTAATTGAACCCCCCAGTATCCCTGTATTATTTGCGTTTCTTGCATAGCACTGTATCGTATTTTCTGTCTGGAGTAGAGCATCCGTGCGACCTTCCTCCTCGACAGTGCCGTATCGTAACTGTAAGTAAAACCCCCGTAGCCCCGGATTCTTTCTTTTTCTTGCATTAGAATTGTTCTATAGTCCCAAAAACCGCGGATGACTACGAACTGCCTACCATTGAAGTAATCACGGCCGAGCTTACACGCACTCCGCTTTGTCGTCAACCCCGTTTTTGAAAGTAACCGCTTGCAACTCGCTTTTGAGAATAGATAAAGCTACTTGACTTTTGGTCGTTTTGCTACCTGTATAATTCAATACACCCTCCCCGCTTTTGCCAAAACTTAATTTTTTACATCTTCTTTCCATATGAAATTATTTTCTGTGTTTTGTCAATCTGTAAGCGATTTTTAGTTTGTTCTTTAAAAAATCACGTCGTTCATCAGTTCATTAGTGCGTGAGGAAGTGTAGTGTGTGGATACTTTTTGTAAAATGGGCCCCATTTGTATTCCATGTGGACAGTCTAAAGCCGCAGATTCGAATATTTACCGGTGTTCAGTACCAAAAGCAAGGACAAATCTTGGCGAATTAACTAATAATGATGTATCCATTGAATTTTATATTTTCTGCAATCCAATGACAATAATTCCATTTCCAATTCTCCGCCTATTAAAATCTTTAAAAAATAATCACTTAACCTCTAACTCAAATGGTACGAAATACGAAAAACAACAATACGGTGCTTTCTTTGTGCAATGTTCGGGGGCTTCTAATTCTAGCTTTTTTATTGGTGACATTCAGCAGAAAGCTAACCCAAAATCAGAACCCGAGAACAGTTCACCTCAAAAAAAGAGCTGAGGAAATAAATAAATGTGTGGTCTGTTGTAAACAGTTACTGACTAAAAACTAGAAACGACATTGGCGCCATCTGAAACGCTAGTAATCTCTATTATCAAGTAGGCCAAATGTCGCCAAGTTGATCCCAAACTTTTACAAATTTTTTTAGACATCTTAGGTATGCGCGATTTGGAATTTGTATAGAGTGTATGACGTTAAATATTAGGCATTGACACTCAATCGGCAACAATGATCGCTATGAGTGATCGGTGATAGGATTGATTAATCCTACCCACCACATATCACGATAGGGACAGGTTGAATTGCTGTCATGCCTCTCATTCTCATTGGAACCTATGCCTATCAATTTGGTATACGTCTTTTATCAAATATCAAAATGTCACTTGTTAAATCATACAAATTCTTGATTATACGAGATTCAATATCTATATTCGAAAATGTGGGAATTTAACATGATTCAGTTCAGAATTTTTGGCAAATAGGAATTGCATAATCAATACATCATGTGCGGAATTGATTCGTTTGATGTTCTGGCATTCTTCTGGAAAGTGAAAAATAAATATCAATTGAAGATTTACAAGATAAAACCAGATTCGGTCTGTACCTGATTTTGTATCTCTCAACTTGATATTAGCATTACTGACAATATATAAATGTGATAACACCAAATTAAGTATTAAGCGAAAACTCGTAACATTTGGTCATTTCGAATGTCTGATGTGATTCAACTTTGGTGTCATTTGGAACTGAGTAGCATCAGATTCCTTGAAATGTTACATTCAAAAAAATTGTATGGACGATTTTAATTTATATTCAAATGGAATGAAGGTTGACAACCGCTCCTTCAGGAAAGCTAAAAAACATAACCACACAATGCAAAAGTCTGCCAGGTAAACAAAGCAAGCGAATATGACATTGTCAAAAGTCACAACATTTGCTGATTTCCATGTTAATATATTACTGCAGAGTTGTGAGGATGAGTTAATTTGAATTCGAAACGTTGTGATGGTGAAAATGGAAAAAAAAGTGTACTGATCCTGCTCCCAACCATCCTCTTGACAAGTATTCACAACATCGTCATCACAACAATAGTCCCAAATATGTTTTTTTATGAAAAATATTGAAATTATGTTATTGCGGTCGAACAAGGGGAAGTCGGAGTGAAATCGTTAGGAAAAACTGGAAGAGAACGTATCCAGGAATCCAATATTGCGGGAACATGCCATCATAAAAGCCGCATGGTTAGTTTGGAATCAGATATCGATAACTAGAACGGAGTATCCTCGAATATTTCATCCCAATATGCCTACGCGAATTTACCACGATTCATAGGGGAGATTGGCGAGACGTCTCGAGAATATACGATCAATAGATCCAAGAGATATATAACAAGCGAGCCAATCAAGAATTCCAAAATATCAACTGTAGGAAGTATTTAAAGAAAAAGTTGACACCATACGTGTGTACCATTTACGATACAATGGTCAGACATCAATGAACTTTTGTTTTAAAACTCAATTTTCGAACTGAAAATATGATCTAACTCCAAAAAAGTACATCGCGCGGTTTCGATCTTATGCCTACATTTTCGTTTTTATCGAAAATATTCAAAATCATGTTAATTGGTATGAAAATGCTGTTACTTATTTTTTTCAACCGTTAATTTCATGTTTTTTTTTATTTTTCATGTTTGAGATTTCTCCTAGGGGTGGGAGGGGTAATGACCCCCATGACGATGCGCTTTTGCACTGATAAATATACCCGATTGGAGGCAAAAGAATGATGTTTTCGGATTTTTTCCCTTCTAACAAAGGAAATTTCTCTCTTCTAAGTACTTAGCTCTTAATTGAGAATCATTGTTGCTATTGTGAAGAGTTTTATATTCTTTGGCGCATGTCATCGTCCTTCATAGTGTATGCATACTAGCTTAGTGGATAGTCGGATAGCAGCCAGGTTAGTGGATTATGTTATGTGGCGGTGAGGCTGTGTTGGTTGTGAATCTGCAATATTAGGTATATTAAAATAGGTCAGGCAGTGGATAATTCGAGAATCTACTTGAAACGTGGCGTTTGAGCCACATGAAGGAAACATTTCGCGGTAAGTACCCAACCAAGATTCTTTGATACCTATTCTGTAGATTTATTAGTTTTGATTGGTTTTGTTGTGGTGATATACGGCAGACAAGACTACACACACAAAACCGTCGGCATATGATTTACATTCCTTGATTCCTGGTCAGATCGATCTGTATATATACTGGGTACTTATACAGATAGTCGACAGGTAGGTAGTCGATGACCATTTTGTTGTTTTTGTGATGATGGCATCGCTATCACCACAAAAACAACATATACGTATACCGTGCCCATGATGCATCCTTTTTCATATCAAGAAGCTTCATAGGTATGGATTAAATTCATTTGTTTTGAAAAACCTGAAACAGGTCGATTTCTATTGTCAATTTGACAATTTACAGTATGAAAATATTTTCTCCTTCTTGCATCCTCTCTGAATTATGAGCACCCCCTCAAAAAATGTTAAATGAGAAGGCACCTCGTTCGAAAGGGATTTTCATTTTATGTTCAGCAATATTAAGTTTTTTAAATTTGGTGCAATCATAACTGAGACAATTTATTTTGAAAATGTAAAATTTTGATACTTCACATAGAATGAAGGAAATAATGTCACATAATGTTTAGGAAGTATTTTTCAATTCATTTGGCAATTAAATTAAATGTTCGAAATGACCACCATTCACTTCTTGACAATAAGCAAGTCGATCTTGGAATTCTCGTAAAACATTTTGTAGGACCTCAGGGGTTATGTTGTTAATTTCTTCCGTTATCCTTACTTTTAAATCTGCAATATAGTCTGGTCTATTAAAATATACTCTTGATTTCAAATAACCCCATAAGAAATAATCAGGTATTTTCTTATCTGTTTTGCTAAACGTCAGGAAAAAGTCGTTCAAGACCAAAGAGAGTAAACGTTATCTGAATAGGAGGTCCTTATAAGCTCTAGCCAATTAGAATCTTGTAGCATTAACTTGTCATAGTGACGGACATGGCCATGAGTACAGGTGGCTCACGTAACATACGGAGTGGTCCAATACCGGAGTGTGCGCTAGTCCACCACTGTCCAGAGAGATTGGTGGCCATGACATGTCCATATACGTCACTATGACTCAAAAATGATCTTTCATCTCTTTCTATCAGTGTCACCATTGTCTTATGGGGAATAGACTCTCCTACTCAGATGACGTTTACTCTCTTTGGTTCAAGACACCAGAAAATTATTCACAAAACTAAGATGTCTCACACAAAACCCACATAAATAATGTAATGGCAATCTGACTACTGTTATTTTGATATTTATAAAATGCTGACACGTCAGTGTACCTATTGAAAAATATTTGTGTGTTTATTTGATTTACCTATGGCTCATTTATCCGAAACACAAAGAATAAACATTGTGATTATGATTGGATGCGGTAGTAAAACAAGAACTCAGAAGGAAGTTTGTGAAATATTTAATAATAAATACCCTGGTCAACACGTCTCACAGTCTACAGTTAGCAAAATAGAAACTAAATTTCGTGAAACAAGACATGTAAAAACTATTCAAAAACCAGGTCGAAATGTCAAATTGGATGAGGAAAAAAAGATAGATGTACTGTTAGCGTTTGAGGAAAATCCGCATATGACAAGTAGACAACTTGCCGCCGACCATAATGTAGGTAAACCATCGATATTGAGAGCTTTACATAAAGAAAACTACCATCCTAATGAAGTTCAGTTGGTTCAGGAGTCAAATGAGGATGATCCTGATAGAAGGCAACAATACTGTGAACTGATGATGGGCAGAATAGAAGGAGATTTGCAGTTCATAAACTATATTGATTTTTCTGATGAAGCTACTTTTCATTTAAATGGAACGGTTAATAGACAAAACTGTAGATATTGGAGCAGATAAAATCCTGATTGGATGTGTGAGGCTCACACACAATTTCTTAAAAAAGTGAATGTTTGGGCTGGTACCATCAACAACAAAATTATTGGCCCTTATTTTTTTGAAGGCACAGTTAATGGTGAGGTTTATCTAGATTTTTTTATGTACTTTTTACAGTGTTGTGGCTGGCCGTATACAGGGTATACAACCAGATGTTGTGGCTGCTGGGACGTTGGGGATCAATAAATACCCCACATCTGACCAACCAAATGTTATCAGTCTCTCGACCAACAACTGGACAATATCCCAGAGCGGCTTGAGATATTATCCCACTCGTATGTAATGAAGCGTGGGACTTTATTTGACAGTACAATTACCAATCCAGATAGTTACAAAAAAAGATTCCTAGGATTTAATAATATATATATATATATATATATATAATATATATATATATATATATATATATATATATATATATTTCCTAAAATATAAAAACAACAATTGATACACCTGGTATAAGTGACGGAGAAAATGTACAGACAGTCAGAATGAATTTGAATATAAAATATATTCGAATGGGCAACCAATATGGAATGCCAATTAAAATAACTGTTCTTCAGTTATTTTGACGATTGATAATAATTTTACTATTGTCAAATCTATAGTTGATTCTACCATGAAATCAATAATGGAATATTTCCTTATTACACTATACATATATACCTTGCCAAATAAACAGTTTTATTTTCTTACCCTCAACTGGAGAACACACCACGTTTTTGAATGTTACATAATTATTCTTTGTTAATACCGAGTTTTATTACGCTTTCACTGGTCGTAATATGATTAATTAGCTTCTTCGAAAAATATTAATTCCATTCATTTAGTTATTACTGAGATGATTTCCGGGAGTTACACTTTCACTATTTTTCTGCATACTTTTGATCCATTGGCTACTTTAGATAAAAATTGCGAAGTCTACGTTTACTTCGCATCAGAAGATGGGAATGCATCTTATCTAATTGAAACTAGACTTTACTTCAATTCGCTTCATAATTATGAAGACTGAAACAGAATTTGCGCTGTACTTGCTGAATACTGAATGACTTCTGATTGCCGAATGAATCTTGTTGACTGTTGTCTTTCCCTTTATATAGAATCTCGAGTTGTTTTCATTACACTGCTAAGGTCATAAATTTAAAGTTATGTGTCTGAAAATATCCCGAATCGCCTTTGATTTGAAAAGCCGCCATGATATGTTACAGTAATAGGTCATTACTTTTCATAGTTTACGTAACATCTCGAATTCCTCCTCGCTATCGCCGCACCTATTATTTATTCTTTACTTTGAGAGCGTCGGCGCGCAGTTACGATCTAATTCAATGTGAAGGGAGGAATTTCTCATGAGTGAAGCCGCTTAAGGTGATTCATCTGTCGAAACGTACTATGAGAATAGTTATTAATGTCTGAAAATGGGGTTGTCGATTCGTTTGGTGTGCCGGTGCAAGTGATAGTGGAGGTGTCAATTTTACGAGCTGTTACATTCTTTCAACTCCTACGGCTGTCTTATTTAATTTCGAACAAAAATAAAACGTTGACTTTTTATAGCCGCATTCTCCAGTTAATGGTATTCCACATGGATACATCAAGCATACTTGATGTAGTGTGCTCATCACAACAGCCTACATTAAAAAGACTTTTTCCTGATGTTACTGATCCAAATGCAATAGATAGATCAATTTGGTGCCATCAAAACGGAGCTCCACCGCATAACAAACGTATTGTTGGAGATTATTTGAACGAAGTTTTTCCCAATAGGTGGATTGGAAGACGTGAATCGATTGAATGGCCGCCTAGATCCCTCGATTTGACTCTTCTCGATTACTTCTTATGAGGTTATTTAAAATCAAAATAATATTCCACTAGACCAGACAATATTCCAAATTTAAAAGTTAGGATAACGGAAGAAATTAACAACATAACCCCTGAGGTCCTACAAAATGTTGTACGAGAATTCCAACATCGACTTGCTTATTGTCAAGAAGTAAATGGTGGTCATTTTGAACATTCAATTTACATGTAAAATAAATTGAAAAATACTTTAAAAACATTATTTCCTTCATTCTACGAACAGTATAAAAATTTTACATTTTAAAAATGAATTTTATCAGTTATGATTGCACCAAATTTGGTAATCTTAATATTGCGGAACAGAGAATAAAAATCCCTTTCGAACAAGGTGCCCCACGACCCCCTTCAGATTTGAAATTTTTGAGGGGGTGCTCATAATTCAGAGGGGGTGCAAGAAGGGGGTAATATTGTCATACTGTAAATTGTCAAATTGACAAAAGAAATCGACCTATTTCAGGTTTTTCTAAACAAATACATAATAACGCTAAAAGTACCTATGGACCGCACTGTATATATCCCCATGACAAAACCGATTCTTTTGTGTCAATGTCGCGAGAGTTTTATCAAAACATGTTATCTTGTGTGAATGCTGCTAGGATGTCAACGTTAAAATGTATTCATTTAACTGGAATTCATGAAAAATTTGCTCATTGATACTAATATTTTGTTTAAAAAGTCTATAGTGTTTGAAGTAATAATTATATATACCAAAAGTACCAAAGACATTTTTCTCAGTCGAGCTGTATTATTTTTCAAAATCTTGCTTCGAGGGAAATATGGGACTAGTCAAGGTTGTCACTGGAAATGTTGTGGGTTATTACAAGCTTTTTGTTTAAGTATTCATGTGTCATCCAAGATGGCAGACGAGATTTGTGATTATGTTACGAATCCATTTGAAAATAAATATATAGGAGTTTTTGGGTGTTCAGAATTTTTGTGAAAATTCATAAATTCAAAATGACGGTTCAAGATAGCGAACGAGTTTTGTGATTATCATCCTATTCTATTCAAAATTGGTGTGTGGGGGTTTTTGGGGATGGATATTATGAACATCAACATCAACATTGGAAAATTTAAGATAGCGGCTCCTATAAATTTTGCCTTAAGAATGAAAAATTCAAAATAAAAGTAAGGTTCGAATACATTTTCAGACAAGCTCTCATTCAAATGCACTAAAAAGTCAATAATATTTTTTTAGATGTGTGACAGGTTATTCTGTATCAGATTCAAAAGCAAATTGAAAGCATTTGAATCTGTTACTCACACATCTAAATCTTAACTTTTTAGTGCTTTTGAATAAAAGCTATAGTCGTCAAATATGTTTATAATATCAATTTTATAAAACTCAATTCAAAATGTAGTACCTACTTATACCGCACCCAGTTTATATGAATCCGACCCACTTCTCATTTTCTTTTTTTTCAGAGCAAAATATAGATAGGCCAGATATATTAGCATATCTTTCAGAAGAATCTATACAGTGAGGACGTAAAAAGTGCTCCCCCCCCCCCCCTTAACTTTTGAACGGAACAAGCTGTGAGGTCGGGTAAAATTCAGGTGAAAAGGTACCACTTTTACCACTTTTTGGCATAAAAATGATTGTAGTCACGTGGTCTAGTGTCAAGAGGGCACCATCAACTTTGTTTTTTAAATGTAAAGGGGGGGTCACGTGGCTCCTGGTTTTGAAGGCCTTCCGATTATCTATCCAACACCGCTTTGTTTGTGAAAATCGGCCAAGCCGTTTCAAACTGACAAGCGTTTGAAATTTGCTTCAAATATTTTACAAATAAATTAGTGTAACTATTAATTGCAGCAGAATTTCAACTCCGTTACTGATTCTGGTCGAAAAGTAGATTTTTTGTGGTAAAAAAGGTTCGCATATTATTTGTACTTTAAAATGTGCTTTTTGTTTGATTTTTTTATACGTTAGTTATTTTGCTGGAGACTCCAAATGCCATTTCATTTCAATCTCAGTCTAATAGTGACGTTAATCATATCGATACTTTTGACAGTTGTCATAGGTTTCAGCATTTCTTTATAATTTTCAAATGCGTCGTTCTCGTCCTTTAGAAGAAAAAAACCGAAGCAATTTTAATTTACGCTAAAGCTAGGCGTAATTACCATGAAGCAGAAAGAATATTTAATGAGCGCTTCCCAAATAATCCAATATCTCGTACCTACTCAAGGGAATCGGTTAGTGAATTTCTAAGGACTGGTTGCGTAACGAGGGAAAAAGGATATGGAAGAAAATCTATTTCAGAAGAACAGCTAATCGACGTTCTGGCAGCTGTTGTTAATAATCCGCAACAAACAACGAAAACGGTAGCCACGGCTTGTGACGTATCTACGACAACTGTGAAAAAATATCTTAAAAAACAAATTTCACCCATATAAATAATTTTTTTTGCATCAATTAAGAGAAGATGACCCGGATAGAAGACTGCAGTTTTGTGAGGTCATGTCTGACCGCATAACCCAAAATCCCCGTTACATTAACTCTATTTGTTTTAGTGATGAAAGTACGTTTTATCTAAATGGAACAGTAAATAGACAGAATGTGCGTTATTGGTCAGACGTAAATCCGCACGTTTTTCGAGAGGGTCATACTCAAACTCCAGAGAAGATCAACGTATGGGCTGGTATTTTGGGTGACCATATCATAGGTCCAATATTTATGGCAGAAAGTTTAACTGGGCACCTGTATTTAAATATGCTTCAAAATCAGATCCATCACAATTTTCAAGATGTAGTTGGGGCAAACCCAAATGATTTTACCATGGATGTTACCTTTTAACAAGATGGTGCGCCTCCTCACTACTACAGACCTGTCCGAGAATGGCTTAACGAGAGTTTTCCGGGACGGTGGATAGGCCGACGTGGCCCCATTGAATGGCCAGCTAGGTCACCTGATATGACACCTATGGACTTTTTTCTGTGGAGGTACATAAAATCTAAGGTGTACGTCACGCAGCCACAGTCACTCCAGGAACTTATGGACCGAATAAGAGACGTGTGTTACAGTATTACCCCGGAAACATTTAATAACGTTCGGAATGAATTTCACAACCGACTTTTTTTCTGTCGAAACGTGAACGGTGAACATTTCGAGCACTTGTTGAAATAGTTGCAATTGTTACTTAAAATTATGTTGCAATTAAAAGTTATTTAGGTTTTTAATTTATTTGTAAAATACCCCCTTTACATTAAAAAAAAATTAATGGTGCCCTCTTGACACTAGACCACGAGACCACAATCATTTTCATGCCAAAAAGTGGTACCTTTTTACCTGAATTTTACCCGACCTCGACAGTTTGTTCTGTTCAAAAGTTAAGGGGGGGGGAGGACTTTTTACGTTCTCACTGTATATAGGCGATTTGAGTAATAATATCGGAGATAAAATCAAACTGCAAAGACTCATACACTTTTCGAAGGATAAAGAAAATGAAGCGAGTAAGAAAAAAAGCATGATACGTATATTGGTGATGAATTAACTTTTACTATAATAAATAGAAGAAAAACACTGTATATGGGGTGTCTGCTGGTATATTTTCTCTCATTCAGATATGTTATTTCAGCTAGGAACTGATTGTTTTTGTGCTGTGATTGTTTGTACCTTTTCCACCAGCAAATTCAATTTTCTGTGATTTGTGTTCATATCATTATTAGTTTTTTTTAGGATCCTGTAAGTCTCTGCCCTAGGATATAGTTACAGGCAAAACCATGCATCTGTGAACACGAAAAGTGGGGCCTACCATTGGCAGGTCGAAATCTCGTTTAAATTAATTAGCATGCATTACATCGTGTTCGCAGTAGTTTGGTTTTGCCCATAGGAAAATTACGAATTTTATGAATACTAACCAAAACCACATTAATTTTGTTCCAAGGACGTTTCAGGTATTTTTTGAAAAAGAATAATTCCTCCGTTAGAAAACTTGAGGATTTGAAATAAGAATTTCCTATAACCATGAGGTTTTGACTTGAACATCTGCTGGTTTTATAACAAAAGTCATATATCAAAAATACCTTGTCTTTCATTTCAAATGGCACAACTTCAAAACAAACTCTAAAACGGTTTGAACGAAAATCATTGCTTATTATGACAAATTCAAAGTTGATTTGTTTTAAATTTCTTCTGACTTAGGGCTCAAAACTACATGGCATTTCTCACACTTTATGAAATTTGGAAAATTATTAATTTTAAGACAAAATCAAAGTTTCTTGCCTTAAATTCATATAAATTTGGGAAAAGGAAAGTTTTTGTAACATTGGATCAAAATGTCCATGCATTTTGCCCATATCAAATGCCAGGCGCCCTTGACGCAGAATCAAATTCCTTCAAACCAAGGAATCCTTTTTATCTGTGTGCTGAACAATATTGCCAAGTAATATACTGTTTCAATCCTACGACGACATCACTATGCCTGTTTTTCAATGCTATAAAAAAAACAATATGCCAGTTACTGGGTGATGAAACCTCGAAATTAAACAGAGTTGATCATTTGGTAATGAAGAATCGATCCAAAATGTTTAGAGTCTATAGAGTCGTTTATGATAAATTTATGTCGAAGTAACAATAATAGTATATAATTCGATGACATTGATCAGAGAAAATAAAATTATGGTTTAAAAAAAACACATTAATATATAGCATATGGACTAAAAAGTTAAAAATAATAAGAATAAAATAATTGACTAAAAAATTTCTCTTTTATGTAAAAAAGCGCAAGGTGCTTGATATCAGTTATCTTAATATCATTATGAAAAGAAAGTAAAGAGCACCCAACGCTTTTTTATATAAGAGAAAATTTTTGGTCAAAGACTTCATTCTCATTATTTTTAACTTTTCAGTCCATATAAGCGTGTTATTTTAGTTTTATACACTATAATTTCATTTTCAAGATTTTAGTCCACATTGCTACAAGAGACTACGGGGGAAAAACTCTTCGATTGATTCATTCACTTGTGATTGATATTTTTGCTAAATTTTGGCGAATGTGCCGGGACCAATCTGCGCGTTCACCATATCTTTAAAATTTTAATTATTTTTTTCTGACGATCTTGGTGAGAATACCGGGTCATAGCTATGAAATTATTGTATTGTAATAATACTTGAATTGGACTTTTATTTATATATATATATATATATATATATATATATATATATATATACCGGGAGTCCCAGAGCTTTTAGGCCAACGATATTTCAGTTATTTGCAGAAAAGAAAATTGAAAAAAAATACGTGTCGTAGGAGACCAAAAGCTCGTTCAAGCAGCATAGCAAAATCCACCCCCTGGCAAACAACCCCCGAGAAACCACCCCTAACTTTTGTTTTTCAAATTACACCTCCGTGTATATAACATGATATAACATGGTCACAGGACAACCCTCACTGGATACAAGAAACCAATTTCCAAACAATGTGGGGTGTGAACGTGTGGTGTGGTTTACATAATGGACATCTCATCGGCCCCCATTTTTTACAAGACACTTTGACGGGCCACCGATATCTACATTTCTTGGAAAATTGTATTCCTACATAACCTAGAAGATATTCCAATTGAAGAACGACAACAAATGTGGTGGCAACAAGATGGTGCTCCTGCACTTAACCATAATAGGTATAGTTACTACATTCCTCAATAATACCTTTCAAGACCGTTGGATTGGAAATAGCAAATTTTCAATATTCTACGTGACCACCTCCGCGCTCCATACATAGAACTGTTCTGGAAAACATTTCACGCCGAACATTTTTCAACATAGTTCTGTTGATCAGTGCTGCACAATTCCATATATGAGAAATCACACGGCGTTAGGTCTGGAGACCTAGCAGGCCACGGATTACCTGAATATCGACCTATCCAGTGCTCACCAAATTCATTGTTCAACCACTCCCGCACTTGATTCGTAGAATGAATAGAAGCCCCATCTTGTTAGAAGAATGAACGAATCCGCTCTTGTAATGGTAGGTTGTCCATAAATGTAGATATCTCGGTCCGCAAAAAGTTCAAATACTGTTCACCATTTGAACTTTGTTTATAAAAGAAGGGACCTACAATTCGCTCATTTAAAATTCCACATCATACATTCACTTTGAAACTATATTGGTCCTTGGCTTCAATAATAAAATTAGGATTTTGCCCACCATCTACAATTTTGAAAACTGACTCCATTTGAGGTAAAAGTTGCGTCGTCAGAAAATAGCACATTTTTTGAGAAATCACGATAGTCTTCCCTGTAACCTTGCACAAAAATAAAAGCGAGCGTCATAATCCCTGTCTCGCAGTATTGGCACAAATTTTGGTTTGTATGGGTGAAAGTGATTTTGCTTTAAAATTCTTCTAATAGAGGATTGAGATGTTTCTGCCTTTTCTGCCATAATTTTCGTCGATACTCTTGGGGTCTCAGTGACTGTCAGTAAAACATTGTTTACATTATTTTCATTATTTACAACAGGCTTAACCTGAACACTTTTATATTTGTTTTCAACCAGTTTCCTTAAATTTTTGCAATATCTTTGCTACCGTAGTAAAATGCAAATTTTGGTCTGGATGCCTTCCATTGAAAATTTCAGCTACTTCTCTTGTGCTATGATAATTTTTGGCCATATAGCAATACCTACTATTTCTATTTTTTCTTGTATACTCAGTTTTGGAGCCATTTCTTTTGATAGATTGAAAAACACAAAAACTGATAAAGAACGACAACTCCAACAAAATTGTCAACAAGTTATTTTGACATTTGTTATCGTTACAACGAAAGTAGAATCTTTTTTCAAAGCCGCCTTATAAAATTCAAAAATATAGCTGAGTCATTGAAGTACAAATTTACTAACCAATATTGAATTTAGCAAGGATAAATAATGTATTACTTAGTTTTAATTACAAATATTAGGTGGTTTAAATTTTATGTCCGGGTTGAGAATATTGAATAAGCTCATGTGCATCAAAATACAGTGACAAGACTAAATCGTGTTTTCATAATTAATCTCCCGCAAAATGTCTATTCCACAAATATTTGATTAGTTTTGACCCAAACTTATTAAAGCTGTTTCCAGATATAGTAAGGGTAGAGAAATAAAATGGTATTTTTGATTTATTTTTTCGTTGGATTGCAAACACATTTTCTCAATAATTTGTTTAGATATTTTGTCAATTTGACCCATTTTTCGGCACCACAGTCAACTTTTTTCAAATTCCTGCCAAATCTGAGGTCACGTGATATTAGTTGCAACGGATTTTTTAGTTGTCAGACATTCAGAAGCGAACCGCCATAAGAATTTTTCAGAAATTCCAATAACAATTTTTTTCCCCATATTTAGCCAACTATATGAAGATACCGAAAATAAACAGACAGGCGTAATTCAAACTCAAAACCAACAAATAAAATACAAAATGAAATAGGTCTGCTGAAATCAGTTTCTCATTAAATAATGGGCTCGTAACCAATTTTGAGAAAAATAATTTAAAGAAGGTCATTAGGGGAACGACTATGAATAAAAATTCCTTGAGATAAGATTCGGCAATGAAAAATATTAAAATATTCCGTCTCTTTGACTTGTCCTGATTTTGACAGGTTTCAAAATCTCTATTCATTGAATGCATCTACTGTTACAGTAAAATAAGTGCATTCTGGTGATTTTCAGCCTTCCGAATGATGTCAAAAGACAAGATTAATGGATAACATGCCCAAACAAAGAAACATCCAGTCTCCCCTACTAAACCACGAAATCCATACACGCGATCGGCATGGAAATAGTTCTATACCCAAACTCACTCACGCAACTCGTAACGTCACTTTTTTAATTTTGCAGTGAGCCGTTCAGTTTTTATCATTTGAAATGGAATCGGAAATCAAATGATAATGTTCCAAGAAAACTCTGTTGCTGGAAAGTTCCGATATCAACTCGTCCATTAATAATATTAATGAAACTTCGTTTAATGAACAGATCAACTTCGATTGCATTAGTTTCTTCAACTCTTCAACAAATCATCCTGTCAATTTTTATCAAATTAAACAAAAGGCACCCACTTCACTAAATGATTTTCACTAAACTGGGTTTACAAAACTGGAGATAATACTGAAAAAGCTATTGTATAGCGAAACACGTGTTGTGGTTTTGTTAACCCAGTTTAGTGAAAATCATTTAGTGAATTATAGTGATTTATTGTTTACTTTAATATTGTAGCAGAATTCCCCGAGTACGCCCCTGTTCATACCGCATGTCCAGGCGAAACCGTTGACCTATGACGTCATGACTTCGGGTACATTCTCGTGGGATCGACGCTTTTCTGGAAAATTCGGCCGTGATATATATATATATATATATATATATATATATAAGCAGCAGGGCCGGATTAAAAGGCATGGAGGCCCTGGGGCAACAAAGGAGTGGAGGCCCCTAATGATTTTTCAAACAAGTTTTTTTTTCTTATTTATTGCGGAACAAATAAAATTATTTCGACACGAGCATATGTAGGTATAATAAAATACAAGAAATAAATTAAATTACAGGTAAACGAATGGATTCTTGCGAGCTTTTTTCGACGAAAAATCATTGATGATATCGGTGAAATCCAGCATCCGGAGAAAATCATTCTCAATGCTAAGAAGCGATAACTTTGATAGGCGGCTTTGTCCCATCGTAATTCGCCTATTTTTTTCATTTTGGAAAATGAGCGCTTTTCAGTGCAATTTGACATCATCACATTCTCAGTTGTAATATCACAAGAGAGTGTAAATAATTCGACAGATTTTCGAAAACTTGTTGCCAGGCGATAGACAAGAGAGACCAACTGGCTCGAGTGGCTATTGCCAATAAGTTTGAGATAGAAATCTAGATAATTATTTTCTACTATATCGAACTCTCGTGTGGTATTCTTTAGATTATTTTTTTATGTTACGATCATAAACACATTTCCTTGCCAAATTATATAATGTACTGAACCGGTTTTGATTCATTTCACACTTTTCATGCGAATTGATGACAGACGTCAAATTAAAAATATAGGTTGTCAGACAATAAAAACAAAATACCTCAAATTATTCCCGCGACAATTTTCTAGGTAGAATATTCCCACTATTGATTGGTCAAAACGTATATGAATTATTTGAATTGAACGTTTCCATTGATTTCTAGCAATGTCAAAAATAATCACTGTAATTTCAATGTTTGAGAATGTAGCTCTGAAATTTTGGTTTTCGAGAATTTTATAGTAGAACATCTTAGATTGGTCTTTTTGATAGTCCTTTTTCAGAAGGATTTACGTTTGTTGCGGAATGTCATCCTTCTCTTAGACTCACACTTTCAGATTTCGGGGATTACTCTGTTACAAGCGCGCCACTCAGCGGATACTTGTCAACGCCAATAAATATGAAAAACAGGTATAGACGGGCAAATTGTTTGTAGAATCGGCAGAAAAATAGTCAACAGAATTTGAACTTTTGTTCTATTATGGAATGCGCACAGGGCTCTTATAAATAATTTGATGCAATCATATTCATAAATTGAAATATTATTTTCTTTTGCTTATGATTATTGAATTTCATTGTGTATCTAAATCGCTTGTGTCATTCGAAGAATACATCGACAGAAAATCCTTCATTTAATAACAAAAAAATATATATATTCTTTTTAAATTCAATTGTTCTTGTTTTTACAGCTAATTTCGATACGATATAATATTTTGTATAATAGTATGATGTTTTACTTGGTGATTGTTTCTCGCATATACACATGATTCATCAGATCGAAGATTAATATTAACCATGGATTTCGACAAGAATACAAAACATGTTTTTTAATGTTTGAAACGAAAAATGAGAAGAAAAAGTGGGAGAACTGCTCTTTCGTTCAGATTTTTTTTATCTAATTTGGATATCCTTCGGTATTTGTTAGGAAATTTTACCTAAAAAATTATATTGTGGAGGCCCCTCTCTTGTGGAGGCCCCGGGGCTTCAGCCCCGTTGGCCCCCCTCTTAATCCGGCTCTGATAAGCAGGTCACACGTGGAATGGAGTTACTTGTTACTTTTGTGAATATTGTACAGAGAAATAAAGTTTATTTGAATTGTAAACAAGTATTGTATTTTGTTGTGATTGAAAGTGAAATAAAACGGACATTTTACTGGAATTTTTTTTTTATTGCGAAAGGAACCCAGTTTCATAACAGTTGGTGTCGGAAGTGAGGAATTTTGTGAGTATTTGAGGACAATTGATGGTAAATTCAAAAAATACACCCTACGACGATATGGATGCTATTATGGAAATGATCAAGCGGCAAGAAGGACCTCGACTGGAAGAAAAACAAGAGCATGAAAAACAAGAGGAAGAGAAACGTCGACGAAAGGAGGAAGAACGTCGACAGAAAGAAGAGCAAGAGGATGAGGAAAAGCGAGAGGAAGAGAGAAGACGGAAAAAAATAAGAGGAAAATGATTGACTGCAAGAAAACCTCCGGAAAATTCTTGAAAAACAAAACAAGGAACGGAACAGAAAACATTGGTTGAACATATTATCCAGAGAACCAAGGTGCAAATCGAAGGCCTGAAGGAGGATATTGATAGAATTGGGGCCGAAATCAACACAGTGTGGAGAACGATGGACGGTAAGATAACGAATGAAGTTAGTGCGATACGCGAAGAAGCAAAGAAAGAAGTTTTGGTGGCTCGTGAAGAAGCAAAGAAAGAAGTGTGGGCGATGCCAGAAGAACTAGAAAATAAATTTGCTTCACAAAAGATCCAAAACCACCGTGACATCGCACAATTCCGTAAAGCCAGCGACTTTTGGTGGGCAATCGCCATGGTCCTTGTACCGTAAGCAGTTTGAAGCTGCCACCTTGGTCCAGCACAGGATAGATACCGGTCAAGCACATCCAGTTTGACAACCACCAAGAAGATTACCATTTGCCAAACAACAGGAAGTGGATAAGCTTATCGAGAAACTGACCGAAGATGGCGTTATCGGAGAATCATCAAGTCCATGATCCGCCTCGGTGGTACTAGTATAAAAAAAGGATGGATCTACAAGATTCTGTGTAGATTATAGAAAACTGAATGACGTCACGAAGGACAGCTACCCATTACCCAGACTCGATGACCACATTAGGAGGCTCGCAATGGTTTTCAACGCTGGACCTGAAGAGCGGATATTGGCAAGTGGGCATACATGAAGACGACAAGGAAAAGACTGTTTTTACCACTGGTAGCGTACTGTATCAGTTCACCGTTATGCCTCTTGGTCTCTGTGATGCTCCAGCGACCTTCGAGAGATTGATGGAGCTAATATTGCGTGGACTCACTTGGAAAATTTGCCAGGTGTATCTGGATGATGTAATGGTTATGGGAAATGATTTCTAAGGAATGCCAACCTCAAGCTGAATCTACAGAAGTGTTTCCTATTCCAGAAGCAAGTGGATTTCTTAGGCCACACAGCCTTGGTAGAAGGGATTCAAATGAACGAATCGAAAATACAGAATATTCGAGACTGGCCGAGACCAAAAGATAAACGCGATGTGAGGAGCTTCCTAGGCCTGTGTACCTATTACCGCCGTTTTGTGGAAGGATTTGCAGACATTGCAGCTCTCCTGCATAAGTTTACAGTCAACTTCCATTGGTCTATCGAATGTTACAAAGCTTTCCGCAAGGCAGACTTTTGTTCAAGTCCAATCTTAGCATACCCACAGCGAAACGGCCTGTTCATACTGGACACCGATGCGAGTAATACAAGAGCTGTGTTATCACAGGTGCAAGATAGCCTGTAAAGAGTCATCGTGTTCTACAGCAGAGTGATGTCCAAGCCTGAAAGGAATTACTGTGTCCCCAGGAAAAAACTTTTAACGATAGTCAGAGCAGTAGATCACTTCCACAAATACCTAGATGGAAGGGAGTTTCTTATTAAGACCAATCACATGGCTATGAAATGGCTACTGGAGATGAAAAATCCAGAAGGACAAATAGCTAGATGGATAAAAAAGTTGAATCAGTACCATTTCAAAATCAAACATCGCCAAAGACGACTACATAGTAATGCGGATGCCTTATCTAGAAGACCGTGTCCAGAAGCCTGTAAGCAGCGGATTGAATGCCATGAAGAAGTCGCCGAGTTGAGAGGCACAAGACTGTTAACTGAAGACCCATGGACTACCGAACACATGAGACAGGACCAGGAAACCAATCCAAACATTAGGGACTTTCTACTTTGGAAAGAGAACGGAACCGGCAGACCCTCCTGGGGAGATATATTGAACAGAAACCCCATTTTCAAGGCAATGTGGGCACGATGGGATTCCCTGCCTGCGGAAAATGGACTACTCAACCGGGTATGGGAGTCAGCTGATGGGAGGTCATCAATTTCACAATTGGTTCTGCCCAGGAAGAGAATAAGTGAAGTCTTGAAGGAAATTCACGATTCAATAAGACTTTGGCAAGATCAGGCAGAGGTTTTACTGGGGTCAATGTCGAGATAATGTAGAAAGCTGGTGCAGAATATGTCCAGAGTGCGGTGCCACTGAAGGTATGGTCCAGGGGTGAGATGAAGAACGTAGGCGCACCATTTGAACGAATTGCAATTTATGTAGCTGGACCCTTTCCTGTGACGGACGATGGCAACAAATACATCCTCGTTGCCATGGACTATTTCAGCAAATGGATGGAAGCCTATGCTATTCCAGACCAGCAAGCATCCACAGTGGCCAGGACATTGATGAACAACATGTTCTCGATATTCGGAGTACCGATGGAGCTACATTGCGACCAAGCAAGGACTTTCGAGTCGGTTATTCAAGAAATTTTGCGAGCTAATGGCTATCAACAAGACCAGAACCACGGGCTTCACCCCCAATCAGATGGCATGGTTGAAAGATTCAACTGGACTATGGAAGAGAATATTTCCAAGGTAGTGGAAAAACATCAAAATACTGGGACAAACACCTTCCACTATACCTAATGGCATAAAGAGGAGCCGTCCATGACTCAACCAAGCTTACCCCGGCTAGCATCATTTTTGGAAGGGAACTTCGATTGCCATGTGACTTTATGTTCGGATCACCAGGCAACCAAGACGTGGAATTACACGACTATGCAGATAAACTGAGAGATAGCCCATTGAAAATCCACGAAACAGTGCGGAAGAGGTTGATACTGGCCAGTGACAGGATGAGAGCTCGTTATGATTTGAAAGCTAATTCAGAAGGATTCAAAGCAGGTGACAAGGTTTGGCCGTATAACCCACGGCGGAAGAAAGGTGCATCCCCCAAACTAACACCGTTTTGGGAAGGAGCGTACGAGGTGAAAAATCCAGCGCAGCCCTAGAACTAAGATGAAGGTTGTTCACCTCGAAAGACTTGAGCCCTACCATGGTGAACCAATGATTTTTGAACTTGACTTTGGGTACATTCTCGTGCGATCGACGCTTTTCTGGAGAGTTCGGCCATGCTATATATAAGCAGGTCACACGCGGGATGGAGTTAGTTATTCAGTTACTTTTGTGAATATTGTACAGAGAAATAAAGTCCATTTAGCTCAGTCCGTTTGAGTTGTAAAATAGTACATTGTGTATCTAGTAGTAAAAGCAATACGTTCCCGGACGACAATGTAAATTGTTGGCTTTAAGCCGAGTCCAACAAGCATTGAAGTCTGGGAATGTGCTTTTACTACGAGGTACACATACTATTTTTTCTGAAATCTCAATCAACATTATCATAAATTAGGGAATTTTTAAAAATGCATAAAAAAAATTTATTACCATCTTATATTGCCTATGAAATCGTTTCCTTGACAATCACTGTTTGTTTATTGTTGTGACAAAAGTCTGAGATTCATTACTCATTTCGGTTTAATACCTACTTATCGCTAAAAAATAATTAAAATGGACAGTGATGATAATGTCCAGGTGTGCGGGACACCACCAGAGTTAGTAAATGCTGCTGAAAATGTCATCTTAAATTTATTGCCGAATAAATCCGAGGCATAATATGAATACGCTTACAAACGTTTCATGGATTATTGCCAAGAAAAAAACGACAACCTCTCGATCTGAAGATGTCAAGATTGCATACTTTTCCGATTCATCTACTAGTTGAAGGCATCTGCGTTATGGTCAAATTACTCCATGCTGAGAGCTACACTTAGTACAAAAGAAGATATTGATATTACTGAATATTCGAAATTACGTGCTTTCCTGAAACGTCAAAGAAGTCAAAAGTTTTGTCAGATGAACAAATTGAAACGTTTATTACTCAAGCACCAGATGAGGTACGTTTAGAATGTAAGAATTTTAAGATTTCCTAGATATGTATGTAGTGTTTACTTTTAGGTTGCCTTAATATTTGGTGTTGCCGGTGCATGTCGCCGTGATGAACTAAATCAATTACATTTGAATGACATTTTGGATCTAAAATTTTGATTAAAATACCCGATAATAAAACGAACAAACCAAGATCATTTGTGATAAACGAAACATATATGCCATTGTATAGATAGATACTTTATTAATCATGCTATGTACACAAAATACATTTATGACAGGTCACGGTTACAAAAATAGTAAAATTGTAGTTCACAAGTAGTAAAAAAGTTTTCGTCAAAATATGTGTAAATAAATAAATAAAATAAAATGAATAGAATAGAGTAATACATTAATATGTTATTCCAGACATAATGGACATCACATACAAGAACTTGAGCATAAGTCGATCAATCATATCATCAATTATTTAAAATAATTGAAAAGTTATTGACAAGTTATTGACAAGTCATGATTCCCTGAGCATAGTTACACCTTGCCTTACACATTTAACATATTCCTCAAGAGAGTAGAAGGGGTTTTCGAGCAAAAATAATTTTATTGTTTTATTGAAAGCAAATGTTCCGAATTTTCTAACTTCCCCTGGAAGAATGTTGTAGACGTTATTTTGGGATTTACTGAGCCTATGTCTAGGTCCTCTTATTATATCTGCACCTCTGGTGTTGTGTTGGTGAATGTCTGATTGTGTTATTAATGTGAGAATTCTTTTGTGAATTTCTATCAAAGTATTCCAAATGTAAATGGAAGGAAGAGTCATGATTTTTAAACTTTTTAACAGTGGTCGGCAGGTTTCTCTATATTTTGCATTGCACAGAATTCTAATAGCTTTTTTTTTGTTGTCGGAAAATGCTAGAAACTGCAGATAAGTTTCCCCAAACTACAATGCCATAATTAAGATGAGAATGGAATAAAGAAAAATAAACTGATCTCAGGGTGTTTATATTTGTGCAATGTCTGAGTTGTCGAATACAGAAAGGAGAGCGCGACAGTTTCAAATTTAGTTGCCTGACGTGCTCGGTCCAGATTAGCTTATCGTCCAAAATGAATTCCAGTAGCTTCACATTTTTATCCTCTGGGATGGGTTTCCTGGTAGAGATTATCAAGTTTTGTGATTAGTTGTTGTTTAATTTCAGCTTGTTAGCTATGAACCACTGTTCAGCTTTCTCTTCAATTTCTTCCGATACGGTTTCTAGGGAATTATATTCCTCATGAGATTAAATTGAAGTAGTGTCATCTGCATATAGAACACTTTCGTTTGGGGCCAAGAAGGAAGAAAGATCATTAATATAAATTACAAACAACAGTGAGCCCAGGACCGAACCCTGTGGGACACCAAATTTAACGTCTCTAAAACTGGACAATTCGTTATTGAAAAATACAGCTTGGAAACGATTTGTCAAATACGATTCAATAAGTGTGAGAGAAAATATGTTGCATGTCGTCCAGAAAATTTTGAAAGTTGCCGCTTTTTCTTCAAATATTTGAATGGGAAAGGCTGCAGGCAAGTAGTGGGAATACATCAGTTTGTCAAAATGCCTCAAATTGCTGCAAAATTTTTAAATTTGCCATATGCGCATGAATACACAGGACATTGTGTCCGTCGGTCCTCTGCGACAATTTTGGTTAATGCTGGGGCAGATTTAATTGCTTTAAAGAGGCATGGGGGATGGAAATCCTCAAGCGTTGCGAAGAATATATAGAGGAATATTTTACAAATAAAGTAGACATAGCAGATAAAATATTTAGAGGGGGAAGTGACAAAGAGATATCTGCTAATACTATTAGTATTATTGCCGAAAAAGAAAACAGCAATAACTTTGATGACTAGTCAGGTAATATAACAGATAAATTAAGAGGGGGAAGTGACAAAGAGAATGACTTTTCAGGTAGAGTTCAGCCTATGTTTAATAATTGTACAAACTGCAACATAACTATAAATATACAAAAATAGTTCGATATAGGTATTCAATAAATGTTCTTGATGTGAGTTGGTTGTTTGCGTGTATTTATTTACTGTCTAAAAAGTTGCTTAGCAACGGACTAAAATACTAGATTAGCGTATTTTGGGGTCTGAAGTTGCTCCGAGAAAGTAGGCATTCTCGAGCGATTTCAGAAAAAAGTATTGTATTGTGTTGTGATTGAAAGTGAAATGAAAAGGACATTTTAGTGGACTATTTTTTTTATTGCTAAGGGAACCCCAGTTTCGTAACAATATGGATTTTCATACAGTATCCAGCGCATCAATTAAAATTGTTTATCAAATGTTTCTTTTCTTCAATCATACAGTTGATAGCCGATAGTGTTTTGATTTAACGTAACCCGACATATCTTTGGGCTTTGCCTTTGTTTTTCTACTTTTTTACAAGCTTTATATTAACTTCTCATTTGTATGTTTAGTTCACACCACAAAACATAAAACACAAACCTCAAAGTGAATGTTGACCCACTTCTAGTTGTCCGATTAACGTTAAATTTGGCAGGTAATCATAATTCCGGTGACAACTCATTATACAATTTTTGTTAGAGAAAAAACAAAATAGCGGCTCCAAGATGGCGGACGAAGTTTGTGTTCATGGTCCGAATCGATTCAAAATTGGTATGTAGAAGTTTTCGGGATCATTAATTTTTGGTCAAAATTTATAAAATCAAATGGCGGCTCCAAGATGGCGGACAATCTTTGTGATTATGGTCCTATTCTATTCAAAATTGGTATGTGGGGATTTTTGGGGTCGGATGTTATGAATTCATTGTCGAAATTCATAAATTCAAGCTGGCGGCTCCAAGATGGTGCCTCCAAGATGACGGACAAGTTTTGTGATTATGGACCTTTTAAAATTGGGGGTTTTATTGTCAAAATTCAAAAATTGAAGATGGCGGCTACAAGATGGTGGACGAGTTAATCTTTAGATGGTATCCTCATTGAAGAACTAGATAGCTCAAAACTTACAGGAAAAAGGCCTCATAATAACGATGCTTCAACAAAAATACATATTTCAAGGCGTACTAACAAAAACGCACAAAATTAAATAAATAATTGAAAGACTAGCTTTCATTCAAGAAATAGTTGTTTTGGATGTGTGACGTAGGTTATTTCGTGTGTTACAGATTCAAAAGCTTGTCACTATTCGAACTGAAAACTGCACGACAAGCTCCCGAATCTGTAACTCAGGAAATAACCACACATCCAAAGCAATTATTTTTTACTTTTTAGGGCATTTGATTAAAAGCTTGTCTTTAAAAATGTTTTTTAATAATTATTGTATTCTTATCTTCGTCATTGCAGATATGAAAGGCTTTTATCGTTCTAAAAAAATACACTTTTTTACAATGTTCTACTTTCAAACTCCATGTGAGTAAGAAACTTCTATTTGGCTGATGATGGACCTTTATTGGTCAGAAACATGCACCGTCTCTGTTCAAGAGGATAATAAACATTGTGGGGTATGACTAAGAGTTTTCTTGAAACATTCCACACCACTTCGATGGACTTTTTTCATAAATTAAATGGTAATATTCTTCTGCAGGAATATCCATACTGGAATCTGAATAATTCAATGAATTATTATAAAAATTAACAGAGTCATCATTGAGGAGGAGACAATCTTACATTGTCAACGTGTAATGAATACATAATGACTGGCTGAATGCACCAATAGGGAGCAAGGGCCATAAAATCAGGAAGAAGAATACATAATGACGATATTTTTTCCAGGCAGTTATGCAACTCATCATACCTCAATGTATGAGCTGAATTTCAAATAGGAATCTGAAAATAACATGATTTCGTATTTTACACCAGGCAGTTATAATAATAATGGATATTTATTCAACTCATATAGAATGACATACATATATATTAGAAATATTGTGCAAATGAATACCAATGTAATCGATAAGTGAGGAACACTTGTTTCGTGAAAAATGGTAATGGATAAAGCAACAATTTGATGATATATGAAGAATTAGACGGGAATAAAATATGGAATACTAAAAATATTTGATGAGAGCATCTCAAAAATGACCAATTAAAGGTAGTGCATTTAAAATCGCGTATACTTACCATATCAAAATAGACAATTGAAAACAGTGTAAATATAAAAAATAAAATCGTATCGTATTAAAATAGACAATTAAAAACAGTGTAACTATAGAATTGTTGGTAGTTATTAATAACAATAATGGTAAGATGGAAAAAAATTACACGTAAATATACAGGATGTTTCAAAATTCATTATCAAGATTTCAGGGGCGTATTTTTCAGGTCAAAATAAGACTTTTTTTTTCCATAAATATGTGTCCGCACACGATTCGTTACAGATCTATAGAGCGTTAAAGTTTCAAGATTTTTTTATTTTTTTCTTCATAGCTCTTTCAGTTTTTGCGATATTGAGATCAAATTTGAAACATAGGTTACGTTTTAGGGTTTACATCATCCAGTATGCCGAGTGATTGTAAGAATCTACAGAAAGATATTTTTTCAGGGGTCAAGCTCTTTTTCGCCCCATAAACTTTTTTGTAGTGGATTCCAACATATGCAATGAATTCTTTGTTTTGTTTATAATTTTTGTAATCTTCTGTAATTGGTCATAATTTATTCATCCTCCTTTTTACAAGCTTTTATTTAACTTGCTTCGTTCGTATGTCATTATGTCATTCTTGCCGGTTCAAAATTTGTAATCCATTTTTGGAGCACTTGCCGACATCCGATTGAGCTGAAATTTGGCAGGTGTTCATAAGTCCGGTGACAATGCATTATGAAATTTTTGTTAGAGAAAAAAACAAAATGGCGGCGCCAAGATGGTGGACGAGTTTTGGGATTATCGTACGAAGAATGGTAATTTTTTGTTGAAATTCAAAAATTCAAGATGGCGGACAAGTTTTTTTTATTGTCCGATTCGATTCAAAATTGGTATGTGGGGGTTTTCGGGATCGGAGATTATGAATTTTTTGTCAAAATTTATAAATTCGAATTAGCGGCTCCAAAATGGGGAGGTTTTTTGGCCTTCTCATGAAATTTTTGTTATAGAAAAACACAAAATGGCGCTCCAAGATGGCGGACGAGATTTAGGTTTATGGTCCGATTCGATTCAAAATTGGTATGTCGGAGTTTTTGGGGTAGGAAGATTATGAATTTAGTCGAAGATTATTGATTTTTAGTTAAAATTCATAAATTGAAAATGGCAACTCTGAGATGGCGCATGAGTTAATCTTTAGATGGTCTCCTCATTGAAGGACTAGACAGCTCAGAACTTACAGAAAAAACTCCTCATAATATCGATGCTTTAACAAAAATGCATAGATTAAGGCGTACTTCAGTACTAAGAAGCACAAAATGAAAAAAATATTAAATGGAATTTTTGTTAGAGAAAAAAACAAAACGGCGGACGAGATTAGTATTGAAGGTCCTATTTGATTCAACATTGGTATGTTGGGGTTTTCGCGGTCGGAGATAATGATTTTTTGTCAAAATTCATAAATTTAAGATAGCGGACGAGTTTTGTGATTATGGTCTGATTCGATTCAAAATTGGTATGGTAGGTTCTCGGGGTCGAAGACTATGAAATTTTTGTCAAAATTTATAAATTCAAGATGGCAGCCCCAAGATGAAGGACGAGTTTTCTGATTACGGTCATATTTTATCAAAAATTGGTATGTGAGGGTTTTCAGGTTCGAAGAATATAAATTTTTTGTCAAAATCTATAAATTCACGATGGCGGCTTCAGGATGGCGGACGAGTTTCGTGATTATGGTCAGATTCTATTCAAAATTGGTGTGTGGGAGTTTTTGGTGTCGGAGATCATGATTTCTTTCAGCTCAAAACTTACAGGGAAGAGACTTTGTAATAACGATGCTCTATTAGGAATGAAAAAATTAAGTCGAACGAACTAAAAAGCAAAAATAAAATAACTAATAAAAAAAATAATTAAAGACGAGCTTTTATGTAAGCCGTGTACTGAAAGTTTAAGTCATCGCTGACAATGATTTAATGATTTTTTGTTGAATTATTTGGTTTCAAAAAGCTTGTCGCGCGAATTTTAATAAAATTAATACTTTGACAAGTTCTCACTCACCAACCAATCATTGTCCAATGAAATTAATTGGTACCGACTTCTATGAATACTTTGTAAAAATTAAATACTTTGACAAGTTCTTACTTACCAACCAATAACTGCCCAATCAAATTAATTGGTACTCACTTTTATAAACACTTCGCGCGACAAGCTTTTTGAAACAAAATAATTCAACAAAAAATAATTAAATCATTATCAGCGATAACTTAAACTTATTTTATACGTTTTAGTACACGGCTACAATGAAAGCTTGTCTTTAAAAGTTTTTTTATTAGTTATTTCATTCATTCATTCGCTCATGATGGTCTGTAATTCCAATTCCCATGATTCAAGAACAATTGATAATTCTGGAAGTCTTCCCGAATAAAATAATTAATAAAAAACCTTTTTAAAGGCAAGCTTTTATTCAAAGGCCTTGAAAAGTAAAAAATAGTAGCTTTGGATGGTTATTTCGTGAGTCGCGCAAAGTTTTCAGTTCGAATACAAAAGCGAAAAGATTATGAATCTGTAACTCACGAAATAACCTACGTCACACATCCAAAGCATTAATTTTTTTACTTTTTAGAGTATGTTGAAAGAGATTCTTTAATGATTAGTTTATTTTGTGTTTTTTAGTAAGTACGCCTTAATCTAAGCTTTTTTGTTAATGCATCGTCATTTTCCTGTATGTTCTGAGGTATCTAGTTCTTCAATGAGGATACCATCTGAAGATTAACTCGTCCGCCATCCTAGAGCTGCCATCCTCAATTTATGAATTCGTAAAAAAAAAACAATAATCTTCGACTAAATTCATAATCTCCGACCCCAAAAACTCCGACATACCAATTTTGAATAGAAACGGTCCGTTATCACAAAACTTGAGGACGATTTACGATTACCACTTTCCAAATGCAATTTTTCTCAGAAAGCTTCAGCTAGAATCGGTGCAAAGATTTTCAACAACTTACCTATCTCCGTCAAAAGCTTAAAACATGAAAGTACTTCCAAGAACAACTCAAAGGATATTTGGTTGGGAAATATATTCTTTAAATGAATACTCTCAACTTAATATTTCATTTTAATCTGCGTTTGTTATGTACTCAACATACCATTAATTGCAAGTTAATATTTTGTCCAGTGCGTATACGTACATTTATTATGTATCCATATTTCAGAGCGTCATATAATAGGACGCATTGTGCTGTTTTTGTTTTATTACCACCGTATAACTATGCGGGGGCATCCACAACTGACTGACTCTTTTTTATAAAAGAGTAATAAAGTGATTTTATTTTGGTACTGGTAGCTATTTTCCATTACTGGGCTATTTTCCATTATATTTTTTTTACTGGTAAGTATCTTGCGTTACTTCCTGAAACTTTTTCAATAGAGATGATTAGTTCAATATTCCATAAGGCGTACAAAAAATGAATAGTTGTTTCCTCGACCTAATAAATCAGATACTCTTGCCACCCTGTACATTACGCATTCCTGAAATTATTGTGTCGCACCAACTAGCTGGACTCACTAAGAGGTAAACGTTAAATTGAATGTTATTAAATATCCCAAACTATAAAGTGTTTCAATAGGCATGGACCCAGTGTAATGCGAAAGCACAGTAACAGTCCATAACCGAAATATTTGTACCAATGATTGTTGGAACCGGCGAACTGTTTCTACACCTAGTTCGACGACGTTGATAATTTATCATAATTAAAGTACCGACCGATTTGTTGATCTTATGAATATACTGTGAGACGAGATAAGTAACACTTTACAGATAAGATTGTGAATCTCCTCGTCTCCATGTAGCGATAGAACAGAGGAATAGTAGTTTTGTATTTGAAAACTAAGTTTTTCTCTTGAGCGGAAAAATATGGCGGGCAATGAAACGTCTGTGAGGGAATTCGAAATTTTCAAGGATGCCATCAGAGAAGAGAATCTCGAGGTGAGTAGAAAACTTTTCTATGAATTCGACGCCCGAAGGTAGAATATAATCTTGTCAACACATGACTTATCGTTTGATGATTATCAATCCGGTAAAAATTTGGGAGGTTTCTACACAAATACACCGACACTTCAAAGTTGAAATTTACGTCATTTCAGAATTCGAATGGGTAGTCCCCCATTTTGGAAGAAATCTATTGTAAGCCATATTTATCTTAAGTTTACTGATATAGAGTAATAATGGAAAGGAACTATTCGGAAAATCGAATATCAAGACCTTCTGTCTCATAAATTGAAGTCATAAATGAGTGAAAGTGATCTAACACTATTAAAATAATGTTAAAAATGGTCATGTTCATGTTTGTTTAGATGCTCATTTATGCATTTATCAGGGGTCTACAAGTTCTACCAACATAAATTGCATCACAATCACCACAATCCAATTTATAGATACCGCTTTTTGTAGGTTGTCCATTTTGTCTTTTGAATCTTGATCAAATGACTGTTTAGGTTATTATCAGTCCTGAAGGAAATTTTGATATTTTCTACTCTATTTTTACACGCTTTATATTAGCTTTACTTGTATGTTTGTTTGTAACCGACTCCTTTGGGCGCGATTTTGACCCACTTCAAACGGTCAGATTTCATTCAAACTTTGTAGATTTATCGGGGACCGATGACAATACACTAATTTGATAATTTTTCAATTTGCAAAAAAATAATAAAAATAATTGTTTAAAAAACAAACAGAAATAATTTATATATAAAACCAAACTAAAAAAATAGAAAATAAGATTTATTTTTTTATTTTCAATTTTTTTAGTTTGGTTTTCTACAAAAGCGTTTTTTTAGTTTTTTTAAATTATTATTTTTTATACACTTTGCTACTTTTTAGGCAATGATGTTGTTCAAGAAATGCATTGAAATATATGTTTCTACTGTGACAATGTTAGTTTGTTCTCTCTTGTATTTTTTAATGAGAAAATTGATCAAATGTGTGTCATAACCGTTGTTGTAAGCTAATTGTTTTAAAGTAATGATTTCATTCTTATATTCCTCCTCCTTCTCTTGTTTTTATCCGTCATATTTCGCGATAAAAATTATTTTGTCAAATTTTTGTGAAAACCTGACCATTGAAAAATAACGATTTTTTCACAATGCAAATTCACAAAATATTGCAATATAGCTGCATAAGACCATTAGGTATTCTGCCGATGAACCGTATCTCAGTTTCAGCATACAGGGGGGCTCAAAAGTAAGTTATTTCCGGAGACTCATGAAAATGACTGAAACTCAGTTTTTTTTAACGGAAACCCTGTATATTATTACTTATTTGGAAAGCCATGACATTTTATTATTCAATTTTTTATACTTTCCCTGTAGCTATTTCGTACAGTTCGTGAGTTATGATCATATACAGTATCGGAAAGTATTTATCTTGGGTATGGTGGTTTCATGTTGAGAGAGCACTACAATTTCTCCTCGACTCGCTCGAGGAAGGGATATCGACGTCACGACACAGAGATAGGAGAGTCAGTATTTCAGTATCATACCAGCAGCAGTCGGGAGAATGTGTGCGCTGCAATGAAGAAGAATTATTGACGATAATTTCACATCAGATAATTTGAACAAATTGAACTGAATCATTGATTCAATTTAATCTGTCGGACGACAGGTAGATCAAAATATCTTTGGTGCCGTGGTGGCCGCGAAAACAAAAGAAAATTCTTAAACATAAACAAAAGCAAACGATATTTCTGTAGAACAATAAATACAAAAAACTTATTTCTTACAGAAAAACAATTATTTCTTGAATGGAGAGAAAAAAAATATTTACAGGAAAAGACGAATAAATGTTGTGTAAATAGGCGGCATGTTTCAAAAGGTAATAATTGTCACGGTCTTTTGTTTCCGCAACCACGGCTTGGCAAGAATGAGTCGAGTCGCTGTGTCGCATTGCCACGTGGTCAGTTAATGCGTCGGGTCTCTCTTGTTTATGTGGTATTCATATCATTGCGTTCCTTGTTGCTCGTGTAGATTTCTGTCTATACCCCAGATAAATTGTTTCCGATACTGTATGTTATAAAATGTTTGAATAATCATGAAATGCCAAAATTATCAAGTCCAACATGTGTATTAATAAATATAGAAAGATGTAACGGTGCTAAATCATTTCAATAAATGTTCTAAATGTTGACCATTAGTTTCCAAACACTTTCTCATACGAAAATCAACGGCATCTATTGTGGCTCTCCGAATTTCATTTGGATCTAATTCCTGAAATGATGATACCCGAGTCACTCTTCCCTCGTGTTGACCGGTGTTCTGTAGATTATTTGCTTGATAGTACCCCAGAAATAAAAGGCTAGGGGTGTAAGATCAGGGGATCTAGGAGGCCAGTTCCATGGACCCAAACGTCATCATCATAAATCAAAAAGCCCAATTGATTATCCATAATTGAACAGCAAACGTTGAAACTAAATTTGTTTTGAAATCCCATTTCTCTTGATTCATGCGGATTTTCGTTTGCCCCGTTATGAAGATTCCTTCTGTTGAAAATACCTTCTCTCGAAAATTTCGATTCATCGATGCATATTATCTTCTTGAGAAAATCCTCGTCTACTTGTGTACGCACCATCAACATTTCACATAGTTCGATACTTTGTGGAACGTCTTGGGGCTTAAGAGCTTGAACTTTATGAAATTTGTAGTAATGCATTCCATGTTCCTTCAGAATCCTATGAACTGGAAAGTTTGACACCTAAATCATGAACTGCACTATGATTGGAAGCTTGAGAATTTCCGTAGAAGTATTCAAAAATATTTATTGCGTTGTCCTCATTACCTGTCACAGGTCTAGGCAAGTTTCTTGTTGCTTTCAAAGATGATCCAAACATTTCAAAATGTCTACTCAATCTGATGAATTTTCTTGAATTCATTCGAGACGAATCAGGATACTTTTCATTGAACTTCCTGCATGTTCTGCTGATATTTTTGTTACACTGACCATAAATGATGAATAAATCCATCAAAACCACATTTGAGTAATTATTTTCTGACATTGTGATTTCACACCTCTAATACTATTAAATTAAACTAAAAGCACTTCACTACGATTTTCACAAAAACTTAGTACCCAAAATGTCGAAATGATGTAAATTTGACCAGAATGTTAGTTGAGATGCCGCCAATCTGACGGGTATAGAGTAGATTTCCCTAGACTCGCTCGGCCACTACATATTTAGTTGCATCAAATGAAATGAAAATTAGCAAACCTTTCTATTTGCTTCAATCTCTCCTACTTGATGATCAGAGGATAGGCGAATGACGTAAATTTCGCCTGTCTTTGAAACAATTCATCGCAAATATTTGTCAATGGCAAATTTATCGAAGTTAGTGTGTCACTTCCAATATATGTAAACGAAAGAGGGGCGTGTACAAAGCTATTCAGGGTACTCTGTAATTCTACTCGTTCCATTGATTTTCTTCTAAAACAAATGGAATAATTTGAACCCACTATACGCATTGGATGAGGAAATACTCTGGGGCCTACTGGTTGCCAATCTGGCTGCAGCTGAGGGGACCTGGATGTATTTTTTGTAATGGCATAGTGATATAAAAATCACATTCAAATTAAAATTTTGACAAATGAAATGAAGGGAGGGTTGTATGTGCATGTTTTTCATCGACTCCACAATTAAAACTCTAAACCCCAGCTGAAAACATCAGAAATAAAACCTCCAAGTCCAAACCTGCGCAGTCGTTCTATTTTCATCATAGCACTAATATGATACCGTGTGACAAAGATTCATGGTACACGCCCCTTTTATCCTTTGTTTCTCTAGCTATATTTCTGAAATTTTAAACATTGAATATGCTCACTAGACAGTACTTTTTGACATATTTGGAAAAAAAAAACAACTTCCGGTTTTTCCGGAAATGACATCAACTTTTCAAACGGGACACCCTGTATATTATTACATTTTTGGAATCTTCGTAGTTATCTGAATCCAATGATATCTTATAGTTGATATTTCATTTGTCAGAACACCCGTTTTTTTTTCGATCTAGAGAGCCGTGAATTCCCTAAAACTATTCCAAATAATCAAAATAATGCTACACTATCCCTGTTTCGATCAAAATAGTATTGTTGTGCCAAAAAAGTAAAACAAAACTTTTTTTACTCGAAACTCCATTTTTTCAAATGGTACTATAATGGTACTCTGACGTCACTCGAAAGTACCATCGATGGGGTATCCATTGTTTATAACCAATACGAACACAACAATGTGTTGAAAAAAGTTTAAGTATTTTCTCGTTTCAATAACAATAATTTATCAAGGTGGCTATGGAACACAAATCGCATTTTGACGTTTCGATAATCTGTAATTGTCAGTTAGTCATTGAATACATTATTGAATTGATCGCATTGATAATAGAAATAAGTTAAGAATGCCACCAGTTTAAAACAGAAATAACGAAAAAGTAGATATGCTGTTAATTTATGGGGAATGTCGGAAAAATGAAGTTGTTGCTCAACAGCTGTACTCGGAAAGATACCCCGAACGGCAATGTCCGGCTCGAAATTACTTCAAGCGCCTTGAAGAGCAGTTCAGAAGAGAGCCTGATAATAATGTTGGTAATGAACATAATATTGTTTCTGAAGGTATGCAGATAAATGATCTCATGAGAGTGGAAATCGATGAAACAGTATCTCTTATGGAGATCGCTTCCGAGTTGGATACCAGTCGTGACAGTGTCAGGAGAATTTTGAAAAAACAAGAATCGGTCTTATAAATATCAAATACATCAACATTTGTACGAAGATGATGGTATAAGAAGGATGGAATATTGCAGGTGGGTACTACGCAATAATGTACAGCCAAATAATGAATTTCTGAAAACAATTGTTTTCTCCGATGAGTCAAGATTCACCAACCTTGGTTTATTTAACAAATAAAATACTTGATATTGGGCGCAAGAGAATCAGCATTTATTCAGGTAGGGGAATTTCCAAGAACGTTTTGGGTTTAATGTATGGCTAGGAATATTTGGAGATCGAATAATTGGTTCCATAATATTTGATGGACCTTTGAATGGTGGTAGATACCTCCTCAGAAATGAAATTGAAAATTATTTAGAAGATTTACCCGCTTATTCTGGAAAATCGACTATTTTTTTCAGCAGGCTGGTGCACCTCCGCACAATAGTAGGATAGTGATGGATTACCTTCGTGACCGATTTGGGTAAATATGGATCGGAACCCATGGTCCTGTTATGTGGCCTGCAAGATCACCTGACTTAACCACTTTAGATTTTTTTATTTGGGATCACTTGAAGAACATCGTTCACAAAACATACCCAACGACCCCCGATGACCTAGAATTACGAGTTAAATGAGTCATTCAAAGTATAACGCCTCAACAATTGAATAATACTATTCGAAATACCGTGAAACGAGCTCGAAAATGTTTGGATGTTGGTGGTGGACATTTTGAACAGCTATTATAAGATTTATTTTCATACGCTAAAGTGCTAATATTTATATTAGCTTCACTTGTATGTTTGTTTGTAACCGACTCCTTTGGGCGCGATTTTGACCCACTTCCAGACGTACGAATGATTTGAAATTTGGCAGGTGTACATAATTCCGGTGACAATGCATTAAGAAATTTTTGTTTGAAAAAAAAAATGGCGGCTCCAATATGGCGGACGAGTTTTGTGATTATGGTCCGATTCGCTTCAAAATTGGTATCTGAGGGTTTTCGTGGTCAGAGATTATGATTCTTCTGTCAAAACTGGAAAATTCGAGATGGCGGTTCCAAAATGGTAGACGAGTTTTGTGATTATGGTCCGATTCTATTCAAAATTGATATGTGGGGGTTTTTGGGGTCCAATATCATGATTCTTTTGTAAAAATTGAAAAATTCTAAATGGCGGCTCCAAAATGGCGGACGAGTTTTGTGATTATGGTCCAATTCTATTCAAAATTGGTATGTGGGGGTTTTTGGGGTCGGAGATTATGATTATTATGTCAAAATTGAAGGATTCGGATGGCGGCTCCAAAATGGCGGACGAGTTTTGTGATTATGGTCCGATTCTATTCAAAATTTGAGAATAATAGTTAAAAAAATTAAATAATAATTATAGTTTGAAAAACTAAAAAACACGCTTTGATAGCAAACAAAACTAAAAAGTCTAAAATAAATAATAGTTTAAAAACTAAAGAACACGCTTTAATAGAAAACTAAACTAAAGAGTAGAAAATAATTTTAAATGAGTTTGAAATAAGAATACAGTGATTAACAACAAATTCATTTCATCGTAAAAAAGCGTGGGGTGCTTTTTAAGATATTTTCATAATGATTCTACTATGTCCATGATATATTAACAACAATTGACATCAAGCACCCCACTTTTTAGTTTTCTATTAAAGCGTGTTCTTTAGTTTCAAAACTATTATTTATCATTTTGTTTCGTTATTAATTAAATTGTAATTCCTTTGATCACATTGCCATTTGAACCTAGGCTTTGAGCCTTCGAGCTTTAGGAGCTCTATCGGTTGGATGAAATATTGACCAGATCTCCGTAACTCATTTTTATTATCAATGCGATCAATTCAATAATGTATTCAGTGACTAACTAGTGAGCATATTCAATGTTCCAAATTTCTGAAATATAGCTAAAGAAACAAAGGAGAAAAGTGGGATTTACCATGAGTGTATGTCACACGGTATATGATTGGTTGAGACGATAAAACAGCAGAGTAGTAAGAGGCTATCAAATCGATGATATTTCCATTATTACCGCATGTTACCCGTCAACTGTTTCTAATGAAAATTGTATATTGTGAGTTTGACGTTAAAACGGTGGCTTGCTTGTCAAGATCTTAAAATTTCTGGAAACAAAATTAATCAATTGACAGGACAGTACGCAAAAGGTTTAGACGATATTTTATTTTCATTTGACAACAATAAATAAGACGATAAATATTATGTTACTAACTAAATACAATACAATGGAAACATTTTCAAATAAATGATCTGGTGCTCTCTTGCTCATAGGAGAGGACGAAAGCTTCACCACTAATGAGGGATTCTGGTGATATCGGTGATACTCTTTAGTCATTGTACTCGTGCCATGTGTCTGCATAAGGGTGCCTACAGTAAGCCATGTAGTGTCCGCTATAGGATGTTCCACTATGATTGGACACAGTATACAAGTTGTAGCGACATGGAGTTATGTTATCTGTTGAATAAATACTCACGTCTATTCCTTCAAGAGGAAAGTCAATGGTGACATTTAATTTTCCCCTGAATCTATCCATCGGCGAAAATTGTTTCGAATGAATGACTAATATTTTGGGGAATTTTTGTATAGATCTTTGTGCATTTTATCTTTTCCTTACATTTACAAGTTGGTTTCTGTTCGCCATCCAAAGTTTCTTCCTTAGTAAATGAATCTAAACTGAGATGTCTAAAAACCCTGGTGCTTGCACTTATACCTGTAGAAGTTTGGGATCGACTTGGCGACACTTGGCCTACTTGATAATAGAGATTACTAGCGTGTCAGATGGCGCCAATTTCGATTTAGTTTCAATTCAGTAACAGGGTATATTTATTTCCTCAGATTTCTTTTTGAGGCGAACTGTGCGCGGGTTCTAATTCTAGCTTTGCTATTGATTGATAAGAGACATATGTCAAACTTCACCAATAGCAAAGCTGGAATTAGAAGCCCCCGAACATTGCACAAAGAAAGCACTGTTGTGTTGTTTTTCGTATTTTCTACGATATGAATTTGAGGTTAACTGCATTTTGACAGACGGAGAATTGGAAATGAAATTGTCATTAAATTGCAGAAAATATGAAATTCAATGCATTCAATATAATGAACTATGGAAATATCATTATTAGTCAATTCGTCAAGATTTGTACCTGCTTTATACTGTCCACTGTCCACAGAAAATACAAAATAAACAATTCCTCACACACTAATGAACTGACGAACGAGTGATTTTTTTAAAGAACAAACTCAGGAATAAGCTAAGCAAGATTTCATATCAAAGAGATGGAAAACGCATAGATACCGACAAAACACTGAGAATAATTTCTTATAAGATGCTGCAGATGTTAGAAATTAAGTTCTGACATTAAGCGAGAATATAGACAAAATCTACCACAGAGAAAGAAGCTCTGTTGAAGTAACAGGTGGTGTCCCCTCAAAAATCTAAACAATATCGAATCAGTTCATTCACCAGGGTTTTCAGACATCTTAATCTAAACATTGTGACAGTCTGAGCTGGCCAGTTCTCTGTGGAATATGAAGTGAAAGGTCCCAGAAGGGATCAAAAGAGACGGAACAATGGCCTCAGAAAGTACACTTCAATGTTGATTTCAGTTGACCAACAAAGTTATCAACAATTTTTGAGTTGTCCGTTCTTAGATATCTTGACCAAGACTCCTGTGCCTTTTCATGGTCACTCAATTTCTCATCAATTTCTGTCGGGATAGGTTTGGGATTTTCTATCACTGTGTTGCATCTTCATGAAGAGCTTCCAATAAATATCTGAAAAATTCTGGGGCATCCTGTTGAGCGTATCCCATGAAATGAGGTGCGAATATTTGTATCTGGCTTTCCAAAGATATAGTATTCACCACCCTATGAGTCGAATCTTCTGACCAAAGTTCTTTTATCACTACCGCAAATGATTTTCTTAAAGCACCCTTCATACTTGATGTGCTTGTGTTGATATCCCTCATATGCTCGTCTTTTCTGAGATACGCACAAAATGAGAGCTGGAAACGGCAGCAACAACGCACGTACTTTATAGATTAGGGGTTGATTATGTGATCTTCCAGTAGTTGGATGAAAATCGAATAGATGGCAGAGAATATACTGAATACGTTTAGATATTATGTACACATACGTGATCAAACAGTCCCCAATGTAATATAGAGTGGAATTAATATTCATAATTAAATTGAAATGAGTGTACATCCACATGTACATGGGGTTTGAAAGGGTTGAGCAGTTTATATTATCTGATAATGTTCATTATATTATCTCTCCAAATATAACTCGTGCAATTATTATTCATATGTGATAGCACTCGTTGAAACTCCTGCTGCGCAGTCGTTCTATTTTCATCGGCTTCAACTCGTCGCTATCACCGATGATAATCATAGCACTAGTTATATTACCCGAGAATATAATTCAAGTGTCACATGGTACATTTCCGAGTAATGTGATTGGCCGAGATGATAAAACAACAGAGTAGTAAGAGGCTATGAAATCGATGATATTTCCATTATCACCTCATGTCAGTTTGACTTTGAGTTTATTGTGTCATGAATTGTCATGGAATGTTGTTAGGATTATAGTTGATTTAACATTCAATTTGAAATTGAAAAATATTGATTTATCAATTTATCTAAAATAAGAAGCAAAAATTGCATTTAGTTTCGACATAAAAGTTTGATCATTTGATCGTTATTTTTAATTGAAACCAAAATTGAGGTATAACACTGTTAATGATAAAATTGAGATTATTCTCCGATTAAAGAAATATGCGATTCAAATATAGGTTTCTAACTTGATATTTGAGCGATGTAACTCCGTATTTCTATTTCTATAGTTTAATAAATAAAACATTAGCTTGTCAAGCTAAAATTATTATAATTTATAATAATTTTTTATTCCTCAAATGATACCATTAATTTTATTTTTATGTTTTACTATTTTTTTTTATATTTAATAAGGTCCTTTCTTCTGTTATTGTCCTTAGAAGCATGCATGTGACGTCTCTTATACTCAATCTATTGTAAAATGTTTGTAAATGTCCGCATCCGGTTACTCAAATCAAATCTTAAATCCATTGTGGGGAGTTAATCGGACAAACTATACCGGTCACAAATCCTCTTTTATATAAGTAGAAAGAACTCGGAAAGATTAAAAGATTTCGAATCACATGTAAAAACACAAAGCTATGGGACAACATACGGAATTATCCGATAACGAATAAATTATCACTTCGATCAAAGTTTTAATCCCAGATTATATCAAGAAAGAATAGATAATGATAATTATATCTATAGGTTGAGCGGCCTCCGTAGAATCCCCTTCGTCATTGGTGCTCCGAATGTTTCTGCTGGAAATGTCAGATAGGTCCTTGATAGTCATATAATGGAACCGGAAGTGATAAAAGTTATATTTGCAGAAATAACACGTTTTCATGCAATACTGCGTAAAACTCAAGCTGTTATATTTTTTTTTATTACACATTAGCTTCACTTGTAGATATGTTTGCAACCGACTCCTTTGGACTTGATTTTACCCACTTCCAGACGTCCGAATGATTTGAAATTTGGCAGGTGTACATAATTCCGGTGACAATGCATTAAGAAATTTTTTTGGAAAAAAAACAAAAGGGCGGCTCCAATATGGCGGACGAGTTTTGTGATTATAGTCCGATTCGCTTCAAAATTGGTATCTGAGGGTTTTCGTGGTCGGAGATTATGATTCTTTTGTCAAAATTGAAAAATCCAAGATGGCGGCTCCAATATGGTGTACGAGTTTTGTGATTATGGTCCGATTTGCTTCAAAATTGGTATCTGAGGGTATTCGTGGTCGGAGATTATGATTTTATTGTCAAAACTGAAAAATTCAAGATGGCGGTTCCAATATGACGTACGATTTTGTAATTATGGTCCGATTCCTTCAAAATTGGTATCTGAGGGTTTTCGTGGTCGGAGATTATGGTTCTTTTGTAAAATTGAAAAATTCAAGATGCGGCTCAAAATGGTGGATGAATTTTGTGATTATTGTCCGATTCCATTCAAAATTGGTATGTGGGGGTTTTTGGAGTCGAATATTATGATTCTTTCGTAAAAATTGGAGAATTCAAGATGGCGGCTCACTGTATATATTGACAACGTTAAAATCTTTGAATGACTTCTAAAAACGAGATTTGACTATTAATACAGCTGTACACATTAATGATTTGGAAAATAATTACAGTTACTAATAGTAATCACGGAATTAATAGTAGATTAGAACAAATAACAGTTTGAAAAAATAAAAAAACACGCGTTTATAAATAAACCAAACTGAAAAGTAGAAAATGAATAATAGTTTAAAAAAACTAAAAAACACGCTTTTTATAAAAAACCGAACTGAAAAATAAATAAATAATAGTTTAAAACTAAAAATTTTAAAAAAAAAAAATTTTAAATTTGTGTAATTTTTTTTTATAAATATAAATTGATAATAATGTAAATGAGAAAAAAAATTATTTTATTTAAAAAAAAGCGTGAGGTGCTTCATATCAATCTTAGAAAGCATCCCACGCTTTTTTTAAATAATTTTTTTTTTTTCTGATTTACATTTACATTATCAATTTATATTTATTAAAATTCTTTGCACCATTCCTAATTCAAATTTATTAAAATTTATTTTTTATTTTTTTAGTTTGGTTTTCTATAAAAACATGTTTTTTAGTTTTTTTAAACTATTATTTATTTATTTTTTAGTTCGGCTTTTTATAAAAAGCGTGTTTTTTAGTTTTTTCAAACTATTATTTATTTTTGTATAAAGTTCAGCACATTAGTGGTGTTTTATTTCTCGAACATTTTACAAGCTTTTATTTAGTGTCACTTGTCAGTTAGTTAGTCCGTTCGTTTGTTAGTTTGGGTCAAATGTTGCAAGTGAATTTTGACCGACTTCTAGTCGTCCGATTAATTTGAAGTTTGACAGATATTCATAATTCCGGTGATAATGCATTATGCATTATGGAAAAAACAAAATGGCGGCTCCAAGATAGAAGACGAGATTTGTAATTATAGTCCGATTTGATTCAAAATTGGTATGTGAGGGTTTTCGGGGTCAGAGATTATGAATTTTCTGTCAAAATTCATGAATTCAAGATGGCGACTCCAAGATGGCGGACGAGCTTTGTGATTATGGTCCAATTCGATTTAAAATTGGTATGCGGGCCCACTGAGCAAGAAAGATACCCGGTATGTTTATTAACGTTTAATTCTTGAACCCGTGACGACGTTCCTGAGAAAACATATTTATAAGTTATGGATACTTAATATTGCGATGTTATTACATAGGGGGTGGTCCACTTACGACTATCCACCCTCAATAACTCCCAGAAAAATTATTTTACAAAAAATCGCCGAGACACATCGATTTTTGTTTGGAGGACACCATTTGACGAGAAGAAGATATGTTATACTTCAACCCCCTACTCCCCAGAGCAATTCCCTCTATAATTTTAATGGGGAATGAAGGTCGTGTCATTGTGAAGGTAATTCAATTCTGATACTAGCAATGCAAAATTTTCTGAATTGGAAAAAGGCGTGCTCGAGATATTCGAGTTCAAATGGTACATTGGTGAATTGTGAGTGAATAAATTATACGAAATAGATTATCAAACAAGTATTCACAAAAGATGTTCAAAATGACTGCCATTATCTCCCAGACAGTGGTAGAGCCTATTTTCAAATGCTTTCTGCACCTTTGAAAGTGTGTATCTGGTAATTGCCTGGCATTCAGTTATAATTCTTCTTTCCAAATCGTTCAGGTCAGTAGGTTGAGTTTTATAAATAACGTATTTCAAATTACCCCAAAGGAAAAAATCATTGGGTGCCAAGTCCGGCGAGCGTGCTGGCCATTCTATTGGACCTCGACGACCTATCCATTTGTTTGGAAAAGTTTGGGATAGCCATTCTCTCACCTGTAATAGGAAATGAGGAGGTGCCCCATCTTGCTGGAAATAAATGTTATCTGCCAATAGATTTGGATTACCATCATCATCAAGGTCCGTGTTAACAGCATCCAAAATAAGTGGTTCAATCAGATTCTGAAGCATATCCAAATAAACCGCACCATTTAAATCACCTTGGATAAATATTGGGCCAATGATTCTATTACCTAGAATCCCTGCCCACACATTACTTGGTGTGCTCTTCTCTAAGTAGGTGGGGGTTGTTCTGACTCCAATAGCGAGAGTTGTGTCTGTTCACTAACCCGTTCAAAAAAAAGAAACACTCATCACTGAAGCAAATATGCTCAATGAATCCGTGAATGAATTATGCATATTTAATGAATCCGTGGTTTCTCTGTATCATTCTTGTTACATTTTCGCAAAATTCAGATCGTCTGTCGTAGTCATCCTCATTCAGTTCATGGTGAAGATGCAACTCATACGGATAAAATTTGTGCAATTTTAGCACCCTCATTATGGAAGTTCTCGATATGCCTGTTATGCTACTGAGTTGTCGTGTAGACAAAGTTGGGTCAACTGCAACTTGTTCTAAAACTGCTATTTGATTGATCTCGTTCGTAGCAGCCGCCATCCTATTTTTTTTTATTGGCAACTGATCCAGTCTCACGGAATTTCACCAGAAGATCCAAGATATATCTAGAATGATCAAAAAATACCAAAACCTTTTTCTATTACCATTTTTCCTAATACTCACTCGTGAGTTACGTTTCTGTTTTCGTGTCTCTCATTGAAGATCCAAACTGTTGCTCGTGCACACTCATTTTGAGCAGCAAAAGTAAAAATAATTTGAACTTTCTCGTCTTTTGTGTGAACCATCGCGATACAAGTAGAATTGTTGAAATACGTGGTCACTTTTCGATTCTACACTATCACCATTTCACAAAAAAATTGTTCTCAGAGATTAGTATTTCTTCTTTGACAATCATGTTGACAACAAAAAATTGGAACGTGTACAAGGTGAGCAAATAAAATGAAACAATCGGTGGATATTCACGACTGAACTGTACTACTGTCTGGGAGACAATAATGGAGATCATTTTGAACATTTAAACTCGAATATCTCGAGAACGCCTCATTCAAATTCAGAAAATTTTGCACTGCTAGTATCAAAATTGAATTACCTTCACAATGATGTATGACACGACCCTCATTCCCTATTAAAATTATAGAAGGGGTTGCTCTGGGGAGTAGGGGGTTGAAGTAAAACATATCTTCTACTCGTCAAATGGTGTCCCTCTCCAAACAAGAATCGACCTGCCTCGGTGATTTTTTGTAAAATAATTTTTCTGGGAGTTATTGAGGGTGGATAGTCGTAAGTGGACCATCCGGTATGAGCATTGTCACTAATACAGCCCGAAAAATCATCATAGCTTCATTTCGTACTAAACGAACTTTGAAACATCTTCAAAACATCTTGGTGATTTATTTATAGCAATGTGTCTCATTTATATATGTCGGATGTTCTGGTTTCTCAACATTTCGATACCATAGGGACGTCGAAAATACATTTGGTGGTTAAGAAATATGAAGTAACTGATTCGTTGCAAAAACCTGGTCTTGTGTTTTATCTTTGTCTAACCTAACCTAACCTAACCTCAAATAAGTGGCAGTATTTCATTTATCGTTTATCGATCTCTTGTGCCGATTCTATACTATTTAGTGAGTTTTTTTGAGTGATCAAATTATTGATGGTATTTATCACTTATCTACAAGAAAATGAATATTTGAAAATAAAGTTATGTGTCACATCATCATATTAGAGGGTGATTAATAAAATCTCAATATGATGGTTTGATTTGTTTGTGGCATCAGTTTTGCCAAAAAAAATTCACCCCAATTCCAAGAATCAACAGGAACTATCCTTAAGACGATTGAGAACTATATAGATATATTTATGGGCCCAGGTATCTATATCATCATGGACAATAAGGTAATACATTTTAATTGTATCACAACTCTAACGTGATATATGGATCGACACAAGCAAATACACTATAAACACTTTAAGTATTTCTATATTTCATTGTAGCGTCTGGTTCGGGGTCGGAGATTATTGATTTTTTGTCGAAATTTATAAATTCAAGATGGCGGCCCCAAGATGGAGAACAAGTTTTCTGATTATGGTCATATTCAAAATTGGTATGTAGGGGTTTTCAGATTCGGAGATGATTTTTTTGTCAAAATCTATAAATTCAAAATGGCGACTTCAGAATGGCGGACGAGTTTTGTGATTATGGTTAGATTCTATTCAAAATTGGTGTGTGGGAGTTTTTGGGATCGGAGATCATGATTTATTCCAGCTCAAAACTTACAGGGAAGAGGACCTTGTAATAACGATGCTCTATTAGAAATGAACAGATTAAGGCGAACTAACTAAAAAGCAAAAAATTAAATAACTAATGAAAACCTTTTTAAAGACAAGCTTTTATTTAAGCTGTGTACTAGAACTAAAACGTATAAAATAAGTTTAAGTCATCGATGACAATGATTTAATTATTTTTTGTTGAATTATTTGGTTTTAAAAAGATTGTCGCGCGAATTGTAATAAAATTTATACTTCGACAAGTTATTACTTACCAACCATTCATTTTCCAATGAAATTAATTGGTACCTACTTCTATGAACACTTCGCGCGACAAGCTCTTTGAAACCAAATAATTCAACAAGAAATAATAAAATCATTGTCAGCGATGACTTAAACTTATTCTATGCGTTTTAGTACACATAAAAGCTTGTCTTTAAAAAGGTTTTTTATTAGTAATTTTTTCGTTTTATTTAGATTTTAATTCATTAATTTATAATGTCATGTCCTTTCTTTGAAGAATATTAATATCCACAGAAAAATACTCCTCCATTTTTTCTGAAAAATGCGTTTAAGTTAGTCGCAAAAAATCGCAAATACCACCGAAAGCGATGTTTTTTATAGATATATCGGCTGGCATGGACCAGGCAACCCATCATTGGCAATATGTTTGTCTATATTAATGCTAATTCCTTCAATAAATGTTTTTAGATTAGCCGATGGCAAAGGGTGGCCGCTTAACACTAGTTGTGGAGCTATCGAAGCAATTGTTAAAATTCTTGAAGTATGCGTAACAAACTTCGAATTCTATTCTCTCAACAGTGGATCTACAATGGAAGAAATCACCTTTTTGTTGTTGATATAATGTTCTACCATATTAAAATAATAATACATCATTGAATTAACAAAAAATTCTATCGGACGAATGGAAAAAGAAGTTTTGTGGTATTAATCCTGCTATCCTCAGTAACATCTATCAATCGCAAATAAATCAGTATCGTTAGATTCGTCTAAAAATCCTTTTTTCGGAAAGTGCTTGTCAAAAAATGGTCGCCATTTGAAAAATAATAGTTAGACACGAAAATGTATTTTTCCAACCTGTCTTATTCCTATCTATCATACTAGTCACTAAAACTTTGCGATTGTAATTTTCTGACATCACCTGAGATCCTCATGGCCACCTAAATGCAATATTGAAAGTGACTCTAAAAAAATGAAGTATGCGTAAAAATGTTTCAAAATGTCACATTCTGATCCAGAATTGTCTCAGATATCCAAAAATGTTACAATATACAGGATGATAGATGAAAGATAATATACAGGATGTTTCATTTAAATATTCAAAACCGGAGCAATTTCCGGTGAAACCGGAAGCGACCAGAAAGTGAAAAATATACGAAAACTCTCCTCTTCACATAACATTTACCTAAACCAAATCTCATTTTGATACAGCTAATATTCTAGAAGTTATGACTTGTCTAATAGATTCGTTGACACCCGGTATACAGTGCGCGTCAAAATTATGGAACAAATTCGATATTTCGCAAGCCATGTACTTTTGACAAAAATCCTGAAATAGGTCGATTTTTATTTCAAAATGCCGATTTTTTATGTATATTCTGAAGAGGTTATGTCACTGGTTTTGACATGGTGACGTAATCGGTAATTTTTTCAAATTGGAATAGATGTTAGATTTTTTTTGTACAGGGTGAACAAAAATTAATATTTTATTTCAATAAGATAATAACTTTATATCCAACAAAATAGAACAGTTAAATAAGATGTTCGAAATCCCATCCACCAGTCTCTTGACAATAAGCAAATCTACGGACACATTCCTCTTGCACATTGCGAATAACTCCTAGGAGAACAGTTATTCAAAAACTCGCGAACATCACGTGCATAGTGCGGGGGTGCACCATCTTGTTGCAACCAAATACTTTCATTTGGTGAGTTAGGATTATTGGCGTTTGGAAAAATATCGGCAAGGCTAGGTATGAGTTCATTTCTTAAAAATTCCAAGTAACGCTCCCCTGTGGGATTTCCTTCGAAAAAATACGGGCCAATAATCCTGTCGTTTATTATCCCTGCCCAAACATTGACTTTCTGAGGGTATTGAGTATGCCCGTCCATCATCCAGTGAGGATTATCCAATATCCAATATCTGCAATTCTGACGATTTACCGAACTATTTAGGCAAAACGTAGCCTCATCGGAAAACAGAATTTGTTTTATAAAACGTGGATTGCGGTTACACAAATCCTGCATTATTTCACAGAACTCCACACGGCGATCGGGATCATCATCATTGAGTTGTTGATGTAGCTGTACTTTGTATGGATGGTACTTTTCTGCTTTTAGAATACGTAAAACAGAACTTTGGGATATGTCAAGGTTTGCTGCAATTTGTCGTGAAGTATTGTGAGGATTATTCTCTACACCCAATAGAACATCAAGTTCCACGTTTTCTTCTATTTTAGGACGTCCAGCATTCGGAATATGTTTGACATGACCAGTTTCTCTGAATTTTTTCTCAATCTTACTGACTGTTGAACGACTGATAGGTCTATTTGGATACTTCGCATTGAACAAGTCGCATACCTCTTGCTGAGTTCTGGTTCTATCTCCGCACCCAATAAAAATTAAAATTTCTATGCGTTGGGTTCCACTTAAAGTAGCCATAGTTTACTTTTAGAACTTTTTCACTTAGAATTTGTGAAGAATATTTGTTGTTATTTCAACTGACATTTATTTGACACTAACTTGCCTATTATGGCATTAATTTGTGATTGTCTTTTGTTTCCATTTCAGACTAGGAAATAGCTAACTATTAATATTTGGAAAGGATCCATTGGTGTAGTAGAGCACTGACTCACTAGTCTGCAAAGGCAGTCTAAGGGATTAGAGCCTTGGCTCAAAAAAGTAAAATTTTGCATTTTTTAACACGCTTTTATTATCTTGACTTGTAACTAAATAACTCACAATGTAATAAAATCTTGGAAGTAAGTATTCACCCACTTCCAATCTTCCGAATAATCTGAAATTTGTCACACATATCAAGGACCGATGACAATACAAGAATTTCATTATCATAATGTAATGTTGAAAAGGAAAACATTCTCAATTAAATATTGATAGAAATATTTTTCTGTGAATTGAAAAATCCACGATTAAAAGAAGTTATTTTTTGTGAATGTCTAACAGAAAACAACTACTTCCCCGGCTAAAGCCACGCTGGATATTGAACTACACCTGATAGATATTCTGAAAAGGCCCTAACTCAGAAGAAAAAATTTGAAATTGAAAATTTGCATTTTCATTCAGATAGTTATTTGATTTTCTATTCCAGTCTTAATTAAGAACTCATAAAGATGAATGAGGCAAAGAAGAATGTTTTCCAAAAGAGAGTACTCACCAGAAATCATTCGTAACATTGACGTAGGAGAGACATCGCATTCACTAGGTCTTCAATACATTTTTGTCGACGAAAATCTATTTCACGCTTCCACGATCATCAGGAAGACCGGAAGAAATGGAAAACACATTTTCAAGAAGCAATTTCTTCCGGTCTTCCTGATGATCGTGGAAGCGTGAAATAGATTTTCGTCGACAAAAATGTATTGAGACCTAGTGAATGCGATGTCTCTCCTGGTCAATGTTACGAATGATTTCTGGTATACTCTTTGAAAACATTCTTCTTTGCCTCATTCATATTTATGAGTTCTTAATTGAACTGGAATACAAATCAAATAACTATCTGATTAAAATGCAAATTTTCAATTTCAATTTTCTTCTGAGTACCTTTCAAATATCTATCAGGTATAGTTCAATGTCCAGCGTGCTTTACCGGAAGTATTGTTTTCTGTTAGACATTCACAAAAAATAACTTCTTTTAATCGTGGATTTTTCAATTCACAGAAAAATCTTTCTATGAATACCCCACAAGAGGTTATCTTGACGATGGAAGATGGTGACTAAAGTTTATCTTTCAGTTACAGATGATTCCACATCTGATTTTATGAACATCCTGTTTATATTTTCAACAAATCAACATAATGTAATAATAATAAAAATATATTTTTCCAAACGCCAACAATCGTAACTCACCAAATGAAAGTATTTGGTTGCAACAAGATGGTGCACCCCCGCACTATGCACGTGATGTTCGCGAGTTTTTCAATAACTGTTTTCCTAGGAGGTGGATTGGTAGACGCGGACCGATAGAGTGGCCCCTAAGATCTCCAGATCTTATGCCCCTGGATTTTTTCTTGTGGGGTTATTTGAAATCGAAGGTCTATGTAGATAGGCCGCAAAATCTACAGGAGTTGAAGAATCGAATTAGGATCGAAATTAACAGAATTACTCCGGAAGTTATTCGCAATGTGCAAGAGGAATGTGTCCGTAGATTTGCTTATTGTCAAGAGACTGGTGAATGGCATTTCGAACATTTTATTCAACTGTTCTATTTTGTTGGATATGAAGTTATTCTCTTATTGAAATAAAATATAAATTTTTGTTCACCCTGTACAAAAAAAAATCTAATTAATTATTATCATTGAATGCAGTATTGAAAGGCCTTTCAGATGAGGTATCACAAGACATCTATTCCAATTTAAAAAAAATACCGATTACGTCACCTTGTCAAAACCAGTGACATAACCTCTTTAGAATATACATAAAAAATCGGCATTTTAAAATAAAAATCGACTTACTTTAGGATTTTTGTCAAAAGTACATGGCTTGCGAAATATCGAATTTGTTCCATAATTTTGACGCGCACTGTATGTAAATCAAGGTTATAATACTGTCCCTATAGGCTGGACCACTCATTATAAACCAACCGTTTTTCAGGTACAAATCGAGATGACCCGGAGACTCGGCTCCCTAGCTGAACATCTGGGCGAAGAAATCACTAGAAAGGAACTGCTACCGTTCATCAGAGAAAACATCGACTTCCACGACGAGATTCTTCTCAACCTTTCGGAACAGTTGAACCGATTCGTGCCTCTGGTGGGGGGATATGAACACTCCCAGCCCATCCTGGACCTTCTCAGAAAGTTGTGCAATACAGACGAGACTATAGTGCGAGCCAAGACTGTGGAAACATTGAAAGATATAGCTCAGCATCTCAATAGTGAGCTGACTGAGGAGCTGTTCGTTCCTGTGATCGAGGCTTTGAGTAGCGAGGATTGGTTTACTAGTAAATGCTCGGCTGCGGCACTTTACCCGGTAAGTATTACACGAAGCACTGCCTATTAGTTAATTTCTCAAAATAGTACTTCTCTTGTTGAAAAGAAACAAAATAGGAGGATTTTTATGAATACACTAGCGAGAAAAATATCACGAAATACTTTGAGTAAATATATAAAGGATGTTAATAAAAAATGCCAAAGAAAACATATATCACAAAATAATAACAAACCAAGAAAAAATAAAAACTTTTCAACAAAAAATAAAACCAACAAAGAAACTGAAATGCAAAAAAATTAAATTAACCTTTTTAGACGTCATAACTGAGCTCATCAACTTATGTGAGTAATTAATTTTGAGAAGGCGCCAAACAAACTAGCAATTGAATTAGGTAAAATGGTGGCAGCGGGATGCACGGCGGCATTTTGATAATTTTTTTAAGAAATTTGATGATCTTTGTTGATTGTTTGTTTGGCGCCGACTAAAATATAAGTCGCTCACATTAATTAAGGAGCTCAGTTATTATTAAGACTAAAAAGTTTTTTTTTATTTTTTGCTTTTTAGTTTCTTTTTTCGTCGGTTTCATTTTTTGTTAAACATTTTTTTTTTTGTGACTGAAATCCACTAATAACTACCTACTCAATGGACTCCAGCTATCCATTATGTTGTTGTGTCATCAGAACTACATATGACAGACATATTTATTTCAGAAACAATTTGTAGACAATGTACAGGATATAGAATTTGTTTGATACAGGTCAAATGTTTTACATTGTGAAGATGAAAATTAGAGTAGTTTACTTAAGATAATAATATATAGTTTCGACATTATGAGTATATATCATGAAGGTTGGATTCAGTATGCCCAGCATGACATTACAAATATGGAAATGGCTGTGGCCTTATCAAGAAGTCGTTCAGTGAATAAAGTTCCATTTTACATAAGTAATCATATTACTTGTCTTTGAAATTCTTTAGGTTTTGAATATTTTTTTTTTATTGGTGCCCCTTTTTACCCATTTAAAGCACGCCTCAGCGTGTTTAAATCGAACTTTAAAAAACGCGCGTTTTTTAAAGGTAACCATGACAACATCAACAAATCGAGAAACGTGAAGTCTAAATGACAAATTTTTGATTATTGATCTGACAGGAGTACCTTGTAACGTCAGATAAAATATTACTAACAATTCGTTCATTTATATGTGCTCCTCCATCCATTTGATGAACTTTTCATATTCTTTTTTATATATATCACTGGATTTTCGCGGTATTAACCGCGATTCTGTTTCACTATTAAAAAAATCGATATTAGAATCATTCATTTCTGAGCTCTGGTGACAACAAATATTGATCTTTGGTAACAAATTGCAAATTAATGTTTTTCTCATTTCCATGACAACGAAAGGTATACTGATGTCACATCACGAATTCAACCTTCTTGCATTATTAGTTCTTATTTCTATTTTTTGTAGTAATAGTACCAGTATATATGATTTCAAAATGCACCAATAAAAAAAAATAACGTAAAGTATTCGTGGATAACTGGTCTTAAAAACACTTGCTCTATTTCGAGCACTCCGGCTGCGCCGTCGTGCTCGTAAAATCGCGCGTGTTTTAAAGCCCTTTTTATCCACTTATACTTTAATATACTATTATGTGTTGGTAGGTGGTTGAAGAAATTTATATTTGGAATAGCTGTTTGGATAATTTTTCAGATAAATTATACTTTCATAGACGTGAATTCCGTATAGGATCTGAAGGTTATTTAGATGGTAAACTTCTTTGCATGACTCCCTAAAGCCCATTTTGAACATTATGCGGATAGCTTTTTCTCAGCATTGTGGGAGGATCCCAAAAAAATTATGCCATATTTTTTACCAGAAAGGAATAGAGCATGGTATACGTTTTTAACTGCTTCCAGATCCAATTTTTTGTATATGATTCTGATTGCGAAACTTATAGATGATAGTTTGCTGCTTAGTTTATGGATGAGTCGATGTATATTCATAGAAACTAACAGTTCTTGGTGTTCTTGGGTTATTGTTAACTACTATGATTTCTGGTGTGTCTACATCTATTTGGTGTTTTTTAAAGTACATGCATTGAGTTGTTGACTGATTCAGGAATTGTCCGTTTTTCTGAAAGCAAGTTGCTATTTTTTTGGATTGTATGTCGATATTATGCAGTGAGGAATTTAAGCAGTGTCCTTTCATTATGATATTTGTATCATCAGCATAATATATAAATGAGTTAATGACATTGGAAGTAGCTAGTGGTAGGTTATTGATAAAAATAATAAAGAGCAGGGGGGCTAGAATGCTTCCTTGCGGAACGCCGAGCGGTATATTCCCTGGTTTGCAGGTATATGTTATATTTTTTTTACGATTTTTATTCTTCGGGTTCGATTTGTCAAACATGGATGAAGCCAAATATGTCTTGATTCCGCGAATTCCATAATTGTACAGGTTACTAATAAGATGCTCATGGTTTAGTGAGTCAAATGCTTTAGATAAATCTAAGAAGAGTCCACAAGCTGATTCCTTGTCCTCAAATGCTTTTATAATTGATTCGGGGAATTCAAATACTGCAGTTTCAACTGATCTGTTTTTGAGAAATCCATGTTTAAACGAGTCGAAAATATTATTTGATATAAAAAAGTTAAGTACTTCACGGTAGTAGACCAGTTCAAAAAGTTTGCTAAATGAGGAAGGCAGAGTTATCGGTATATGATTTTCTAGTTGGTTGGTGTCACCTTTTTCATAAATAGGAATTACTGCAGAACTTTTTAGCTGGGAGGGAGTGTGCCAAGTGTCAACAGAATCGGTTCGCAGATGAAAAATCAATCATCCTCCATTTTGCTACCCTTAGGGGTGGGTTGTTCCTTCCCAAATTCAAATATGATCAACTCTGAAGTATACACTATCCAATAAAAAAACAATAATCTAAATTGGATAACCCAGTACAGAGTTATGAGTAGTAGAATCGGTTAACAGGGTTAACAGGTAAAAATTCAGTGGGTGAGAGATAAGTATCCCCTTGAGAGTGATTTTTTTTCTAATTCAAATGGGACCAACTTCGAGGTATACCCTATCCAATGAAAGAAGAATAATCGAAATTGTACTACTCTGTGAGAAGTTAGCGTAGTCATACATGAAAAAAATATACGCGTCGGCTAGAGAACCTCCTCCTTTTTTTTCATCGGTTAATAATATAAAATCTGTAAAATGCAGAACGTTGAAAGTGAAATTAAAATCAATTGAGAATACAGAAATTTATTTTACGGGAGCAGTTTTCAGTTTCAATGTTGATTATTCTCTAGAACTAGTACTAATACTGGTTAGATGCCAAGTTGAACCTATTTTCATATACTTAAATACATAGTTCGCAGAAATGGATGCCTGCCATAGTGAATTTTTTGAATATATCCCTATAGAATTGCCCCCACCTCATTCGTGGAATAATTCTGATTACATATCTTCGTAAAACAAAAACTCTATCCGCAGTAGATTTCATACACTTAATTTCATACCGTAAATGTCAAATTTATCAAAACTTTACCACAGTGTATCGACACAAACCTCAGCCCATAACAAAGGAATATCGGAATCAATAACTGAATTGAGGCAATGTTAAGATACAGATAATCTCAAGCTCCCTCCAGCATGACAAAATCGTGGCCACGGCGGTAAGAGGCTGTCCACAGGGAGGGGTCTTATCGCCCTTACGATTGGCACTTCTCGTAGATGATCTGATCAGGATCCCTATGGCGGAGGGAATCGACGTTGAAGCCTTCGCTGACGACATAGTCATAACGGAAAAGAAAGTTTGGACATACTCCATATTGGACTATCACTGGGTGGTGTGAAACAAAATAAATTTATGTCAACCCCAGCAAGACGGTGATAATACTATTCACCAGAAGAAGGAAGCTAGATTCACTGATAAAGACAATTGTGATCTCAACCTGAAGATGGAAAATCATCTAGAAAATGTATCCAACACAGCAAGGCAAGCCCTATAAACTTATGGGAAAACATGGGGAATGCAACCCAAAGAAATGTACTGTGTTTACCTCACACTGGTAAGACCTATGCTCACCTACAATGGAGCGGCCGTCGGCACAGAAGAGTGCACAACAAGAGCTCAACAATCTCCAGAGACAAGCGTGTCTGCTTTAACAGGGGCATGGTCCACCACCCCGACAGCAGCAGTGGAAGTCCTCTTCAACTCGTCTATTAAATATTCACTTAGAGGAGGAAGCAAGAGTGAGTGTATATAGAAACGTGTCGAGGTCGAGGTAATAGGGGATGAAGTTGTCGCAAGATCGAGAACGAACGAGAACCCTGTAAGAACGGAATAGAAACAGAAACAGGTCACTGTAGACTGCGAAGGCATCTTAACAAAATGAGACAAGAGAATGCAGTTTCGCTTTTGCCAAGACAAAGGAAAAACAGCAGAGCACATTTTGTGCAGTTGCTACGAACTGGAACGAACAAGATTCTACCGTACGGATCCAAGACCTGGAAGAGGTATCACCGTCATCATCGACTCGTCAGAACAGCGAGACTTGAAGGTGAACTCGATTAGGAATTAGGATCGAGGAGGTCGCAGTGGAAAAGAACCACTCGAAAAAAAACCTAACCTAGCCATAACAATTTTTGTGAAATTTATCGCGAAGGGTTTCAATTTGAGCAGTATATATGAGTTCGTTGTCCAATGTTAGTTCCAGCATTGTAGCTGCTGAGCAACCTTCAACATGCAACTTTTCATTCTCATAGATGTTGAAGTATTCTGGGACATTATTTAGGGGAAATTTCATGAACGCTGTTTTGGATATGTTAATGAAGAGTTTGTGTCGATTCTGCGAGAGATATCACACTCTGGCGCTTGATGAAAAAATTCGTATTCGCTGCATAAGCGATTACATGAATTGCTGAAGGTTATCGGCATAATTCATTGAATCGTATGTCAGATATAGGTCAGAAAGTCCAAGTATGGAGCCTTGAGAGACGCCCTGCTCGATGGTTTCTGATATAATTTCAAGGCGATTCATCTCACACTATATTGCTCCATTTTCGAAAGGAGGAATTATTGTTTAATACAATCAAAAGTTCAGTGCTCTTATTTTGGGTTAATCCATGTTAATTCGGGGATAGTGTTCATTGGCATAGGAAAAAGACACCAATTGGTTATTCAGCATGACGAGCTTGGAAATACTTGGAAACAGATTGATTAGTGACAATTGCAGTTTTCAATTCATCGGGAAAATTTCTTGTTTCACAGACAAATTCATAACATGCCTTATAAGTGTACATAATTTTACATTTTTCGAGAGATAATTTAAAATTCAATTATGCACTTTCTTTAAATTTTTTAAACTTTTCCACACGTTCAATAAGGTCATGCTCAGCTACTGGGTGTAAAAAAATTGTTCAGATATGTTTTGATATTTCTTTCCATAAAATGTTAATCAACAACTTCCTGCTGTGAAATCTTGATAAAGTGACTATTGAAGTTATTGGCCATGACAATTTCGGAAACTTCAAAGTCCCCTTCACAAATTTTAATGATAAAAGCTTCTCTCCTTCTGAATTTGATTCAACATTCGCACACATGGTCTTTGATTTATTGTTCGAATAGTTTATTTTGTCATCTACACATTGTTTGTATTTTTTCAGTATATTCCTGTATGTTTGTGTTATTTGCTTACTTTTGACTCAAAAAGATTCAGTTACTTTACGCTGTCAAAATTTCAGCTTTGTAGGTCCAGCGGTTTGGTCTGGCAGTGATGAATCAGTCAGTCAGTCAGAATATGAAATTTTATATGTAGATATAAATTATGAGGAACGGGAAGGTTTGTTTAAGAGTATGAAGTTTTGTAATTGTATGACATGACTAGAATGAAATTGGTGCATCCGAGTTCTGTTAGAGGTCCATATTCCATGTTTTTCTACAAAAATAAATCTGTTAGGATACTCGAAACATGAAAATAGATTGATAAAACTTCACTTACATTCTCATACATAATATGTTAGTTGAAAAATAATCTGGTTTATCAGTTTCTTGACTAAAATAAGATTTTTCATGGCAAATGTCGATTTGTTGACTTCTTGTCTTGCCAACCTATTGGCAGTCAACACCAACTAATGGTTACCCGACTAAGATAACTTTTGTTCTTATGAAAGTTTTATATTTTATCAACCAATTGGTATTTGGTCAGCGGCATATTTTTTAAGACCAAGTGATTCATTCCTGAACAAATATATCGGGCGAAAAAATGGTTCAAACAATGATGCATCTCCGTAGGTTGTTAATGAAATTTTCCCACATATATTTCACACTCTTCCAATTATCCTATAATTTTAAACATGTCAAAAATTCTCAAGTTGGTAGACGAATTTTGTGACGTATAGAATTTTAGGGACGGCGATAATGGATTTTAGTGACAGTTCAAGAATGAAAGATGGCGTACGAATTGTTTGGTAAACTCAAAATAGGTATCTTGAGGTTTTTAGGAACTGAAGTTTTTTATTCACAATCCAAGAGTTTCTGATGGCGGTGTGAACATGACGGGTGGTAGAGTTTTTTCCCACATCATTTGATTATTATTGATACAATCTAAACATAAGCAGTGTTCCGTTACTATTGTACGGATGTTGATTGAACTCCGCGCATGATCAGATGCTAATGACGAGAATAAGCAACGCATACGAAAATGTTGGCAACTTTTTTTGGTGTTTTAACAAGTTCTAAGACTGTTATCCCTGAAACTCAAAGAAAATAACTGATATATGAATAATTCAACTCATTTTTGTTGCAATCGAAAAAAAAGTTAAGAGTTAAGTTCATAATGCATGTGTGGCAAGGCCGTACCCAGGGGGGGGTTAACCCCACCCCCCTCCCCCCGAAATCTGTAAAATATCAGGGATAAGGTGAAAATCAGGTAGTTTTATGTACAAATACACTAATTCACATTTTTCAATTCTGTTTAAATACCTTTAATTTTTTCGAAATATAAACTATTCGTAATATTCCACCTAATGATCCTGAGGAGTATTTCCGAATAAAAGTTGCTACTAACCCATCCCCCAAATTTTTTTTCTGGGTGGGGACCTCTGTTCGTGCTCGTTCAAAACTTGTTGCACAATATCTATCACACCCTCTTCAAATTTTTTAATACAAAAAATGTGTGTGCGATGCATGAGATATGGGGTTTAAGGATAGTTTTTGAAAAATATAAAGACACTTATATTAATTTTGTTGTCAGTTCCTTGACGAATCATAATATTGTTTCAGACGATATATTTGAAGCTGAAAGAAGAGAAAAAGACTGAACTGCGACACAGTTTTCGGGTGCTGATACAAGATGAATCGCCAATAGTGAGAAAAGCAGCAGCAAAAAGCCTAATCGACTTAATATCTGTGATGGAAAAGGAAGTTGTGAAGAATGAATTCGTTCCTGTTCTTGACAATATTTTCGAGGACCCCATGGTAAGCATGTATATCTGTTTAGGCAAAATATTCTTTTAATTTTTTCATATCCAATCATCTCGAAAATGTTGGGGTTCTATCATTATTGTGATATATGAAATTTTATACAATTACCAATTCAAAAATAAAAAGTCTAAACGGTTTTTAATATTTGAGTATTAAATAAAAAATTCAGTGATACCTTCTCAAAATAAAAGTTAGCAGAAGAGCCTACGTTTTCAATTCTTCCCATGGAAAATATGTAAAATTCTAACTGGAAGGGGAGTTTTCCGATAACGATTATAATTCACAATTGCTTCAAATATGACGAACAATATAGCATGAAATTATATCAACAAATTGGCAAGACAAAATAACTTGATGAGAATATCAATATAATAACCATTCATAAAAAAATTACACATATTTTAGGATTCCGTGAAGGTGAATGCAGTGCCAATTGCCCTGGCATTATCTAAAAGACTGACAGAAAATGAAATTGATGGCTTGGTGTTCAAAGTCCTGACAAACTGCGCAGGTGAGAGTTACTTCATTTTTGATATATTTTTCATTGGGTGTGGAAATCACATTTAGGTAATTCTTGAAGTATTTCAAGCATCATCATCACATATGTTTGAAACGGAATAATGAAACATTTCCACTCATCAGGAATGTTGTCAGTCCAGGTCACTAGTTTGAATTGGATTTAAAAATCATCAATCGCTCTCAGTGGGTTTAGATTTTTCTATGAATCCGAAATAATTATTCTCGGCTAATTTACAATAGTTGGATTCGACACTGAGAAAATAATCAAAATTTCAAATATACTGAAAGTAAATGAAACTATCGAAAAATTTAATACAAGCAAGACAAATTATATAATTTTTTTATTGTTCCGATAAAAAAACTGAACAAAGATTTTTTTTCAAAGAACGCACTATAAAAAATTGTTGAAATGCAATCCGTAGATCTCAAGGAATCAAGTCAAAGTTATTAATCAAAAAGATGAAAAAAACTATTGTCGAATATGATTGAGTACTTTTTATTTTCATATGGAATGCCATATGTATCGGTATGAAGTCTCTTTCCAATCCTATATTACAATCGACTACCTCAACAATTGTAAATAATATTTTTTTGTTGAAATAATGCATCAGCAGATATTCGTAAGTAAAAAATACACCATTTACGAGATACTCCTGTGATATATCTGAATTGAATCATACTCGATTCCAAAAACTATACAAATTGGACAAAATGATTTTTTAAATTGGTGATTTTTGAATTAAATTTTATTAGATTTTTTAAATGGAACACCCTGTATATTTCTCGAATGTATGATGTGGGATTGAAAACAAACTTTTTTTTATCTATGACTATTTAGGTATAACAATTTTCGATTTAGTGATCAATAAATACAAAATTCAAAAATAAACAAAAAATGTGAAGTTGTCTCAGATAATTGAACAGAAAAAAAATTAAAAAGTAAAAACTTTTTGTTTTCCCAATATTAATTGCAGAAGCATAAAAGAGTCTTGCGGCGAAATCCTGTGAGCAGCAGTGGCGGAGATAACTAATTTTATTTAGATATTTTAAGATTTTAAAAATACTTCATAAATAATGAAAAATGAAAAAAATTAAAAACAAGCTTTTATTCATATAAATACATTGAGAAAAAAAAAACTAGAATATCCTACAAAACTAGAATATCCTAAAACGTATTTCGATCGGCACACACCAAGACCACAGACGCTACTGGTTTTTAATCTTTCAGAGCTATTAAAACACAAATATAACGCGTGATTTATGAGCTCCCATCGTATAGCCACACCTGCTAGCATTTATGTCCGACTCGATTGGCCCAGACGAATCGGTTGAAGAATAGACAGCAGTCACTCAGGTCCACGTTGACTATCGGCTCTTTTGATCTACCGTTTGCCGACGGAGAATGTTTACGAGTAGTAAAGATTATTTTTCGTTCCGTTTCTTCGCATATACGCTCGTGTTAGCGAAGTGAGTTTTTATTTGCTCCCTATAGAAACAGCTTCTGCAATTGATATTGGATGGACTATAATAATAACCTACATCAAACTATGAAAGAAATTATTTTTCTTTCTTAATGTATTTGTATAAATAAAAGCTTGTCTTTAATTTTTTTTCCATTTTCATTATTTATGGAGTATTTTTAAAATCTTAAAATATCTAAATAAAATTAGTTATCTCCGCCACTGCTGCTCACAGGATTTCGCCGCAAGACTTTTTTATGCTTCTGCAATTGATATTGGGAAAACTATAACTAATTTTGAGTCGGCGCCAATCAAACAATCAACAAAGATCATTAAATTTCTTTTTTCAAATTATCAAAACGCCGCCGTGCATCCCGCTGCCATCATTTATACTTACTACATTAGTTTAGGAGCTTAGTTATTAAGACTAAGAAGGGTTATTGTTTGCCTTTCAGTTTATTTTTTTGTCCGTTTAATGTTTTTGTTAAAAATATTTTCTTTTTAATTTTTTGTGGCTGAAATCCACTAATAACTACTAACTGTGTGGCTGAAATCCACTAATAACTATAGTTTTCCCAATATCAATTGCAGAAGCATAAAAAAATCTTGCGGCGAAATCTTGTGAGCAGCAGTGGCGGAGATAACTAATTTTATTTAGATATTTTAAGATTTTAAAAATACTTCATAAAAAATTAAAATATATTAACAAAGAAAAATTATTTCTCTCATTGTTTGATGTAGGTTATTATTATATCCTAAAACGTATTTCGATCGGCACACACCAAGACCATAGACGCTACTGGTTTTTAATCTTTCATAGCTATTAAAACACAAATATAACGCGTGATTTATGACCTCCCATCGTAGACACACCTGCCAGCATCGATGTCCGACTCGATTGGCCCAGACGAATCGGGTGTACAACAGACAGCTGCCACTCGAGTCCACGTTGACTATCGGCTCTTTTGATCTACCGTTTGCCGACGGAAAAAGTTTACGAGTAGTACAGATTATTTTTCGTTCTGTTTCTTCGCATATACGCTCGTGTTAGCGTAGTGAGTTTTCATTTGCTCTCTATAGAAACAGCTTCTGCAATTGATATTGGATGGACTATACCTACCCAATTGACTTCAGGTATCCATTATGATGTAGTGTTATCAGAACTACTTACACCTGAGTGCCAAGTTTCAACAGAATCGGTTCACAGATGAAAAATCAATCATCCCCTATTTTATACCCTTAGGGGTTCATTATTCCTTCCCAAATTGAAATATGACCAACTCTGAAGTTCCAATAAAGGAAGAATCCATTCAATGAAGGAAGAATCATCCAAATCGGATAACCCAGTACAAAGTTATGAGTGGTAGAATCAGTTAACGGGTAAAAAATCAGTGCTGGGTAACCGATAAATATCCCCTATTTTTATACCCTTAAGGGTGACATTTTTTCTTCAAATCCAAATGGGAACAATTTCGAGGTATACCCTATCAATGAAAATATAATCATCGAAAACGAACTACTCTGTGAAAAGTTATGCGTGATCATACATAAAAAAAATCCGCGTCGTCTAGAGAACCTCCTCCTTTTTTTTTTGCCGGTTGAAAATGAGTACTCCACATGTTGCGCATTGTAATCGATACACATCCCAATACGTATTTGAAATGAGATTTCCACTGTTGCAATAGTTGCTGGTGTGATACTTCTGAAAGCGGTGATTATCCTCTCCTTCATAGTCTGGATTGTCGTTGGTGAAACTTAATAACAATAACCTTAACGTACATAAAAACACAATTTTGTTAGATCTGGAGATCTAGTAGGTTATTTGATATAATCGCTTTAAGAATACATATTTGTATTATGTAATGGTTTAAGAACCCATAAAGTTATTGTTATTTAATGGGACCATTTCTTCCAATCCATTGAAGTGGTAAAATCTTGCTGAAACAAGATCCTTTTTTTATTTCTATCAGAAATAACCGCATAATTGTGGAAGATTGCTTTCCAAAAAACATGTTTATGAACCATCTATGCTGTTTGTAAATTCGCCTAATAATGTGGGAAGTGTGCTTGTTTACAAGTACTAATTTATGAAAAGTTGCTTCATCAGTTAATACAACATTATTGAAGAAGGTAGCATCTTGTATTTAACTTTTGGCCCAATTACAAAACTGTAGAAATTCGTCATCATACGTATCCGAAATCTCCAAATCTTCTGAGTATATTCTTAAATTTTTTACTCATTAATCCAAAAATCGAAAATGGTAATAACTAGCCACATATGTATATGTATTCACAAGGAAATAATTCTATATCACACAGTCGGGAAATCCATTAGAAAATGCAATTAAAAATTATCTAGTGTGACAATACATTTTTGCCTAACTTACCAACTATATTTTTAGAAGCCGAGAATAATCACACATATCACAGGAGTGTCTCGTAAAAAATATTTGTTTCTAGTCATTGGGAAATAGTTAATAATAATATAGATACACATTTGAAATAAAAATAAGTTCAAAAACTAAAACCCGACTACTGAAAAATCACGCTCTAAAGAGTACGAAACAAGAAAATATTATCATCTGAAATTGTTATCTACAAACTATTTAATATATATCGTCTATTAAATAAACAACTTACACGTAATATATTTTAATGTATTCAATACATATTCATAGTGATGTTCAGAGGATATGCCACTTTGCCCTAAAGCTTTTGATCGCTTACTACTGTTAGAATATATTGTTTTGTTAGGGTAGGTGGCATATGACCACGGCTATCCTCTGAACATCACTATGAATATGTATTAAATACATTCAAATATATTACGTTTTAATTTGTTTATTCAATAGATGATAAATATTGAATGGTTTGTACATAACAATTTCAGATGAGAATATTTTTTCGTTTCATACTTTTTAAGCTTTTATACAAAATGGAAATGAATTATGTTTAACAAACCGACGAAAAATGAAACTGAAAAGCGAAAAATAATATAAACCTTCTTAGTCTTAATAATGAAACTAATATGAGTAATTAATTTTGAGTTTGCGCCAAACAAACTAGCAACTGGATTAGGTGAAGCGTAAAATGATGTCGTTTTGATAAAAAAATTTAAGAAGTTTAATGATGGTTTTTGTGGCGCCGACTCAAAATTAGTTAATCACATTAATTTAGGACCTCAGCTATTATTAAGACTAAGAAGGTTTATATTATTTTTTGCTTTAGTTTCTTTTTTCGTCGGTTTAATTTTTTGTTAAAAAGTTTTAATTTTTTATTCTTTTGTGGCTGAAATCAACTAATAACTACCTACTCAATTGCCTCCAGGTATCCATTATGTTGTAGTGTCATCAGAATCGGTTCACAGATGAAATCATCCCATATTTTTATACCGTTAGGGGTGAATTATTCTTTTCCAAATATGACCAACTCTGAAATATACCCTATCCAATAAAAAAAGAATATTCTAAATTGGATAACCCTGTACAAAGTTATGAGTGGTAGAATCGGTTAACGGTAAAAATTCAGTGGATGAACGATAAATATCTATTATTTTTCTACTCTTGAGGGACAAACTTCGAGATATACCCCATCTAATGAAAAAATAATCCTCGAAATCATACTATTCTGTGAAAAGTTATGCGTGGTCTTACATAAAAAAAAATACGCGTCGACTAGAGAACCTCCTCCTTTTTTTTTCGTCGGTTGAATTCAATTTCTTTGATTGTTTGACCTAGGTTATTCTGTGAGTAGCACATTCAAAAGCTTGCCGCGAATATAAAATAGGTATCATTGCTTGGCCAGATTTTGAATGTGCTACTCACACAATAACATAGGTCACACAATTAAAGAAATTATTTTTTCCTTCTTAGTGCATTTGTATAAAAGCTTCCGTCCAGTAATGTTCTGGAATAATATGCATTCCTCTAGCTATTTGCAGAAAAGTCGATTTAAGGCCCATTCCATGAGCGCATCGACAGCAATAGAAAAATACTCAAGTGATTCTCCTTTATTTTCAGACGATTCATCATGGAAAATCCGACAAACGGTAGCGTGCCACATAGCCGACATTCAAGAAACCATTCCCTTCGGCAAAATGAGAGGCAGAATACTCTCCATATTCCAAGGACTCGTCAAAGACGACGAAGCCGAAGTCAGAATAGAAACAGCGAAAAATCTCCCCAAATACTGCTCGAGCATGAAAAAGTCCTACCAGGCGCAGTTGAATACCGAAAACAACTTCGAACCAGTGTTCCAACAAAGCGTAGTCCCCCAAATCATGCTGCTTTCCACGGACATGAATGAAGATGTCCGACTGACTCTTTCCCGAAACATCCTCTCTCTGAGCTCAATAGTTGGCGAAGAGTGTTTCAAACAAACTGTAATGCCAATCATAATCGACATTTTAGAGCAAGATCCCTCCATGCCTGTCCAAGCCAACCTACTGCAAAACCTCAACAGCCTTCCGGATGACATAGACCTAACGCGTTCCCTGACATCGATCAAGAACGTTGTGAGATCACTCATAGTGAACTCGCGAGGTCATTGGAGAACTCGAAGAAGTCTACTAGTAGCATTCATGCACATAGCAGGGTTCGCTAGGAAGGAGTACTTTTCGGATAACTTGAAAATTTTCTATGCGGCGCTTTTGGGAGATCCAGTTTTTGCTGTGCGAAGAACTGCTCCGATTGTATTACCACTATTGACTAAGCGATACGGCATAGCTTGGGCTACTGAGCACATCATACCGTATTTTAAAATGTTCACTAAAGACTGTAGATACCTCTATAGATACGTTCCCCTGTTCGGAATCAACGAACTCCTATACCCCTCCGTGAGGGCTGGTTGTGAAGAAAAATACCTAAAAGACCTGAAAAGGTTCTGCTCCAGCGATAACAACGAACTAAAGTCGAGTGCGGCTAGAACTTTGATGAAATTGCAGAAGCTCACTTCGAAATTGAAGAACAGACTTGAAGAGAAAGCTTATGAAGATGTGCTATCGTTGAACAAGAGCATAGATGACTTCAAAAATGACGATATTCTGCTTTATGCCGGAGAATGTCTGGCAACCTTCAAAGAAAATAAGAAACGTGACATATTCTCTTTCGACGAGGAAAGCACGATTGAAGGAATACCCTCCTACCTGGAAGGACTTTTGTCTTTGATCTACAGAGAGTTCCTGGACCTGACGTTGGACTTGTTCGATGATCCCATTGTCAATGTTCAGATTCGCTCTATTTACACCTTGAACAAAACCAAAGTATTCACCGACACTCTATATTGTGAACTCGAAGAATCCTGGGTTGCAGAATCTTTGAAGCTCTTGCGAGAAGAAGAAACCGAAGCAATCGAGAAGGAGGTCGTGGCCGAGCTCAGTCGGAAAACGATTGTCAGACCAGAGGAAGAAAAAGTCGATACCGATCTGATGGAGGATATTATCGTTAGTGATGTGAAACCAGAGCTAGTTTCTGGTGATATTATGCCTGATTTGGACATTCATCCACGGGAAAAAAAGATACCTGAAATTAAAGTGGAGGCAGTTAAAGAAGAAGAGTCAATTTGCGAAGATGAGAAGACTGAAGTTGAAAAATATCCAGAATCAACTTCGATGGTTGTTGGTACGCCAGCTACGGGCGAAACACAACTGTCTTCGAGCGTCATTGTCGTAGCTGACGTTTACAAGGATTACGACACTGAAAATCGTACATGAAAACGAGTTAGTGGTCAGTAATTCTAAAGTAATATTAGTGACATTTTGTGCATGGATTGAAGAAGTGCGGAACGATACAAAGTAAACTGAAATAGTTGAAAAAAAAAAGGACACGAAGTAACATGATAAATAAAATGCCGCTACAGTTCAGTGATATTTTCTTGAAAAAATAATTCTGAAATTTTAATTTATGGATGGTATTATTATCCATCGTCTAAAGGTGGATTTAGTCAACTTTTTTTCAGCAATAGCAATAGGAATAAGAATAGGGATAAGCGTAAGAATAATTATGTACTGAACCTGTTTTATAAAACAAATTTAGATTTAGCAATAACTTTAAGAATGACAGAATACATATGATAAGTGACAGTTCGCTCAGTTCTGTATTCTAATAAATATAACTTTTTGGCTATTTTTTATTCGAAATGTGTTTTGTTTATATTGCGATCATGGAGATGAACGAAAGGAAAAGCTTCGACGGCATTGCAATTATGTCTCAGCAGTTCTTTTTTTTTTAATTGACATGGTACTATGAAACATGTATTTATTTCTGTCAGTTATCATGACATGCACCATGAGATTCTAAAAGTTGGAATATTCAAGGTCGCGTTCTTATAGTTATCGTTATTGCTAAAATTAAAATAGTTGACTAAATGAAACAATTTTATCCAACAGTTTCAACTCTTAACGTTATTGCTATTGCTATTACTATTGCAAAAAAAAGTTGACTGGATCCACCTTAAGAGATATTATCATGCTGTGGAAAAATATAAACAAAACTTCAAAACTAGAAATATAATACCGTTGTGCAACGTAATCAAAAGTGATTCAGGAGTAGATGAAAGTAATAAATGTTTAAAGGACTCATACTTACAAGAATGAAATGTTATAGTTGTAGGGACAGTTTTGATGATCAATTTTTGAAATATACTAGTTATTCAAAGTATTTGGTTTCGCCTAGAAAATCAATTAGATTTTCACTACCTCAGTGATAGCTTCAATGTGGACTATATTGTAAATATATGACATTTCCACAAATAGTTTTATTTGCCTAGAACCATATACAACAATTGAGAAAAAATATCCGTTTTTCAAATGAGTATTTCTCCTCAATTTATGCACTGATCATAATAACAAAACAAATATTTGGGGTAATATTTGAAGGGTATAATATTGATGTGAGACATCAACAACCCTCAGCAAGTAGTTTTTATTTATTTGACCGGATAATTAAATGGTGCTATTTCGTTTTGTTATCCTTTTTTGGGGGGTGAAGGGGGAGGGGGTGGCATTGGGTTACTAATTGCCACAGGCGATTGATATGCGCATGACTCAAATATGTGTGTTAGTATTTCTCAGGAAACTTATCAGGATACTATTGATGTCTTTTGAATTGATGCTGAGGAGATGGGTCAAATTAACCGGTGGGGTTTTTGTTATTCTTACTGAATGATAAAAAACGTTACGCTTGTACGCAGCAAATGTAGCTTAGTGTATTCACAATATCTGAAAATTGGCTTGGCTAAAGTATCACTAGAGACTAAAGAATAATTTGGTGGATTTTACTTTATTGAGAATGTCAGAAATCGGTGACTAACTTTGTTATATACAGGGGGTGACCCAAGCTCTCGACTTGATTTTTTTTAACGCTAGGTCCGACAATGAGGCTCATTCTGGAAATGTTTCTATTTATATACAGGATGTCCCAAAATAAGATATACAACTAAGTTCCTTTTTAATAGCAACCCTCCATTTTTGTTACATTTTTAGATTTGCCACTAAATTGTCGATATAACGCACCCAGGTTTCTTAGACTTATCTACAATCGTTTTTGACTCATGTCAATTTATGTTTTGAAATAGACCCTCAGAAAAATGCATAACCATTCAAGATAACTCAACCAACTTTTTTCTAGTCGATTTCTTAGGCTTCAGGGCATCTTTTGAGATGCAGGCGAACTGAGACTCGATGTTCCATCGCCTACTATGATTTTTCTTAAATGACAAATTACAAATGGCAATAACCCAACTTTTGCCGAAATAGGGTTAGTGAAAAGAATATGTTTCAATAAAATTTAATTGTAATAGAAACAGGGGTAAATCACGACGGAAACAATTCTGGTGATCTTTACAAGAACAGAAAAGGATGATTAACAGGAAACAACGTAAACATTTTGAGGAAAGGATACTTATAAATCAAAAGTCTAATTTTGTATTTCGCGCAATTTAATATTTTTTATGCACGACCGGGCGTAAAGTAGCACTTTAGCGCCCGGATTTGCGGGCGTAAAGTAGCACTTTAGCGCCCGCGGACTACTTTATCGCCCGGTGGGCAATAAAATCGTTGAACAGGCGCTAAAGTGATTTTCAATCTCATATCGATAGAAATCTATATTCCGATGGATCATATAATCAAACCCAAAACATTATTAACAATAATATAACGAAAACAATGGACATAAATTAATTTAAAAAATGAATTATTACTTAATATTGACAAAACAATTAGAACAGTTATTTATGGAAATATTTGGATTTGTTGTTTTCTGTTGTTGCAGATAGTTACTGATTTCAACTGATTCCTCATTACTAGAGGTCTGAAGAGAATGCATGTTATTATCTGGTGTTTCAGAGTAGTGAGCAATATTTTCAGATTGTCTGCAATGGCTAGTAGCAGGCTTATCATTTTCTACAATTTTCTTAGCAATCTTCAATTTTCAATATAAACTTCCGCAACAGTCGTCGACTTCCACCCAGCATGTCTTTTAATGTTGATTATATCCTCGCCTGCATCTGCTAACATAGTTGCTGAGGAACGTCTGAAGCAACGACCAGTATATTCTTTCGCACCAGAAATACCCAGGTAAGTGGCTATTCTGAATGGTATTTGACCGAATGTATTTTTTCCGATAACCTGTCCAGTACACTTGCCATTTTTATAATATAAAAAAACCGCTTTTGATCATTCTGATCTCGCAAGGAAGAATATTTTCTGTAAATATCCAAATAACTTGGCGATTTCTGTTCTTTATCGATTACAGTAAATACTCGATCTATCTTCGTTTTGGTTTCTCGTACAGTTATGAGTAAGAATGTCTCGAAATCTTGAATGTCGTCCACGTGATATTTGCCAATTCTTCGCGGCGACATGCTCCACAAATACCAAAAATCAGTGCTACTCACAATAAATTTTCAGATTAACATACTGAACATTGGGAAAACCTGAAATTAGAACTAACTTTCATCATAAGATACAAATCGTCTGGTGCTTCCCTCAAAAATAACTCGATTTCTTATCTGCTTAGAATCTTCGATTTCTTTGGTTTATAACCATCAAATTTTCGTTTAAAAAAAGCTATCAATCTTGCGTATCTACTGATATCTATATTATCATAAAAGTAGCTTTCAGCATGGAATAATATGACCACATGGTAGAGGGCTTACAATATTTAGATTTTTCCAGAAAATTGGCAAGAAGTACAGTCTCTGTGTATTTCTAGTTTTTAAATTTTTCCCGTTGCACCACCTCACGAATTCTTCATACACCTTGTCGTATATATTCTTGGATTTACTTGGCAATAAACTCAATTTCGCATCCTCAGCTGCTTTACTTATTTCTGGGGGAGTGCAATTCACACTTCCTTCGTCGCTTGAATCCATTTCAAAATCAGTAATAAATTATCTGTGATCACAAAAATTGACAGCAAATATGGCTACTAGCCTATATAATCTTATTTCGAAAAATTGACTGAGTTGCCATGGTAACATTCATTCCATCACTTCTTGATTTATTCTGTTTCCGATATGATATGAATATACATCCTCACGACAGCCTTGATGTATTTTTATCATGTTCTAGATATAAAGAGGTATCTATCTACATGACATCAAATATACCGGTCGTGCATAAAATTTTGTATGTATTTCGGGCGTAATTTACTTTTATGGACCTAGGCGTGTTAATAGCCCTCGCTATCGCTCGGGCTATTACTTACACGCTGCGGTCCATAAAAGCCTATTTTACGCCCTTGATACATAAATGACTATTAATCGCAGAGCGCTTTCAACCTATAAGGCCACTTTCAGTGCTTGCCTGCAGAGTAAGTGAGTGATAGATGTTGGAATGTTATTTCAACTAACTGTCAAAGTATCACTTACTCGAACAGGGGGAGCCCATAAAATACAGACATCCACAAAGTTAAAATGGTTAAAATGTATAAAATTATAACAGGCAGAGTTAAACTCAAAATCTTGAAAATAAAACAACCACCAGCATTTTTCAATTTGACAAACCTAAAATTAACACAGAACTGATGGATTTTGGAACACAAATAAATAATAAATAAGAAGAAGAATGAGAAAAAGATAAATTAAAGGTTCTACGGTTCAACTTGAAGAAGAAGTTAGCCAACTGACAATTTCTGAACTAACCAAGAATTGTTTCATTTTATACAAGCTTACTTCAATCGTCTGTGAAGTGGAATGAAAGATCTGTCCAGATTTTCTTTTATATGCAGCCAGAGATTGTTGTTGAGTATTTCATTTTCTATATGTAAGTCCTCAAGCGAATCTAGTCTCTTGTAGTCGATGTGACCTCATGTAAAATCTGGGAATTGATACTGGGACTGGAGTTATGCTTGTTAACCTTATGGTAATGAACTACAATCATCACATTTCAATTTGTAGATACCGCTTTTTGACATTTGTCAATTTTATCTTTTGTATTGATCAAATGTCTGTTCAAGTTGTTAATGGTTCTGAAAGAAATTTTAACATTTTCTACCCTACTTCTTATACACTTTGCCACTTTTTGAGCAATTTTATTGTTCAAGAACGGTGTTGAATATATATGAAAAATACATTTCAATACCGTTCTTGAACAATGACATTGCTCAAAAAGTGGCAAAGTGTATAAAAAGAAGGGTATAAAATGTCAAAATTTCTTTCAGAACCATCAACAACTTGAATAGACATTTGATCAATACAAATGATAAAATTGAGAAATTATCGAAAAGCGGTATCTACTAATTGAAATGTGGTGACTGTAATGCAACATATGTCGGTAGAACTTGTAGACCTCTGAATGTCCACATAAATGAGCACCTGAACAAACATGAACATTCCTCTTTTGGTCATCACCTGAAAGTTAACAAGCATAACTTCAGCCCCAGTATCAATTCCCAGATTTTACATGAGGTGACATCGAAGAACTACAATAGACTAGATTTTCTTGAGGACTTATATACAGTGACCGGCAGAAAGTACGCATCATATGGGAAATTCTTTTATTTATAAATTTTGACGAATATCGATATGTGCAATCGCTTCTGCATCAAAAGCAACCCCAAAAGACGTTGTACAGTGCCGTTCGTCTTTTCGTGTTTGGAGGGAAATTTAAAAAAATTAAAAATTATGTTTCAAAACACACTTATTTGGGAAAATATCGAAAATGTTATTTTGTAAATATTCGCACATTTTAGACAAAGAAACTCATTAGTAAGGCCAACAGTAATATTTTAAATGATATTTTGTAAATATTCGCAAGCTACTTCTATTTTATTCGAAAAAAATTGAAATCTATGGATTTGCCATGTATTCAGCTGCTTCATAAGAGGTCACTGAAATATCTCCAGGACATTATAATAAAAAATTCATATTAAAATTCTGTAGATACATGGTTCTTTGTCAATAATAAACAGTATCGGGATTATAATGTCCTGAAATATTTCTGTGACCTCTTATGAAGCAGCTGAACACATGGCAAATCCACAGATTTAAAATTTTCTTCGAATAAAATAGAAGTAGCTGGTGAATATTTACAAAATATTATTCAAAATATCACTCTTGGGCTTTACTAATGAGTATCTTTGTCAGAAATGTATTTTTCCAAATTGAAATTTTTTATGGCAAAAATTGATTTTTATTTTTTCATCTCAGTTTTTTTCCAAAACTTGTACATAGCTATAAAATAACGTTCTGAACAACTTTCCCAAATAACATTTTTCAATATTCTCCCAAATAAGTGTGTTTTGAGACATAATTTTTTAATTTTTTAAATTTCCCGCCAAACAAGAAAAGACGAACGGCACTGTACAACATCTTTTGGGGTTTCTTTTGATGCAGAAGCGATTGCATGTATCGACATTTGTCAAAATATTATATTAAAAAAAATTCCCATATGATGCGTACTTTCTGCCGGTCACTGTACATATATATATATATATATATATATATACATATATATATATAGAAAATGAATTGTTGGGTTGGGGAAAAACTCTAAGTCTGTCTCCACAGAAATAAGTATTTATTGAAGTTCAAGGTAGGTACATTGATCTTCTTGATACAACATATGCATTTCGAGGGTTGCAGCCCTCATCTTCAGTGTTCTATGGAAATTTGTGGGGAAAAAAAGATTTAAATTGAACATTTTTGGGGGTTAGGTGACAAGTGATGTTAACCTTGTTCTAACCCTTGGGAGTGGGACTTCTAGTCCTTTTCCTCGTTTTTGGATTTCATCTTATTTTACTTTATGCAATGTGGGTTGTAATTCAAAATTCTGTATATTACCAATGAGAGTTGGAAAAAGAACATTTGACACATTGAAAAACGCTGGCGGTTGTTTTATTTTCTAGATTTACACTGCTTGTTACAATTTTATACATTTTAACCATTTTAACTTTGTGAATGTCTGTATTTTGGTTGAAATAACATTCCACGTCTCTCATTCACTTAATTTGCAGACAAGCACTGAAGATGACTTTCAGGTTGAAAGCGCCCTGCGATTAAAAAATATTAAATTGCACGAAATACAAAATTAGACTTTTGGTTCTGCCTCGTGCACAGAGCCCTACTACTCCCACCCTACTTATGAATCCCCAAATAGGTCACCATCATGTTCCACACAAACTGCTAGTCTTCTAGTAAATGAGCCCCAAATTCTAGCAAGCATTGCTCCATCAGTTGAACGGAAGGTTTCGGTGATCCTATTTTTCATATCATCGGCAGTTGTTGCACGATCTCTGGAAATCCCTTCCTCCACGTACCCCCAAAGAAAAAAAGAGTAAGGTCTGGAGATCGCGCAGGTCAAGGAAAAAATTAGGATAGGACATATCTGAAAATTTCCGCAGTATCTTATGGTTATGGAGTACAGCACAATCGTGTTGCAACAACATAGTCATTTTGATGTTCAAAGTCACTTCTCCTAACATTCTGGAAAGATGTTCGCAAAGACAATGTAAATATCTTTCACCATTCAGCACATTGTCGAATAAGTAGAGTTTGCAAAATCATTACCATTCGTGATGTAGGTTCAGATGGAACTTATGTTTGGATATAATTCTATTCACACTACTTTGTGAAATATCCATTTTCGCTGCTATTTTTCTAGTGCTTAAGTGAGGACTTTCCTGTAGCATCAATAAAACTTCCAAATAATTTTCCTCATTGATCCTACGATTTCCTTTTTGGTATAAGACACGTGAGTTCAAACCGATCTCTCAACTTTTGGAATGAAGACATCCGTGGAATTCTGACTTCTGGATATTTTTTATGGTAGATTCTGCTTACTAATGAAGGATTCATGTCAGCTATTCAAAGTTAAACACATTGTTTTAAAATTATTTTAACCACCAACTTAGTTGCAAAGCAATCCTCGGAAGTCAGAGACTTGTTTGAGTTAAGAAGACGGGGACCTCAGCTTTTTAAGTGTCATCCGAAGCACTACTCGGCTGGTAACCGTGGACAGTCCGAAGGATTGATATCTAGGTACCAAGAATGTTTGATTGGTCACCTATCTCCTTCCGCTCAACGAAACTACAGAAATAAATTTTTATTCCAGTAGCCGTGCCGAGAATCGAACTCGGACTGGACATCAGCCAGTGCCTCTACGCTCACGACCACTAATCCAGTAGACCATATTCACTAATACAGTATCATATACGCCAAAACAGTAGACCATATTCACTAATTCGAGTAAAATTCATTATTAACAATAAGACCTGCACAATTAGAAGCTGTTCATGAAATACGTCCCACTAAATTTATCCTTTTTGGACCCCTCCCTTTGTCACGCTGCGTCACACTTTCTGTGGCCCCCCTAAAAATATCACGTCCCCCTGTACTTGATTCATTGACTGGAACACAAATAATGATATTTTAAAATTATTTATTTTTTCAATTAAAAAAATTAATTAATAGATAAATATCTAAAATAACCAACAAATAAATAAATGTTTTATTTATCAGAAGCCAAAGGATTTTTCAAATGCTCAGCAATATCTATGATTGGCATTAAAGTATCTCCTTCTTTATCCTCGAGACTACCTTTACTTCATCTTCATCTATCCACTCTGCATTTTGTGTACTAGCGCTATCATCTCCTAATATGCAGAGTAGCTCTCGAGCTCGACGAGCTGCGATACGACTTGCGATTCGGTTGTATACGACGAACCACCTGACGCATGACGTCATTGGACTTCCAGAAATATCGAGACGAAAATGTATATATTTAATGTAAAAATATTTAGATAGTTACAAATATGCAACGAATGACTTAATATCGTAACACAAAAATAAAATAAAAAAAGTCGAGAAAAAAAAAATTGAATTGTGTGATGAACTGCGAACGTCACGTTTGCTTAGACCCTCCCGGCCTCCCTTGTCACACTTTGTCACAACAAGCGATTCCCCTCCCTTCCCCATGTATGCGAACGTACTTTATGAACGGTCCCTTATAAAAATTACACAGCGGATGTGTCCAATTTTACAACAGCGGCCTAGTCGATACCTTTTTTTTTTCGAAGAAACTATCAAAAAAATTTATTTTGCACCAAATCTCGCAAACTTATAGTAGACCCTATATCTACAAAAATCTCTTGAAAACTGCCATGCAATGATGCAATAAAATATAGGGTGTTCCATTTGAAAAAATCGAGTTGTTGCCATTTGTAATTTCCAAAAAAATCGTAGTAGGCGATGAAATATCGACTCCAAATTCGCATCTCAAAAGATGCGCTGAAGCCTAAGGAATCGTCTGGAAAAAAGTTGGTTGGGTTATCTCGAATGTTTTTGAAGTTAGGAATTTTTCTGTGGGTCTATGCACGACGCTATTTCGAGACGTAAATTGATATAAGTGAAAAACTATTGCAGATAAGTCTTAAAAATCCGGATGCGTTATATCGACAATTTATTGGTGAATCCAAAAATGTAACAAAAATGGAATGTTGCCATTTAGAAAACAGAACTCTATTTTGGAACACCCTGTATAGAAATAGATATACTTTTTGAATGTGCCTCATTGACGGACCTATTGTTTTTAAAAAAATCAAGTCAATAGCTTGGATAGAAAAAAGTTATGGAGCTTGCACGCACACCTGGGTCACCCTGTATGTTCCAAATAAAATAAATCATTTCTCATTTTTTCAAAAGGTTTCATTTTTCAGTTTGTAATAGAACAAGAATTGTTCGATAAAAAAGAGTGCCTATACGCATTTTTTTTTTCTGGCAACTTTCACGTTGAGCTTTGTTCTGTCAGTAACCCATATTTATAACACACTTCCTAATGAATTCCAATATCAAGGATAATGATGCATCATCATTCAACACTCAAAATGAATCCCCATCTATTTATTAGAGGCAATCAAAATTCTCATGAATATAGGTTTAGGTCATCAACCCGGCCGTTCAAATTTTGGCACAACGTGCGATCTATTTTTAAATTTTGATGAACCAGCGTCTAGCTAAGAATATTTTATACAAAACCGCAATATAAATATAGGTAATGGTGGTTCTCTTCTGAAGTGATATTATATATTTTATTTTTTTTGGTAATCCATTTCGACAAACTCAGCGGATTTGCTGCATGTATAATCGAAACTTAACGGTGTCATTAATGAGTATTCCTCCGCAAAAAACAAGCCTCAAACAATGCTTCTGCAGTGGTTTTACCTTTATTATGATTTAACATAACGAATAGGTCTGGCTCAGAACATTCAAGCAGATTTATTAACCCCACGCTTTTTATTCGAAATATCTAGCTCACTGAGAAAATAAATCACTAATGTTAAAAAAGTTCGCGCGCAACTCAGTGCACGTGACAGAAGTGAAACTTCTTTGCCGATCTAAACCTCGATTTGTAAGTATATCGTAAGGGGTAAAAAGGCAGAGAGGTCTGGAAATTATAATACCATCAAATTTTATTTCTCACATAAGGATTCTCAAGTGCTCAGAAAGGAAACAAAAGCGATAACAAATTTCACCCCTTTAGGGGTGGGATTTCCAAAAACACTGGAATAAGTATTTTTTCATTTGTAACAAGGACCTTAAGTATGTCCCTTCATGTCCCTAACTTAAAAACTAACTTTACTCCTATACAAACATTCACGCCCCCCATCCTCTTTATGAAGGACCTGGTCGTTGCTACTAGGGGTAAATATGACGGCACAATATTCAATAGCATGCAGACAGCCCTAAACATAATCAGACACTAGTGTAAATCCCAGCAGAACAGAACTGGCGTCATTCACAGGACGTGAATATGAACTGAAAGCCACAACACTGAATGGAACTCAGCTGCCATTTTCCACGGAAGTCAAAATACTAACATGGAATAGTTACATCAACAACATTATTTCCAAAGCTATAGCGGTAATCTGGACGTGACGTGAAGTGTTTGGAAAAACATAGTTGGAAAGACATAGGGTCTAGAGTCAAAAATGATATACTGGTCATACCAATCATCATACCAACTATGCCTCATTGGAATAGTGGCCAAAAACTCAACAACACACGTCACAAATCAAGCTGCAAGAAGTTCAGGGATTAGCTTGTTTGGAAATCGCTGGGGCAATATTCACATGCCCCACCATACCACTATTACAAGGAAGCGGCAATCAGTGCCTTCAATTGCACCAGACAGTGAACTTGAAAGCTGGAAATCTAACTGGACACCTGAAGATTCTGGAAAATGTTCCCCTAGAATCCAGGCACAAACCATCAGACATTATGCCAGCTAGGTACAAATTATAAACAACCAACAATTATGCACAACGAACAGACCTCAACTAGAAAGGGATGCATCAATATGGTATAGTCCCAGATAACACAGGATATCCTATGGATATCCATTTCATGTCCAATTCTGGTCGGGATATCCCTGGATTTGAAATGGAAATCCATAAGATATCCATTGAAGGATTTGAAATGGATATCCTTCAGAAGATATCATATGGATGGCCATAAGATATCCGGAGCAAATATGGATAAGTTTAAATTGCAAGATTGATTTTTATTGTGTCAATTTCTGAGTTTCTTCCATATGGATTAATTTTTTTGGAAAAATATCATGTTTCGTTTTTCTACTTGATTTAAAATGGATATCCATCGACGGATTTGAAATAGATATCCTTCAGAAGATATCCTAGGGATGGCCATGAGATATCTAAAGCAATCATAAATGAATTTAAACATTCTCGTAGATACACAAATTGTACCTTTTCAAAACTTATACGTTGTCGCGTACAGTCTGGCCATACTATACGCATAATTACTTGCGACGTCTGTCATTTTATTTTGTTGAGGCGAAGGTCATAGCACTGAATCCAAACAAAAAGATCGTCTATGGCGTTTTGCTTTGGTGTTATTTGTGTTTGGAATACAGGTAAATATCAATTGAAAAGGACATAACCTATAAACATCCATTATTTCCAATGCATTTATGTGTTTGCTATTTGAGTTTTGATATTTTCAGAAATGCTGAAAAGCACGTCGTTACATTTGCCACAATACACGAGTTTTTCGAATGTCACACTGCCCATATTAAAAATGGTGTGAATGCCTATACAACAGTGGACATGTGATGAAGATGATTTATCAGTAGATTCGAACATTTTCCTATTGATTGCACTGAAAAAATGAATCTTTCGGAAGAATATTTGGGAACTGGATCGAAATTCAAAGCTGCTGTAGGTAAGTTGTATGTTTTTCTATTCCTTTTTCTAGAACTCTTTTTTTTAGGTACCTAAATGAAATCTCAAAAATAGGAGCAGGAACTCTGTATGACTTTGTGAAACCTTTCTTTCATGCTCACTAATATGTTTGCCTTCGAATATAGCTGGTATGGAGCAAAAAAAATAAACTGGACAACTAGAACTGACTGAATTATCACTAGGTGGAAAGCCCATTCAGTTGTTCAATTTATTTGATAATAATTTGTATTGCCTCATAACAGACTGCTAGTTCAGTGAGAATGCAAAGTTGCCAAGAAAAGTTTATGTCAAAAATGCTTATATATTTATGTATATATATATATATATATATATATATATATATATATATATATATATATATATATATATATCATAGTAAACCAATAAAAAAAGAAAAAAAACTATGGCAGTGGTATATATTATCATCATCAGTATTCGAATTCAAAAGGAAGCATAATATTTCTCAGTATTTTTTTGTAGATTTCAACATAAATTATACCCGTTGAATATATACATATCATTTCAGAAGCGGCTGACTTTAGTGATTCGACGGAAAATAAAAAAGCTACTGAAGAAGCCATCTAAGCTTGGCTGAGAAGGGCCAAAGAAAGGCATCTGTCATCTTCTAGAATAAAGGAAACACCTGATGGACAAAGAAAATAGCATTCTATTTTTTCTTTAACTTTATTTTTTTGATTATTCTGCATTTGATATTCAAATGTTTTTATTTTAGAGTTTACATATGCATTTTATTTGTTGATAACCCCGAAGTTTATGAGAATTTTTTTTGATACCAGAGTTTATTAATAAATTTTTTGTTGTTCAATACTATTATTTTATTTCCCTTCAGATCGCTATTACTATATTTTATCTTCGATGGATATCCCCGAAGGATATCTTTCGAATATGAAGGAATTTTTCTGATATCTTTTGAATATCCCTGAAGGATATCTCATGGATATTCCTGAAAGATATCTTTGAAGTATATCTTATGGATATCTTTGAAAGATATCTTAAGGACATCTCTGGGGGATATCTTATGGATATCCTTGAAGGATATTCTATGGATGTACAGGTTGTTCTACTATGGACATCTATCGGATGTCCATAAGATATATTTTGGATATAATTGGATGTCCATAGTACATCCATAAAATTCTTGAAGGATGTCCAATGGATATCCATTGGATGTACATGTGTTATCTGGGCTGATGGATACAAGATGGACGAAAAGGATGGAGTAGGAGTTACGGGTCCTGGTTTCAGAATCTAAAAACCCCTCTGCATAGCCCCCAACAATATTTCAAACAGAAATTCATGCTATGGAAATGTGCGCCAAGAATTTCCAGAGGGGGAAAAATCTATATCTTATCAGATATAGCAGCACTACAGCTCTGAAGTGACACATTTGTGAGCCTAGATTGACTTGGGACTGCAAGTTAGCCCTCAGACAGAAATAAGGTCACCATGATGTAGCTCACAAGCCCACATTATGGAAGAGTTTCGATACTGGGAAGGACCAAATCACAACCCAATGGAATAAGGTTTCAGGACAAAGACAAATGGAAAGGCTTCTGAGCTCATCGCCAAAGAAAGCCAAATGACTTCTCGAGTTGGACAAAAAAGACATCAAACTGGTAACAGAAACATGGATAGATCAAACAGTGAGATGTGCCGTCACTGCGAAAACTTCGCGGAGACTGCAGAACACCTACTCTGCAACTGCCGAGCGCTGTTCTGCAAATGGCTCAAGTTCCTTGAAGGGGTGTCACTAACGCCCGAGTCTTGACTAGATAAAGGGTAATGCACAAAAAACTTCAAGGGTCGAGGTGCTGAAAGGCTGCAGATTCCAAACGGCCCCCTCACAATCTACAACTACTACGTGAGTGATGGCGAGAAGGTTGAAACGGCACAAGATGAACCCAACTTTACAACCACTATTTCTTATTTGTTGATGACTTGAATATATTCATTCCTGTAAATTGCGAAAAGAATCAAATACTTTAACAGAATAATATAAATTATCATAATGATTCTCAGAGAACATATGCTGTTCAATTAACGTTCGTGGAACATATTAATAATGTAAATCCTCAAAATCGTTAGATTACATACATAATAATGAATTGCAAACACCTCATAATTTCACATTTGGAGTAATATTAAATATATCTATTTAAGGTTAATGAATTGCAATACTAAATTGATAGTCACAATTACTCTGATATAAGAAATGAAATAAATGTAACAAATTATAAATTAAATTACCCAATGGTCTGTCAATATGACCATCTTCATTAGAATAAATCAATTTCAGTGTTTCATGTGTTCTAACGATTACCAATTGAAAGAACAAATCAAGGATATCCATGAAAATAATATTCATGTTTTTCAAAAATTTAAAGTTATGTGATAAAATAGTTATATTCCAATTCCACTGTTTTACATTTTTATTTTTATATTGGTTGAAATTATAGTTTATATCATATAAATACTGTAGTGGGTTTTCCCGAGTACGGATAAATTGGAAAAAACTATGAAGGAAGGGGGATAGAATATGTGGAAGGAATGAAAGGAAATGAAAAATAGCATACGAAATGAAGATCCTTGCCATGAAACTAACCGGCGAAACTTAATATGTGTTTTATGTTTCATGCAGGATATTGTTACATAACTGTTCGTGATAAATGATGTATCGATTCGTCGGCGTGTATATTTATATTCCTGAAAGTGAAACTTCTATAAATACGCATTGTTCACAATGCATCCGATATCATTGTAAATGATTCCAGCGTTCACCGCTAAATTTAGTTACATATTTTTCGTCTGCTCACATTGTCGAGTAATGTATTTGCAGAAGTAGTTCATTCCAGGCAGAGCGAATGCTGTTGACCCCGAGGTATACTGAAGAGAGCTTCCTTCCATACTGGGTGTTTCATAATTGAATGCTGATCCTAAATGGCGATAATCCTTGGATGATTCTTCATATGAACAGGATGTTGAAATTTAACAAAAAAATCAGTTCTTCCCCAATATCTCTGAAACAGCTTTGGCTTTTTCTTTCAATTTTGATACATGCAAAATACGCATAAAAATAAATTTTTTCCATGATAAAGGATTCCTTAATTTTCATCAATGGCGTCCCTGTTAACATGCCCTGTCATATTTTTGATCAAAATAATGATACGCCACTGTCTTTTTTCCAAAAAAATATTATTTTTGTAATTGTCCTCTATCTCCTCATAAAAATGGTCTCTGCCTTTTTTTCGTCCGGCGAACGGTTTTCGATTTAGAAAATAAAATACATCCATTTGCTTGTCCCTATTCGATTTTTTCTCTTGGTCTTAATTTCACAATTGTGGTAACCAAAGGATCTAGGCAAGATTTTTATAATTTTATGGTAACTATTATTTAGTTATTGAAATGAGTACGCATAAAAATACATTTTTTATTTTGAAAAACATAATTATTATGAACAAAAAATATCAAAATCAAATTGACTGTTCAAAATGTCCTCCTCCTGCAAGTATGCATGCTCCAGCCCTCCTTGTCATTGACTCGCGTACTCTTTGGAAAATTCCTGGAGTATTCCTTATTGCTTCACAGGAAACTATTATGCGGTTTCGCAATTCTTCCCCAGTTAGAATTGGTTGACTGTACACCAAAGTCTTAAGATGTCCGAAAAGAAAATAATCAAGACTGTTCAAGTCTGGGGATCTACCTGGCATGGACTCTATTCCCCCACGACCTACCCAGCGATTATGAAAGTTTTGGTTTAAATATTCGCGTGCCAGAGCACTGAAATGAGCAGGTGCACCATCGGGCATAAACCACATGCGATTTTACATTAAAATAGGAACATCTTTCAACATAATTGGCGAATTATCTTCAAGAAATCGGCGATAATTATGTTCATTTAATCTGCGTGGTAAAAAAAGGTCCAATAAGGTAATCTCCAATAATTACAGTCCAGACATTTAATGAGAACTGCTCCTGGTGATAAGATTCCATGATTGCATGCGGATTTTTCTCGTCCCAAAAATGATTATTATGAAAATTCCTGATCCTGTTTTTATTAAAATTGTTGGTAACTTGCCTCGTTCTTATTTCAGGATTTTCGTCAAGTGAATTCAAAACAGCTACCTCAATTGCTGGAGTTCTTGCAGTCCGATGTGCTCCTTTCAAGTGATGATTTGGCTCAAAACTTCTTGTTTCACATAACCTTCTATGGGTGCTTGAAATCGTTCGAGCATCAGGAACCATTCTATTTGGGAAGCGCTCTTGATACAGTCGCCTGGCTTCATATGCGTTCCCGTCTGCTAATTCGGTATTTGTAAAATTTACCTTTTTTGTTTTTAATAAACAAGTTCTTATAACGTAAATAATATCACGTATCTAGCTAAAGAAGTGTCAAAATTGTTTATGTTGAAAACTCTTCTCTTCAACGGCTGATTTCGCATAGGGACAAGCAAATGAATGCATTTTATTTTCTAACTCAAAAACCGTTCGCCGGACGAAAAAAAGGCAGGAAACAATTTGTATGAGAAGATAGAGGACAACTACAAAACTAATATTAATTTGGAAAAAAGACACCATTTTGATAAAAAATATGACAGGGCATGTTAACAGGGACGCCACTGATAAAAATTAAGGAATCCTTCATCATGGAAAAAATTTATTTTTATGCGTACTTTGCATGTATCAAAATTGAAAAAAAAACCAAAGCGGTTTCAGAAATATTGGCGAAGAACTGATTTTTTTGTTAAATTTCAACATCCTGTATCTCAGAAATAAAGCGGTTACGGACCTATGTTTATGTAAACAATTTTTCTTAAAATCATCCAAGGATTATCGCCCTTTAGGATCAGCATTCAATTATGAAACACCCTGTATAATAATACACAGTGAATTCAAAATGAATATAAAAATTCCTCTGTATTTTTTGGCATTTCTCTTAGAAAAGTTCATAGCCTTTTTCAGTACTTGCAGATTTCAAATACAGAATATCATTTAAAATATTTGAAATGGGATATTTGAATTTGAACTTTACTCTCGTTGAAGTGAATACTCGAGTCGACTCTTATAATAGTTGATTTATCAAATCTATTTCTCAAGTTTTTCAAACAGCTCTGCCACCGCGTGGCTTTCTCAAACACGCAACTTATCGTTACACTAAGCAATCATTATAAATATAAACACGTCAACCCACTTTATTATATGTTATTTGAAATTCGTATTTTATTTGTTGTTTCCAGTCATCACTAATCAGAGAGTAATGCCTATCAAATTCAACTCCTATGAAATTCAGGCTAGTTGCTTTGGTCTCTGACATAGAACGTGTATAATTGGATCATTTTTTCTATGACTCGTGTTACCGTGCGTCACCTATATTCGAACAATCACGCTGATCATCTTTAAAAATAGTCATATACTTTACAGTAAATAAATAGATGCCCGATACTTTGCCAATCTTTCATATATACCCGATTATCATGGAATATTGTTCGCGTCTTTTTAGATATATAATTGAATTTTTCAATTGATGAATGATCAGTAGCCATGAAATCACCATTTTCTGCTGTCAGTTCATTTCCATATACTATTGTTTGAAGAAATCACACGAATTTTTTTAAATTCATTTGTTAAATAATTGAGTACTATTATAAGCAAGTTGCGAAGGGCCAACGGATATCAGACGCGTAGACTGTAATAGTTTCGTCAACAATGGTGTATATATTTTTGGAGTTGAACTTCTTTAGGCGCTATGAGAGTGAAATTTCGATGTCTAATTTGAGTGCAACATTTTCATGTAACGTTTGAAACGGAACGCTTCAGCCAACGGTGTTGAACTGATTTTGGAGGCTTCAACAAAATGTTGAAGTTTCATCGCGCGGTACTGAAACGGGACGGGAGTTCTCGGTGCCTCCGACGGGATCAGAGCGTTTGGTTTGTTTTTTGGGAAACTTACCGGAATCCCCACGAGGTGTATAAACGCGAAATTTGTACCGAAAGATACACGGATTGAAAAGTATTCTCCGCGAGAATAGACTTTTGTTTGATTATAGACGCGTCTAGCGAGCCGAAGTTTAGCAAGGAACCGAGTTCTGAAAATCGCGAAGTTTGCGAAAGTGTTAGAAAATCATAGTGAGTCGATTCTTATAAGACAAACATTTTTGGATTACGAGAAGAGCCTACAAGATCACACAGCAAGTAGTAAGTGAATTTTAGGGTTCTGGGAAATACTGAAATACTTACTAATCTAATTTGCTATTTGGGTGGTTCAAATATAATTCAGAAATGCTTTCATTCCATTTTACCATTCAAATTTTCGTAACGCGAGGTTATTCGCATAATTGAGTTACCGCGCTAGGCGGGAAGTTCTAGTCTCGAATCAGGGCGTAGAGCAAAAGGGCAAGTTCGAAGTTTTCTGTTCGTCTAAAACGCAAGAGTTTCCTTCTGTACTCCGGACTATATAAGTATGACCTATTTTATCGAATGCAGATAAGTCGGAGTTTTATTTTGTTATTATTGTTCACACCCTATGTAGATCACTTTATTTGCCATTTTCTTTTCATTAATATATTTGTTTTTAACTTTAAAGAGTGTCATCATTTGCCGGTCACAAAGGCGTAACAAATTTGCTAACCTAATGGGAGAATCTCAGATCCTTCACTAACCAAACCTTGATGAAGAAAATCACAAATCGGAATAGACATCGCTCCTAGCCGAATCTACCACCTATCGGATGAATTAGGTGACAAAAACCCAGTGCCTATTGTGATTTTGAGGAAGGTAATCTCAAATAATGAAATCCTGGCCACATCCAGTGGCCAGGTTGGTGACAGCGTACGTTCACTCGCAAGAGAGGAGGCTGCCAAATATATTTTTCTTTGTCCACTTGTTGGGTAGAGTTAGATATCTCTTTTTCTAACAACTTTGAGGAAAAACCGACAATAGTCAATTCCTCTTTAGACAACTGGTGACGTCAGCAAGATAGTTTTTTTTAGGATTTATTTTTCTTTTGAAAAAATTAAAACAAACTAAGAAGTTGGTCATCGAAGCCAATTAATCTTTGTACAATATACAAATTTGACAATTTCGACGTTTTGGCACCCATTTTCAGGAAAGCTATTTTTTATCAATAACGGCAAAGAAAGTAAGTAAATTTCACACCGAGGCCTCAATCTGCCTACTCCTTAGATGTAGTCACTTATGATTTTGTGACTTGACAACGGGGTCTCAATCTGCCTACTCCCCAGATCTCGACCCTAGTTCTTTCTAAGGTCTCAATCTGTTGATGAAGTAGAACTGTGGGCGGGATTTGTTTTGGAATGGTGGAGGAGACGGGAAATTAGTGAGGCAATTTGAGCGTTTTTTATCTCAAGAGCTTGTCGAATGACGCTAACCTGTAGACTTTTCTCAGAAGCAATGGTTTTGGTGTGCTCGAAATCTATTCTGTGACCTGTTTCATCGCAGTGTTTGTAAATTTCCGAAGAAGGGTCTGAGGGTAAAAACATAGTGGAACGACAAGGCTAGAGACACAGCGACGAGGTAAGCGACGCGGAAATAGACACGTATACCTTTGCCGCAGATCTAGGATACTCATTATAAATGCTAATCTGATACCGTTATCATGGCCCTTTGTTCTAGGTGCGAACTCCATAGAAATAGGGCTGAGGATTCCAGGTACGGATTTGAAAATATGTAAATTAACTCCTTTATTACATTTTAATGCGTGAATTGAAATTTGTTCACGTAATTTCATAGGTATGACTAATTTAATTGATTTTAGGTTTGGATTATGTTATGAACTAATTTTCTTTGAATAATCAGGACAAGCGGTCAATTAAACATATCATCTTGTCTGAAAATTTCAGTGTATCGATTACGTCCCTGTTAGTGGTCGAGTCGAGCGCTTAGCCTTATCAACAATCAATAATAATGAATCCTAAGAAGTATTGCAGCACTATACAAAGTGAGGAGACAAAAGTGGCGATTTATTAGGCATCTGACTTGCCAAATTACCCAAATCAGTGTATACAATGCTCTCTGACAGTGAAGATGAAATTGTTTGCTATAATACGTCGCTTCACGGGCTTCTGGCGATGGGGAGATTGGACAGAAATTACTCTGATTGGACAGAAATTAATAAACCACGCAAACGGTTTGAACTCTAACAGCACCCAGATCAAATTTTTTAGAATGAAGATTGCCACTTTTGGGAAATATGACTCCATATTTATGAAAGAACTGGACAAACTACAACAAACACTCTATTGAACAGGAAGAGAGATCAGCGTAAACGCGACAATAAATGACTCGTCGCTTAACTCTGCGGCTACCTCTTTACTATGTTAGGCCTCTCAACAAATTAAGTAGTGCGATTAAGCGTCAGAACCTTCGATGCTAAATGTTTAATTTTTTCAGTGGACCATTAATTCTGTTTTCGAAATGTCTTTATTGAACTACAATTCTTCTGCTATAACTTGGTAGAAAACTTATAAAACAAATTGTTGGCAAATATTTGTAGAAAGGGTTTTGAAGTAGGAGTCCTGGAGACCCTCGTGTAAACCTATTCGCATACACGATCGAATTCAAACCGCGCCGCTTGTCTCGTCGTTCTACTGTGTTTTTACCCTAACGACGGTTACACACACGGCGGATTCATCCGACCGCAGAATTCACCATCGCCGCTCTAAGAAATCTAAGTTTACACACAGGGCGGAAAATTGCCCGACGCCGTCGCACGAGTAGGGTGGTATAGACTTGGAAGAGTTTAACGTGCAGCGCCGCATTGGCGGAATTGGAAAACGGATCCAGACAGTATCACTTATCCCCATTTACCCTTGTGATAAAAAGGTAGTCTACAAAGTGCGATAGTTAAAATTTTTCGGTCGCAAATGTCAAAACGGCATTTGTATTGTGATTCGACGGAGAGGCATAAGTGTCAAAAAAACGCACCTACAATAAATGAATGACAATGAACGAGTCGGCCGCAAATAACCTCGAATCTAACGCAAATGACGTGAAGAAAAAAAAGAAGTGGTCGGATGACCACTGCTGTGTTGTAGTGGTGCAAAAAATGGACCCGCGAATACGAAATTGTATGGTTTTTCTACCGTGAGCTACAAACGTTTGGAATACTTCGCCTTCGCTTGTTGACCGGCGGATGGTTTGCCCCATTCTTGTTCTAAACTTGTTTTGGAATTCCCTCGGTGAGCGTTTATGTACCTATGTAAATACTGCGTAGACGTGTTTACAGTCACCACAAGCATTCGCTCTGCAAGTGCAGGAAGTTTTTGTAACTTCTCTGTTACAATCAATCTACGAAAGGAAAAAATACAATTGACAAATCTTGCAAGTTCAATTTTCACATTGATATAAACATTAAAAAAAATTATACTAATAATTACAATAAATTAAAAATACATGCATGGAACATATTTTTATTCATGTAATACACATTCAAAATACTTTTTTTAGTCAAATTTTGACAGTAAACGAACAATGTTAAAAATATGTGAAAATGTATGTATATATAAAAAAACAATATTTTCAATATATTTTTTATATTTCTTCAATATTTATCAATATCTCTTTATTAATTTTGTTTATTCGTGTAATTTACTCCTACATCAGGCATGTAAGTTTTAATTAAATTTTATCAATTATTTGTGAAAATATTCATTCACCTCTAATTCGATAGAGTACTGATTTGTTGTGGCTGCTGCTAGGCTAATCACTTTCGCACCTGACACACATGACCTGAACGCACCAATGCAGCTCCTTTTTCCACAGACTGATTCTCGAAAACGATGTCACTTGAAATGGGTAAAAACTCAATTGCAACCACCATTTCATCCATCACGAATATAAAACTCTTTTCAACTTGACAATAAATTACATGTAGACACTACGATGACAGGCGAATTACGTATTCACTATTCGAAGCGCACGTTTCAGTAGGTTAAATGCGGTTCGCAGACTACTCGTCTCAATCTGCACTTTATTCATTACTAGGGCAATTTCCTAAACCGGGGCTCAATTTAATTCAAAGGCTATACATGTCGAATCACAATGCAACTGCAGTTTTCACATTTGTAACAAACAAATTTAAACTGTTGCACTTTAAAAACACTCTATTTATCACAAGTGCAAATACGGATAATTTGCGCCATCTGGAGTCAGTCGCCCGATTCCGCCACTGCGGCGCCACATACAAAAGGCTCCAAGTCCATATGCAGTGTATTTTACAAGCTCTTTTATTTAGTTTCGTTCGTTCGTTAGTTAGGGTCAAATCTTGCAAGTGAATTTTGACCGACTTCTAGTCGTCCGATTGATTTGAAATTTGGCATGTGTTCATAATTCCGGAGACAATGCATTATGGAATTTTTGTTAGAGAAAAAACCAGAATAGCGGTTCGAACATGGCGGACGAGATTTGTAATTATGGCCCGATTTGATTCACAATCGGTATATGAGAGTTTTCGGAGTCGGAGATTATACATTTTTTGCCAAAATTCATAAATTCAAAATGTCGACTCCAAGATGACGGACGAGTCATGTGATTATGGTCAAATTCGATTCAAAATTGATATGCGGGTGTTTTCGAAGTCGGAAATTATGAATTTTTTGTCGAAATTCATAAATTCAAGATGGCGGCCCCAATATGGAGGACAAGTTTTGTGATTATGGTCCGATTAGATTCAAAATTGGTATGCGGCGGTATTCGCGGTCAGAGATTCTGATATTTTTGTCAAAATTTATGAATTTAAGATGGCGGCCCCAAGATGGAGGAGTTTTCTGATTGTAATCAGATTCCATTCAAAATTGGTGTGTGGGAGTTTTTGGGGTCGGATATTATGAATTTTTTGTCGAAATTCAAAAATTCAAGATGGCGGTCCCAATATGGAGGACGAGTTTTGTGTTTTTGGTCCGATCGATTCAAAATTGGTATGCGGCGGTTTTCGCGGTCAGAGATTTTGATATTTTTGTCGAAATTTATGAATTCAAGATGGCGGCCCCAAGATAGAGGACGAGCTTTCTGATTGTGATCAGATTCCATTCAAAATTAGTGTGTGGGAGTTTTTGGGGTCGGAGATCAGCTCAAAACTTACAGGGAAGAGACCTTGTAATAACGATGCTCTATTAGAAATGAACAGATCAAGGCGAACCAACTAAAAAGCAAAAAATAAAATAACTAATAAAAAACCTTTTCAAAGGCAAGCTCTTATGTAAGCCGCGAACTAAAATGTATAAAATAAGTTTAAGTCATCGCTGACAATTTTAATAATTTTTTGTTGAATTATTTGGTTTCCAAAAGCTTGTTCGTTTATATCTCTGTGATTGAAATGTAATTCTTTGTATATATTATTTAGGAAAAAATGGATTTTAGGGAGAGTCCCCAAAATAAATATAAAAAAAATTTAACCCAAAAAAATAAAAGTGGTCTTGAAAAAATCGAGTTTTAAAAATTGAATAATTTCTTCAGAGTATGTCACATAAACCGAAAATTTTGGTGATGCAATTTCCCTAAACTACATTTTTACCATTATTTATAACACATTTGCTGAAATATCTGCTTCTATTGAAACCTAATTCAGTGTACTTGCATCTAGCCAAATAATTATTCGTAAAAAAACAAGAAAAATCACCGCTACCGAAGTATTTGATAAAGATTATTGGCTGGCCATCAGTTTGGATAGCAATGTTAGCAAAATTAGCCTTGGGCGTGCCTCGGTCCGCTCTATAAATCCAGTCAATATCTTACATAAAAGAAAGGAACACAACCCAACCAAATTTGGCTAACATTGATAGCCAGACAATCAACTTATTCTTAGATTTATAGATCGCCGAAGGCGAGTCTCGGTCCGCTCTATAAATTCAGTCAGAAGCACTGGAGAAATAAATTTTTCAGTTATCCCAAACTACAAAACCCCCTTTCAGAACAACAATCTGCAAAACTGAGGGAGGAATAAAATTCGAGGCTCTGCAAGAGAAAACAGTTGAAAGTTAAATACTATACTGGTTTCCCTAGCCTCTGGCTACATATCAACCCCAATATTTCTAAAACGAAATAATTCTGTTGTTAGTTTTAGAAATAGTTTTCCCAAAAGCCATCTTCATAACCTAAAACTGTCTTAATAATACCGCACTACACAATGTTTGTATTCTCTAATGGCGGTTGCCTTGTTTCCATTGATACTCTACCCCCAGGCAATGGGAGAAATGTATAAACACTGAAGACAATTACTCACCTTGTAGCAGATAAATGGTCGCCTGATACTCGGCTAACTTCTCATCAATATAATCCTGCGATTGATTGGCAATTATTTCAGCAGTGGAAGGTCCAGTGTCTTCTTCTTCGTCAGGTTCATAATTATGTGGCAATGGAGGAGGCTCCAGGGGCATCCCTACGAACTGGTAGTCGCGACTTGGGTGGCCAAAGGAGTTGGGGGAGTAGGAATGGACGCCCTTGAAGCTTTCCGGGGAATATGGCTGTATTCCCTTGAAGTAGGGAGTTTCTGAGGGGGAAGAGCATCTAGCAGGCGCGGGGGAGGGCTGCAAAGAAAATGAGTGATGAGTGACGAGTGATAAGTGGAAATATTTTTCTGATATTGAAGGGGGGTTTCAAGCGATTGTTCGTAAAATAAGGTAAGATAACGACAAAGATCCATCTTTGCCATAATCATAAAAATAGGGTGTAATTTCTGTTTGAATATTAACCTTCTCTACCGGAAGGAAACAACACAAAGATAGTAATTTTCATTCACTTTTTTTTTTTTCATTTGCAAAATATGAAAATATGAAAATTTCCAAAATTATACGAAAATAACGTTAAATGATATTTATAATAATAATAATAATAATAAATATACTTTATTGTCATGAAAGAATTTCTTCTTGTCGACAAAGCATGAAGTCAACAAAAATATTATATATAAAATAAGATAGATACAAATTCACAGTTGTAATACTAAGAACACCAAACAAAACACAGAACAAATATTTTTGGCAGAGTATAAAAATGAAGCTAATATAACATACAAAGGTATAAAAAGAGTCATGGACATGAATATGTAAGTTAACCTGATTAGAATGAAAATCACATGTATACGCATCAGCATACAGAGATATCTATATATTGAGGGACAGTCGAGAAGTTTTCAAAACGAGTCATCGTAAAATTCTTGTAGGCTGTAATATTGCTCATATCATATTTATATCTGGTTTAGGATTCTGCGTATTGCGCCCTCTTCATCTAACATGAATTTATTAAGTTATTTTTTGCGGATATCTTCAAAATCAGTAAAGCTGCCTTTGCCATGGTATGATCGATTTTCTATCACATAAAATAATCGTTATATTAAGTAATTCAATTACGTGATACATTATATATTATTCACGTAATGTTTACTCATATTTGTATATATTCATATATTTTGGATTCGAATTCGCTTGCTTGAACCCTCTTTCTCATCATTAGTGTGCAAAAATTGGATGCTTCCACAAAAAAGACTTCCAAAGGAAAAATGTCTTTCTAATAAAAACAATTCCGAATTTGTCGTAATTACAGACCTCTCAGTCTACTACACTCTTTCCCCCAGTTTTTTTTAGCAATATATGAGCAATTTTCCAACTGCCAACACCTTTTCAGTAAAAGTAAACTTTATATTTCAGGAGGCGAAAATAGGGAAACTGTAATGTAACTTATATTATTTTCCTAAATATTTCCAGATTTTTTGACTGTATCGATTTATCTACCCTCTTAACCAAACTGAACTGAACTGGTTTGAATCTTATATAACTAAACAAAGATCGAGAAACAAGGTAACAGGTACAGTCGAATGATCATTTTTTTCCATATTCGCGAATTTGATATAAATGAAGTAAAATTCAACTTCTTCAGGCGCCAACCCATTTGAAGGTTGATTCAGGTAGTATCTAAAATATTCTTTGGCAAGAGCTCATTCGATAATATTTTTCCAGACTGTTTGTTCTCTCTTGAGATTTATAAGCTTTTGAAGGTTTCTTTCTATCTCAACAAGTCACATTGTGACCTTTCGTCTTACTTCATTGAGTTATTTCTTTGGTAAATAGCCTGGAGTATGTTCCGTTCTTCGTTGGAAAATAAAAATAAAATTATTATTACCATATTCTCTTCGAGACTTCGTCCGCGAGGACTTTGGGGAAATCACATGGCTTGTTTGGAAAAATGTTAAGGGTATTTCATATTGCGTGGAAAAATAAATCATACAACGAGCCGGGTTGGACAGACATATTATAACTAGAATTTTGTGGACAAACACCTCTGTGAAAAAAGACCAGATTCAAAAATTCATATTACCTTTTCGATATCGGTCCTCAAAAGGTCCAATTTCACGACGCCGACGTTTCGATAAAATCACACCGACACCGAAGTCGAATTGAATTCGAACCAATGGCACATCACCTGAAGATGACAAATGTTATTTTTCCGAAACGTCGTGGGATCGAATATTTTTGGGATCAATACCACAATACGCGGAGAAAAACCCGAGTAAATAGTTCAATATATAAGTGTGTGTGAGTGAGGAGATCACTAGAAAGTATAAGGACGCTATACGACGAGAAAGATATGATATGACCATAAACATGATATACATTGCAATACTCTAAAGAAGCAAAAGGTTACGATAAAAAATTACGTTTGATTAGAGCCATCCAAACCTTCCAATTACCTCAGGAGCAAAATATCAGATGACGGAAGAAGCTCTGCTGATATTAAACAGATAAACTAAAAAAGTGCTTAATACGGAGTACTCGAGTAGCATTTTTAGTGGACGGAACGTAGCGGCCACGATTCTGGAGAACTTTGAGGTGTTCGACTACAACCACTGCCATGTAATATACACGGTTCTATCTCGTAGCGGCTACCAAAACGGGGAACACTTTTGTGGTGGCCGCTATGTTCCGATCTACGTAAGTAAGTACATTCAATTTGGATACTTCTGATCGGGATTAAATTAAAATGATCGAGAGTTTACTGTGAAATATGGGTGTTGTAGTTCGATTGTGAGCACGCGCCGTCTGAATACTCTTTATGTATGGAAAAAATTTTAATTTTGGAAAAAACTCGCCTCTGAAATTAGGTACTTAAATCTCTCAAACATTTTTGTTATCAATCTTGGTTACTTGAAACCAATTATTATGTAATAAATTACTACGTTTGATAAATTTTCATTCAATTCGATAATTTCTCTAATAATGGCGACCCAGCAGATTCCTGTAAATATTGCGGCTGGAGAACATAACTTTAAAGTGGCAGAAACTGAAAATATTCCACTGCAAAGTTCCTCTCATCATAAAGTGGCCAGTGGAACTAACTTATTATTTTTTCCACCATGAGAAAGTGGCGACCACGTCGCAGGCCTATGACTCACCACTTCAGAGTTATAACCTGAAAATTACAATAGGTCTTATACCCTTGAAAGTAGCGAACACGTCGCGGCTATTATAACCGTCCACTTCAAAGTTATAACCTCGAAATTTCGGGTACATGTCCATTAATTGTTAAAAAGGACATGTAGCAAGTATGGTGCATATATGCGGCTTCAATTAGCAAGCGCACAACTCGGAGATCCGATCTATTTAAATTAACCTTTGTATACGACATCAAGAAAAATTGTCTATTGAAAACGCATAACCCATTTCATTTTGAATAAATATCATTCACGTTTCACGTAACAGGTAAAACAAACTTTTTGTGAGCCACAATAAAATAATTTGAGAAAAGTTAGGTTAGTTTTTGTCATACACGTTCCAATTCAGGGTCACTTCAAAATCAAGGAAAATTCCTTAAAAAACCCTTTTTTTGAATAAATATAATTCATGTTTCACTTAACAGATAAAACAAACTATTTGTAAGCCACAATATAATAATTTGAGAAAAGTTCTTCGTCATAAATTAAATAGGTGTTCTTGGCGTAGTGTTCTGCCAAAGTGATTATACATTCTTCGGATTTACACTTTTCTAATTATTTGTACAGTTTCTTGGGTGGGTTCCTAGGTGCATGAAGATGTAACGACAATACTCATTAAGATATTATCTGGTTGAATCTCTATCGAGTTATCTGCATTTCGCAGGTACGATTCAACTTTCTCTGCATGCGGTTTTAGTGCTTTTATGAGATATTGGTCCGAGTAGTGCTCCTAGTTTATGATCTTGGGTAGACCATATGTATAAATAGGAACAAGATTTTTCTGTTGGAGATATACTTTAACCTCATTCCCGACAGGTGAATTATTATTAATATTCTTCTTTAAATAGGTACTTGGATCTCTGGATATTTTCTTGTAGGTTGGATCATCCAGAATGCCATCATCTTGGTTTTATGGACTTAGGTATTCATAACTAACTATTGCATTGTTTTCCTGAAGCTTTTCCAAAACTCGAGATGTCCGCAATAGGTAGTATCTTCATGAAATGTACCTAATACTGTATCGATAATTTTTTTTGTGTTATCAAGTGGGAATATAGAGGTAATTATTCTACGATTCGTTGCTTTTGGCGTGCATACATGAAATAATGTAGATTTCATGGCTGCCGTATTCAATTTCAAAATTTTACCAGTTGCTTATTAATATCTTTTAGGTGATGACAGAAATAGCCCCTTTCTAATTTACACTCAGCTCTTGCAGTCAACTGGGACATTATTCGAACAACCGGGCCTATTAAAACATAGGAAATCACTATTCGTGACAGCGTCAGTCTCATTGATATGAAGCTGAAACATGATGATGACATTTAGATGTATTTTTAAACTTTACGTTTACATTTTTATAGTATCCGCAGCGGGTAAATCATCGAAGTTTCGAATTGTGCGCTTAAAGATGTTTCATTTCTTTTTCAGGTTCATCTTCTCCAGTGACGTGTAATCGAATCAATGTGGTACTATTTTTTGCGGAAAGCAGCAAAGTTCCAACTTCGGCAGCTGGAATCAAGTTTTTGGAGATGCAGGAAATGGCTAGAGTCAAAGTAAAATTCATAAATTGTTTCCATGTCTTTTATCAGAATTTTCGAGAAATAATGCGAAATGAGATAAAACACAAATTGAATATTTACTTCGGGATCGATTGATATATGAGCCATTGAAAAGTCGCATTATTTCTTCTCTTGACTCCTATTTATTTGCTTTCAAGTTAAAAAAAGTTCCTTGACTTGTCAGATTGCTTCTTATGATTCCCAAAAAATATAATATCTTGAAATTTCTTGAATTCTGCGACTCAGCACATAAAAAATGTAAGGTATTTGCGATATAGACTCTGAGCTCACGATCATGCCTGTAAATCCGATTTTGATGTGATGTTGGATTGAAGTAGATACTAAAAACATAAGTTACCATTTGCTACTTTCCGCTGTAAACTGTAATAACTATAGTACATGAGAAGGTATATCTTACTGATACAAACTCATTTAAAAATAATACTGAGAGACTTCAAAAACGCTTTTTTACATCTGATATTCACAATCGAAACATATTGGCAGCATATATGAAAAGAAGCAAAATCTATGGATACCCTTCACCGACTTTCATTTCATTTTACGAAAAGGAATACAAACAGAACAAGTCTAAAAAGTACTCGATTCTATTATTTGATGACACTATAATAAAAATTTGAATAAACCGAAAATTATAACACAAAAGATAAGTGAATTACTATTCTGGTTGGTACAAGTAGTTTTCTTTAGTTGTTATGTTATTGAAATCTGGCAATAATAATGACAATAATAATAAACTGCTTTATTATTTTCAGTACAATACAATATTGGCAAACATTTTTGGAACTATAGGTACAATAAAACTGAAAGTAAAAGACGGAGTTCAACTCAAGCAGTAGGTTAAACCTATTACTGACTTGTTCTTCCACTCAACCTTAAAGGTCTCAAGCATCAGATTGGAACTTACTTTAGTGAATAACATTATTTTATTCTTTTGTATTTTTTTTTAACCGTGGTGTTTCAAAATTGTTCAGGTTCTGGTTTTCACTTGGTATCGAAAAACCCTATTCAATGATACTAATTTTGTTTGTGTTTATGGCAGTTTTAATGGCTCATTAGTAAACATTAAAATTTAAATTCCATTCATTATGATATTAATTACAGATGTAAGAATCAGTATCTACTTGAAGGAATTGCTCGAAGTGACCTCCATTTACTTCCTGACAGTGAAATATCCTATTTTTAAACTCTTCTCGTACTTTTGCAAATGTGTCTGCGGAAACAGCCTCACATTCTGCAACAATACGTTGTTTTAAAACGACAATATTGTCGGGTTCAGTGGCGTAAATCTTCGATTTAAGGTACCCCCACAGAAAAAAAAACAAAGGTGTGAGGTCCGGTGATCGAGCTGGCCATTCCGTTGAACCTCGTCATCCAATCCATCTACCACGATACTCCTCATCCAAATACCGTCTTACTGCACCGTAATGGTGTGGAGAAGCACCATCCTGTTGGAATGTTATTTCCAAATTGCCGAATTCATCTGGATTATCTTCCAAAATTTCAAGGATTAACGGTTCTATTGCGTTTTGCAACAGCTCCAGATAAACCTCACCAGTTAAATTAGTATTTAAAAAAAGAGGCCCAACGATGTGGTTTCCCAGGATACCTGCCCAAACATTCACCTTCTGGGGAAATTGGGTATGTGTTTCACGAAACAGGTGAGGATTTGCGTCACTCCAATACCTCACATTCTGTGTATTTACATTTCCATTTAGATAGAAAGTACGTCACTGAAACAAATTATTTTGACTGGCTGTTGGTTGATTTTAGTTTCCATATTTTCACAAAACTCTAGTCTTCGGTCTGGGTCGTCGTCTGAGAGTTGATGAACCATTTTTAATTTGTATGGATGAAATTCGTTTTTTTTCAACACTCTGTGTACTGTACTTCAACTGACTTCACAGGTAGATGCAACGTGAGTTGTTGAAGAAGTAGGATCAACTATTACTTCTGCCAGTATATCAATTTTTTTCTTATCAGAAATTTGTGGTCTGCCAGATCGTTTCGCATCATTCATACTACCCGTTGTTTCAAACTTACGAAGAAGCACCCTTAAATAAGTCCTCGAAACGGGGCGATCGGGAACCTCTCATTAAAAATGCGTTCTGCTGCATGAATATTTTGTCCAGTTTCACCATTAATTAGGATCGCTGCTACTTTATCACCTAAAGCACGTACCATTTCGCTTCTTGAAGCACTTAAACGTTCGGCTCACAACAGTTTGAGAAATTATTAAAATGTACAAAAATATTAAAAGTACCAAAAGCTGCTAAAACAGTTAAACGTTCGATCAACAATACACAAATTATTAAATGTACAAAAACTTGGACAATTACAAAAACGTCGAATCAGGGAGACTAACAAAAACGTCAGCTTATTTGACAACTATCCAGAAGAGGAGTTTGAATTTTGAATTTTACTATTAACTGATTTAATTCATCACAGCTTTGCGTTTTTTAAAAGCGAGTTGCCAAAACTGCCATAAACACAAACAAAATTAGTATCATTGAATAGATTTTTTCGATACCTTCTAAAAGAGGTGTCGCTTGCCGTAGGGTTCCATTCAAAATTATTGGTCACAATGGCGTTGTGACGTCATCTTTGACGATTTGGTCATCTATCATCACTAGTAGGGAGGTTTGCAACCTTTAATATTCAGTTTCCAAATTTTACTTGTTTATGTATAATCGTTCCAAAAATAAGAGGGGGGGAGGGGACTTTTGAGAAGCACTGTATATAAATATACCCAGCTCATATACGAAGATCATACATACAGGGTAACCCAGGGGTGCGTACAAGCTCCATAAATAACTTTTTTCTATCCCATAATACATAAATAGATCTTTATTGGTCATATGATCACAAACTGGTGACCTGCTCGCATACGTCTCACATATATGGCAGCTATCTATTGAAAAGTATGGAGAAACTTTAGCTGTGGCATTAGATATCTCCAAGGCGTTCGATCGAGTTTGGCACCAGGGACTCCTCGCCAAGCTTCCATCTTATGGCTTGCCCCCTCAGCTGTGTTCTCTGCTTGCTAGTTTTCTCTCAAACAGGTCTCTCCATGTAGTGGTCGATGGAGTTTCATCTGACACTCTACTCATAAATGCTGGTGTTCCGCAAGGATCTATTCTCGCACCAACACTATTTCTACTTCACATCAACGACCTGTTGAAAGCAACTTCATGTCCAGTACACAGCTTTGCCGATGATAGTACCCTCCATACCGCTTTCTCTTCCAGGGCCCCTATATCAGCCCGTGAAACCAGAAATGAACGAGGAAGAAATGTTAATAATATAAATATGGACTTAGTGGGGATCTAATAACTTGGTAGAATTCAATGCAAACAAAACACAAGCATGTCTTTTCTCTAGAAAAGTCGATCTCACTGTGCCTAACATAACTTTATCAGGAGTAACCATACCACTGAAGGCATCCATATCGATGCTTGGTATTACTATCAGCAATAACCTTTCCTGGGAAAATCACGTGAGGTCCATTGCCAAAAGTGCATCCCAAAAACTTGGTTTTTTGTTTCGTGCCAAGAGCTATTTCACCTCCAGTCAGCTGCTTATGATCTATAAGGCACAGATCCGACCTGTCCTGGAATACTGTTCCCATATTTGGAGTGCGGCACCTAAACATATCCTGAAGCTATTGGATTCTGTCCAAAAGGGCAATTCGTCTCGTCGGTGATGCCTCGCTTACAAACTCGCTCACTTGTCTGGAACACCGTAGAAAGTTGGCGATTTGTCTCTATTTTATAGATATTTTCATGGGCGATGCTCTTCTGAAATATCAACAATCGTTCCCCTTTGGCAGTCTCTTCGAGATTAACCCGTCAAGTTCAGTCATCACACCCTTCGTGGTCACTTTGGAGACCTGCAGAACATCACTTTCAAAGACTCGTTCATCCAACGAACAGCGAGGCTTTGGAACTCATTGCCTAGGGAGGTGTTCCCCGAGGCATACAACCTCCAGAAATTTAAGAAGAACACCAACTCCTACCTTCTTTCCCTAGGTTCCCACGATGTTCTCTGAACATTACAGGATATCCCTTTTCGTGGGAACCAGAACATATAAAAAAAAAATTGTGCTTTGACAAGTCAGTTAAAAAAACCAAAAAATATGTATATATAAATTAAATAACAATATTTGTCATTATATACAGTAAGCAGATAAAAATAAAAAAAAATAAAAATTGTAAATGACGGTTACCTTCACTGTAAAATTAACAGAACAACAAATAAGTTATGACTTACAAGTTAATGGGTCAATTGTGAAAAATCGGTTAACAAGAACTTATCAAAATCGTAGAACGCATTATCTACCAGGAACCGCTTAATAACTGATTTAAAATGTACGCACTCGAGAACTTGGGCATCAGATGGCAAAACATTGAAGAACTTGATTGCATAATAGCTTTTCCCGTTTCTCGTTTTCGAAAGTCGCAATGTTATGATCAATCCTTTTACAAAAGAGAATTCAAACTTGCCACGGGATATCATCCACTATTCAACGTCACTGATAGATAAGACAATCAGTTTTATTTCATTACCGAAAACGAATCCATAATTCTAACACCCGTCCGAACACAAACAAAACCATTAAAAAATCCCGATAAGCGACAGTCACACCAGCCCACATCATTAAGAGCCGTATCCGACTCATAAATCACAAGTTATCGCTACCGATAAATGTATAAACATCCTTGTTGGTCATTATTTCCCAGACTAGCCGACCACTACCTGTCAGGCAGTAAAATATTATCCAATTATAACAGAAGATACGCGAGAACGAGTTAGACAAACAGAAGCCGTATCATGTTTACAAATGTCCCCTCATTAAAAAAACTCATAAAACACACTAAGTCCCGCCCCAGCTTCCGATCGAAGAATATTATAAAAGCCAACGGGAGCATAAAGAAATAAGTTAGTTCCGAACAGTAGTCCGTGGAATAATCACGTCTATCATACGTGAAGAAAATTAGTATGCATTCATATTAGTACCAGTGAAAAATGTCACGAGAAATAAAATCTTTCCACGGGTAAACACCATATCGATTAACGAAATACTAACATGACATCCTTTTAACTAGAGTCAGTGTAAAAACAATATTTCACCGCATAAATACGAACAATTCTAATCACTCTATTAATAGTTCAATTCATGTGTTGTAAACACGAAAGTACTCCCGTTGAAAATACTTTTCCAGTGTTGTGCGTTCTCTCGATCGAATGACGTGTCTTTGCTGAATGTCCATAAAAATAAGCAAATAATTCATCCCTGTAACATGATCCGGTAACGAACCATGACAAGCGTTTGAGATAATAAAGCCGGTTATCGTGAAATTCTTCGAGTGCGATCCAAGGAGAGCAACTGGACAATTCGACCTAGGTAATGAATTCCTATTATTGAAATTAATGTTTTGGTTTCCTATTCATATTATATGCTTTTCTTAATATACATGTTATGCATACATATATCTCCCATAAAAAGAAACATTGTCGAGAGGTACTAAACCAGGGTCATTTGCCTTTAAGTGCACAATCCATAGTATTGAGAAATCACAAGTAAAAGTGGACATGTTGTTACCTATATCAAATGTTTTCCTTGTGTTCTTATTTGTTTGTTTATCTATGTCCTATCCAATAATTTTGTCAATTTACTTTTGTTAAAAAAGGTGACTCAGTCTATAAAGATAGGAATGGATTATACAGGATTGAAAGGAAAATGTTTGTAGAGAGTGCAGTTCTTTAGTTATTTTATTTTATTTTTTTTTTATCTCCATTATTAACAGATTTTGTTTTTTTTTGATAATTTCTTGAAAGTTACCACAAAAGTGGCATTCTAAGGATAACAGTGTATTTTTTTTTTCTTGTCTTATCTTATGTATAATTTCATTTATGAATATAAGTTTTCTTTGATTCCCAGTGCCTTTTTATTGATATAGAGTTCAGGCGAACGGTATATACTCCCAAATAAACAACCTATGTTCCCTGGGTGTTAGAAAGAGGGTAATGGATACAGCCGCTCGTGTCCGTTAACTTCAGTGCAAATAAATTCTTTTATAAATTGCTGCTAATACCCAACAAAATTGTAGTTTTTCGAGCAACTTTTCAACAAAGGACTAATCGAGTATAGGCTTTATATACTAGAAGCGTCCTTAGCGTCTTAGGCTAATTATATGGAATAACGATTTGATCCAAACCAGTGGCGTTACCAGAGGGTTAATCTTTTGATAACGAAACAACGGCCTGAACGTCGTTTAGCCGGGGTGGAGATAATGAGTATTCCTAAATAATAGTGTGGGATGTAACATTGATGTCAGGTGTGCGAGTAATAATTGAGGAAGTACATTAACGCATATATACAAATAAAACGTTCATACCGAACAATTCGCAGAACTCAATATCAGAAAAGTATAAGAAAGATTTTATTTAGTAAATAATTCATCCAAAAGGAGGAAAGTTCTCAATATGACTCCTCCAGGGGGACCTTCGTCAACAACAACTCCGTAGTGCAGGTTCTGCCAAATCCAGAGCCAACAATAGCAATCACATTAGATAATATACCCTATTATAACGGGCAGACGAGTATCAAAGATTTTATTAGGATAATTGAAGATACAGCCGCTCTAGCTGGATGGACAGAATTGCAAATAGTATCTATCGTTCGATTGAAACTAAGAGGCATTGCGAAACAACTCATTGACGCCGACAATCAATTGAGAAATACAGCAGTATGGAACGAATTGAAAAGAGGTTTACAGGAACAGTTTGGTATAGCTAAAATACCAGGGCAGGACAAAAGGGAATTATTAGAATGCCGACAACGTAGATCTGAAACTTGCCGCCAATTTTTGGCACGTCTGAAAGTTTGTGCTGCAAAAATTTTAGTCTTGACCGGAACAGCTGACGTAGATCGGATACTATTGCAACGCCACGAGCAAGATGTCATCACGCAGTTTGCTATGGGATTCTTGGACCCCATCAGGAAACGCATACTATCCGCTAGCCCTGATACACGGAGAGAAGTTTTAAAATGTCACAGCAAATGGACCACAAAAAGAGCTCATAGAAAACCTAACTAGGCCAGGAGAGAAGTTTTAGAAATGTCACAGCAAATGGACCACCAGCAACGATAAAGACATGCCAGTATTGTCGTAGAAGAGGACATGAAATTAGGGACTGTAGGTTAAAAAACAGAACTTGTTTCAATTGTAATCAGCCGGGTCATATGTCATACAACTGTAAAAACAGGAATGGACAAAGAAATATGGACAGAAGAAATTTAAATGGCCACCCGGTTCGCAATTCTCCTCCGTTGGGAACCGCAGACAACCGCCATTAAAACGCAACACGGTAAATAGGAGGCCAACACACACGATACTAACCTATACCACGGGAGAAGCCCAGCGAAACGTCATAGTTCTAGAAATTGATGGAATTTTTCGCACTACCCTGGTAGACACGGGTGCCGAAGTATCGTTGGCCCACGTTAGATCTACGCACGGTATGAAAGTTAATTACGAAGAAAAATTCAATTTAAAAGACGTACAGGGAAATAGAATTCCATATATAGGTACCGTATTTTGCAATAAAACTGAATGAAAGAACCCAAATCGAGCACGAATTTATATTAATCGAAACAAAACATTTGAGCACAGAAATAATTTTAGGTCTAGACTTTCTGCAAAAGTATCAAGTAAAGCTAGATTGGAGAGCAAACAAAATGTATTTGATGGAAGAAATAATTGAACTCCACCACGAGCCAAAACGCATTTATCATACGGAAAATGAGAAGGAAACCAACGGGACAAACGACTAGAAATTTTAAGAGCAACAGTTGAAAAGAATTTACTACTACGATAGATAGCTGGACGAAAAACGATGTCTAAAGAAAACTCGGTCGAATAGGGGAGGCGCCGCCCGCATCAGACTGCGAAGTATTTGGAACTAAATTTTCACATCCAGAAATGAGGTCGGCCGACTCAAACAGCAATCGAGTAGAAAATCCAGGACAGGCAGAAGAACGTGATTTAAAGGAGACACGGTATCAAGAGAAAGCCACGTCCACTGAAAAACCAAAAAAGTCGAAAAGGAAAAGGAAAAATAGAGATAAGCGTTTACAGAAGCAGAACAGGAATAAGGATTTAATGGAGACCTTGTTCACTGACAGAACGACGAGCAATAGAGAAAAGAAAATCTCACCACGAGGGGATGAGAAAACTTCGCCATCCATCGGGAATATTGGGACAAGCCGAGACACCCTGTATATTAGGAAGGTTAGTTAGGCGATATGGCACGGAAGCCTGAACGACATTCGTACTGAAAAAAGCCAGTTCGTCCAAGGATGACTCTTTACTACCAGAGACATGGAAAAACTCCAAACTCTGAAAACGAAAATCGTGGAAATATCCCGTATACTCAACAGTGAGCCGGAAGAAAAGTCTGGGTATGAGAATATACGCACTAAACAGACAGACAGCCGATACGAGGAGGCAAATACGAGCCAGGAACGGATGAAAACAAGGTATAGAAAAGTTTATGAAAATAAAGCCAGTCAAACAGAGAATGAAAGACTTATCGGAAGGATAGAAACTCGGGACGCCGAATCTTCCAGAAGTAAACAAGAAATAGTTATACAGGGAGGTGAAAAAGTGATTGAAGAAAATTATGGGACAGGACTGTACTTGCAAAAAGATATGATTTTACCCCCGAGAGCAATGACAATATGTATGGTTAGAACAAAAAGAAAATTATTGTCGGAAAATATTATAGTTGAAGATAAAGCAGCTATAAAAGGACTGATGATCCGTAGCATAAACCTACAAGATGAACAGAAAATTTTACAACAATTACATCTCGAGAATCCAACGGAAGAAGCTCAAATTAAATTGGCCACCCTCATCAAGGAGTACATTGATGTATTTAAGGCCCCTAGTCAAAAATTAACTTGTACCCATCTAGTAAAGCACAGGATACACACTGAGGATGTTCCGCCTATTTCGAAACGACCTTATCGAATTCCTTACCAGCGGCAGAAGATAATGCACCAAGAAATCAAGGAATTTTGGATAACGAAATAATAAAGAATCCTGTAGCCCTTGAGTTTTTCCGCGATCCTGGTTGAAAAAAATTGCACCCCGGAGAAGATCCCCAGTTCAGACTGTGCATTGATTACAGGGAGTTGAATGCCATCACGAAGACAGATTTTTCCCATTACCACATATACAGGATACGATCGAAAAGTTGCAAGGTACTAGCTTTACAGTGTGATGGATCTAGCGTGGATATTTTCAAATTGGATTGGATGAAAGAGACAGAGAAGAGTGCCTTCTCCACACCAAACGGACACTACGAATTTCTCCGTATGCCTATGGGATGAAGAACTCCCCTAGCACTTGGTGCCGGCAGATGGAGAACATTTTGCGAAATATATAGGTAAGGAGTGCTTAGTATACTTGGGACGATATCATCGTTTTAGTGGACCCAACATCTCAGAACATTTAGACAGGTTACGCAATGTTTTCGAACAAATGAGGAGCAGTAATTTGAAATTCAAGGCAACTAAGTGTAATTTTATGCTAAAAGAAGCAAAATACCTTGGACATATTATCTCCGAGAAAAGGTTGCCAAACAGATCCCGAAAAAACTAAAATTATCAAGGACTATCCACCACCAAGAAGAGTGAAAGACATCCGAGCATTTTTGGGATTATGCGGATTTTACCGAAAGTTTGTACCAAATTTTCGAGTATATCCCAACCGCTTACAGCACTCCCCAAAAAAAAAGAGGTAAAATTCCAGTGGGGACAAGAACAACAAAATCTTTCGATACACTAAAAGAAGCTTTAAATTTTCCCCCTCCGATCTTAAAATACCCGGATTTTCTCGACCTTTTGTGGTTACCACAGATGCCAGCGCGACCGCCATAAGTGGAATTTTGAGTCAAGAATATTCTGGATTCGAACATCCCATTTGTTACTCGAGCAGAACTTTGAATGCCCTGAAACTAGGTACTCTCCCGATAGAAAGAGAATGTCTCGCAGTGATTTGGTGTAAAGAAATACAGGTGCTATCTGACTGGTACGCACTTTACCATCATTACCGATCACCGGCCATTGACTTATTTATTGTCTATCAAAGATCCAAGTAGCAGGCTAGCCAAATGGGCCATGGCACTCCTGGAATTCTCATTTACTATTAAATACAGACCAGGCCGAGATAATATAAATGCCGATACCTTATCCAGGATAAAACAGACGAACATAGTGCGAAATGACTCAAAGAATAACAGAAGACTGCCAAGTACTGTGCTTAGTAAATCCAGTGAAAACATAGAACCTGAAGTTGAAACGTTATGGCACTTGGACGACATCCGCATAATGCAGAAGACAGACCCCAAATTTCTGCATTAGTACCTACATTGACCGACGAAGATGACAATTTTTATATTCACGAAGAAATTTTATACGTGAAACGACGAGTAGACGAGCGTCGGGACAAAATCTATGCTCCCAAGGTCATTAGAAAACAAATTATAAGTTTGTACCATGATAACATATTTTCTGGTCATGGAGGAAAAAAGAAAACTCTAACCACTATCCAACGAGAATTTTACTGGCCTGGCTGAAGAAAGATATCAATGAATACATACAGAAATGTCATTCTTGCAACATTCATAAAACTACGAACCAAAACCAACGGAAATGCAGAAATGCCTATTCCGGAAGCGAGTATTCGAAATTGTAGCCATCGATATAGTCGGACCACTAAACACCACCAGAAATGGAAACAAGTTATATTTACAGCAATTGATCACCTGACTCGATATGCCGAAGCCATTCCAATACCTAATATTACTGTCGAGACGGTAGCGAAAGTATTTGTAGAACATATCATCTTACGTTATGGAGCACCAAGATATTTATTGAGTGACAGAGGATCTCAATTTTATCTGCTCTATTTCTGAAATTGCCAACGACTAAAATCAAGAAACTGAACACTGGCATATCATCCGCCACGAACGGCATCGTAGAACGATTCCATGGACACTTGAAAACTACCTTATCACACCTAGTGACTGAACAACAATCCGATTGGGACGAACAGTTACCGTATGCTCTTGTGGCTATAAAAATCAGATTCATTAATCCACACAGGAAGCCCTTTTTCTTAATGTTTGGCAGAGACATGCTACTACCACATCACTAACATTAAGAGCACCCCTTTTAAGGTTGATAACCTTGAAAATACCCCTCAGAAATGGTCCAAAATTGCAAGTTGCCCACCAAAAGCCCGAAACCGTAGAAACTGCCGCGGAAAAATCCCCACCGAAATTTCAATAAAAGCCAAATTAAAGAGTTTCCCATAGGATCGTTGGGATATTTAAAGACACCTCAATGCCGAAGGGTAAAAAAGCGAAATTTTACCGATAATACCGGACCGTGGAGAATTTTGAAAATTATCACCTGTCAATTTTGAAATACAACAGGTAGGAAAACCAAAAACCAAGTTGTACACGCAAAAACGACTGAAAAATTTATAAGAATATAAAATCCTCGAAGACTGTAGAAAATCCGTCAAAGAAGAAATCCCTAAGGAAAGTGGAGAAAATCGCCCCCGTGTATACAACAAAGAACCCGAAATGTTGGACATGAATTTTGCATCACTCCCGAAGGTTGGAAAAATATCGTAATTTAAATAACATCCACGAAACACGCGTAGGAAAGAAAATAGTGTAGGAACTGAACCCTTTCCGAAATAAACGCTAATGCCTAGGCAAGACGAACTACCCCTAGAAAATGTGGACAGTTTCGAAAGTCGTAACCCAGTGAAACATCGGACGAAGATCGGGAAAGCGTCCCCGAAGTAAACATGGTTTTCCAAACAAGGTCGCGGGGAAAGGTACCTGAGGAACCTTGGATTTTGACAAAACGGCAAACATCAGTAAAAAATACTTCATGTAAATTAAATACTGGGAAGCAACAAAGGGAAAAAGATGTTTTATATTTTTAATTAATTGAGAAAAACTAGGAGATGTATTATGTATAGGATACAGTCTAACCGTGACCCAAATTTAAAAAAAAAAAAACCCCTCCCAAAAAATGTTTCAAATTGGTCTATTATTTCCCCGGGGCGTTAATAGAACAACCATACCAAGTGAACCAGTGCGGAGAAAACACGAGACTATACCGCTAACCAACCCGGCGCTGAACGATAAGTGAAGTTAATAAAGGAAAATTTAAACATTAACCATTCTCCCACGCGGTCCCCCCTCAACCCCAATTTCCTTTACAAATCCCCCCGGGCAGCTGTTTTACAACAAGATAGGGGGTTCTTTAAAAAAAAAAAAGGAAGATGCGCAGGTAAACCTCAAATTTAAAGGGGAAAAAGTGTAGGAAATGGGAACGATGGAAATCCCAAAGGGGGGGTTAGCCGTTCCATCGACCGAAAATGAAACGAAAAAAATTAAAGGTAAAAGGGGGGGAAAAAAAACTTGTGGGGGACTGTTTTTTTTTTAATTTAAAATTCGTTGGATTAATAGCCTACGACTTGAAACCCCAACCCCCAATATTCTGCGATATCGTTAAAAGATGTAAAAAAAAGCCCCGGGGAATTTCCAAGCAACACCGTACGGATCTTCGTGTATCCCGGGTTGAAAAAAAAATTTAAAATTCATTTTTAATCCTGTTTTAAATTACTCAACTGAGGGTTTTATTGTATTTCTCACATTCAGCGATTATACCGGATACCCCAATTAATTTATCAAATTTTTGGAAAACAGAATGCTTAAAATACATCAGTATTTGGAATACAGAGGTTTTCTAGAGATATAATTAAATTACAGAAACTACACAAACCCGAAATCGTGATAGCCAAATTAGCGGAAAATGGTGAATGCCAAGGTACTTATACCTTAAGGTAAGGTATAAAAAATTTTTTGGGGTTCTGCAACCGCAAGATCATCTTGAAAGATTATTCCCCATCGCCCTTGGATACCAATACAATTAGTTTGGAGAAAACTCTCTTGCGAATTTAGTACGGTATTGTATGGATGCTTTCCCAAAGGGAAATAGCCTGGGACCCTAAAACCCATAAAATGTAAAGGTACCACAACTCTACGAAGGAAAACCCGAAAATAATAAAAACTAAGTCAGACGGACATAAACCAATACATGGTTATTGAAGACAGGACGAAACATTTGCCTACAGTTAATTAAAAGAATTTGTGATTTTAAATGTGGTTGACAGAACACCCCCAATATTAATCATCGAACTCCCAAAACAATATGACCCCATCTCAAAAAAAAATTCGCTATTACCTCGGGCCAACTGCCATAAAAACCTTTAAATTCAGAAATTTTTATATAAGGAATCGTTTAAAATATAACACGATCTCGCCGATACTATTCACAGAAGGGTATATTAAAAAAATAAATTTAAAAATAGATTATTATAAAACCCCCGAACCTCATATCACAGTTACTATCCCAAGACCCCGGGTATATTGCAAAAAAAAAGGAAGTACTATATTTGTTGAAATGCACACCGGTTATAGTTCAAATCAGGAGAGAAAAACTGTTATCAAAGTTGCCTTGACATATTTAAAAAAACATATTTTTAAAGGGGCCATTAACACGAACTTTCAGGAAATAGGACAACAGATCGAATGTTCTTTTAAAAAAAATTCAAAAAATACTATATAAAAAAGGGACTTGGTTAGCCTACGACCCTATCCCCTAGCAAATCCCCGTAGAATTATCCATAATGAAAAAAAAAAAATGCAACTAGCCCGAATACAACCTATTGGTGACGGTGGGATATACACAACAAAAAAAAGACAAACCCCGAAATAATACTTTTTTTTTCCGAAAACAAGCAGTAAAAAATATTCTGATAAACAAAATGGCCAAAAGCCCCCATAATCAAAAGGGTTTTTCTACGTTAAAAACCGTTCAACCCCCCAGGAGATAGAAAAAAAGCCAAAAGCACTATGAAAAACTATATGGGTATTCACTTTCATTGGAACGTAACCAGCGGGGTTCCTTGGGATATATTTTGCATAAGGATAATAAAAATTTTGTATGGAAACACCTAAACATGATAGCCATACACGTCACTGGGTGTTTACCATGTAATCCCCCGCTTTCTGGGATACGTTGACTCTACTTGTAATCAACCATAAAATCCCCGAAAATTTCCGCAGAAATGTCGACGGATAACAATCCACGGTTTTTAATATCCAAACCACCCAGACTGGGATTGAATACCACCCCCCCAGCCAAAAAAACAAATTATGCGACGATAAAAACACATCCATTCAAGGCCATCTTGGACCCAAAAAATGAAAAATATAATCAAAATAAATGGCATTTTTTTACCTCTACGCGACGCTTGACCTAAAATTCTATAAATAAGGGATCTTCCTCCGTCACAAATAAAAAAATCTTTTTTCCCGTTCGCGTAGTGAAGCTAAAAAAAGGGGCCCCCAATGAATATTAAAAAAGTGCTTTTTCAAAAAGAAAACTCCGAAAAGGGCGTTAAAGCTGACCCCAAAAAATTAACCCCCCGTGATTTTAAAAAAAAAGATATCGATTCTATATAAATACGTGCTGGGACTGGGTTTCTTTTTTCTTCCAAATTTTGGGCACCACGTTAATCCCCCCAACAAATCTTTTGTTTATAAAATCAGTCGTGATCAACAAGTTACCAACCCAGCTACCCCTGGAATGCTGTTAGACTCCGTAAAAGAAATTTCCGTTTCGACACGAAGCGAAGCATCCTGAAGGCATCGAAACAATTCTTCGACGTGAATACGTGGATAGAAACCCCACCCCAGCATGCGCACTTACATCGCATTTTCAATTTTACTTTAATCGCCATCATCGGAATCCCCGAGACCTGGACCCCCAGAAACTTCCCATTGATTGTTTCCCTGCCCACCGAGGACCCGGTTTTGGGGGGGCCCCCGAAACCCTGGCCGACGACAAACACTAAAAAACATCTACGAAGCCCGTATCCCTTTCGGGTTTCACCGACGATCGAAACCGAAAAGCCCCCCGAAGGAAGAATAGACTGGACTCACTAACCCCAACCGGTCGCCAGTTTATGTCCAAACTGTAGCCGACTACACCCCCCCCGGCGATGATTCGTGAAACCCAAAAATGATCCCTAGCTGCCGTTTGAGCATAATCCCGGGTTAACATCGCCATGTCACTCCCGACCGGACAGATCCGGCCCAGGATCCCGAACTTTTAAAATTTTGGGGACGAGACAGAACTTTCTATTCAAGTTTGATGCGGGGCCAGTTGAAAAATTTTTTTTTTTTCCCTTTTCACCTTTTACTATTATTTTTAGTTTTATAAAATTTATACGGGGAACAGACATTATTTCTCTTTCAAAACTTCTTTGCCAACTTGTGTTTTATTGTACAGCATTTTTTTTACTTTTTTTATTTTTTTTTTTATAATAAACCTCTGAGATGATGAATACCATCTCCGCACAGACTATCATTTCTATAGGTAACAACAAAAGGGTTCCCCTACCAAAAAAAAACCGGAACCAAATTTTTTCATTCAAAAATTTTAACAAAAGGTCCTATTATTCAGAGTAGAGCCCTTTTTTTAAAGGGGCGGGGAGATTTGTTTGAAAAAACCTTTACAAAAAAATTAAACTTGCCACGGGATATCATCCACTATTCAACGTCATGGTAAGACAATCAGTTTTTTTTCATTACCGAAAACGAATCCATAATTCTAACACCCGTCCGAACACAAACAAAACCTTTAAAAAAACCCGATAAGCGAAAATTCCCCCAAAACCCACATCATTAAGAGCCTACCCCACCCCATAAATCACAAGTTACCCTACCGATAAAATAAACATCCTTGTTGGTCATTTTTCCCAGACTAGCCGACCACTACCTGTCAGGCAGTAAAAATTATCCAATTTAACAGAAGATGGGGAAAGAGTTGAAAAACGGGGGCCTTCTTTTAAAGTCCCCCATTAAAAAAAAATAAAAAAACACTAATCCCCCCTTCCGATCGAAGAATATTATAAAAAACCCAAAGGGGGATAAAGTAAGTTAGTTCAACAGTAGTCCGTGGAATAATCCCCCTCTATCTAGTGAAGAAAATTGATGCATTCCCAAAAAGTACCAGTGAAAAAAGTCACAAAAAAAAAAATCTTTCCACGGGTAAAAAACCATATCGATTAACGAAAATACTAACATGACATCCAAATAAATGGGGAAAAAAATATTTCACCGCATAAATACGAACAATTCTAATCCTCTTTTAGTTCAATTCATGTGTTGTAAACACGAAAAACTCCCCCTTGAAAATACTTTTCCCGTGTTGTGCTTTCTCGATCGAATGACGTGTCTTTGCTGAATGTCCTAAAATAAGCAAATAATTCATCCCTGTAACATGATCCTTTTAAGAACCATGACAAGCCCCTTTTAGATAATAAAGCCGGTTATTCGTGAAAATTTTTCGAGTGCGATCAAAGGGGAAACTGGACAATTCGACCTAGGTAATGAATTCCCCTTTTTGAAATTAATGTTTTGGTTTCCCCCTTCATATTATATGCTTTTTTAAATCATGTTATAACATATATCTCCCAAAAAAAAACATTGTCGGGGGGACTAAACCAGGGTCATTTGCCTTTTTAATGCACAATCCATAGTATTGGAAACACAAATAAAAAAAGGACATGTTGTTAAACCATATCAAATTTTTTTTCCCTTTTGTTCTTATTTGTTTGTTTATTATGTCTATCAAAAAATTTTTTTTTAATTTACTTTTGTTAAAAAAAAGGGACTCAGTCTATAAAGATAGGAATGGATTATACAAGTTGAAAGGAAAATGTTTGTAAAGTGCAGTTCTTTAGTTATTTTATTTTATTTTTTTTTTCTCCATTATTAACAGATTTTGTTTTTTTTTAATTTCTTGAAAGTTACCACAAAAAAAGGCATTCTAAGGATAACAGTGTATTTTTTTTTTTTTTTCTTTTTTTTATGTATAATTTCATTTATGAATATAAAATTTTCTTTGATTCCCCCTGCCTTTTATTGAAAAGAGTTCAAAGGGGAACGGGATATATAAATAAACAACCTATGTTCCCCGGGGGTTAGAAAAAAGGGTAATGGATACAGCCGCTCGTTCCCTTAACTTCAGTGCAAAAAAATTCTTTTTATAAATTGCTGCTAATACCCAACAAAATTGTAGTTTTTTTGAGCAACTTTTCAACAAAAAGGGCTCATCGAGTATAGGCTTTATATACTAGAAGCGTCCTTAGCGTCTTAGAGCTAATTATATGGAATAACGATTTGATCCCAAAACCCGTGGCGTTAAAAGGGTTAATCTTTTGATAACAAACAACGGTGAACGTCGTTTAGCCGGGGTGGAATAATAGTATTCTAAATAATAGTGTGGGATGTAACAGCAAATAGTGTTGATATATCAAACTTTTTACGCGTTTGTGTAGGAATGTAAACTTTCATTTTTTCTGTAGTTTTTTTTAAGTTTGTTTTATGGCCCAAAATATTGCAATATGAAAACACAGGGTAGGGTAACTATCTTAAAATGTTTTTAATGCACCCCCATATGGCATTACAGCAATGATTCTAACAGCCTTCCTTTGCATGGAAAAAAAATGTTGAGGCGTAAATTTGGGCCCCCCTAATAGAGGGATAAAGGGTATTGGGAAAAATGGATGAGTGCATGGGAAGCCCCCTTAATAATGTTGTCTGTTAAACAAATTGCAGGTTTTGGGGAGTGAAAATATCTTCCGTGATATAATCCTGCAGACAAAAAACCCTATGATCTTCCCATGTTAATTTACTATCAAAAGAACACCCAAAAAAATCAATGCAATGGGGTTTTTTAGGCTCTTTATTTTGTTTCAAACTGAAAATCAATGTCTCAGATTTTTTTTTTTTTTTCGGACTAACTTATTATAATTGAGCCAAGACTGTGTCAAAAAAAGACTATTATGGGCCCCCATGCTAAAATCGCTGTTTGGGAAAGCGTTAATGTGGTGTCGTCAGCAGAAAGGCTGAAATTTGCTGATAAAAGCACTATTTGGCAAGTCATTAAATAAAAAAAAATAAGGAAAACAGAGCCTTGTAGTACCCC